>OW388293.1:55751295-56951295 GCA_936450465.1 Gibbula magus | reverse complement strand
GCAAGAGAAGATATACAAGAGAAACACATGCAAGAGAAGATATACAAGAGAAACACATGCAAGAGAATATATACAAGAGAAACACATGCAAGAGAATATATACAAGAGAAACACATGTAAGAGAATATATACAAGAGAAACACATGTAAGAGAAGATATACAAGAGAAACACATGCAAGAGAAGATATACAAGAGAAACACATGTAAGAGAATAGATACAAGAGAAACACATGTAAGAGAATCGATACAAGAGAAACACATGTAAGAGAATATATACAAGAGAAACACATACAAGAGAAGATATACAAGAGAAACACATGCAAGAGAAGATATACAAGAGAAACACATGCAAGAGAAGATATACAAGAGAAACACATGCAAGAGAAGATATACAAGAGAAACACATGCAAGAGAAGATATACAAGAGAAACACATGCAAGAGAAGATATACAAGAGAAACACATGTAAGAGAATAGATACAAGAGAAACACATGTAAAAGAATAGATACAAGAGAAACACATGTAAGAGAATATATACAAGAGAAACACATGTAAGAGAATAGATACAAGAGAAACACATGCAAGAGAAGATATACAAGAGAAACACATGCAAGAGAAGATATACAAGAGAAACACATGTAAGAGAATAGATACAAGAGAAACACATGTAAAAGAATAGATACAAGAGAAACACATGCAAGAGAAGATATACAAGAGAAACACATGCAAGAGAATAGATACAAGAGAAACACATGTAAGAGAATAGATACAAGAGAAACACATGTAAGAGAATCGATACAAGAGAAACACATCTAAGAGAATATATACAAGAGAAACACATGCAAGAGAAGATATACAAGAGAAACACATGCAAGAGAAGATATACAAGAGAAACACATGCAAGAGAAGATATACAAGAGAAACACATGCAAGAGAATAGATACAAGAGAAACACATGTAAGAGAATAGATACAAGAGAAACACATGTAAGAGAATCGATACAAGAGAAACACATCTAAGAGAATATATACAAGAGAAACACATGCAAGAGAAGATATACAAGAGAAACACATGCAAGAGAAGATATACAAGAGAAACACATGCAAGAGAAGATATACAAGAGAAACACATGCAAGAGAAGATATACAAGAGAAACACATGCAAGAGAAGATATACAAGAGAAACACATGCAAGAGAAGATATACAAGAGAAACACATGTAAGAGAATAGATACAAGAGAAACACATGTAAAAGAATAGATACAAGAGAAACACATGTAAGAGAATATATACAAGAGAAACACATGTAAGAGAATATATACAAGAGAAACACATGTAAGAGAAGATATACAAGAGAAACACATGCAAGAGAAGATATACAAGAGAAACACATGTAAGAGAATAGATACAAGAGAAACACATGTAAAAGAATAGATACAAGAGAAACACATGTAAGAGAATATATACAAGAGAAACACATGTAAGAGAATAGATACAAGAGAAACACATGTAAAAGAATAGATACAAGAGAAACACATGCAAGAGAAGATATACAAGAGAAACACATGTAAGAGAATAGATACAAGAGAAACACATGTAAGAGAATAGATACAAGAGAAACACATGCAAGAGAAGATATACAAGAGAAACAGATGCAAGAGAATATATACAAGAGAAACACATACAGTAAATACACATGCAAGAGAAAAATAAAAGAGAAACCGATAGAAGAGAAACACATAAAGAGATACAGATACAAGGTAAAAATACAAGAGAAACACCTGTAAGAAAATATTCTCTTTTGTGATTTAACGCGGACATAAGATACCATCTCCACCCTCTGAAAAAACGTGCGAAGTGTCAACAAGTGTAAGCATTCACCGTATAGTACTGGCTAGTATTTACAAGTATTGACAGATCGTGGTTCTTAAGGAGAGGTTGGACGATGAAACGAAATATTTTAGAATTCGCTTATTTTTTCAAAATAGCAAGTTTATCATGTCTTTTGTCCAAAAATGTAAGAAAATATGGGGGTCGCCGAATGATTTAAAGAGTTATCGATATCAATAGCAACACCCCGTCAGAAAATTACGCTATTTTGACCGATTTCATTTACTTAAATAAAGTGCGCGCGTTCAACGATTAAACTCAGAATCCTTTCAGATTCCATTTTATCACAAAGGCGAATACATAGTAAGTTTATATTTTCAAAATAAATGACACTGTTTAAAATAAAAACGGCATTTTTATCATAGTTTTTCGCATATTCAACAGGATTTTTCAGTGACACACATATTTAAGATATTGCTAAAACTGTAATATGATGTGCGCAAATGAATAAACAAACGAATTCAGAAATAATAATAGGGGGCACCGAACGTTTTTAATCCCTAAAACGTCATTTTTTAAATTACCTACATAAACGTAAAATCCTGACGTCACGGTTCTAATGCAACTGTGACGGCCTATCGTGTAAATATACTATCAATCTAGGAGTGCTTGATTGAAGAACAACTTTCAGTTAATTATACAAGGCGATTTATATTCATCACTTACTGGAAATATGTATGTTATTGAAATAACACACATGGCAACATATTTACCGTGACTATAGGTGACGGTAACGACATGCGGCATGTCGTAAAATAGCAGTTAGAAAGACGTTACGGTAAATGTACGCGCTTTCCGTAAGTTTATTGATAAATCTATGCTTAAAAATATTTAATGCATATAATATGAGACTTATTCGCAACAGTAAATTGTTGTCGCAAAATGTTACCGTAAGTGCGTTCGATTTCTTCGTCCCATCTCTCCTTAAAGACACTGTAACACGTAAATAAGGGTTACCAATGGCTAAATAATATTTCTGAATCAATAAAAAGAATTTTAATACTAATCTACATCGCTCGGTAAAGCCACGCGAGTCCATTTCGCTTCGAGTGACCATTTTAAGATGTTCTCTGATCTGACAGATCACAGGTGAAGTTTAGCGCAAATATGTTGCGCAACAGAGATGAACGACCAGTTTTCCCTATGCGCGAAGGAAGTGAGCTTCGTTCGCACATAGGGAAAACTGGTCGTTCATCTCTGTTGCGCAACATATTTGCGCTAAACTTCACCTGTGGACAGATGTAGTGATACCAAAACACTCTGAGTTATGAGATGTTTTACCATCTAACGTAACAAAACATTGTCTAAACTTTAATTGTAAATGGCAAATTTGGGCAAAATGATATGCAAACACGTGGTACTTAAGACTACACAGAATCCAGAATAAAGCTGCCCGCCTTGTCTCCCTGTCACCCATGTCAAGCCAAATCACCCCAATATAATTAATCCTTCAAGAGCTCCACTGGCTTCCAGTCAAACAGAGAATTGATTTCAAACTTCTTAGTCTTGCTTATCAATGCTACTCTCAAACAGCCCCACAATATATATGTGATCTACTTCCACTGTACTGTCCAAGCAGATCCCTTCCGTCGCAGTCCAAACTCCTCTTCAATGAACCAAAAGTGAAACTATCCAGTTACGGGAAGAGAACATTCGCATATGCTGCAGCTACTGCCTGGAACAATCTCCCACTTGATGCTCGAAAAAGCCAGACCCATTCCGCCTTCAAAACCACTAGAAAAACTCATCTCTTTCACCAAGCTTTCTCTTTTTATTCTCACTGCGCTTTGAGCATAATATTCCAGTATGGAAAGCGCATTACAAATCCACTATTATTATTATTATTATTAGGAAAATTTAATTTATTATTGTAGTTGTTAAATTGTGTTTGGGGAATAGCGCAGTGATTAGCGCCTTCGGCCTCCGATCAAGAGGTCCGGGATTCGAATCTCAACAGGGGCGATCGGCAACTTTTTCTACTGTTGAGAACTGCTCTACATGCAATTTAAGCGTAGTAGGTTTCATTACAGTGCTTAGCCAACATGGCGTTGTGGGCTTTCCCCTGCAATTCTAGAAACTGTGTTATAAGTGAAATACTCTTGAATATGACGGAGTGGAATACGGGGAACTGAGAGGAGAGGAACTGTTGAAAACATGTTGCAATTTAAAGGGGCAGTAGCACGTTTTTTTCAAAATTTATTTTTTCAAGTTTCAATTTATAATGATAGTTTATGTCATTTAAATCAACTTTAGAGGGTAAAACATCTTATTACACAAACCAATTATCTGTAGTGGTAAAAACTAGGTTGCGTATAATGCAAAAATTGCATGGCGGCCATTTTATTATGAACACAATTTATTATTTTGTATTACAAAAACGATTCCCATGGCCTTTTCCCGATACATGTACACTCATTTTAAACTTTATTTTCCGAAGAGAGAAGGATCTTTTACTATTGGTGAAATTATTTTTCAAATACATTTCATCAACTTATTTGACCGAAAAAACGTGCTACTGCCCCTTTAATGGAAGATTTCGCACATTTTGATGATCATCTGAATTTAGTTTCATCCTATTATACCTATCCCATACTCTGATATATTTAAGTGTCAAAAGCTGGTTTAGCATTTTATAAAAAAATACGCACTTTTTAAATCTTAATTCGTGTTTACATTTGTATAGTTTTAACATATTTAGTGAAAGTCGCATATAACCTTGTGTAGGGTGACTCAATACTTTTTATGTTTTTATATTTGTTATGTTTTATATATGTAAACTCTTAAATTTGAATATGCCCTTTGGCATAGTCATGTGAATGTATTTTTATGAGTATGTACAATTCATTCTATTGAGGTGAGACTACACTGTCGGCCAAAAGAAACGCCTACCAGATATCTGATCAGATTTCGTAAAAGCTATAATGAACAGTTTTGCAATATTATAGCATTATGAAGTTGCACCATTTCTGCATAATATATTTACATTTCAGAAGTCATAATGTCACAAAAATGGCGATTGTTGAAATGAGACAACATAAATTGTTCAGTTTTCGATCAGTGCGTGATCAGAAAAATATGTGAAACAGATTTTCATGCAACAGTACAGGCAAGCATTCGCATGATGACGCTTCAGATGTACGTGGTTACGGTGCGCAAGTGAATCAACCGGAAATAACGGTCTTCATTGGGCCTGTTTTTCATGAATGTTTTTGACTCGAATCACAGTTTTGCCACGATTTCAATGACTTTCATATCAATTATCGTTTCAACATGACGTGGGGACCACCATTAATTATATTTCAGAAATTATTTAAACTTTCATTTTAAGGAAATCAAGCAGGCGTTTCTTTTGGCCGAAAGTGTATAATGAAATATATATATATATGTGTTTGCCTGTACGAGATGTGACATCTTTAGAGATTCCCACACCTCGCAATCGTGGCCAATTAAATTGGAGTACTTGCTTATAAAAATAGTGTCAAATGGATTCATGGGGTTACAAATGTATAGTTTTGTAATTGTTGAAATGGCAATTCATTTTCAAATAAAACGCCGATGAGAGTATGATGTGGCTAGTGTTTGTTCCGATCTAAACCTGACACTTTTAAAACATACTGCAGTGTCTGTGTCGAATCATCGAAGCATAAAAAAAGAAGTGGTCCTTATATTTCGCGTCATAGTCCTCATTCAGGACTAAATAGTAAGAGGAGGATATGTCCAGTCGTCTCAATTGAGAAGTGACCCTCAAAGACCGTAGGCCCAAGGAGGAACCCCGCAATGAACAAACACGGGCTAATCGCTTAAATAAATGTACTCTAAAATCGACTCACAACACAGTTAATGCACTGAGGCCTAGCTGTTACGCATATCGCTCACGATTTACACAATGTACATGTTGTCATAGTTGTACAACAACAGACAGCCTAGAAAGGGCACATCCGTGTGTAACTTACAAGGCATTTCGTAACAGGTACAGTTTCTAGGTGCGTGTCCCCACAGCATGTACAGTCGTCTCGTCTTCTCCTGGTGTGTGCTGATATTATTCAGCGTCGTGCACACCTTCACTCTGACTCTCTTGCACACCAATGATGTGCACGCCCGAATCGAACAGGCGAATAAGTACGGGGGACAGTGTTCGCAGGGGGATGCAGACGCCGGTAAATGTTTCGGAGGGTTTGCGCGTCTCAAGACGAAAATAAGGGAACTTCGGACGTCCTACCCCAACTCTCTTCTCCTCGATGCCGGAGACCAATACACTGGAACTCTCTGGTTCTTCAAGTTTGGAGGGGAGGGAATGGCGACCTTCATGAACCTTCTGGGATACGATGCTATGGTACGTTAACTCTGGTTTATTTATGTCATTGTTTTATATTACTTGTGTATGTGTCAGACTCTGTATAAGTGTATGTTATGATTTGGATATGTGCGCTCGAGTGCAAGTGTATAAGTGTAACTGCAAGCAAGCATATTTATGTATGTATATAATGTCTTTGTGTGCGTTCCTTTAGGTAATTTCTGTCTGTGAATGTTTATGTATTTTATCAGTATTATTTTATATCTAGACTATATTTGATTTTAATGTATATTCAGTGTCTCGTAGGCCTTTAGGCCGGGTGTTACTTTTAACAATGTCTTATGTGTGTACCTTTTTGAGATGTAACATGTGACACTCTAATAAAATAATTGTCTTCTTCTTCTTCTATATTATACAAGACAATATACAACTTATTCATTCAACGTGTATATGCTTAGTAACATCTCTTGCCTTTTACGACGTCACGGTACGTTGACTATTAGGTTCATTTCAGTCATTGTTTTATATTGTATAAAGACAATAATATGGTTACAAATTCTTCATGAATCGTGTATATGCTCAGCAACATATCTTGCTTCTTGTATATCATTATATATAAACCATTCTGTTCACAATAACCATTATCCACTTGAAGGGCCAGAAGCAGTGAGAAACAAATACAGACGTTATAATTCAAAACATTGTCTTGTATTATCACACCAACTTTTGAATTTGAAGAATTCGGGTTAAATAAATGATTTCTCTTTTTCTCATGATCATTATTTCCAACAACATTCAAATTCGTGTCCATGAAATGTCCATTTACAATCTTTCTGTACTTTCAAAACTCCCCTTCCATATTTGAATAATATTAAATCATGAAAACTGCGTCGCTTCATTTCTAAATTCCTATGATTCATCCCTAAAAATATATCATATAGACACACCAGTTCGCGTGCGAAAATTTACGCAATGCCGATTTAGTGGAGGTGGCCTTGAAAATTAATACCATACTTTATTATTTTGTCCATTATATACACATTTAATGAATAATGATTATCTCAAGTATCCAACCCAATTCATTCGGTTTTATAACACACTAACAGCATGGCCACCACACGTCATCATCTACGTCATAAAGTGTCAGAGTAAACAACATACGCTTTGTTGTCAAGTTATTATTCTCAGTCCTAACCACTGCAGTTAACAAAATGAACTAGAGCTTTTTTTATTTATCACCAGGTGTAAATATTCTTACTGTTAATTAAAACATCAACTATACATGTAGAAATAATCAATGATTTTCGTGAGAGAAATTTATCTTACAATAAGTTATATATCATATTTTGATTTATTTTGTCAAGTACAGTCTGAGGTCAAAAATATTTCCCCACACGTCGATTTCTCATAGACTTACACGTTAATTAACCTTTGCAAAAATAGTTTTCATCAGTTAAGTTTGAGTCAAATTGTTGTAAAATTTAACAAACATCTTTGAAATTATGTAAGCTGTGCATCTATAATTTCGTTTATATTTACGTTGATAACCAATCAAATGACATCTGACTGAAGAACGTATATACATGTTCATGAACCAATGTCCCATTGGCCGCCATGTTAAACTCTTGATGTATGGTGTATATGCCTTGCTTATGAAGACAATTTTCTTGACACTCAACGGAAAATAACATGGAAATTATGAATATGTAGCTGAAGTGATTTCCTATCTTATGGTATGGATTTGATGACCATTTCACTGACAGTTTAATTATGAAAATTATGATTGCAACGGTTAATTAACATGTAAGTCTAGAGTGGGGAAGAACTTTTGGTACATCGGTCTATATTTCGTATTGAAAACAAGCGTTGTTACAAGCAGTTACTCGAGGATGTAGTATACAACGTATTTAGGTCAGCGCTCTTGTTTACTGCTTGGGTCGTACGCACTTCATATTCAGAATGAATGAAAAAGTCAACGTGACATTCAAACAAGAAATAAACAACATTTGTCACTCTCGTCTTACTCTTAAAAAGTTACAACGTAATTTTCACCTTTTTCGACATGAACTCTCAGTTTATGTTTACACCATCTTGAAATTGAAGTCAAGGAATAAAGAAAGAAACATGTTTTTAATTTAATCTTTAATACATATAAACAAAAATTAAATCTGCTGAACACCTTATTTTGTTTGGTAACTGAAATAGAAAAATATGTTTAAAGATAAATGTTTTCAGAAAATGTGTTCAATGATTATTATATATTAACCGTAGAACAATGTCTTTGTGTTTCAATAAACTAGGTTTGTTTACGAATTTAAAGTTAAATTCTCAATTTATTCTTCTGTTTATGAAAGCCTGCATACTTTGGCGTGGATGATCCTTGACAGTTATATTTACATAAGCTATTCACTTGGACCTAACCTTACCCAACAGCTCAACAAACAAATTGTGAATATACGACGCATAATCAGAGTAGTCAAACATGATCTATACACAATAGTGCACCTCGAATGAAAAATCATTCAACTCAGTGATATCACCCTTTGTGTATATATAGTTTAGTGTTTAAGGGGAAATGAAATCCTGGATCATTTGACGGAATCATGTGACCATGGTGACAGGTCATCTCCATCACGCGGCTCTGTGTGTATGCAGAAATGTACACTATTTTCTTTAATATCTTATTTAGTTTTCACATCTGATTTAAATTTTTAATGTGTATCGTAATTATTTTACTTGACGTAACGGAGCAATATTTTTAACATAAATTTCATAATTTAAATAAAAATTTCTTTAAATAGATATCATTATATATATTTTTTGTTTTGTTATTACAAAAGAGGGAGTAGGAGCAGTTGGGGTAATGTCTACCAGGTCGCGTAAGCTTGCGATTCACGTGCATGACCTGAGGTCAATTTGACTATGTGTGTAGATTTTGGGGAACATCTCAAAGTTATCACGCTCGAGGTGAATTGCTCTTAAGACGTCCAAGTAAGTGACGTTTCCATTTTGAGACGATCCTTCCATTCACAAGCTAAATCCCACTTAACAGTACACCTGATCTTAGATCACGCACGTGCATTGCAAGTTTACACGGCATGTTAGATATTACATTAATTGAATCCACACCCCCTGTGCAGAGTCTTAACAAACACAAACATATAAGGATTATTATATAGAAGAGAAGAAGAAGAATATTTTATTTACCTGTCACATGCCGTACATAAATATATTGACATATAAAACATGGTTATAAATAAAACAGCACCCAGCCCTCAGGCTTACGAGACACGATTTTCATTAAAATATATCAAATTCGACAATAAAAACAAACCACCACCACCACGTGCTACTGCCCCTTTAATGCAAATATCATGTAATTATCATTTGAAGCATCAAAACAACGCGATAACGACACCTATCAGTTTGCATTATATGAAGACAGTTGAGTGTTCCATAAAATAATCTGTTGTTTTTCTTTTATCTCACAGTAAACAGTTATAGTTTTGGCAGCTCTTTAAAGGGGTGAATAATTTCAAAACTACAGTTTTTATTTTCTTCTGTGAAATATTTAGTAAGTGATCAACTGTGGCAAACATACATCATATAGTTTCTCAAATACTCATCCAATGTATTTGCCATGAATTTTTTCTCATACAGTCAGTATAAAAACCTTTATTCGAAAATAATTAAATTTGAAATTTTAAAAGTTGACCCCTTCTGTCTATTTCGTTATGCCAAATTTCATAAATATACAAAACTGCCGTGGGTTAGACATTTTTAAGAATTATTGTTTTACTCATGGATATATGATGCATTGTCATTGTACGTAATGTAATTTTATTGACGTTATAGTGAACCTCTATTTACATAATGTTTGCACATGTAGGTGTACAAACTTTAGGTAGGTAGGCAGCTGTATATAGGCTGTAGGTATTTATTTACCGAGCTGTGGTCTTTTTTTATTACGATATCAAGTTTTAAGTGAATACATCATGTCAATTCAGGACCGAGGACTTTTAAAACTTTTTTCACCCGTTCTCATGTTTCAACTACCCTTCTTACCTGACCTGTTTCAAACTCCAAATCTATTTCTGTCCCCCACCCCCCATAAAAAAAGAAAAAAAAGAAAAAGAATTTGTTTCTGGTTCCCGCCCGCATCAGTTTCAAACCCACGCCTCAGGTCTTTTTTTCCTAGGTTTTAACAAAAGTAAGAGCAGATAACTATAATGTTTCAGCCTCAGAAAACATTGGACATACACAATGTCACTTGTTTCTGTTGAGATTGAGTGTAGGGGTGAGATTATTGACTGTTTGGAATAGTAACACATATTAAAGAGGATTTGTACTTTATTTATACAAATAATTGTATAAATATTGTTTGTTTATCTCCTTATTCCAAATAAAAAAGGTCGTAAATAAAAAAAAATCGCGTCATCGCATCATTTTTGTCAGCTTGTACAGACCAGAAACATTTTTTTAGGCCTTAGGCGTTTCTAATCTGAGGATGACGTCATTGCCGCTGTGGATTGGATTACACGCCCAAGCATAGTCTTCTCTGGTATTAAAGCTGTCTGGTATTGTGTTTCGATGTTAAAATCTATATCACAAGTGACACAATTGTTAAGGATGCATACTAAATTTATCACTGTAAAAGGCGTAGGAACGGTTAGGAGGGGAGATTTTGGGGGTATTTGACAATGTCAATTTAGCCCAAAAGGCCCGAAATGGCATTATAGCATAGGTCGTCATCCTTCCACACATATTACATTTTCGACCGCTGCATCCCCAAAGCTGCACCCGCATCATACCCCTTACACCTTGGGGATCACACTTTTTCTCTCTATATTTGGTCTTAAATATTGGATAAATTACTTTTTCGTTTAAATCTCGATTTTGGTTTGGGGTGGGGTGATTGGTTGTACCCGATTCCTACGCCTATACTCTACAACGTTTATTTTAGTGATGTAAACATGTGCTGACAACTAGCTGCATTACCATCCCCTGTATTGTACGATGATTATATTTGTCACGTATCCACACCGAATGCACGGTCAGGAACCTCCCTCAGTTACCGCCTATAGCGCTAAAATGTCACTTCCAAGACAACGTTTGCCAGGTACCCAATTGTACTGCTGGGTGAACAGGTTTACATTTTGAACATGTTTCTTGCTAAAGGGATACCACAAATCTTCCAACGGAATTGAACAGAATCACCCTTCAAACTCTCAGATTTTTCGGCCATGAGATGGGTCACCCATCCAGAGAACCGCGTTCATTGTTGCTGAACTTTACTGCGCGCGGTCAACTGAGCTAAGCACGCGCCACTGTTATATCAAAGATACAACGTCAGTCTGACAATGCCGGTATCATAATGATGTGAATTAATGTTAACTTCTCATGAAAAGGAGGCACGTTTACTTCGGAGAAATGAATTTCTGAAAGATACTTTTTCTAGTACTATGAGGATGTTACAACTTGCGCCCGTCTCAATCACTTACTAATTCAAACCTTGCCGCATTTCCTTTCCTTTCATGTACTTCTGTATGAACTTCATAGTGCACCCGGGGGCGGGATAGCGCAGTGGTTAGCGCGTTCGGCTTCGGATCAAGAGGTCCGGGTTTCGAATCCCGCCAGGAGCACGGCAACTTTGTCTGTAGTATAGAGAACTGTTCTACACGCAGTAAGGTTTTGGTGCAATGCTACACTGAATTTCAGCGTAGTACCACCCATGGTTCGCTAGTTCCAGCCGCTGATCGCCACATGGCATTGCGGGCTTTCTCCCTGCTATAATACTAGCAGCCGCGATATAAGTGAAATACTCTTGAAAGCGGCGTTAAACCCCAACTCACCCAACTCACTCATAGTGCACTCAACGCTAGCACAGAAAGTTAAGGCAATGCGGTAAGGCTTGAATTAGTCAGTGATAGACACTGGCGCGAGTTGTCTTGCGCGTGAATGTGCTTTTATATTTTACAACCATGTTCTATTCCAGGCACTGGGTAATCATGAGTTTGACAGAGGTCCCCCCGGGTTACTTCCGTTCTTGGACAGGGTCAACTTCACCGTGCTCAGCGCAAACGTCATTACTGAACAAAGCTCACAGCTGTCCGGGAAGATTCCGAAAAGCCGCATCCTCGCTGTAAATGGAGAGAGAATCGGCATCATAGGATACACAACGGCAGATACAGAGACTATCTCAAGTCCTGGTAAAGTCTTGCAGTGAGGTGGTTAAAGGGGCAGTAGCACGTTTTTTGCAAATTTTACTTTTTCAAATTTCCCATTTATAATGATAGTTTGTGTCATGTAAATTTACTTTAGAGGGTAAAACATTTTATTGCACCAAACCAATTATCTGTAGTGGGAGAAACGGTTTTGCGTGTAAAGCAAAAATTGCATGGCGGCCATTTTATTGTGAACACATTTTATTATTTAGAATTACAAAATCGATTCCCATGACTTTACCAAACCATGTACATGAATTTTTAAACTTGATTTTCCAAAGAGTGAAGGGTGTTGTACTATTAGTGCCATTATTTTTCAAAATTAATTGAGCGAAAAAACGTGCTACTGCCCCTTGAGGGAGGGATCTATTAGGGTATTTTTGTGAAACGAAATTTGAGGAATATTCCTGTTTACTCATATATTTTATCAATACATGATTATGACACAATCAGCAAACATATTGTTGAGGGTACCTTGGTGACTTTATCTTTGACATTTTACTAAATATGAGCGGACATTTATAAAATATGGTAACAATGAAAAGTGAAGCCATTCATCGTCGGATATGGCTTTGAAAGCTTTGCTTCGGCATAACATAAGCCATGTTTATACGGCGAGCGTTTGCATATGAGTAAAGCATTACACATATGCAAATTTGCTCATATGAGCAAACTTCGCCGTATGGACGCATTTGCACATATGTATATTTTACTACCGTAAGCAAATTTTTCACTACCGTAAGCAAATTTGCACCTAGTCAGGGGCAGGTGCAAATTTTTACTACCGTGAGTAAATATGGTATTTTCACTTTTCTAGTAAAAGTTCGTCGTATACAGACATAGTGACTTCACCCAAGTTGAGACAATATATATGGGAACTTTAGAAACTCTTATTGTTGTTTTTCAAATTCTTCATATAATATTAATTGCCATGTTTTAGGAATTCTCTATTCATATATTAAAATAGTTGGAAGCCCATTTGCATAGGCAGACATTAAACACATATGAACGCATAGCAAATTTACTTTTACTCACGTGTGTTTATTACTACCATAAGCAATATTGCATATGTGCAAAGTTCGCCGTGTAAACAGGGCTTATTCTGATGTGTTAAGTTTCTAACAATGTTTCAGTATTTAAAATTGTTAAAGTTAGCAAAATTATTTTTTTCTTCTTATTTTATTTAATGATTTAACAAATGGTGGCTACTCCGATAGAACCCTCGTCTTTCATTCCGATATTGTAGTATTTAAAGGGGCAGTAGCACGTGTTTCGCTCGAATAAGTTGATGAAATGTATTTGAAAAATAATGTCACCAATAGTAAAACAGCCTTCTCTGTTCGGAAAATCAAGTTAAAAATGAGTAAACGTTGTTTTGTAAACCCATGAGAATCGTTTTTGTAATTCGAAATAATAAATTGCGTTCACAATAATATGGCCGCCATGCATTTTTTGCTTTATACGCAACATCATTATTACCACTACGGATAATTGGTTTGTGTAATAAGATGTTTTACCCTCTAAAGTTAATTTAAATAACATAAACTATCATTATAAATGGGAAATTTGAAAAAAATAATTTTGCAAAAAACGTGCTACTGCCCCCTTAAGATGAGGTATTGATTTACTTTGTTCTCTAATTGTGTCTCTATATTTGATTGACAGTCAACATCTATACATGATGAAGCATTGTGAAAAGAATGCTTCTAATTCTGCTTTATGATAGGATGAATAACAATTGCTTGTAAAGAATAACCAGGAACGTTTTATAAAGCCACGACCTGGAATCCTTTATTCATTGAGGTATTTTATCCGACTTATAAACCGTATATGCATGATTTAGATTTAACATTCTGTTAACAACACGGTACACTGGCCGTGTACGTGTGCTGCCCATCCGGCGTAGAGCACATTATGGATTCTAATAAATAACTAGTCCTATCTCTGGACAGTGGTGATCGAACAGTGGTCAGTGGTCAAAACTTCAAATAAAAAAATATCAAAACTTTGGAGGCATTCTTCAGGAAAGAACTGGATATCAATCAAGTATAGTATCAAGTATCAATAATATACATAGTATACAATAATATAGTAAGACAGATATATCTTCGAAATAGCCCGAATGAACGGACTGTATATATTTACCTGATGTAAATTTAGAGTGAGAGAATAGAGTGATATTGAGGGAGGATTTGGTTGTGTTGTAAGTTAATTGTTTGAAGGATCAAACTGGTGAAATGGATTTTCTTAAAGGTCCTCTGGTGTCATTTGAGAACGAGATTGAAGCTGTACGACGGGAAGTGACGTCACTAGAGGAACAGGGCATCAACAAAATTATAGCCGTAGGACATGCTGGATTTTCTATCGACAAACTGATCGCAGAGAGAGTTCGAGGAGTCGATGTTGTTATTGGTGGACATGACAACACATTCCTGTATACAGGTAAGTCTGACATGTTTTACTTACCTAGTTCACCACATATTCATCATTGGACATCGTAACAGGTGATCTACATTTAGCTCTTTCCGTTGCCACGCGTTGGCATTAAAGGGGAAGTAGCACGTTTTTTGCAATATTTATTTTTTCAAATTTCCCATTTATAATGATAGTTTATGTCATTTATATTTACTTTAGAGGGTGAAACATTTTATTACACAAACCAATTATCCGTAGTGGTAATGACGGTGTTGCGTATAAAGCAAAAATTGCATGGTGGCCATTTTATTGTGAACACATTTTAATATGTCGAATGATAAAAACGATTCCCATGGTTTTACGGAACCATATACACTCATTTTAAACTTGATTTTCGGAAAAGAGAGAAAGGTGTTTTACTATTGGTGGCATTAATTTTCAAATACATTTCATCGACTAATTTCAGCGAAAAAACGTGTTACTGCCCCTTTAAGGTGCATCATATGTGTTGATGGTGGTCACATATGCGAAACGTTATAAGCGTGTTATTTATCGAATAGTGACTGTTTCCAAAAATTTTGGTTATGGAACACAATTGATGCATATGTAATCCTAGGCACATCCCACCTCTTGTAGCTCAACCATGGCAGTGCTATGGGTGTTGCGAAGCCTAGCCCGTTTACTTTTTCGTGATGCTTTCCTATTCAGCAATTTTCTCTGTGGGCATTCATAACATTACATCACCAAATCATATGAGACGTCGTTGTTTGACTTTATCTGAGATGGTCTTCATTGGCTGGTCCAGTGGAGGGAGTGTGCATTAGCTACTTTCAAGTACTTAAAGGGACACTACGTCGAGGATAAAAATGAGACTCATCTTTATCTCATATGAAGCTGATTAGAGTGTCTGCTAACGAGTTACACGTCACTTCACTGTCTACATGCAGTAGTTTTTATTACCAATTACGTCAATTGTCTGAAATTCGGTGTCTGTGACTTGTTAGCAGACATGTTAATCAGCATAGGTAGATACATATGATCGGATTTTTATTCTCGACGCGGTGTCCCTTTAAGAATTTGAAATCTAGTTGCGCCTGTCAACATGCATTGTAACGTGACTAAAACAGTAAGTCTCTTTTAAAGGAACTAGAAGAGCCATTAAATCCCTTCGTACATGTAGGAATCAGAGGAGCGATTTCATTGTTGTGAAATGTGCAGGTGAACACCCCTCAAATGATGTACCGAAGGGAGACTATCCTCACGTGGTTACCCAGCAGGATGGCGCCAAAGTGCTCGTGGTCCAAGATTACCAATATGGCAAATACCTCGGAGAGTTGCACGTGACGTTTGATAATGAAGGTGTTGTGACATCGTGGAATGGAAACCCGATTCTTTTGGACAACAACACAGCACAAGGTAGGTTATGTAATGGATAACCCCTGAATGAATAATGATGATGTATCCTCAATTGTGACGTTGAACATATTTGAGGATATCATCAGCTCCTCTACTGTGCAGAGAACACCAAGATAAGCCACGCGATGCATATTCAGTAAACCTCACCCTCTCCTGTCCATGCTGAATGAGCGGTATCTTCAGTTTTGCCAGAGACAACTTCAATCAATGTTGATGAATATTATATTTTTAGTTTTCTTAGCACTAAGAAATTAATTAAATGAAGGTCGGTTAGATTCGAGATGAAGGTTTGATGCCTCAGTTCTCCACTGGTATACAAATGTACCTTGTGCAGATCGAACCGTACCAGGAGGTAGCTTTACTGTACTTCTCACCCATGGCCTTGTTGGATACTCGAGCAAAAAAGGGGTGTTCAGGCTACTTTAACTATAATATTGAATAAGACTACACAAATGTTCAATCACAAGCGCCAAAGTCACGAAAAGATCGGATAGAGTAGCTATTGACTGCAGGGATGCCTATTGTTATTATCCCTCGCCCCGCGTTTAGCGCGAAGCGGGGGATATAGTATTCGGCTGCGTCCGTCTGTCCGTCCGTCCATCCGTCCGTAAACTTTTCCCTTTTTCGACTTCTTCTCCAGAACCAATGATTCTAGAGAGTTGAAATTTTATATGCAGACTCCTTGGGTAATGGGGGTTCTGAATTGTAGATTGTGTGACCCCATGACCCCAAATGGGGTCACAGGGGTTACAACCTCAAAAACCTATTTTCATCTTCTTCTCCAGTTCCAAAAGGTCTAGAGAGCTGAAAAGTTGTGTGTAGACTCCTTGGGTAATGCGGATTCTAAATTGTAGATTTCGTGACCCCATGACCCCAAATGGGGTCACAGGGGTCACAACCTTAAAAACCTATTTTCATCTTCTTCTCCAGTTCCAAAAGGTCTAGAGAGCTGAAAAGTTGTATGCAGACTCCTTGACCAATGGGGATTCAAAATTGTAGATTTTGTGACCCTGTGACTCCAATCTAGGTCACGGGTCATGACCCAAAAACCTATTTCCATCTTCTTCTCCAGTTCCAAAAGGTCTGGGGAGCTGAAAACGTGTGTGAAGACTCCATGGGCAATGGGGATTCTAAATTGTAGTTTTGGTGACCCCATGACCCTAAATGGGGTCACAGGGGTCCCAACCTTAAATAGCTATTTTCATCTTCTCCAGTTTTATAAGGTCTAGAGAGCTGAAAAGTTGTGTGCAATGGCTCTATTATTTATCCAGTACTATCAACCCTAACAAGCTGGAAAATTGTGTAGACTCATCAGCCAATTGGAAATCTAAATTACATATTTGGTGACCATGTCGCCCCAGGTATGTCTCACAGGGCCAACGACTTAACATTACTATGACATCCCTAGTAGAACAGGTTAGGTTCGGAAATATGAAGGGAATAACCTATGTGGGAAGAGAATGCAAGATAGCTAGTCCAGTTGACCAATAATTATTCCCTATCATAACATTACTCACTGATACTGGAAACTTATAAACACAAATAAATCGATTCAAATTCACTGAATAGGAATCGTTTTCCAAAACATCATCCAAAGAAATTAAACAATAAGTGTTAATTCATTTAATTCATCGCATGTCATACATAAACGAATATGACGACCATTTAGTCAGTAAACTGTGCCATGAGAGTCAGTTGCCTAGCAACGGCAGATCAGTCCCGAGTAACACGTGCAGCACGCGCAAAGTCTTGACAGCTGACGGGATGTACGGTTAATCAGTGCGAAAAGTGTCATTTCATAAATAGTGTTTGATGTCGTATGCAAAAATTAAACACTTGATTTCGAATGAGTTAGAATGTCAAAGTATTAACAATATAAAATATAATTACAATGAATTATGTTACATTTAAGTCATTTACTAATTTAATTTCCCTTTGAAAATTCATGGAGCCGTTTATGGTCTACTGTTGCAATCTAAATAAATTCAGATCGACCTTTTTTATGATGTTATATTGTCGTATAAACATAATTAGTGCAGCAGATAAGTGAAACTATCTTTCAAAATGTGATACAAGCATCAAACTTGGCACAAGTACTCATTAGGGGTTATATTTTTTTAAATTCAAGATGGCCGCCGTATTTCAAAATGGTCGCCATTATTGTCATTAAATTGCTTATTTTTCAATAGAATATCACTATCGTGACGGATTAAGTTGATCTTGGTGTTTAAAAGTAGGTTTTTAACTATGAGGAATCCACAATTACAACTATTAGATATCTTTGAAGCTTATTTATACCAATTCAAGCCAAAAATAACGACATAACAGGAATTTGACAACTCAAATGACATGAAATAAATATGTATGTTTACATATTGTTTAATATATTCTGCAATGTTGCACAGATTGTCATTTATGCCTGTATTAAAACCTACCCACAAACTGTATAAGTTACTCCATGACATTGTGATATATTTAGAATGTGATATACCTAGAAGCTTTTAGACAGTATTGTCATTCATCACATTTGGGCTTTAGTTGAGACTCAGCCTAATTCTCACACCTGCAGCTGCATAATGATGTACACGTGAGGCCATAGTAGCTTTTGCCAACATTGCACTCTGACTTGCACCCACACTTGGTCAGCTGTTGACAATTCTCTGCTACAGAAGGCAGTGTTGTCCAGAAGACCTGCCACATATCACCTTTCTTTGTCCAGCCTCAGTCAGCAGGACTCTGTGTTTTAGGTTGACTGACTCCATATGCATCCAGCTACATAGGCTGCACGCTTGTCATGTTGAAGCAGTGCTGCTCGTGTTGGAGGAATGGCTTCATAAGGTCTCTGTTTTCTAGCAAACATGGCTAGTCTGGCATCATTAACGTTTGATGTTGTACTGGACCTGTCATACATCATCGCCACAAACTTCTCCAGGGTCTCTAGATCAGCATCATCTACTGTTGGTGGGTATTGGCTGAGTTTGACATCAGTAACTTCAGGTTTGCCATGCAGACTTCCACATCCTGAATCACAGCCTGAATGTATGAAAGAAAAGAATCCCGTTGGTGTCCTCCAGTCCTATGGAGTGGTAAAGGTCATGCACAGGAATCCATTTGAGATTCTGTCCTTGTCCAAATGCAATCCACAGCTGTGCAAAACAATCTCTTGAAGGGCAGGCTAAACACTGATTGCGATGACAAGAACATCTGTCATTGGCTTTGACCACCAATACTTTACTTCCTTCTTCCGTTGCATTTCTGGCATGGAGGAAGATGCGTGTGTCAGCTTCTTCGTGACTACAAGGAGTCAGTCCATTCATGTCGACTCTAGAGGAGCTAGCAACATCATCTTCTTTGGTCACAATGACGATGTTCGTGGTAGACATCTGTGCTATCTTCTGAGCCAGAAAGTTGAAAAGCTCAGTTTTGTTTTCATCGTCTCTCAGGTAGTTCTGCCAGTTTCGGGGTATTTTGCCATTACTTGTCACCCTGCGTCTGCTTCCACTTCCTCTCTTAGCCCTTGTCTCAGCCTTCAAACTTGAAAACTGGTAGACATCAAAAACGATATCCGTTCTTTGGTACTTGGTTGGAAGGAACGGAAGCACTACATAGTCCTCAAAAGTTTTTGACGTTGGTGGCAGGAGAAAATTCACAAGTGCTGAGCCATCAACAATGATTGTATCTGCCTCTGGTTCTTTGTCAGGGATTTTCACATGGCTTTCGAGGATTGTAGAAAACTGGGATTTCTGACAGGTGTAAAGCTTTCCACCTACACTCAGAGAAGCAGGGAATTGGGTGTTCTCATGACGAAAGAATTCATGCAGGTGACATTCTCTGCTTTGGCATGAGATATAGATAAGAGTCGACAGTCCTCCTTCAGCATTTTTTGGTTTGTAGCATCAATGGAGACTGGTTGCTGTCTGAAGAAGTCCAGTTTATTCTTCTTGATGGGTTCATAGAATATTGTAACTCCTTCAAGTGCCAACCCCTCACTAAACTCGTGGAAACGGGTTCTGCCTCTATCGTGATGTAAATTCATCAATCTAGTTGCACTGAGGTTAGCTATATCCGTGGTGTCCAATGTTAAAAAATCCTTACTCTCCTCCAGGAAAGGATTTCCCAGTTGTCTCATTGCATGAGACAGCTTCTTAACTTCTCAAGGAAATCTCTTTGGGCTCGTGGTGTCTGTTCATGATGGCTGGTTGTTTCCGTAGCTTCCTTTGCTTCAGATGCTGCTTCATACTGCTCAACTAGGTGGCTTATCTGAGGACCGGCTATCATCCATCTTCTCAGTGCTGATGGATCTTAAGCCAGGCCAATGGCTCCCCCATCAGCTTTTATGACAGCATTTGCCTGTTCGTGGGCTTGGTCAATAGCCATCGAAGAAAAATCCCGGGTGGACTTATGAACCACAAATTTTCCATTCTCAAATTTTTGGGCAAGCATGGGATGTTTTTCCTTCAGGGTAAGCATGTCTCTGAGATGAATTGGAATCCTTTTGGAATGATTTGTGTTGTTGGCAAGGACGTATGGAATGAGTTCTGCCAGTGATTGGCAGTATAGACTGAAGTTGGCTTCTCTAAATGATCTGACCAGGAGGAGGATCGTGAGTTCCATGGACAGCACCAGGTGCCAGAACTGAAACTTGGGACTTTCAAGTTTTCTCTTCTCACACCAGACATCAAAGCTCAGCACTTCTCAGCAGCCTCTGTGCAGTAATCAGTGAAGGCTGCCTTCAGCAGGTGGTGGAGACTGGATGCTGTTATTTGGTGAATTTGTCTTGTTCTAGTGATGCTTGATGCTGTTAGAAAGGATTCACTCCAGCCTCCACAGGAGCGCCTGTCCAGCCAGTGTCTTGGAGAAGAGTTCAATTGACTTCAGAACAGCCATCTCTATATATAGGCCTCCAAACATGCTGACAATCTTGTCTTCGCCATACTGTTCAGGGCAGTGCCACTGGATTTGCTTTGCTACTGCATAGATTGGCTGATCGGCAGTCAGGACAGGCACTTGCCCTTGATTCAGAAATGATATAGTCTCCTTGATCTTGTCCATCACACGTCTTACTGTAGCAACTGAGTGGGCTGGTTCTCGAAGGAGAGGTAACAGTGATGTGATACTGGCCTCAAATGCAGGGATTATCTTCTCGGGAGCATCGTGGGCTGCCCATGTCACATTGTCTGTCCAATTTGTTTCACTAGTGTCTCCAGCCACCGATATTCAAGTTTCATTTGTTGGCCTACGAGACTGGCATCTTGAAGTGTCACACCACCCTGTGGAGGTGAAGGGTTCTTTTTGGTAAAGAATGCAGGACGGATATTTGTATAGGAGTCTGGAGGTTCGGGACTTTCTTAACCTTCTCAGATCCAAACTTGAGAGGCTCACACTGTTCATCTTTGTCATCTCTGGTTGGGTGTCGGAATAGTGAGATGCTGGTGCAATGGAAAAAGTGACAGCTGTTGTAGCAGTGGGATTATGGTCTATGTGTTCCATAGCTGCTGTAGTGAACAACCTTTTGCGAAGAACAGGTGGACAAACAACACCATCATTCACATTTTTTAGCATAAACTTAGGAAATACACTCATTTTAAATTGATTCAAAATGTAAAATAAGTAAAATATAAAGCTTCTTAGGATTCAACAATCCTAAATATATACTCTACAAGCTATAAGTGTATGATTTGGTACCAAAGTCGTCAATATAAGGCAAGTCTGCTTATACATATGGCAGAAAATACATTTGTGTTGCCTACTATGGCGGCCATCTTGAAAAATTGCAGCCATCTTGAATTCAGATGGCCAGCTTTTTTTTCATAAAAGTAAGCCCCAAGGAGTGCCAAGTTTGGTGCTTGTATCACATTTTGAAAGATTGCCCTGAGAAATTCATCTATCTGCCGCACAAAATAAAGAACTTTCGATCTTAATTCATTAGATGGCCATTGATGATGCCGATACATTTCTAATTTGTGTTATTCCGACCTCCTGTGCTCCCCTCTGCTGACCACACAAACCAGAGTCCGTTTAATTCTCTATTGTTTTGCACAAAATTCTAAATTATTATTGAACAGATACAAAAACACTGTTAAGTGTTATACAGATATCACAAGTCTATAATTGTATAGTGTCATTATTTGGTGACATAAAGTCATTGTGACTTAATTTGCTGTGACAGGACATTGTGCAAAATCTTCTGTCAAAACCACAGGAACTCGCTATCGTACTTACAACGTAGATTAAACGTAGGTAAAAAAAAAACCCTACTCTATTTTATATATACCTACGTTTTATCTACGTTGTAAGTACGATATCGAGTTCCTGTGGTCAAAACGTGTACACAAGGGATATCTCCTGTGGATCACAGTTTTTGGATAATACTATTTTTCTCGTTACCAGATGCTGCAATCCAAGCCTTCCTGGAGCCCTACAAACAGCAGCTGGAGGTCGAGATGACCTCTGTAGTTGGGCGGACCAATGTCCGTGTCATGGGAGAGAGAGAAGTTTGTCGAATGAGGGAGTGCAACATGGGTAATATCACTTCGGAGCAACTTTTAGTAATACCAAAGATTCCGTCCAATTTTGTCCGACTGATTGCTGAACTATTTATCTGACTCTTTTTAGATGTTGATCATGTCTACACTACCAAAGAAGTCCAAGACAATGACTTTTGGAATTTCGTTTTATAATTTTGAGTATTTTCTACTCAGGGATTTTTTTCAGGTCTAAAATTATCCGACTGATTGCAGAACATCCATTATTGTGATTCTTTTGAAATTTTGCATATCTTATGCACTGTGCAGTGCTAGAAAACATGATTTTGTGAAGTTATGTGATTTTGTGTAGTCAATTTCTTTATTTATGACTTCGTCGTTTCTTAGATCTAAATTGATCCGTAGACATCTGGTAATCGATTGATTACAATCGATGAGACAGGCACGGTCATGACAAGTTCTCATGTCATTAGACAGAACATTCCAAAAGTATCGGCAGAGGTTTTAAAAACAATTGTCCGAAAATTGGAGGTTCCATTTCAGTGTCTTGGGGAGATTTTGTAGGAACAGATCGCCGAGAACGGTTCTTTTGTAAACGCTGATTAGTTCCCTCAAGTAGATCAGCTCCAATGATAAAAAAAAGAGTAATTATTTTGTAATTGAGTTTTACTGTGCAGTTCGATATAGATATCGGTATGTGAATCATACATAGAAAATACTAAACGACGTCCCGTTTAATAACATATTTATGAAACGAGTGAATGATTTGGTATTTGACGAGCGAAAGCGAATTAGATACCGATACCCTTCACGAGTTTCATAAATATTATATAAAACAGAGTTTATAATTTTATTTTAATTTTTACTCACTGATTTAAATCCCATTTAATTCCACGAACTCGACGATAAATTGGACACACTCCATTGCAACTGCAGCGCTAATATTGTGACGTCATATGTATGCCATTATGACGTCACGTCGTTAAACAGCGAAATCTTCAAGGGGAGAGTAATAAATAAATGTATATCATAATCATGTATCTTTTTCACCTTATACAGGTAACTTGATAACAGACGGCATGATTAGATACCACCTCCGATACAGCGACTCCGTGTATTGGAACAATGTTACCATTGCGATTCAGAATGGGGGAGGCATTCGGGCATCCTTCGAGAAAGGTAGGAACATAATGAACATTGTTATCCATAAGATACGTTTAATCAAGCTTCCCTAAAGGGAAAAAACAACCACAAACAATATACTTGAAGAGATCAATACACCGGTCGAAATGAGCTCATCGTATTGTATTTCAGAAGATTTATCCAGTCAAAACCATCTCACGTTTACTCTTTTCTATATATAACCTTACTTCGCGTGAGAAGCAACTCAAACCTGTGTTTTGTATTCACTATTTACTGTAGGCATTAGTGCACAAAGTAATGGATCATTCCACTTTGATGAAAGGTTGAAGGCTAAAAAAAATCAGAACCATTGGTGCACAAAGTTTTTTTTTAAAGACTGGTCGTTTTTCCATGTAGGCTTTAGTTTCTGTATCATATCGTTAAGTTATGAATTAAGAATGAAGGAGATAGCCTGTTTCTTGGCCCTTTTGACGTTTTTCAAATGTATTTAAGGGAGAGATCTATCAGACTATTTTTTGTTGAAACGACAAGAATTTTAATCAAAAGAACAGTTAGGTATGTATGTGCGGCAGGGTGAGATTTACGCAACCCTAATAGTTTCCAATAATGTGATTTCATCTCAGCTCAATTGGCAGAGCTCAAGACCCTCATTAGAGGATCCGGGTTCGAATCCCACTGGTGATGATACCACAATAACTTCTGATTGACCGATGTTCTTGTTTGATCAGGAGACATGAATAATGATCGACGTTTTGATTGTCAGAAGACATGAATAATGATCGACGTTCTTGTTTGATCAGGAGACGTGAATAATGATCGATGTTCCTGTTTGATCAGGAGACATAAATAATGATCGACGTTCTTGTTTGATCAGGAGACGTGAATAACGATCCACGTTCTTGTTTGATCACGAGACGTGAATAATGATCGACGTTCTTGTTTGATCAGGAGACGTGAATAATGATCGACGTTCATGGTTGATCACGAGACGTGAATAACGATCCACGTTCTTGTTTGATCAGGAGACGTGAATAATGATCGATGTTCCTGTTTGATCAGGAGACGTGAATAATGATCGACGTTCTTGTTTGATCACGAGACGTGAATAATGATCGACGTTCTTGTTTGATCAGGAGACGTGAATAATGATCGATGTTCCTGTTTGATCAGGAGACATAAATAATGATCGACGTTCTTGTTTGATCAGGAGACGTGAATAACGATCCACGTTCTTGTTTGATCACGAGACGTGAATAACGATCCACGTTCTTGTTTGATCACGAGACGTGAATAATGATCGACGTTCATGTTTGATCACGAGACGTGAATAATGATCGACGTTCATGTTTGATCACGAGACGTGAATAATGATCGACATTCTTATTTGATCAGGAGACATGAATAATGACCGACATTCTTGTTTGATCAGGAGACATGAATAATGACCGACATTCTTGTTTGATCAGGAGACGTGAATAATGATCGACATTCTTATTTGATCAGGAGACGTGAATAATGACCGACAATCTTGTTTGATCAGGATACGTGAATAATGACCGACAATCTTGTTTGATCAGGAGACGTGAATAATGACCGACAATCTTGTTTGATTAGGAGACGTGAATAATGATCGACATTCTTGTTTGATCAGGAGACGTGAATAATGATCGACATTCTTGTTTGATCAGGAGACATAACTGTAGGAGACGCTCAGACCGTACTACCGTTCAGCAGCACGATCGACATGGTGGAGTTATATGGGCGCCACCTACTGGAAGTTCTAGAGCATTCCGTCTCCAACAGGAATATGTTTGGCGGATATCTACAAGTTTCAGGTAATTACGTTAAATCGTTTAAAGGGAGGGTGTTATCGGGATATTTTGAGGAATAATTCTCATTTTTGTTTATAGAAGTGAAGCGATTCATCAGGGTTAATAATATGGCAAGCTATGCTTCGCTGTACTAATATATTGCAGAATCAAATGACTTTGTTGTAACTTTTTGGATATTTTGTCAATATAAATGCTTTATTATTTAAAAATTTGTAAGATTAGTAAAAACGCAACATTTTTGTCATTGAATTATGCTGCATGTAAACCTTGTCAAAGCAATAAGTGATATGCCCTCCCTTTAAAACTTCCTGAATTCGCCTATGCGTTCAGTACGGGAAGTTAAATTTTCCATGAGATTTTACGAGCGCTTCCATTAACAACAATCAAACTGTTTACCAGGATTACGAGTCCAGTACGACCTAAACAGACCTGTTGGACGCCGGGTGGTTAAAGCACGAGCTCTTTGCAGACGATGTGACATCCCTGTGTATGAGGATATTGTTGCTGATCGAGTGTACCCTATTTTGTTGACGTCATTCATGGCAGGAGGTGGCGACAGATATACGGCAATCAGTGAAAATAAAATAAAACATGATATCCTAGGTATGTTCATACTTTTAGAGACATGCTGCAATTTCATTCAAATATGTATCTCGTTGCGTTGCGATCTAAGAACTATTCAGCAAGGGTTATGTCTCATGACCTTTAACTTCAGCCAATCAGTGACGAGGCTAGGAAATCGTCGGTTTGATATCTTAGCGGGTATGTAATTGATGACATTTATAAAATTGTTTTTAAAACACAGAAAAGGCGAGCAGTGCTCAGATCTTGACGTCATCTATCTGATTTTAATAAGATTGCGAGATATGCGCCTTTGGGTATATAAGTAAGTGAGAAAGTCATCAACAAATGAGCCACTAATAAGTCTGAGCGACGTAGAAATGAATCCAAATATTCTGTTGTTGGCTACGTGTGGCAATGCATTTGAAATGTGGCGTAGTGGTTAGCGTACTGGCCTTTCACGCCAAAAGCCCGGGTTCGAATCTCTCTGGAGATATGAAACATTTGTGACCTAAGTCTCATATTGTCTCCCTGGGCAAAGCATTTAATCCACATTGCATTCACTCTACCCAGCTATTTCAATGGGTACCTGACTTTTCGTCATGAAGATAATGTGTAGTGCATTGATCATGCATTCCTTTGGGGATACATTGCGCGGTATAAATATCGATTTATTATTTGAAATTCAAAATTTAAATCTTTGCAATGGAATGTGTACATATGTTGGCTAATAGTTCGATAATCTAAACACAATCTTCACGACATTTGCTTAGTTCACATTCCTTTTCTTCACATCCGCAAGGCTACAACTCCCCTGAGTACCTTCTAAGCATTTGCCTTGTAACGCAACCAGTCACCTTTACATATATGTATGTATTTTTCTCAGCCAATGATTGTGATTTGAAATTTTGATGCTCTCCTCGGTCATTATTGTTACTATACAAATGACTGGTTATATTTATTGATGCAAGGCAAATGCTGATAACACAATCAGTGGGTTTGAAGGAGTCTTGTGAATACGCATACCCTGATGCATCCTCGGTTACCCATGGTTTTATATATGCTCCGTTATTCTCCACTATATCACCCATGATATAGTGAAGAGTAACGGAGCATATATAAAACCATGGGTAACCGAGGATGACCCTGATGACGCAGGGCATCTTCTCCGGTACCCAAGTTCACAATTATAATCTTATTGCTGTTCAAAGGCATTTTATGATATATAACTGCATACCGAAAGTTTGTTCACCTACATGTGTATCTTAGTGCAAATATCATGTAAATTGACGTTCATTATAACGTCGATACAATTAAGTCGCACACGATGAAAAAGCTCCACTCTACACCAATGTGTAAAACAGTCATTCTCAAACGTATCCTGTGATCGTCACGCCAGTGGTGCATCTTTATGAAAATTGGCAAAACGATAAAGACAGAAGCGGTCAAATTTGGAAAATTCAAATTTCATTAATTTTCGAAAAGGAAGTTTTCTATTACTAAATGAGAACAACATATACGTTGAATGCGTATAAGTGGAACTATATGGTGTATGTTGGATCCAGTTGCACACTTACTGCATATTACGCAGAAGAAAATAAAAATTGTAGTTTTGAAATATTTGACCCCTGGTCTATTCAAAGAGCTGCCAAAACTGTAACTGTTGACTATGAGGCATACAATCAGATGTTCTACAACACTCAACTGTCTTCTTCTAATGCAAACATATAAAGTGATCGGTTTAATTTTAGCTTTGGTACGATGATTCAAAGACATGTCGAATTACATGATATTTGCACTGAACTACATGTACATAAGTGAACAAACTTTTGGTATGCGGCTGTAAGTTGTTTCTGATATAGATATTGTGATGGTTTTTTTCTATCGAAGGTGACTTGGATTTCGACGTGCTCGTGGATTACATCATGAAGTACTCTCCCATCATACCAGCAGTAGAAGAACGAGTTGTATTTGTGTCTCCGCCTGTCTGTGAATACCCCTCTTCCAGCGCATCTTGCTTTCATCTGTCCTTCCTCTTTCCTCTAACTTTGGTTGTGAAAATAATTTTGAGTTAAAGGGGCAGTAGCACGTTTTTTCGCTCAAATAAGTTGATGAAATGTATTTGAAAAATAATTTCACCAATAGTAAAAGATCCTTCTCTCTTCGGAAAATAAAGTTTAAAATGAGTGTACATGTTTCGGTAAAGTCATGGGAATCGTTTTTGTAATACAAAATAATAAATTGTGTTCACAATAAAATGGCCGCCATGCAATTTTTACTTAGTTTTTACCACTACAGATAATTGGTTTGTGTAATAAGATGTTTTACACTATAAAGTTAATTTAAATGACATAAACTATCATTATAAATGGGAAATTTGAAAATATAAATTTTGCAAAAAACGTGCTACTGCTCCTTTAATGGTAACAAATATCATTCTCTTCCCACAGAGGCATCCTCGGTTACCCAGGGTTTTATATATGCTCCGTTAGTTGAGAGTAACGGAGCATATATAAAACCCTGGGTAACCGAGGATGCACAGAGGTTACTCCTTTCAAATTAGGATCGGAAATTTGAAGGGAATAACCTCTGTGGAAAAGAATGATCAAATATGTATACAGAATTTATTTTGTGAAATATCCCTCAGGTAGATGGAATACGTTTGTACTTGAATATTGTATATCAAATATTTGATTGGTTTTTTGATGTTTCACACTTTTCACAAACGAAATAAGAATTATTACTCCAATGTTCCTTTTTCTTAGTTTATTTTCTTTGTTATTTTTTTAAAAAGTGATAAATGAGTGTCAGAGGTTATAGTGTGATAACATATTTGCGTGAAATATGTTTTGTTTGAAAGGAATTTCTATTGACGAGAAGCACTTTTGTTTTTAAGGGGCCAGTAGCACGTTTTTTCGCTCAAATAATTCAATTAAATGTATTTGAAAAATAATTTCAGCAAAAGTAAAACACCCTTCCGCTTCGGAAAATCAAGTTAAAAATGAGTGTACATGGTTCGGTAAAGCCATGGGAATTGTTTTTGTAATTCGAAATAATAAAATGTGTTCACATTAAAATGGCCGCCATGCAATTGTTGCTTTCTATGCAACACCGTTATTTCCACTAGGGATAATTGGTTTGTGTAATAAGAGGTTTTACTATCACTATAAATTGAACATTTTTAAAAATAAAATTTGCAAAAAACGTGCTACAGCCCCTATAATGTCAATCTGAATATTGTACAATATGTACATTTTGTACCTTTATGACTCCAATATTTCAGCTTGAAGTTTTCAGTCACTTCGAACAGATTCTGATTTTTATGATTTTGTACAAAATCATAAATGAATTAATGAATATGAATAAAATCATTGTTCATACCTAAAACGAAATACTGTATCAGTGGTTATCATTATGGATGAACGTATCCTGAGAAAGGGTCTACATTATACTACAATTCTGTTTTGATGTTTCTTTTATGTTGAAAATATTTTATAGAAATAAAAGCCTCATTTACACTTTCATTATTATTTCTTTTTTCATTTTACTAAAAACTAAGCAGACGTGACGTCACAGTGGCTGTATCGTCATCACAATGGTACGGGGCTCTCGGAATTTGCTTGATTAAAGGTGCATCCATTGTGTTTCATAAATTTGTATATGGCTTTAATACGTTCGAACTCACCACATGTGCTGTCAACAATACAAATAAATACACTCAGCTTGCATATTTATCCCCAATCGCCAAATATAACATAATTACTAGTTTCCAATTAAAACTATTAACATCATTCTGCATGTGCAGAAACCGAAACCTTACGTCCCATTTACATGCACAGTAGTTATGTGACATATTAAACATTATCAACTCAAATTTGTCTTTTTGTCTGTTATAAATAAGATTCGAAATTACGTTTGACTCATTGACGCGCGCCACACGCTGTACATTGTCCGGTTTTCGATCACTACTTCTCCCTTCATATGCTAAGTCTACTATCATCAAAATGGTAGTTTTCGGTAACAGTCGGTACTTCTCGATAAGGTAACACCATTTATAACGTTTGCAAAATGTGACCCCCCAAAAACACAATGGATGAGCAAGTAATAAAGAGAATACTAAACTTCCCTCTATATAATGCCATGTCATTAAACTAGTGAATGATATGGTATCAAAATCGCTTTCGCTCGTTTGATACCAAATCATTAACTCGTTTACTAGATAAGGTATAAAGGGAAGGTCGTTTAGTATACTCTATTTATTTATCGGGGTTGTTTTGTATTGTATAGGGTTTACAGCCCTTGAAAGTCACATTTAAAGGGACACTGCGTCGGGGATAAAAATGAGTCCCACCTTTATCTCACTAAGCTGATCAGAGTGTCTGCTAATGAGTTACGCTTCCCTTCAAGGTCTAATTTGTATTACCAATTAAGTCAATTGTCTGGAATTTGCCGTCTGTGACTTGTTAGCAGACATGTTAATCAGCATAGGTAGATACACATGATCTGATTTTTATATTTATTTGTCCCTTTAAGAAAATGAGGTTAAACGGCTTTGCTCTCCCGTCGTTGTGGGTGATTAGGTAATCCTATAAATGTGGCTCGCCCGGCGGTGGACCACTGATCCATGTTACCGTATATACTAAACTGAATTGGTGACTTTTATTTGTATTATTTGAAATTGTAAGTAATAAAGGACAAATGCATTGCAGATTTCAATTATGCATGATGTAGACCGTCACTAATCCTTCTCTCTGGGCCCTCCTCGTTAAAGGGATACCGCGTCGTGGATAAAAATGAGATCAGTTTTATCTACCCGTGCTGATTAGAGAGTCTGCTAACGAGTCACAGACCCCCAATATAGACATTGTTATGTAATTTGTAATAAAATCAACTCCATGAAAACAAAAACAAAAAAACTACCTAGCAGACACTCTAATCAGTATAGGTAGATAAATCTGATCTCATATTTATCCTCGACATGGTGTCCCTTTAACATTTTCTAATGCGAAGGTGTTGCACTACGTTTGATTTGACACTTCATGGTTCAACAAATATTGATGAAACATAAAACGTGCTTGATGCAACCAATATTCATAAACTTTGTTTTTAATCTTGAGGAACGCAAATCAAGAGGACTGGAAGACTATACATATCAACATGATATTTCTAAAATTGGAAATATGAAGACTTAATTTCTACCGACGACAAAATAGGATTAAACTGTTGTCTAGAGGACTAAATATTATACACCTGAAGACTACATTTATAATGTGAATGTATTTATTTCCAAAGACTAGAAACAACATACTTATATTCCAACGATTAGAAAGGGAAAGGACATCATCCGATAACTAAAAAGAGAAATAATAATGTGCGATGACATGAGGTGGGGATAATTATTTAGAAGAAGAAGAAGAAGAAATGAGGTGGGGATAAAGATGACATGAGGTGGGGATAATTATGCTTAAAGAGAAGAAGGAAAAGAAGAAGAAGATGAAGGAGAAGAAAGGTTTTTACTTGATCAGGAAAGAGGTTATGTTTTGTTGAGAATACAAGGTATGTTATAAAGACTTGAAAGAGAAACAATTTTCTTGGGAGCTGCGCCAATTTACATCTGTCAGAGGGCTACTGAATGTAAAATTAGCTTAATTGATTGTTGGATCTCGATATTTTTCGAGGCCCGGTGGTTGGTACGGTCAGTTTACCTGTGCCTCGTCTCTCAGCTTTCAACAACCTCTGGTGGCAAAATGTCTCACGGGAAGACATTCAAATCTGAATAAATTACATATTTGGTTTGTATATATGCGATAAGAGAAATGCGGGTTTGTTAGAGAGTTGTCCTGGCTGTTTATACAAAACACTGTCAGAAACCCATGTACCCATATCACTTGCTGGAATATAACCACTCCTAACTACAGTAGAACAGGAATATAGCGAACACACGGATATAGTGAACAAATTTACCAGTCCCTTCAAAAGTCCTTATTAAAATAATACGTGTATAGCGAACAGACTTGGAGTTTCTTATATCCCTGTTCTACTGTACTTTAAAGTTATGTGGCAAGGCATTGTGTTCGCGTGAATTCAACAATGTTAACTTCATTTGATTAGACAATTAGTTTTACCTATGACCAATGTCTAAATCCTAGAAATAGAAAGAATGTGTCCGGAAATCAGAAATAGTCTAGATTAGAAAGAGTGCTGTCTGAAGGATAGACCAGGTCTTTGAATGGCATTTAGAAGTGGTATACATAAGAACATGAAGATTTTCTGGATAACAACTTCTTTAATGTGAAAATACACATTTGTGTATTTTCACATTAAAGAAGTTGTTATCCAGAAAATCTTCATGTTCTTATGAAGGATAGACGTTGGTGACTTTTATCTAAAGTCAAGAAATAGAAAGAATTTGTCTGAAGACTAAAAGTTGAAAGAATGTTCTCTGAAAACTAGAAATGGAAAGAGTATTTTCTAAAGGCTAGAAGTTGAATGAATGCTATTTTACGTCTAGCAATAGAAAGAATTTGGCTGTTGTATTGAAATAGAAAGAAATGGTCTGAAGACAAGACATGGAAAGGAATTGTTTGAAGACTAGAACTAGAAAGAATGTGTATGAGGACTAGAGCTAGAAATAAATTGTCTGAAGACTAGAAATACAAAGAGTTTGTCTGAAGATCAGAAATACAAAGAGTTTGTCTGAAGATCAGAAATAGAAAGAGTTTGTCTGAAGATCAGAAGTAGAAAGAGTTTGTCTGAAGATCAGAAATACAAAGAGTTTGTCTGAAGATCAGAAATAGAAAGAGTGTGTCTGAAGATCAGAAATACAAAGAGTTTGTCTGAAGATCAGAAATACAAAGAGTTTGTCTGAAGATCAGAAATACAAAGAGTTTGTCTGAAGATCAGAAATACAAAGAGTTTGTCTGAAGATCAGAAATAGAAAGAGTGTGTCTGAAGATCAGAAATAGAAAGAGTGTGTCTGAAAATCAGAAATAGAAAGAGTTTGTCTGAAGATCAGAAATACAAAGAGTTTGTCTGAAGATCAGAAATACAAAGAGTGTGTCTGAAAATCAGAAATACAAAGAGTTTGTCTGAAGATCAGAAATAGAAAGAGTTTGTCTGAAGATCAGAAGTGGAAAGAGTTTGTCTGAAGATCAGAAATACAAAGAGTTTGTCTGAAGATCAGAAGAAGAAAGAGTTTGTCTGAAGATCAGAAGAAGAAAGAGTTTGTCTGAAGATCAGAAATACAAAGAGTTTGTCTGAAGATCAGAAATAGAAAGAGTTTGTCTGAAGATCAGAAGTAGAAAGAGTTTGTCTGAAGATCAGAAGTAGAAAGAGTTTGTCTGAAGATCAGAAGTAGAAAGAGTTTGTCTGAAGATCAGAAATAGAAAGAGTTTGTCTGAAGATCAGAAGTAGAAAGAGTTTGTCTGAAGATCAGAAGAAGAAAGAGTTTGTCTGAAGATCAGAAGTAGAAAGAGTTTGTCTGAAGATCAGAAATAGAAAGAGTTTGTCTGAAGATCAGAAGTAGAAAGAGTTTGTCTGAAGATCAGAAGTAGAAAGAGTTTGTCTGAAGATCAGAAGAAGAAAGAGTTTGTCTGAAGATCAGAAGTAGAAAGAGTTTGTCTGAAGATCAGAAATAGAAAGAGTTTGTCTGAAGATCAGAAGTAGAAAGAGTTTGTCTGAAGATCAGAAGAAGAAAGAGTTTGTCTGAAGATCAGAAGTAGATATCTCTAAATTCTGATGTTGATTGTTCTTCAAAGATTTGTGTATTGTAAAAAGACGTAAAAACAATGTCTAAAGGATGTTGTCAGGAGGATATTAGTTGCCATATAAAGAATATATTTCGAGGATTAGAATACATAACTTCCAAAGACTAGAAATAGAAAGAATGATGGCTTAAGACTAAAAGAATTAGATGTATCCAAGATGTAAAATATATAGATTATGTTGTTTGGCAAACACATTCAGCATATATGTTAAAGGATAGATGCACTGACATATGGTCCAAATCGGATTCATTCAAATGGGATGTCAATTTGATAATTGCTCGATTTTAAATTTCTGGAATCGGTCCATAAATTACTTATATACGGCTTTTTAAAAAACCGCCTAAATTAGCCCCAGCGACCAGAATGAAAGTCTGCGGGGGTGTGGTCCCTGAAGGGATGATTTCTGCGACGTATCTGGAGGAATCTGATTTTCGGCGATAGTCATACTTCAACGTAATTTCGCAACATTTTGCTTGTTAATTTCACAAGGAAATCTTCAATAAACCAACTTAAATGTCCCATATATCGAATGTTTAGATATCCAACTAGGTAATTCCGAAGATGACAATTACACAATTATTACATAAACATGTCTTTTTGGCGATGTAATACATCTAATAAATTAATTTAGCGGCAGTGATAATCATCATTAATTAATTAACGAGACTCGGCGGAGTAGCTGTCTAGCCGGCCCCGTCTGTCGTTTACCACATTCACGCCTCAGTGGGCATTTTCAAAATGAATCGCCGAACAAATTGCGGTAGTGTTAAAATGAGTGAATTAAAATCGTCTTGATTATCAATTGCAAGTGTATATTGCCTCGATTTTATGCTCAATTGATTCCGATATACAATATACGTAGAGGTAATCATCTGTCATTCTTGAGAAAAATGCATTTCATCAGATCTTTAAAAGACTAATTTAAGATAGAATGTTACAAGTGTCAACATTTTCTGAAAAGTGTTCATATTATATATTATTATATATATTGCCTGAAGAACATTAAATGAAAGTATTATTTCCGAAAAAAAAAAAAATGAAGACCATATTTCAAAGATTAGAAAAAGATGGGTCTACTAGGTAGGAATATCATCCAAAGGTCTGAAGACCAACATAGAAATAATGTTTTCTGAAAACTAAAAGCAGAAGAAGTAAATAAACTGCTAGGCAAAAGAATGTACCCCCCTCAGGAAGTATTCTGTAGACAGTTGCCTATAGTATATATAAACACATGTTTGTACTTTTCAGTTTTAGATTATGACAACGTAAAGCTTGAGATTTTTGCAATTGAAAATCATACATATGATAAAATCAACAGATGTGAGTACTTTATTTTGCCTGGCAGTTTACAGAGCAGGAACAGGTGAATTATCGTCTGAATAATTAACACCAATATAGGATTTCGTCCTTGCCAAGCATGGCATAAAAATGTTTAATTTATTCATTAAACATTGTTAGAAATGTTACCTCGATTGACAAAATAAGACCAACGACATGTGCATATCATATTTCCTCCAATACACAACATCAAAGACCAGGAGATTTTAGAGCCATCAAGAATGTTGATAAATATATCGGATTTTTTCGACCCAAAAATGCCGAGAAATTGCACTAATTAGTGAAGGTGTATTCCAGTCTAAATAAAGATCAAGTCTGATATTTTCAAGCGCAAACTGAAAGCATTGTGGTCTGATTCACACACTTAATACAAACACACAAATTTAATGAGTAATGAAAGACATTGAAATATACACTTTTTGGCGGTTATTTATTTACCATGTCATTTCATTATGTATTGGCTACAGATATTGGAATAAATGTTTTAACCAACTAGGTAGTTTATTTGAATTTTATAATCAATGATAATAGGCCTATATTTGTCATAATTTGCTGGTCTGATCACAATAAAAAAAAATACATTTATCAGGTAAAATGTTGATAATTTGTATAATCTCAGAACATTTAGAAACATTGTTAATATAGCAATCGTCACATTCATTAATGTGTAACAAGGGTAACTTGCAAGAGAATATCGTGCAGCACGTGGGTTGCTATGGGGACTTGCACTATATATGAGCCTTCACGCTTCGGAAACGCTTGTTGCCGTATAGTTGTGGTTATGGTTATGACTGTTATAAGACCTATTTAAAGGTACATCTATTGTGTTGTTGGGGGTCACATATTGCAAACGTTATAAATGGTGTTACTTTATCGAGAAGTACCGACTGTTACCTAAAACTACCATTTTGATGATAGTAGACTTAGCATATTCACGATATGACGACTTTGAATGGTTGTATTTTCGTTATACTAAACTGATTTACCTTAAAATACTTATTTTCGACTAAAGTTGATACTTCGCAATTAAATAACACAAATTATAACATTGGACGTTATATGTGTGACCTCACCAACATGCATGAGTATGAACAAAACATAGACGATCGTGCTCGCCTCGGTCAAGCCTCCCTACGCTGGGCTACGCTCCGCTGTTACCGAGACGAGGAGCCTCGCATTGGAAAAAAGTGGAAATTTTCCTCCGAAAAGTCGTGGGAACGGAGGTTTACCGGAGATAGTCACGGCGAGCATTACATCGTTAAGAACAAAACAGTGTTAAGAAGAAGATTTTATGTACGCATTCATTAATCGAAACAGCAAACGATACAATAACATACAATTTTATCAAAATAAGTTTCCAAAATCTGTACGTTGAAGCAGGGTCATTAAAAACTGTATGTTACTTATCCACTGTAAATTAATTAGAACGGTTTCAAAACCAAATCAAATGGAAACTGGAGTCAATATATGTAATTCATTGAAGCATTCGTAAAATATCTCCATTCCCCTTGATACCGCCTTTTATACTTGTATAAATCGAAACTCCCAAACATAATATGTACTGAACATTCTACGTGAATTAATTGTTTGGATTTTTTTGTATCTTAAGTTAAGGTGATATTTTATCATGCTAGATCTAGTTGACAATTTGCAGTAAATAACGATGTTGTAAAAATGCTAAATTAGATTAATAAACCACATCCTGATATATTTGTATCCTCAATGAGGACGATGAAAATTTAATTGCTATTGAGAAATTTAAATTAGTTTGTATTTTTAAAAATTTTTAAACATGCCTGCTTTATGGGACAAACTCTCTGGAATATTTATGACGAATTACAAGACGTATCATTTACATAAATAGTAAAACAACGCTCTGGAAATGAAATAAAAATGTATTCAAATATAGTACCGTAAACAAGACAGCGTGATATGAAGCATTTATCAACGGTACAGTAGTTGTATTTGAATTTTTAAAAAAATTAACATATGCTTTTTATGTGAATTGTTCAGTAACAGAGATTTATGGTCTCTGATGGTAATGATTATTTCTAAATGCCTTTGAAAGAAGTGATTATTTCTCTACTAAAGTATTTTGTCCAAATATGTTCGCCTCTAATAGAATATATTAGAAGTCGAAAAGGAATTTATTAGTAACGACGGTCGAGTCAGCATGTGATAAATTTGCATATTTGTAACATTTTCGTACAAATGAAAACTCAGCGACGGCTGCAAGTGCGGGATGAACTTCCGGTGAAGACTGTCTGACGTCATGCAAGAAAATGGCGGACACCGTTGTCACTGCTGACCAGAACCAACAAGGTAAAGGGTTTTTACTGATTGTAAATTATCTTCAAGTTATTATATTCGAATGAAGAAGTATTTAGCAGCTTGATTATCTTAGCTAGCGTTCCTGATCGGCTGAAGGGTACCGGGGATCCATGTGACGTGAAAACAGGCACGCATAGTCAGGTTCTTGTGACCGCGAGCGTTCAGCTGTGACCTGCGATCTCATCTGTCAATATCAACAAATACGTTTTTTTCAGTCATGCGGTCAAAATACTGGACCATGTGAATATTATAATGAGCTTTCAGGATACGAAGGCAATTTTCACCACCAACACAGTCTCTTGGTTTGTTTTCTGAATCTGCGTATAACAAATTTGACAACAGATGTGTTTCGCCTGTCATTGGATATAATTTTAATTTGGAAGACTTCTAATCTGCTGATTGCGAAATATTCTATTGTCTACTCTGATTCACTAATTTATGTGCTATTTAATATGGATTGCAGTGCAAACATAAACCATAGGCATGTAGTGTTTTCTTCCCAAATTCCAGTCATATTTTCATATTCAGCTTGTGGGGATATATCAGCCATTGAAAGATATTTTGATATATTGAAAGTGCATATTTGATTTACATGAATATTTTTCAAATTTTTATATATTTTGAGAAAATGATTGTATTACAGCACAATGTAACATATTGCTAACATCTTAGTGAGTTGTGACAGTCAAGAGTCTGACCTTAGTATGAGTCGTTTTATTTTGAACCTGAACATTCTCCTGCTGGTATGTTTGTATAAACACAATCACTAGCCCAGGGTTCTAATCACGCCAGGGGCACAGCAACTTTGTCTGCAGTAGAGAACTATTCTACAAGCAGTAAGGTTTTGGTGCAATGCTACACTGAATTTCAGCATGGTACCACTACTACCACCCATGGTTCGCTAGTTCCAGCTGATGGTTGCAGGTTTCACCGCAGTGCATAGCCACATGGCATTGCAGGCTTTCTCCCTGCCATAATACTAGAGTGAAATACTCTTGAAAGCGGCGTTAAACCCCAACTCACTCATACTGCACTCAACGCTAGCACAGAAAGTTAAGGCATTGCGGTAAGGCTTGAATTAGTCAGTCATTTTGCGCAATGGAGAGCAACATGGCGTTGCAGGCTTTCTCCCTACCATAATACCAGCAGCCGTGATATATGAGTGAAATACTTCTGAAAGCGGCGTTAAACCTCAATTTACATCGCCTCACCTATAAATATTTATTGTAATTCTTTTACTGTATTTATGATTTGAATAAACATACCTTGTACTCCAAATCACACAAAATTACTGGTAACTGAGCAATATTTCAATGGCAGTAGTAAACATTGTGACAATGTCGTCTTGTTTCATGTCAACACAACAGGAATTAATTACTTTATGTCTTGTTATATACTGTTGTTATTTGTATATACATAGACAGAAACTTTATGAGAGTTTATTCATCTCATATATACCTATATTTCCATGCCATGCATTGAGAGTAAACAGTGTCCTTTCTGACAGCTGCTAACCTGTCATTTATTTATTCATGTTGGAATATTTTAAGGTGTTTGTTTAATTTCACCATGGAAATTGACAAAATCATGCTTTCAGACTGGAAATTATTTCAAGCACTTGAGACTGAGCAAAATATTGATCTGATTTGTTTTAAAAAAATTTGATTCTTGCAATGAGACAGAGTGTTCTCATTTATCACTTCAAGTATCTAAGGTGTGCCCATTGGCATTATGACATACTTTCATCACCTTTCAAATTCCTGTCTAATTTCATTTCTCAAAAAAAAATAACATTATCAATGATGAATTGAGGAAAATATTCATTGATAGAATGTAATTTGCTTGTTTAAAATAGTTTGAGTCGGTTGTGATACATTCTCTTCTCACAGAGGATACTCTATTTAGTTCTTCCTCCCTAACTTCTGTTACATAGAGTATATCTAACAATTCTTGCAAAATCCCTTGGCGGTGAAAGTTTGCAAGACTTTAACATCCTTATCTATATCCAATCAAACTTTGTTTTACATCTGCGACCGACTTCTGTCACAATATGTGTACATAATTCTAGTCATTTTGATAGTTGCATGATGCTCAGTTTGAAACGTCGCTGATTGCATAACTAACTTTTGATGCAGCCAATTAGGATTTTTTATAAGTAGCCCAGAAAGTGCTCCATATAAAACATGGGTTAGGATGGAAGAACTTAGTGGAGTAATCTCTGAGGGAAGGGAATGGTTGTAATGTGTTCCACGTCCAAAGTGTACAGAGGTTACGTACAATTCCAAGATAACGCACATTTTTACCATGTACCTGAAAGGGAAAAAAGATGACTGAATGATTAAACATAGTATGAATTCCTTGATAGTAAGTTACCTTGATTAAATGTGGAAACGTCTCTTCTCCATGATGATTATAGTCAATGTAACTCCGGAAGCAGGAGAGCACATTGGTTACAATGTCTGGGGTTCAAATCCCACCAGGGGCTCTGCAACTTTGTCTGCTGTAGAGAACTCAACTGTTCTATGTGCATTAAGGTTTGGGTGCAATGCTACACTAAATTTCAGTGCAGTACCACCTATGGTTCACTAGTTGCAGAATTCAGCACAATGCTTAGCCACAATGGCTTTCTCGCTGCAAAAATACTAGCACACGTGATGAAAATGAACTACTCTTGAAAGTTCCATTACACCCCAAAGCACCTCATCTCAGTTAAACTGAAAATAAGGTTTTGTCAAAGTTCCCATAGTAACATGGACTTCATTTGTCATGTTGAGCCATATTGTTGCGAGACTTTTCAGTGCAGCATTTGAGACAGATAAATCAATATTACAGGAAACCTGCCCATGATTATTTTCCAAAAGCTTCCGCTTTTTGTTGTTAATTGAAAAAAGGTCATTGGAAATGAAATCATCATTAATCCAATTGTTATTGAAGTCAATGCAATGTAAATCAATACCTTCAATATCCATTTTTCTATATTTTCTCTATATCAAGCCAAATTTTAAAATTATTTATTTTATTGATAGAGTTATGGTTTTGCCAAAAAAGAATATTTCAAACCTTATGATAATATTTATGAAGATCTGACCAATGATACGGGTAGGTATTGTTGGTATAACAATAGATACGGTCACCTCATGCAGCTGTCGCTATTGAAATCTGCAACAGTTGGACAAAGCAAGAATTTGAGATGAATTATCAAAAGATTATTGATTTTTAGTTCAAGACCCACGTGCATCACACTCACACAATGTGTTGCAACGAGTACTACCTTGAGTCCGTTACACATGTGTTGTACGTTGAAAATTTGCCATAAACATAGTCAATGTGGAAGTTCATGGAAAGATATTTTAGTTTCCTTCCCGTTTTTGCAAGATTTGGGTATCGAGATCATGTTGCATTTCATGGTAAGGCTTTTGTTTCATTGGAAATTAATTTAAAAGATTTTGTAAATTTTGTTTAGGTTTACTTTAATGGTGTTTTGAAAGACCATAGGAAAGATATTTTAAGGTTGATAAAGTTCATCTAGTGCACTTGATTTATTACATACATGTCATGCGTTTGATTAAATGCATACGTGCATGTTGTGATTTGAATATGTGAACATATAGTCTCTTTGTCTAAAGTCATATAATTTATGATGGGAACGTATTCATTGATGTTTTCAATGTTTCCATCTTTTATATTTCCTAAAAAGTGTATCCTCACATACTCATTACAAATGCAAATTTATTCATAAAGGGTTGTGCAAGGCTTTGTTCAGATATTGGTAAATTGTTTATTTATTGCTAACTTGAGTGACATATCTAATTGTTGCCTCGGGCTTTAGAGTGATTCAACCCAAAAAATATCATTTCAAACATTATTCAGAGTCTATTAATCATCTTGGTTTATGATGTGATCTTTTCAATGAAAAATACTTCAAGGGTTCATAGTCTTGTTACTTGAGAGAAGGTCCCTTTGAGACCGGTCCACTTTTCCAGCATGGTTTTAATATGGAAGTTTTTACAATAACAAACGGTCCCTTTTCAGAATTGGTCAAAATGATCGCCTCAGCTGCCCTTCTCCAAATTTGACTTTCTTGTCAAACACATACTTAGTATATATCTAGCGGGGGCGGGATAGCGCAATGGTTAGCGCGTTCGGCTTCGGATCATGAGGTCCACGGTTCGAATCTCTCCAGGGGCACGGCAAGTCTGCAGTAGAAAACTGTTCTACACGCAGTAAGGTTTGGGTGCAATGCTACACTGAATTTCAGCGCAGTACCACCCATGGTTCGGTAGTTCCAGCCGATGCTTGCAGGTTTCACCGCACTGCATAGCCACATGGTGTAGCGGGATTTCTCCCTGCCATAATACTAGCAGCCGCGATATAGGTGAAATACTCTTGAAAGCGGCGTTAAACCCCAAATCACTCACTCAAGTCAAATTTGCTTATCACTTTTCAACTGATCCCAGCTATTTCAGGCAGCTTCATTCAACACTATGGGAGTATTTTGATTTATTCAATTACCAAATCTATTGCATTTTTCTGTTTCAGGCACTTTCTGCTAAGTCATATTGTTATATTCCTGCTTGATGGCCCTATATAAAATAAGAGCCGTTAATACAGTCTAGGTCCTAGCAAGTCTAGACAATACAAGTCTAAAAAATAACATTAAGAAAATATTTGCATTTAAAAAATGTATTTCATAGAGTAATTTTAGTGTTTCATATTTCAATAACATACAATTTGCCATTTTCACATGCAGTAATTATTTGTCTCATATCAGTGTATTATTCAATCAACATGGCATATCAAACTAAACTCCATGTACATCACTTCAGTGGTAGCTAATACATATATATTGCTTTGCTCATAAAACCCCTGGAGTGCAGTGCTTCCATATAATTAGCAACCAGATAATGTCCGAACAGATACCTATGTATCTTGCCATCGATCAAACTAACGACCATTAGCATGTAGGATATAAACTCATTAGTCGCAATCTAATTAGTCACTTGATGAAAGAAGCAGAGACCTTCTTTGAGACTTCCATCTAATCAAGAAAATCTCATTCCCATATTAAATAATCATTTTCCATGTATGACCTTTTATATTGATTTTCATACCGGTAGATTGATTAACCTAATTACATGTATGCATATTTTGAAAATTGGAGTAAATTCAGTTAGGCGGATCCAAGTATTTTGAAGGGGGGGATGGGTTGGGGAATGTTCATATGAAAGGGGGTGAGTGGGGGTCACCCTGCTCACCCAGGGGTTTCATAAAATTAATATGTGCATATACTAAAAATTCCTGGTCCCCCAATTACACCACCACCACTACCACCCATATATCCTGCCATCTAATTCACTGTAGTCTAACACTTAGACTCTGAAAAAAATAATTTTTATATCTGAAAAAAATAATTTTTATATCTGAAAAAAATAATTTTTATATCTGAAAAAAATATCAAAAAGGAGACTTCTTTTTAAAATTCTATTTCTTTCAGTCTCATTTTAAATTATTAATAAAATGGTGATATCAGAATAAATACTTCCTTCTTAGTGTGAGTGTAAGTTTAAATTCACTGTAAGTGTTCAGTTGATCAGATATGTAACTTCCATTGAGATTGTCCTTGTTTGTGATTGTCTACTGGTATTTAGTCATTTTGTGAGTATAGAATTACCTACTGAGAAAGATAAAGGTTTCTTATATGCATACTTGGGCAGGTATGTTCATTATTGGTGTGGTTTTCAAGCTGGTATTTCATTGTACTGTAAATTACTAGTCAGCACATTATGTTTATGCCAACACAATATAGTGTAAAAACAGGCACGTGTCCCACTCACATTTGTTTGTTCGTGTTAAGTTACCCAATGGATTGTTATATTTTGCTGTGGCTGTGTATTCAAATCTGTCCCCTTACGAATGATAGCTCACTATTTATGTCTTACAGAATTTTGCCTTATGACTGAAATTTATGAGCAAAAACACATGAAAAATCTTACCAGAATGAAGCTAGACTTGGCAATGTTACAAGACTTTGCCAGACTCCTTTACTTAGTCTGAAGAGAGTCTGAGATTACTGCAATCGTTATCAGGTTGCATGACATAGTGAGAGTGCGTCTAGTAGCATGAAGATCCCATATAGTAGACTCCCTTGATGTTTGAACTCCGCAGCACACCTATTGATTACACTCGGAAGCAGGGTCAAGCTCTCCTGACCCAGCATGGAGCTTATCACTTGTACTTGTTCTTGGAAAAAAATTATGATTTGTTTTAGTTCCTTTGCCTGAAATATGTAATGGTGAAAAAGTTTCCCTCTGTGAATTGAGAGTTTTAGGACAAAGGAATCGATGATCTACAAAGGCAGTTGATGATCAACAAAATGGTCTCTTGATGATTGGATATAGGATGATTCAGGATAGTGGTGATATTGGATACCAGCAGTGAAAGGAAATGATGAGTTGAAAACTTTCCAAATAGGAAGATCCTCTCAATACCAGGAACTTGTGATAGCTGATGGATGTCACTGATGTTTTGGGGGGGGGGGCGGGATAGCGCAGTGGTTAGCGCGTTCGGCTTTGGATCAAGAGGTCCGGGGTTCGAATCCCGCCAGGGGCACGGCAACTTTTTCTGTAGTAGAGAACTGTTCTACACGCAGTAAGGTTTGGGTGCAATGCTACACTGAAATTAGCATAGTACCACCCATGGTTCGCTAGTTCCAGCCGATGCTCGCAGGTTTCACCGCAGTGCATAGCCACATGGCGTTGCGGGCTTTCTCCCTGCCGTAATACTAGCAGCCGCGATATAAGTGAAATACTCTTGAAAGCGGCGTTAAACCCCAACTCACTCACTCACTGATGTTTGATGCTGTAAAAATATGAGGCTGGGAGGATACTGGATGCAGTGTTCCTACGTGATCTGCTGAGGGGGTCATTTTGACATTTGGTCATTTTAGCACTCTTTGCAATGGTAATAGTATCCTACTTCTTCAAATTTTAAGGGACACCTATTCAAAAAGGTGGGCAAATGTCCCCAGGACTCCCTCTAGGAACAACACTGGGGTGAATTAGTGTTTCATAGACTTGAAAGTGATGAGGGCAAACCTCATGAAAATGATATTCAATTATAGCTTGAAGATACAGTTATTATTATTGCAGAAACTAGTGTTAAAATAAGACTAACAGTGGCGGACCAAGAGGGTTCGGGGTTTGAACACACCTTTTCGAAAATTCACCCCATCCCCCTTCCTGGATCCGCCACTGCTAAATGTTATACTCATAGTGAACTGTAAAAGTTGGAAGTGCACGTGTGTTTTTCTTAGTGGCATACCATTCGTTATTCATACTGGCAGCTCATGGAAAAATCTTTTTTGCTGATTCAGTGGACTAGTGTGAAGTCTAGAAGCAGACTTGTATAATGCCCCATAATACTGCCATGGAGCTGTGACAGTTTAGTGTGATGGTGTTATTTTCCAAATCCATCAGACAGTGGGATGCTGTTAGAATTTGGTGCTGCCAGCTACAGACTACGGTAACCGGAAAGGAAAGCATCCATCTATAGACTAAAAAAGAAAGGAAGATATAATTCAGTTGAGTAGTGTTTAGTTTGAGATTGGAATACCCTGAAATGTATTGCAATACCCTGCATTGCAGGGCCTGCAATGTGCCATAAAGCCATGACAGTTTATAGTGTGTTGGTGTTATTTCACAATCCAGCAGAAGAGATGCTGTGGGAATTTGATGTAACTGGAAAGGAAGATGTAATTCAGTTGTGAATCAGAATACTCCTCAATATAGAGATATAACAATATTTAGTATGATGGTGTAATTTTCAAAATCCATCAGACCCTGGGATTCTGTTTGATTTTGATGCTGGCAGCTGCAGACTTCAGTAACCGGAAAGGAAGATATAATTCAGTTGGGCAGTGTTTAGTTTGAGACTGGAATACCTTGCAATATGCCATAGAGCTATGACAGTTTATAGTGTGATGGTGTAATTTTCAAAATCCATCAGGCCCTGGGATTCTGTTCGATTTTGATGCTGGCAGCTGCAGTCTTCAGTAACCGGAAAGGAAGATAGATTTCAGTTGAGCAGTGTTTAGTTGGGAAGCAGAGTACCCTACAATGATGCCAGGAAACTGTGACAGAGTTTATAGTTGGAGTATAGCATATCAGTACCAACGTTGGCAGTCTCCCACAGATGAGGATTTGATAGCGGATAGCAGGAGAGGGCGGTGATGTAACATCTCCCTGCTTCCTGTCTGACTCTACTCACAGTCCTCATCCTCTTCATACACCAGGGAACTCCCATATTACATCATTTCCTTTCACTGCTAGCAGTCGGAATATAAGTGAAATATTCTTGAAAGCTGCGTTAAACCTCAACTCACCTCACATTCATACACCAGGGAACTCCCATTCTACCTATGACACGGCTTAGTCAATCTTGCATAGCGCAGTGGTTAGTGTTCTGCTCTGAGGTCCAGAGATCGAATCTCGCAAGGGGCATGGCAACTTTGTCTGCAGTAGAGAACTGTTCTACACACAGTGAGGTTTGGGTGCAATGCCACACTGAATTCCAGCTTGGTACCACCCATGGTTCACTAGTTCCAGCCGATGCTCGTAGGCTTCATTGCAATGCATAACCACATGGCTTTCTCCCTGTCGTAATGCTAGCGGTCAGGATATAAGTGAAATATTCTTGAAAGCTGTGTTAAACCCCAACTCACCTCACATTCATACACCAGGGAACTCCCATTCTACCTATGACACGGCTTAGTCAATCTTACCTGTTACCTGACAATATGATGAAATTCCAGGTGTGCTCATATTCTCCTTCTACTTCATGCGGACTCTTTCATGGAATATATATTTTTAAAGTGATGCATTTTCACTATGGGATATATAACATAGGATTGATATCAACAAATTCAAAGGAAAATGGGGTATGTATGTTATGTATGTATAAGTTAAGAAGGAGTTCAATAGAATAAACATTTTATGCTAAACTTCTTTTAAATACTTAGTTTTGAATTTCAGTTTAGATATTATTTCATAGAAGAAAATAGATCATCTTCTGTCACCCCTTTTCAACTTATACTGCAATGCAAATTGGTCTATAATGTAGAAACGTGGAAAGTGACCTAAATTCCTGTCATTCAGCAAAGTCAGCGAAGCGTGTCATAACCACTTCCTCCCTTGACATAGTCCCCTCAGCTCTCATCATCACTTTCATCTGAAGACATTTTGTGATATTAAATTTAAAAATATACCATTGTCTAGTTAGTAACGACTAATGCACTGTCAGGACAGCGTAAATAGACCCAAAGCCATGTGATTGGACGATAGTCATCAAATCGGACAATAATCTCTGTTCAGCCATGCATGGTCCAGTAGCCCAACACTATTGATAAAAAAAGCTGGTGGAATTGGATGTAAAGGTCACTTGGGTTGTTTCTGTGGCCTCATCAGCGATAATTGTGATAACACTATCACACATGACATCACAATTGTGTTCTCCATACGTTCAGTACAATCCTCATCCATGTGTTCAGTCTGTCGTCCTTTATCAATACATGAAGTGATGCTGTGATGTTTTGAGTTTGATTTAGTTCTCTGTCAGTGATGTTGTTATCTGTATTGATGATAACTGTTACTCAGGAAAAATATTTTCATTCCATTGAGAGAGGAGTCAAACACGATGTATGCTTTATGCTCGATTATTGAAATGTTAGGTAGAAATGATGGTGGATGAGTTAAGTTTGTCCACCCATTAATCCATCTATTTGTGAAGAAGACAGTGTTTCAGAATATGAGAAAAATATGTGTGAGTGAGTACAGTATTTCAGCCATTAGTTGCATGCATACAAACTATGTGAGGTAGATAGGTGTAAAAGCTGTATGGTGTACTTGGTCAAAATCCAGGCTAACTTTATCTGGCAAACCAAGCTATAGTGGTCCATTTGGGAGGTAGAAGTACCTAACATGTGGTATACTGAAGATAGATAGTGCTGCTCCGTGACCAGTGAATATTTTGAAAGTAAACCAGGAGGCAGGGAATTAAAGGCCATGATGATGTGCTGATGTTGACACTTGGAGGTGTGGCTGACCTAGCACATCCCCCATTATCTCCACCTCCCCCTCCCCTTGTTTTGTCTCCCCACAGCCACTGTATCCCAGATCTCGACACTCCCCACATTCCAGCAAAAGCTACAGAGTCGGTCAACTGGTAGGTGTGATTTTATCTACTTACAAAGTGTGCCTCCTATCAGTTGGGTTAGATATCGGTGATGTATATCAACGTTTTCCTCTCCACTGTAAAAAATGGTTGATCCAGTGACCTAGTAAATTGTGCTGACATTGTCATTTCCTGAAGTAGTATTTGATATTAGCACTGCCAGGAAGATGAAAAAAGTGTAAATATCAGGATTTATTCGTTGAAAATGGCCTGACTCAACTGAAGACCCCGATATATTTTATGTTCTAAATATCAATCGTCTTGCTAAAGATTGATCAAATTCAATTTTACTTTAATCACTGTGGCACTAGATGATGTAGTCTTACACTCAGACTATGAAAAAAGTATTTATTCTGAAAATATCACCATTTTATTAAATATTAATAAGGAGACTGTAAGAAAAGGAATTTTCATACTATAGAAAAAAAGGCTCCTTTTCAATTTAAAAAAACATTTTTTTAGAGTCTAAGTGAGACTATAGATGATGAAAACAGTGATTAATTTATTTTTGATATAAATGATATCACAATTTATCAGATAAAAGGATCTTCCGGTATAGCTTGGCAACAAGTCATTTTGTAAATATTTTTTAAAAATTTGTCAACCTAAATAATCACTTTATTAAGGTTTCCTTGTAGCATCATTTGATATTAAACCAACTCTTTCCAGAGACTTCTGTATAACAGTTTTCTTACAATTACTAGTGCTTTGAGCCAGCAGTCACATTGTCTTCATCAATATTAGGAAAAGATGGTGACCTGAAAGATATTGTTCTAGTTTTTCCAAGGAGAAATTGTCCGATCCTTTTATCTTTAAATCGGTTAGTCACCCCCTTGGGTTTCCCCATATGGCGTTTGAGCGATCTTATTGTTTACATGTACGCTCATTAATCAGAATATTATCAAGTCAATTAAAAATGAATGGTAATAGGCTTGGACCTTGCCACACTCCTTCTGGGTTAACAAATACTTAATCCGAGCCTATAAGGATTAAATTCCATTTCATATCAAGTGGCCTGAGTCTTAGGAACATTAATAATTTACAAGTAAAATGTGAACGCTAATTGTCAATAAACACTACAGGTGAAACAAATACTCACTGCTGGACTTTTTCAGTCGGTAATTCTACCTTGCAAAGGTATTATGTCCATCGCTGATGTTGCAACATTCTCCTCTCCGAACGAGTCAATCGTGTCCTGACCACCTAGCTTTGCTTAGCTGTCATTCAAGCTCAGCCTGTTGTCTCATGTTTATTAATCGTTAAAATTGTTGGTACCTTCGAGTCATGCAAATAGTAGTCACCATATACAGAAGAGATCTGCACAGCTGGGTAGTGGATGGTTGGTGAATATCGCTAGTGTGATACTCAGCTTAGTTTTATGGTCCTGCCTCCGTTTACCTATTGGCTTTGACGTGACAGTTTGGTGCAATTCAGGTGAGTAACCAATTGTCTTGTTTAATAAATAGCAGGATGCAAAAATCCATATGCTGATCAGAGTGAGATGTTGCTTTTGTGCTTGGTTATATTGGAAATGATTAGTTTTGAGGAGAGACATCTGTGATGAAGTCGGATAGATATTACTTCAAGTCTGCTATCAGCCTGTTGACGTGGACGGACAATTCGAACTCTGCAGCTTGTTATGGTGGTGTTGGAAGTTCTTCAAGATGCTGTTGATTGTGAACACTGACCACTAGTGACCATGGAAACTGGACAAATAATGGACACTAACAAGACGTGGAGACGCTCCACAAAGAGCTTGTTCACCTCAATCAAACATGCATTAGGCGTGAAATCCAAGAAAAAACGTGAGTGGCAGAACGAATAAGTGCATGAGATTTTCACCTCTGAAGGGTTTGGTCAATTCCTGTTCATTAATCTATTTTGTCGTCTATACTGTTTGGACTTTGAGGTTTTGAGCTTTTTCTTTTATTTGTTAACAAATTTGTTAATTTGTTCTCATGCATCTGAAATGTTTTTCATTGTTGTTGAATTTCAATTTTGGTATGTTTGTTATTGTGTCAACTGTCTTAAATTGATACAGAGTTGTTAGGCATTGATTAGTTTCTTGATTTTATTATGAAATTTCCAAGGATATTAAAAATTTACATTTTCATGCACCTTTTACATGAATTTATTATTACCTTCACGACTCATCTTTGGACTCGCTAATCAAAAAACTGCTTGCTGTCAATAGGCATTTGTTGAATATATATGCATTGTTTTCAAGGAAAGATATTATATAAGGTACAGGGAGTTACTAAATATTTCTACTGTAATCAAATATCTTGTTTGCATTCTTTCTTTGTGTTTGTTTGTTTACTCCCATGTATCATGTTAGCTGCAACAACCATCACATTTTAGTTTTTCAATTTCGTTGATAACATTTATAAAAAGACAAACTGTTTACGGTATTATTGTACTCATTGTTTGTTCAGAAATATGTTTTAATCACAGTTTTTCAAAATCAATTTTACTTCATGCTTCACAATCTTTATTAAATTGGTTGGTATCAGAGGAGAGATAGAAACTTGATTTAATTACTTAATGAACAGAGATACTCTGAATGGGTTGTTTATCATCACTTGTTTGTCCTGGTGGATCGATGCGAGCTGTGCAAGTTGCACGAAGATGAGAGTCCCATTAAAGGGGGGTTCTATTCAGTATTTATGGAATAAAAAAACAAGGGACATTTGAAGATTTCTATATATATTGGGTGCACACTGAATTTCAGCACAAATTTAGTACCACCCATGGTTCACTAGTTTCAGTCAATGCTCGCAGGTTTCACCGCAATGCATAGCCACATGGTGTTGCAAGCTTTCTCCCTGCCGTAATACTAGCAGCCGTGATAAGTGAAATACCCCAACTCACCTCACATCATTTTGTATATATGTTATTACCTATTCTCTTGGGTATAAGACCGGGGGGGGGGGGGGGGACAAGACAAACAAACATCTTGAAACCATGGCAGTGGGCTTTTAGACAGGAGAGACCCCAACAAAGATGAAAATTAATTCGGGAGAACGTCCGACGGTCAGAATATGTTTTGTGTAGGTTTTTGACACTTAACTTAAAATAATATTATTGATATATATAATTAATACCATGGAACATCTGACAAAATTGGGGGTGGGCTATAACCTGAGAATAACCCCAACCAGGACAACCCTCCAAAAAGTTGGGGTGGTCTTAGGCTAGAATATGGTCTTATATCCAAGAAAATATGGTACTGCATGATTGCAACTCATTCCAGTTGAATCATGTTGTCAAGGGTAGTATTTTGGTGACAATTTGACAAAGACCGTGTACATTCATTCAAAAATAAAAATGAGAAGTGAAGTCAATCATGGCGCTATGAGTGTGGAAAGCTTTGCTATGACATTGTTGATCAGGCTATGAGGCTAATGAATGATAAATTATTTATTACTCTATGGATATTCTATTAATGTATTTTAAATTTAAAAAGTTGTACAGTTAATAGAAATACATTGTCTTTCTCATTTCACATATTGAATGCCAAAAATACAACTGATATGATGAAAAAATTTAGTCAAGTTTGAAAACTATTAATGGTTATGAATTAAAATATTTGTCCATGATCATCATGACAGTGACATAATTCACATGATGGCCCAAATCCAGTAACAAGTAAATGGTTACCTAATAGATGCATGCATGAAAATTTATACTCGTTACCCATACTTTAGTGATTCATTCATATTATGTCCAAATATGGTTATGACAAGTATTCAAAAAAGCAACATGACCTTTACCGGTTTCCAAAACAGAACATGTTTAAATCAACTTTATTATGTAAGAGAGACTACAACCTGTTTTAATGAGAAAGATGTACAAGTTAGTTGGGATGATTACATAGTTGTGAGTTTGCCAGCCCTGTGAGCAGTTCCCCAGGAGTAGTTCTACAGCTTCCCTCCAACATGCCTTCTGCTTCATCCGTCACTCATCCTCGACACGGCCGTCACGTACTTGACGCTCCCTATCACACCAACAGTGTCACTCACTCGTCTACAGTGTCCTCTATAAACAGATATACACAGGTCTTGATATTCAAAGCTCTCAGACTCTTAGTTCAAAGAAATTCAATGTTTATGCATATGTTTATATATAAGGCAGTGTTGTTCCTAGAGGGTGTCCTGGGGACATTTGCCCCTTTTTGGCTTGGTGTCCCTTAAAATTTTAAGAAGTAGGCTACTTTTACCATTGCAAAGGGTCCCACTTGTTCAGAAATGGCCAAAATGACCTCCTCAGCAGATCACCTAGGAACAACACTGTATAAATAATAAGTTTTGATGGTCTCTGCTTAATTTTGCCATTGAAATTGGCAACATCTTACCGTGAGGTTGCTGGTTTTTAAGCTTACATCATGCACATGTTAATATATGGTATTTCCTACTGTGAAAATTAAGAACTAGGCTTTGAAATTAACCTTATAATAAAGCACTACCTAATCGAAGGAGGCGGAATAGCGCAGTGGTTAGCGCGTTTGGGTCAAGATGTCCTGGGTTCAAATCCTGCTAGGAGATCGGCAACTTTCTCTGCAGTAGAAAACTACAAGCAGTAATATTTGAGTGCAATGTTACACTGAATTTCATTGCAGTAGCACCCATGGTTCGCTAGTTCCAACCGTTGCTCTCAGGTTTCACCGCAATACATAACCACATGGCGTTGCGGGCTTTCTCCCTAGCAGCCATGATATAAGTGAAATACTCTTGAAAGTGGCGTAAAACCCCAAATAACTTCACTTCACCTATTCAAACTTGTGTATTTAATACTGAAATTACTAACTCTTACCGATCACAGCAAGCAGAATATATGTACATGATCATCATCTTACAATTTTACCAATTCATTGTATATTTCACCAGCCAAGCATATTAAGATTAAAAAATTTTGAACACTTTATTCATTGCCTAATGATGACAGAGAGACAGACAGACAATAATTTATTTGAGTCTCGCCGCTGCGTAGTACAATACAGTTTTAAAAACATTCATTAAAAAACCAACATCAGCGCCGCTCTTAAAGATCCACTAACCCCGACCATATCACTTTTCGGTTTTTATTCAAGCATATTCCAAGATGATGAGGATTCCACTTGATATTTGTCAATTCAACCAATAAACATCTTTTATAACGCCTTTTTAAAACGCCGCTCAATTACGCCTCATAAAACTTGAGCCGAGAGCGAATTCCGCTTGCTTGGCCTTGTGACGTAATACACAGGAGTCGCTTGGCGTCTAATGACAGAATCCACTAGATTTAGCCTTACATAACTGCCTAAATAACATATTTACCTGTGTCCTTATCCAACAAAATTACATATATACACGCCCGTAATATGTACTACAACTGGCAGCAGATGTCAACACTGTTTAGTACTGGATGTGACCATTGCGGGACCCGTAATTCTGCAATGTGTTTTGGAACAATTCTTATCGTTGCCCAATATGGCGGCGGCACGCATGTCAGATGATGAAGATGTTCAAACGTCACAGATATCTATTACACATTTCATACGGATTATAACGGTGTTAACACGCCTCATTCATGTTGAATAATTTTTGTTTTCACATTCGTCCTTATGCAAAATAACAAAATATATTTCAGTATTTTTGTTTATCAATGTAGCTATATGTGATAACTGATGTAGTTGCGTTATTGACACTCTAACTTAGATAAATATTAAATAAGAGGGGAGATCTACACGACTGAACTATAGCCGGGGTAATATTTTTTAAATTGAGAACCAAACAACACATGTACACACGGCCATGGTGAGTTGATCAAAGTTCTATAGTTCCAATACTTTCATTTGAAATTGGGAAAGATACGTTTTCCATATTTTTATCCGAAGTGATTTAAACATTATTTTATTGGTTTAAACATATTTTATTCACAAGAATCGGATTGGGAACAAGTTATCCAACTTAAAACACCCTCTCCTTGGTATTTACAATATTTGATTACATTTATATACATAAAGATGACAGGTACTGAACAGAAAGAAAGAAAAGTAAGTAGTAAGACAGCAAGAAGAATTAACAAACTAAATATCTTACACAAATCGCTTGGTCTCATGAATAAAAGATTGAACTGATTTAAATACATTATTTTATTTCCACAAACATATGAATTGACCATCAAAAACTACATGTAATATAAAATGCAAGGCCTTTTATATAACATGCTAGGAAAATAGTAGTGGTATTACACTGAATCTAAGTAATTGTAAATGTACACAACTATAGATTTAAAGATAGCCCGAATATGTTCTTCTAAAAAGTGTAAACCAGTAACATTGATGAAAATTATAGGATTTTCTTAGTTGTAATGAAACTATTCTATTAGCTCCATGAGAAATATTGACGCAGTAGATTTCAAGCTATAGACACTCTTCAAACACAAAATCAAGCACAACAAAAACAATTAACTAATAATGGCGTTTATAATTTTAAAAAATTGCATGATCTTTTTTATTTTTGAATTGTCAGTTATTCATTTCAAAACATATTTTAGCTTATAAGATAACATAACACTCCACTCGATTGGGAAAAGAACAAATCTAAAATCAGCGGTTGAATATCGAAACATGCTCCTAAAACTCTGAAATTACTCCCTACGGACGCACAAATACCCATTCTATCGGAAACTTGTAATGTCAAAACGTTCTTATCATGTTTTAAACGAATCATCGACGAAAATCGGCAAATCGCCTAAGGATTTCATTAAGCAACTCCTGTGTATGACGTCACATCGCTAACGAAGGTTATGCTACACTGAGGGGCCGCGGCAAACTGTTTCAAGAATGAGATAATGAGCAGGCTAAATTTACTCACTTTGAAGGGCTATATCTTAATGAGTAGGTGACGCTTCGAAATAATCGTTTGTGTTTTGCTTACTTGAAAGTATTGTCTATATGAATAAACGAATCAACATGAAAATAACAGAGAGATGATATTATCTTTAAAAAGAGCTGTGAGAGACTGATTCATCCAAAATAGTCAATATATGCTTATTGTTATATTATATAATGATGAAGGCTCCATATTAATCTATTAGATTCTAAAGTTGATATCAAAACAGAAAAAGGTATGTGATTGTTTATGTATAAACTACCTACAAAAGTGTCCTGCAGAGCGTTGGGCGTAGCTTTTGAACAATTAACCTGAAATCCTTGATGGCAATGATACAATTTGGTAATGACAATGAGATGTGTGACAAGTGTATATCTTGCTGGTCATCTGTGCGGTCAGCCTAGGGCCAGGCATTTGTTTACTGACCTGAAAAGTCATTCTGGGTGTTGCTACTGTAGAATTATCTGTATCATATATCTCTACCTTATTCTCTATCTTAATTTGAATTTATCTAGAAATAAGAGCATTCAAATTAACCAAGCAATTAGGATTATGGCATCTTAAAGAAATGTTCATGGTAAATATTTATGAAAAGAAGATATTGTGATCAAGATATTTGATGACATAACTCTCTTTAAATTTTACTGTGAAACATAATTTGCTATTATTTAAAGGTTTTAATGTTAAAATAATATTTTCCAATCATACATATCCTAAGTGTAAAGTCATTCAAGGGAGGCAATTAAAGAAAATATACTGTTACCGGTATATGCTGTTCAATGTTCAATATCAATTTCATTGGATAGGTTCTCATGTACTGACGGCCAATGCTGAGGACTGTTGTGTTTTGGCTTTTATCTTTATTATTCAACGGTTATAAATAATCTAAGTGCACCAGTCCTGGCTGGAAACCAGTGTGAAATTCAACATCAGATTTGCTGCGTAGTAGAATATTGATTAGTTCAGGCAAAATTAATAACATGTTTTGCAGATTTTGAAGGGCAGAATATCTAAAGGCAGGAGGTTAAATAAAAGGGGGGAAAATGCAATTTTGGTCTGGTATAAATGAAATGTTGCCTGAAATTTGACATGTTAGAAAAACAGGCACAGAATGTAAAATATCATCATTTATATATCATAATATCATATAATATATATAAACAAATTTTAATTAGACTAGTCGTTTGATTTGACAACACATGTGGATAGTGATCCCATAGGTTTTTTTCCCCCATATTTGTCAAAATCGTTGCAGGAGATCCATAAAAATTAAATAATTTCAATTTTATCTCCCATATCAATTTGAATATTAAAAACATTATATATCTCTAAATATCTATAAATGTTTTCTGAAGAAATCTCCTTGATATATGTCTTCCTCTTTGTATGGTTTATGTTAATGTGAGGCTGAGAGTAATTGACAAGGTGAGATGAGTGACAGGTGTCAATCACCTGATGGACGAATGACCGGACGGACTGACGGCCAGTCACTGATCAGTTGGTCACTCACTGGTCACTCAGGGTTGATTGTGCAGGTAGGATACTGGACATAGGATAGCTGCACATCTGATCGAAATGGTGTGGGAAAATTTACATGATGATCAAGGTATTTGCCTTTATTTGTCCATATTTCTCTTATTTGGCTAAATTGGCTATTTAGTATCAGTTTTGTGATTGGTTTGATGATCATAGTTATTTGATCTGTAACAAAAATCGTGAATGATATGTCATTTACATAACTTGTCGATTTGAAGTTTTGTCTTCGTCCACCCATGAAATATTTTTCACTACTTGATTTGTTATTGATTGATTTTATATCAATATTGTGATGGTTTTGATCAGCTAACATGGAAAATCTGTCAATCAAACTTAAAATGGTGTTGACATATTATTCAACCATAACAGTTTATGATAACATTTGAAATAATTGATTTAGATTCAGAAAATTGGTTTGTTTATTTGTTTCTATTTCAAATAATGGAAGCAAGAAATGCTCTTGATACCTCTCTCACCCACATATTATAGTTATTATATTATATTGGACTATGTCTATAAGATATTTAATTGTATCAGTAAACTTGCCTACAAATTTCAGCATACAAAAAATTTGTCATATTCAAAGGTAATCACATTGCTTTTATCGGATATCACTTACAAACTTAGAAAATTCATATTCCAACATAATCACATTACTTTTATTGTGAGTCAAATTGAAATTGCCGATCAAGCTAATTCTATGAATTCCCATAATTATTTTGTGATGAGCCTGATAATATTGTTTGTGCAAGATTATGCCGATCTAAGCACTAATCTGGTGGTTACAGGAGCAGAATAATGATGCTAGGTATGTAATAGTTATGACGTATTGCCCGCATTAGGTAATTCAGGCATGTTTATCATGGATAGGATAATGTAGATAACACATGACTGAAATATCTCCAACCCTTCCCTCCATCCTGCCAGGTTGTGATAAGGTATTTATTATTAGCCTCGTTTAGGGACTTCAATTTTGTACACTTGATTTAAAGGACAAATTGAATAGTATAATACCTTGAATATTTGTGAAATGAGCAAGCAATTATTGACAATTTAAAGGTACATCCATTGTGTTTCATAAAATTTTATTTGGCTTTTATACGTTCCAACTCACCACATGTGATGTCTACAATACAAATAAATTCACTCAGCTTGCATATTTCTCCCTAATCGCCAAATATATCATAATTACTAGTTTCCAATTAAAATTGAGTAACATCATTATGCAAATGCAGAAACCGAAACTGCACGTCCCATTTACATGCACAGTAGTATAAGACTTATTAAACATTATCAACTCAAAATTATCTCTTTGTCTGTTATAAATAAGATTCCAAAATTACGTTTGACTCATTGGCGCGCGCCACACGCTGTGCATTGTCCGGTTTTCGATCAGAAATCACTACTTTTACCTTCATATCGTCAATATGCTAAGTCTACTATCATCAAAATGGTAGTTTTCGGCAACAGTCGGTACTTCTCGATGAAGTAACACCATTTATAACGTTTCCAATATGTGACCCCCAACAACACAATGGATGTACCTTTAACGGTTAACTTTGTAATCGAAAAACAGATGTTTCTCAATGGGTTGGCTTGTATAGTTAAAATTCTTATTTGAGTTTTAAAAGAAGATAAAATCCTCTTTGTATGTATGAATTCATCAGGGGCTGAATAAGTCTTTTCAGAGGCAATAAGCCATAGATTTTGTAATTACTAATAAGTTACAGAATACTTAATTCCAAACATTTGTACACCACAACTTCTGGTGCTCCATACATAGTTTTATTGTGGGTTTTTTTCTGACTTGTAAAATGGGCCTGTGGCCTTATTTACTTCTGAATAGACCATATATATATATTCGAATAAGTCACAGAGCTCTGTATAAAGTAAAGCCAATTTTGTACTCGTTATTTTCTCAAAAGAAGTCATTGATGTATTGGTGAATTCAAAAGTAGACTTTGGTAAGGCTGTCATCTTGGAATTTCTGAATTTTCAACCCCTGTGGTTTGAGAATAATATTCCAGATGATAGTGCACTGTTTTTAATTATGACGTCATCTTCTATGTTTATTAATGATAAGCGACTCTCTTGGTACGTGTAGTTGCAAACCTCAGTAGTCTGCAGTGTATGACTGCTATTGCGAGTCAGAAATGTGTGATATATGCTATATTTAAACTGCGAGTATGAGTTATGACAGGAATTCTCTGCAACAAAACACATGTAATCTTGATAGTTTGCTGTCTCTACTTATGTATTCTACTGTCAAATCATAGTTGTCTTTTCATGTGATGCATTGACATGTAGGTCACAGAAGGATGTATGGAAATAATTGAAATAGTTTCCTGTTCAACATCCTGCTACATAATGTATAAATTTGGTGAGGGAAAACTGCGGTGTTGCTCCAACTCATGTTGAGGGAATTTGCGATGTTCAGGTTCGTGATAAAAGCAAAAATAACAGATGAGAATGTAATGCAGTTTTAATCCTTCCATATTTTGCAAATATAATCCCGTTTTACAATATAATCTTCCTTCCAACACAGAAGCTCCATGATGCAATTCACCTAAGCTCATTACAAGGACCGAGATCATTATTGTAGCTGTAAAGAATGGGAGAACAGGCAGTTGAGCTTGGCCTAGCCAACCACAAAGAATGCTGTTGGACCAAGTATTGACTCTCTGACACATGGGCAATATTAGTCACAATGACCTAACACTTTGTCTGGCTGCCAGTCGCATTAACAGTCCCTGTGTCAGGAATACCCCTGGGCTCACTCCTACTACAAACTCTAAAACACAAGTCTAGATTGCAGGGGAATTGACACTTTGAAGTGTGAAAGTATTGAGTGTTTTCAATAGAGTAGTAAGTCCTGAATTGAGTTTACAATTTAAAGGGGTCTTCCCTCTCATTGTTGTTCTGTGATTGTGTAAGATTTTTTCTAAAGATCAATGCATTTTGTAGTAGGCCTCAATAGAGGAACCAATTGAAATGCTGTATGTATTCTTTGAAGCCTAGGTGTCATTCCACTTAGAATAAATTTGAATAAATAATCATTTTTAGCAAGCCGTAAAATCTTGTAATGGAATGTAAAAAAAATGACTGGATTTCAAAATTATCTAAACTAGCTTTAACCTTTAGCCTGCTGGATTGTTTTCAGGTTTTTGCAGAGAGCGTCAGATTTGTAAATTTGTAACAATTACGTCACATGGGTATCCTTCATTTAAAGTTTTTCTCGCCTTAGTAATTAACATAATTTTAAAATAATTAAAATAAATATCTGAGTCACATTTTTTTCTAACTTATTATTGTCATGAAAAATTATTAATTAATGTAATATTTTTCAAATATCAATTATTTTTACACTTGTCTATGGAAAAAATGAAATAATACAGTAGTTCTAAAATTGTACTACATTTTAAAACTCGAATTATTTTGTCAATAATTATTTATGCAGCCCAATTTTTACACCATTTTGTTCAGAATTAAATGTTATACCAGAAAAAAATTATGTTGATGATATGTGTTTTCCTTTCAGAAAACAAGAGCCCGTCATAAACGATCTCCGTTGTATTTATAAAATTACGACGTAATTTGTAACAATGGATATTCCTCAATGAACAATGCATTTACTTCCGTGAGAAATATTTGCAAAATAATGCATCCATCGTAATAAAATTTACACAAAAAGTTAACACATCTATTCACTTTTCTGTGTTCCAAATATAAGCATATGACATTACAGTTTTTATATTTTCCAACGTCAATCAGTCATCGATATCTCGAAACATGACAGTCAACAAACACTCGCCGCTCGCCATTGTTATGCATTTCCTTCGCCGATTACAGATTTGTTCAAATCAAAAAATCTAATGATCTAAATCATTTTGAAAATATTCCGTTTAAAACCAAAGTTAGAAGACATTTTTCCAAATGTCTGTTGAATATTTAATGTAAACATGGTCTTGAAAAGTTTAAAAATACAATCAAAATTTCGTTCGGGTAGCGTTGTCGTATTGTAAACAATGTCACGTGATTAGCTTGGTTGTACAAAATTGATCATGTGACCATCAATGTTTCGTTTGTCATTTCACTGTAAATTCGCCGATTCAAACACTAGTTATTCACATTTATTCTTTGAAATGTAATTGTTTGTCATTCTTGTTAATTTCATGGATGTTATAACATGTGCATTCATTTAATTCGTATCAGAACAAAATATTGTATGAAAAAGCCGAGACGACACAATGGCCTCCATTTGCAATGAATTCGAACTGACAGGTCTATCTATGATTTCGTTTGAAAACGGGTATAATTTCTATCAAATTCCAAATGAAAACTTTAAAATAATCAACATGAATCATTTAGCAATTGTATTCATACAATTATTTCACATAGACGAGACTTGTTAATTCGTAATTTACTTTTTAGCGAGATAGGGTTACTGCTACTGTTTCACGGCTCCATTTCAACTTGTGAAATCGCAGATCGGAAAGTCGGTCCATGTCATGTCAAACACATTTCGTAGTTCGAATGTAAACTCAAACATGATAATATTTTGTGATAATGGTAGGATATGACACTTATTTTTCATATATGTATAAATTATAATCAAAATGCAAATTTACTCACAGTGATTTTAATCGTAAAAACAATGTTACATCCGGGGGCTTGGTGAACTTATGCAAATTTATCGGGTCGTCAACAGAGACTCTACGAACTAGTGAAATAATTATTACAACCACATTATTTAATATTTGATCGATTTTTATAAAACTACATCGTTTTTAGTGTTAATTTGATTAATTTTAACAATTAATAACACTCTATGGTTAGATCGACGACCATTTCTAAAAATAGATACAGCTTCCGCTAGCTTGACGTTCACTTTGAGTCGCGTAACATTGGAAAATAGCGGGAACATGTCATGGGGGTGAATTGAAGAAATGGCCGATTTGGCACTGCTATTGATGACACGTTGGATATGTTACTATATTTGGAAACAAGAATTGACAAACAATGCACTGATACATTTTTATTTATTTGTGGAAGATTTTGAGATTCTAAAATATGTAAGTGAAATGCTTTGTTTATTTTCACGTTTTTTTTCAAAAAGTAATCGGTTGATCTTTTCATTTGCCGACATTTTCGCAAATCTCCGATTGTTTTCTAACAGAAATAAATTCAATGTCCAAATTTGTAAATCAGCTAGATTAGGATATTCTGAACATAGTGATGTGAAAGTTATGCATTTTGCATGCACTTACTATAGAATTTCAACCAATTGAATCGAGTAGGTAACATTTTTATTATGACGTCAAACACGCACCTGCAGGCAGTTTTGTGATTGAAAATACGTTCAATATTTTTAATTCATCATTTCTCAATAAAATAAAATTGTATATGGATACTAATTACATCATGTGAAAGCCCATTGATTTCTCATTCGGAAAATGTTAACTTTTTCATAAATCAGGGAACTTTGTCACAGACTTTTGTCGTATGCATGTCAAGGGGTCAAACGTCATTGACGTATCAATACGTCAACCCCCCTTGGGCTTGATATCAAGCCTGCAGCAGGGAGCATCTTAAAGGAACTGTAGCACGTTGATTTACTGAAATAGGTGATTTCACGAAAATGTAAATAAGTGTTACCAATGGCTAGAAAATTTGCAAAAACGTGCTACAGTGCCTTTAAGATGATGTGTTATTGTTTTATGAGGTGTGGAGTGTTTGAATAGATATGGGTGCATTGTTCAGGTGTTGCTTACCTTAACCTGATGTTACCCACCTAGTGTATACAAGTAGATTAAGTAAAGCTTACAAGTGATCAAGTTCACTTCAAACTCTACCTTCTTAGGAAGCTGTTACAGATTAGCTTGTATCTTGACTTCCATCACGAAGGGATTACATCAAAATTTGTCTTATATGTACTGTACAGGTATGACTTGGCAAAATCAAGTGTGCAAATATTAGACCATCTTTGCAGTTAGCTTTCCATGTTCCACCAGCTGCAAGGTAAAATGTGTAAATATTATTTCGAACAAAATGGTGAGGTTTATCATATGAACATGATGTAAAATATTTCTTTTAAATATTAAATGTATACTTTTGTTGCCTTTATACCATATGAAATTACTGTCATTTTGCAATCAGAGAAGAAAACGTTTTTTCAAAACTATTCTTTCTTAATTTTCAGTTGTAAATAGGTAAACTTCTAAAGCAAAGTAAATTTGAAAATTTATTTTTAAATTCTCTGCATCCAAGATTTGAATGTAAAGAAATTTAAGTCTTTTGCAATGTTGAGAGACTTGGCAAATTTAAGTCTTTATAATTAAACTGGTCCCATTCAGTGCTAATTACATGCCACAAAAACAAAATGTATGGCTGTAAAGTGCAAAATAATTTTACCATAGGAAATGACCTGAATTTAATTCTTATATCTTTAACCTTGTGAAGACTTTTTACGACTTGAATAACTGAACAATGCTATATTGTAATACTCTGCCTTTCAGGATAAATGGTCGGTTGTAAATGTATAAATAGAAAGCTAGTGGTATAGTCTAATTAAGGTCAGTCTATGATGTCACATGGTCTATCAGTCGTAACCTGACTCTCTGAATAAATGAGATAACATTCCACTCAATATAGCCTCGACTGAATCTGCTCGCTGACGTTGAAGATAAAACATGCACTTCAAACTCGGTCACCGCAATCAATATTTCAAAATTGGCAGCTAGCAATCAGCATTCACCTTAAAGCTTCCCTTCTCTTATGATGGAAATAATCGTTGCTATCATTTTATAAACAAACATCTTTATTCATGAGATGCCTTACAAAGTGAAGTTTAATTACATATATTTACATATGCATAACGTTACTCAATCACCTTCCATTAGTGGGTAATATAGTCTTCTCAAATGACAGTTTGAATTAAGGAGCAACTCCCACTTTTATTGAGCTTTGTATGTGGCTATGTATGTATATATATATATATATATACTTGTAAATACATAGCTGCAAGAAAAACATCATTACATGCCTACTTGTACAATTTTGTATTTAATACACATGACGTCCGAAAATATGATCGTACACCAATGTTGCAATTTGTACACCTCTGAAGATGAGAATTGTTCATTTGATAAAGGGGGCGGGATAGCGCAGTGGTTAGCGCGTTAGGCTTCGGATCAAGAGGTCCGGGGTTCGAATCCCACCAGGGGCACGGCAACTTTGTCTGCAGTAGAGAACTATTCTAAACGCAGTCAGGTTTGGGTGCAATGCTACACTGAATTTCAGTGCAGTACCACCCATGGTTCGCTAGTTCCAGCCGTTGCTCGCAGGTTTCACCGCAATGCATAGCCACATGGCGTTGCGGGCTTTCTCCCTGCCATAATACTAGCAGCCGTGATATAAGTGAAATACTCTTGAAAGCGGCGTTAAACCCTAACTCACTCACTCACTCACTCATTTGATAAATTTCTACATGGAGTACTGAACTGTTACTGGGTTCAATTATAACTTCCAGTGTAAAACCTAGTAAACAACGTCAGATAATGATAATGAAGAAAGTAATAGTATGAAAAATGTACACCTAAACGTATACCAAAATAATCCAAAATTGCAATCTACACAGGAGGTTAGGCAGTTCTGCTGTTAAGGAAAGGTTAACCTTGTGGCACTGTGATTCGATTGCCTTCAGCAGGTTGAGAGTTAAGTTTAGGGTTAAGACAAATACAGTTAGATAAGAAGCTAGTGAATAAGTTGAGATTGGCTGTGTTAGTGTTGTATTGTGAAGTAATTAGAGAGATCACCAGTGTCACCTACAGGTGAGATGGCTGCAGGTGATCCAGGTGTGATGTACAGGTATCGATGCAACCTCACCTGTCATTTACCTGGATAATCAGGGTCGGGTCAAGGTCCTTTCAACCTACACCACAGTGTATTTCATGATGGACGAAGTAAACAAAAAAGTTCTGGTTTGAAAAGTTCATATAAATGTAACCTGTTATTTCTCTCATTAGACAGGGTTATGTCAAGGTTCCTTCATGAAACTCATTGCATTCAAGCGATGATTTTGTACAGAAGAACCTATCATTTTCTTTACATGAAAAATAATTAAAGGAAATTTCCTCAATAAAAGTTATTTGTCAACCGAACCTGCTGCTTCTCTAGATAGCAAAGGTGAGATCACGGTCCTGTCATCAGGAATTTTTCTTGTAACGATAAATGATACATTTTTGCCCGTTTTGCTCTGGAACAAGATATTTTGATTTTGTGATTTATTTTTACGATAAAGATTTTATTTTTTAGATAAATGATTTATTTTTTGCGATAAATCAATTATTTTTGCGATAAAATATTTAGTTTTGCTTGTTTTGGTTTGGAACAAGATATTTTTATTTTGTGTAGAGAAGTGATTTCTTATTATTTTATAATAGTATCAAGAGAAAATATAGCTGTCTTAGGACACGAGCATGTATGTCCTTCGTTGGGAGTTATAAATGTGTCGAGCATTTTTGGCCTCTGACATGTGGCTGAAGGATTAGCTCCATGGCTTGAGGCACATGTTTCGTCCAACTGAGTGAGTGATATAGGGCTGTTACATAGGCCATGGGCTGGCCTGACCTAGGCAAAATCTCTGGGATTTACAATGCTATTTGATCTGCTTCAACTAATAAAACACTGGCCTATTACCTTACACAAGGATGAGGAACAGTTACATGTTTCAATGTACTGTTCACATAGGAATTCTGCTTCAGCTCTCTAGTGATTCATTGGCCATGTCTGTTGAAAATTGTATATATGCTTAGTGAGGGGCGGGATAGTGCAGTGGTTAGAGCATTCGGCTTTGAATCAAAAGGACCAGGGTTCGAATCCCGCCAGAGGCTCGGCGACTTTGTCTGCTGTGGAAAAAAATTCCACATGCTGTAAGGTTTAGGTGCAATGCTACACCCATGGTTCGCTAGTTCCAGCCAATGCCCGCAGGTTTCAACACAATGCAAAGCCACCATGGCGTTGCAGGCTCTCTCCCTGCAATAATAAGTTGAATACTGTTGAAAGCGGTGTTAAACCCCAACTCACCTCATGTATATACTTAGTGTATTTTTCAGAATGCACTCATTGTTCATCATAAGTTATAATGAACAGAGAAAGTTTTTATCATGCTGAACTCCACGTCCTGTTTCCATCTTTTGTGATCGGCTCTTTTCACCGTTCATCGATCAGCCCAAAAAATCAATTCTTGCTCTCACTGAACCTGCATACATGAATATATCATCTTAAAGCAACAGCATAGGAATTGTCTGCTAATATTCATGTTTTGAAAGAAAATCGTTTAATCATATAGTTATGTATAATTTATCCTAGTGTATCTCCCATATCCAGATATGTTCTTTACAGAATGATATGCATGTAAATTTCATTTCATCAGGCAACAAAGCGTTAATTGACCAGCTTTGGTGACAACTCTACTGATAATACGATACAGAGCGGATATTGTGTTTTAGCGTGCAGGAATATTTGGACTGACCAGTGGCATATTGTCAGGGACGAAGTGTCAACACCATTAATACAGATTGTCCGTAGGTGATCGAGATACTTAGTTCTATAGATGTGTGTCACACCTGAGTAAGCGGAGAAGATCAAAGAATGATAATGAGATTCTTGCCCATTATGATAATCATAGCAACACCTAGGGGAGACTAATCGACAGAGGTCTTAGTCGTGGATCTTTACCTGCCAATTGTAAGAGAACTTCTGATGCCAAGGGAGATAACTTTATGGTACGTCATTAGCGAAACAATCAATTATGTTCATGTAGGTATTTTGGGAATGTTTCATTCTATGATTGTCCTTCCCTAATGGCTGCGATACTGCCGAAGCAGCGTTAAACAACAACTCATTCACTCAATGATTGGCTTAAATAAATAAAAATTATTATGTTTTATCCTGTTTTGTTCAGAATGAAGCAGAATAATAGGTTCATTAAGTTTTAAATGTATTAACTTGATAATTGATATAGATAAGACATTTCAGTTATATAAACTCTCATTCTATTTCTAGTTCTATTTATTGATTCTCTTCCTTCATGGATGACTAATTTAGGCATTCAGTTCAGTTCATTGGTTGCGAGCTTGCATGTTGGTTGAAGACTAATAAATCTTTAATGAGATGTGTAGATGGACTAATGTATGTGTGAAAGCCTCGATGATGAAGCATATCAGGCCATGTTTAGGTTGCTCAGTGTTTGACCTATTTTTTTGGCTGTTACTTTCCTGTTGCTTTTACTTGCATATTGTCATGTACCAGTGGTCAATTGTTGACACAACTGATTTGTTATCTTGAAGTTATTGGCAAAACTTTCCAATATGGTATATATAGGGGATATCTGTCTTTTCTTCACTAATACAATGTTTATCTCATCTCGTGAGGTAGAAAGTTTATTTTATCACGAGTGAAAATATATAACTTTTCTACCTCACGAGATTGATAAACATGGTATTTGTCAAGAATTGACTGATATTTTATTTATTATGATGTTTGCCATTACAAGATCGTTTTTGTGTTGAGTGTACGCTAGGAACACCCCGTCACTACAGTGACATCATAAGAGAATTCACTACATCAGACCATTCATTGTTTATTGAAATTATATCCGTCACTGGTCACAGTGAAAAATATAAGTTATTTTCACTGTATCCAGTATTTCATTGCTCATCATTATCCCTGAATACAATTTTAAAAGAAGATAAAACGAAACTAGAAACCTGTGTTTCATATGGCACAGATTTTAAAAGTCTGAATAGAATCAATATTTAAATATAATTGAAAGAAACAGATTCAGTTTACAAAATATTTAGCTTAGCATATCGTATATCTCGGATGCCAAAACATGTACCTGTCACTAAGCATGGATATCCATGTATAAATAATACATTGGTGACCTTTAAGCTTTGACATACTTAATCTGGTAAGACTTTATACATAATTAATGCTCATCCACAAGAGCAGTAAGTAATGTAAGTAATGTTGATATGATTTCATGTAGATTTTGGAGAGTACTGATTTCATGTGGATTTTGGAGAGTATTGTGTGAAGTGATTGTGGAAAAGTCGTGATATTGGGAGAAAATCTGCAGCTTATGACAGCCTTGTCCTGCAGGTCAGGCGGTGGAGTTGTATTGATTCAACACTTGCTAAACAAAAAGAATCATTTCTAAGAGGCAAGAGCTGGATGCAGGTCAGCATTGTTACAATTTCTTACAGGAAGTTACCTGGATTCTCCTGTTTGTGTACCACAGGTAGGTTGTCTGTGTTGGTTATTTTCCAGCAATTTTGCTTGTGGTTGTGTATGGTTGGTTGAATTGGTTTGTTATTTTGTCCAGCAAATTTACTCTCAGATTTCATCCTGATTATATTTATAAAGTTTATTTTGATCAGTGATCATAGGTCCAGCAATTTTGCTCTTGTGTTTGTGTACGGTAGTTTTTTTTTGGTTCGTTATTGTCCATCAATTTTGCTCTTGTGTTTGTGTATGGTAGGTTTATTTGGTTGGTTATAATGTCCAGCAAATTTGCTCTCAGACCTCATTGAAAATTGTGATAATCAAAATTATTTTGGACAGCGATCATGCATACATTGGAACTTATGAGATTATTTTGGTAGTGTGTTTTGAAAGAGACAATTAATTGCATGGAATTCTTTGTGTTATTTTCATTGGAGGAGAGGATGTTGTGTTTCAAAGATATTCAAAACAAAATAAAAATTTAATATTCAAATTTGAAACTTTCGTAATACATTGAACTTAGTAAATTCTGTGTAGCATTTCATATGATAAAATTTAATATTTTAGTAATGATGTGATGTGTATGATTTAACCAAGAAAAATATTCAAATCTAGTTGTACGTGGAACCATAACTGACAGGCCATTAGTTGTTGCTACTGTTATGGATATGATAGGATATTATAAAGGTAAATCATTTAATAGAGAACCTCATAGGGGTAGTTTTCCTGACTATGTAAAACAGGAATTTGGGAAAGACACCTTTGACAATGGGCCAATTTTAGGGCTTTTATTCATTTTCGAAATTTGAAATGGTCCATTCCCCTTTCTAGCAATTGTAAAATTTAAAATTTTAATGTTTCATTTTTTCATCCACTGTGCAAAACTACCCATGGCCTCTGCGGCAAATGGGTGTCGAGGTGTATTAAAGATGATGTCTCTTGGCTGTGTGGAAGGGTGTCGAGGTGTATTGGAGATGTGAGGTATTCAGGGGACGCGTCCTCGGTGAAGTGTTCGATTGGCGCGGTCCCACCTCATGTCTCGACTGACGCCAGTTCAACGTTTGTTGTTGCTGCTGTTGTGTGTTGTAAGAAGGTGTCAAGATGCTATCATGTTTCACTTGTCTGTTTGATTCTCCAAATTTTTATCAACCTGGATGAGGTTGAAGTCAACTTGAAGACAGTCGCACTATTGATTTCCAAGTGAAAATTGATGAAATCTTTTCAGATCTATTTGTTCAGAGAATATGATGGAAGATGTTGTTTGTCTGGAAGCTTTGCAGTTTTTATGTCACGAGGATGCTAAATATGGTGCATGTCAGTTTGTTAAAATTCTCAACAACTATATTGTCTTTCGCACGAAAATGTTTTGTCAGTTGATCTTATGTCGGTGTTCATTTAGAAATTGAGCAGTATGGGTCAGTGTGACCATAGGAATATTGTGTTATTTGTTTCTTGACTTAATTGAATTGCACACTTTGCAATTTAATAATTAATGCACATCATGAGAAATGATGTTGAATTCAGTGTAATCTCCTTTGAGGTGAGAAGTGATTTGGGTTTTAAGACTAATTCACTTACCGTATATTACTGCGTATAAGACAACTTTTTTATACCAGAAAATAGGGGGTCAAAGAAGGGGGTTGTCTTATACACAAGGGCTATGTTTCAGAAGAAGAAATTTTGAAGCTCAATTGATGAACTCACTTTGAGGTGAGAAGTGATTTGGGTTTTAAGACTAATACACTTACCGGTATATCACAGCTGCTACAATTATTGCAGGGAGAAATCCTGCAACACAACTGTGGTTATACATTGCGGTGAAACCTGCAGCCATTGCCTGGAACTAGCGAACCATTGGTGGTACTGCGCTAAAATTCAGTTTAATCTCTTTTAGCTGAAATGTTTATTATCAACATCAAACACTCACTTAGTCTAACTTCACAAATTTTGTGTATATACAGTGTAAGCTTAATGGTAAAATACCATAGCAGCTGCCATTTTTGCTCCTCACATTGAATGCAAAATCTGAATATTGCCGATATCATAGATCAGGCAGATTTAATGCACTTGCACTTATTATATCCGGTCTTTTAAAATTAATTTTATAACCTGTAACGTACATATTTCCGGATAACTCATATGGAAGATCACCTGAGGATGTCATAATATCGAGAGATGCATTATCTGTGCATAGGTTGTATATGGTGCACTATTGTGCCTTTATGCATTGATGAAGCATGTGTTGGATCTAAGAGAAGGTTGAAGAGATGTAGAGCACGAGGAGATGAGTCATGGTCATGTGAGGCAGGAGGAGCTGTTGGTACTCTTACAGTATATATTGTTTGTCGGTGAGTAGATGGGAGTCTGTGTAGTGTATTGGCTGGCAACAGTTCTGCTTGACAATGACAGGTATCGACCAGGTAGGCAGCTGGTGCTGCAATGGTCTGTAGTGCCGAGCTCCACACTTCTACCGAGTCACTCACACCACCTGACATGTCACATGGTCATAGTTCAATATACATAGAGAAAATCTTTACTTAGACACATAGCAGTTGGTCAAACTGTACTGACAATGTCCTATCTTTGAAAAGCTTTCAATATTTTGAAGGAAACCAAAATGAAATTTCTCTTATGTTAATGTGCTTGGTGTATTATTTTAGTCTTCATAACACGTATGGGTATATAATTAGCTAAAAGAAATTCAGAAAGTGATCATTGTTCAAAATTTACATAAATCCCTAACTATTGTAGTCCAGTATATTATATAACACATTTGAGTATATGATTCTTAGAAAATTACAGAAAATGAAAACTCATTCCCCATGATATATCTTGGATAATGATGTGGCTTCAATTAATATCATTTATTATATAATATAGAGTGAGATACTCAATTCTATCAGTGAAATAAACCCTCTATCGAGCTACAGTGACGATAACCTTTTATCACCACTCTACTAAGTGACGATAAACTTTATCACCACTCGTGTGACGTCATCGGGACAATGTTATGATGTCATATTGTCAGCTTGCGAAGGCTGTATATTTGCCGTTGAAATCACACCTTATCAACATAAAACACAGAAATAATCATATAATAACTAGAATATCTGTTTTTCCTTGACAAATACCATGTTTATCTCATCTCGTGAGGTAGAAAAGTTAATATATTTCACTCCTGGCTGCGCCACTCGTGAAATACCTACTTTTCTACCTCACTCAATGAGATGAACATGGCATTTGGCAAGAAATACAGATATCCTCTATGTAGCATAAATTGAATATAGTTTCTCATTTCATGTCATAACAAATGATATCTTGATTAAATTTTGACACGATTTGTCTGAAGATTAAACCCATTTTTCATACCCCTACACATGAAAATATGCAAATGTTAGCACTTACTCAAATACCACTTTTTCAAACGTGTTAATGAGAAACCATGTGATTTGTTTTTGTCATCAATCTTGTCCCGAGACCATGGATATGAAGGAGCATGTTTGCTATAATGTACAGCGTTCCTTCATTAATTATAACATTAGCATTGGGGTCAAGGATTAGACAGCACATTAGTGCATGTGACATAGACATTTCTATAGATTGAGGGGGTGGAGGGAGCCACTCAGGGAGGGAGAGAGAGGGTAGTCTATCCTAAATATCTTAGAGCAAAATATTGACGACCAGATGAGTCTAGAAAAATATAGCAAGTCTAGATTACTGAGCTCTATGAAATCCAGGCATTTTTAGGGCTCCATTTTGTATAACTATTTGAATTGTTGGTAAACTGTAAAAATGTTTATTTGGAGGAAAAACCTTATTTTTGAGACTAAATGTTAATCTAGAGCTTGCTTGAATTTGCAGTGGGCGGGATAGCTCACTGGTTAGCAAGTTCTGCTTAGGTTTAAGAGGTCCGGGGTTCGAATCCCGCCAGGGGCATGGTAACTTCGCCTGCAGTAGAGAACTGTTCTACACGCAGTAAGGTTTGGGTGCTATTCTACACTGAATTTCAGTGTAGTACCACCCATGGTTTGCTAGTTCAAGCCGATGCTCACAATTTTCATCGCAATGCATAGCTACATGGCGTTGCAGGCTTTCTCTCTGCCGTAATACTAGCAGCCGCGATATAAGTGAAATACTCTTGAAAGCGGCATTAAACCCCAACTCACCTCACCTCACCTAAATTTGCAGTAAGGGGTTATTATAAGGTCATTTTCGTCAATAAATGTAAAATGTAATGTATGTATGATATGAGGCCAAGTCATTAATGACCTACCCCAGCCTAGTTTTTCCAGCTGATCTGGTTATAACAGAGACCATGCTATAATGTTCTTACTAACAACAGCTTTATATTGGCAAGGACATATCAATGTGACGCTGGGTAGGTTTGGTTATGAAAAGTCAACGTGCTGTGACTTATTGGTATCAATAACTCAAGCTGAAGCTGTTGATCTCAGGCAGGTCACCATTATATTAGACAGTGTGGTGTATAATATATGAGTTTTACTTCAAGTTGTGTTTGGACATTTTGTTAATTGAATTTACCTACATCTGGCCTTTTCTCCTTTTAACTAAGATAGAAATAGTTGAAATTCATGTTAACTAAGATAGAAATAGTTGAAATTCATGTTAACTAAGATAGAAATAGTTGAAATTTTATATTTCTGTCATGGGTATTAGTATTAAGAATGCAGAGGTTAAAAAATCTCTAAGTCCCAGGTCACGGACTAATTTTACCTTCAACCCAACTAAAATATCACTAAAAAGTCATGAACTTGCCACCTTTTAAACTTTTAACTACCAATTTGGCTTGAATTTTAAATAAAGCTCTTTGATTTGGTGCAAAAAAACGGGATAAGTCCATGATTTAAAAATATTTTTACCCCCTGGAATCATGTCCGTTTGGCTAAAATTATATATCGTGTAATATCCTATGTGAATCAATGAAATCAAGCTTAGAATTACGCCTTGTTTCTATCAACATAATCATCAATCGCTGATTTCTCCGCATGACATTAACACCAGTAGTATCTCATTTCTTCACACGTATGTTGCTTGGCATCAGTTTACCAAGTCATCTGCCAACAAGAAGATGATATGAGAAGATGTTGGTATACGTGTAGATCTATTTCTGTTTGATTGTAAACTAATCCCAAGAAGAATCAGATTCCTTCTACAGTCAGACAAGGCAAGGCAAGGCAAGGCAAGGCATCATTTGTCCTGCTGGTTATCCTGCCAGGGGCAAGGCAACTTTGTCTGCAGTAGAGAACTGTTCTACATGCAGAAAGGTTTGGGTGCAATGCTACACTGAATTTCAATGCAGTACCACCCATGGTTTGCTAGTTCCAGCAAATGCTCGCAGGTTTCACCGCAATACATTACCACAAGGCATTGCAGTCTTTCTCCCTGCCATAATACCAGCAGACGTGATATAAGTGAAATACTATTGAAAGCGGCGTTACACCCCAACTCACCTCACCTGCTGGTCATTGACAAGGCGAGTCTTGAAAGACAAAGCTATATTTTTTCACCTATGTGCAAAGTACATACTCATCCAAGACCATATTCTTAGCAATGTATTATTACCTATTGATCTCTTTGTGGCAGTAATAAATTAGAGATTGATTTTGTTGGTGAAAGTCTATCAGTGTATCGGACTAGTTGGGTGAGGGAATCAATGAAGCTTACCGTCATTACTAGCGAGACTGTATCCTGACCGGTCCACAGACAGCAGGTAGAGCATCAGCTTAATGGATACAAATATTGGCAGACTTGTATAGGTTTTGTACTCGCTGGCAAGTATCAGGTCGCTTTCCTTTGATGGTATTCAGCGTCATGTTTTGGAATTATGTTTCGATGTTTACGCAGGAAGTTGGGAGTAAATGAGGTCAGCTCTAATTGCTTTGGTAATGCTTCAAAAGAAGGGAAGAGAAATTAATGGTTTTGATATATATTAATTTGGCGGGGGCGGGATAGGGCAGTGGTTAGCGCGTTCGGCTTCATATCAAGAAGTTCGGGGTTTCGAATCCCGCCAGGTGCTTGGCAACTTTGTCTGCAGTAGAGAACTGTTCTATATGCAGTAAGGTTTGGGTGCAATGCTACACTGAATTTCAGCTTAGTACCACCCATGGTTCGCTAGTTTCAGCCGATGCTCGCAGGTTTCACCGCTATGCATAGCCACCATTGCGTTGCAGGCTTTCTCTCTGCAATAGTACTAGCAGCCATGATATAAGTGAAATACTCTTGAAAGCGGTGTTAATTAACCTTGAACTATGATTTAAAGATTCTTTGTATTTGGAAAAATATCTTTGGTAATGATTTTTTCAAATAGGTTATTCTTTTGCACATTTTGAATTAAAATGTATAAAAATATCCGTTTTGAATTATTCAATTATGATAAATGGTTTGTTGAAAATATTGAATGGTTTTTTTAGATGTTAATGATGTTCATATTTATGTATAGAAATGTGCTATGAGATACCTGCTTAGTCATCACATTCTGATGTTGCACCTGTTGTCTCCTCCACAGAACATTATTCTACACACTTTGTCTGTACCATTGTATAGCTACTGTTAAGGTCTAAACTGCAATGTTGCATATATAGGCCACAGCATAATGAGTTCTATGTAATTGACATTGATATGATTATGAATATGGTAGATTTGGTCTATCCTCCACCTTTTCCCAGCAAAACTCCTCTGACGAAATCATTGCCAAATTTGTCTAGTAAAGTAATTCAAAGTAAAAAGGTCACGGTGCCCCGCAAAAAGTACAAGAATTTAATTAAGCTATTGCTGATAGTGTGATACATACATGTATACATAGTATTACATACATACATACATACATACATACATACATACATACATACATACATACATACATACATACATGTCATTTATATTTACTATTGAGGGTAAAACATAATATTACTCAAACCAGTTTTCCGTAGTGGTAAAAACGGTGTTGCGTATTAAGCAAAAATTGCATGGCAGCCATTTTATTGTGAACACATTTTATTATTTCGATTGACCAAAACTATTCCCATGGCTTTACGAAACCATATATACACTCATTTTTTTACTTGATTTTCCGACGAGGGAAGGGTCTTTCACTATTGGTGACATTATTTTTCAAATACATTTCATCGACTTATTTCACGAAAAAAACGTGCTACTGCCCCTTTAAGAGTTTAAATGATATTTCATCATATGACATTACACAAAGGTAAATAGATGACCTGTTCCCATACCATTTCACTAACCAAGGTTCAATCCATTTTCAGAATTGCTAGCAACCGCCTTGGATGTCTCCACAACAGGCAATGACTTGCCACAAGAACAGAAAGAAAATGTATCAGCAAGTGACAACAGATCTTTTACGAGTGATGAACTAGACCTGCAGAGTCCAACACAGAGCTTCACGGAGATGGGCGACAACAAGACTTCAGAGGAGTTGGTGGCTTTCAACGGACAAATTGGACCTGACGGCGACTTCAAGAGAAGTCCAAGGGAGAAGGGAACAGACGCCCAGTCAGCCATGTCCGGGAGCAGCAAGGCTGACTCTGCAAACTCCAGCAGACCCACCTCGGCTGCCAGTTCTAGGAGTCCACTACACAAGGACAGAGGCAAGAGACCGTGCTAACTTTTGAGGCCGTTTTTTTTTTATTAATTGGTCTACAGATTGTTTTACCCAAAACCTAGGGTTGGTGGTCGAAATAGAAATAAAGATAAAATCTAACCTTTTAGATTTTAAAAATATATATCTCGCTCAACATTCCAGTCAGTAGGGTAAAAAATCACACAAGTTCTGATGGCGTATCCGCCATCTTTCAAAATAAGTCCCCAGATAATGATTTTGATTTGGAGTTACGTCCCTTCCAAACTGGTTGTAGGACATCGCTGCACACGTAAACTATCACTTTGCGAAACACGATTTTAAAACTGCTATTTTTTAGTGCAGACAGATGACCAGTTTATCACGTATGTCTGTGATATTTTCTTTAGTGTCATTTTGACACTCATGACTCGGCGGTAATAGAAACCTCTACAAAAGGAATATTTTATTTTATTTGCAATTGTCAAAAAATAGGGTCGGCGGATCCGTAAACCAAATAATAATAATAAAAAAAACGGCCTAACCAAACCCTGCCCATGAAATCTGAATATTTACTTGTCCATTGACGACCATTTCTACGGGTTCAGTCCATGCCTTGAACAATTTCACTAATTCAAGTCTCGGAGAATTTTTCCTCTTTGCTGATGAAGCGTTTAATCTAGAATCGAAATATGAAGGTTTTCATCCAATCTTGCAGAAAAGAGAGGGATTTTTTTCAATTCAGAGAGAAGTAGTTCTGTAAAAGGGAGGGATGAAAGTACAATGCGCTTCAGTTTGCACTAATTTTTTATAAATGGTGATTTGATTATTTTTAGCGTGGTTGGCCGAATCTTGTATTCTAGAATGGATACTGGTAACAGGTTTAAAAGCTGGTGTCGATTAACTGCATACTGTTGTTATGATTAGTAGACTAAGACATTCTGTCATTACAGATGAACTTTCCAAATTTTAACTTCAACTGAAAAAAAACCTAACTTCAAACATTTGCTTGAGTTTTTAGACTTTAACTTAACAGAAATTTAACCCCTATAAGAATAAGACTTGTGTTGTTCAATAAATCTATTTGAAATTCAACACCCAAATATTATATTAATTCTGAATGCTAAGCAGGTACAGTTTACTTTTAATATGTTGAACATTGGTTTATTTGGAACTTAAACCCTTCAGCAAGCCACTGTAATATCCCTTTGAAGATTTTGATTTGTTATGCAAGTCATACATTGATCCTCATATATAACTGTTATTCATTCAGGTTTTGAATTTGACCTTTTACACTAAATATTACATGTCACTTGGAACAGGTTTGGTCATATGAATCTACTATGCTTCTAACAGATCATTCTGTTTCATGTTCAAAGAGTCTGATTAAACTTGTTCTGAGGAATCAAATTTGGAAATTAGTCTATATCAGTGTATGAACTAGTTTTATAGGTTCATTGCCACAAGGTCTGAGGACACCCTGAATAGTGCATGTTCTGAACCGGTTTAGTGCAGACAAAACTCAGTTACATAGGTGACCAATCACATCATAATTCTTAAACAGTCGCCGTTTTGAAAGCATTCAGGAGATGCACTATTTTGCGACTTCTATTCCTCCGAAAATGGTCTGTTTTAATCAGACTGATAAAAAAATATACAGAATACTGCATTACAGAGGGCAAAAATATTCAGGCATAAAAAGGTAACAAGATCCAAACTGTTGCTAACTTCTGCTGCATAGTAACTACTCATTTCCTATCATAAAGTGTTAACCATTGTATCAGTTAATTTATGGCTCTCATCTTTGTAAAAGGTGAAACAAATTCTTCGTTTAATTGAAAATTCTACCGCTTTGATGAGTATTTGTAAAATAGAAATTTCACTATGTATAATATCATATAAAATAAGCTTTTCTCAGTGACTTATTATGAGCATATCTGCCACAGACCCAGCAAAGCGTGCAAAGGATCGAGAGCGCGAGGAACGGGTGAAGCAACATCGAGAGAGGATGGCGGAGGAGCGGAGAAAGAAGTTTGAGGAGCTGAAGGAGCAGCAGAGACAGGCCCAGGAGAACAGGGAGAAGCAGCTCGAGATGAGGAGACGTAAGATTGCAGAGCTACGACAACGCGAGGATGAAAGACGAGCCGCAGTGGAAGAGAGAAGGAAACGCAAGGAAGCTAATGAACGGGTATGTGGGCCATTGTTAAATAACAGCCTGCCCACAACAGTTTTTAGAAGAGGTGGTTGCCTTTTCAAAATTTCAAACTTTTGGTCAGTGAATTTACTTCATGTATTAACTTGGCCTGATGTTTTTCATGATGAAATTTAGCAGAATTCTGCATAATATATTTTGTATGGATATGTTAGGGTCACTATTTTGATACTTGACCTTTCTTTTGAAATATTCTGGAATCTTCAAATTAAATTGATACGAATCGTAGTGTTATTAATAACATTTGGCCCTTAAGTCTTGAGTACAGATGGATGATATTTTATAATTTAAAACTGTGTCCCACAGGGGATATAGCTTGTGTGAGATCAAAGTGAAAAATGTACTTGGCAAGCCTTGGATATATATTTGATTTCAAAGGCACTTGGGAGAGATTTCCTATTTGTACAAAATGGAGTCTTCATTGATGATTAATCCACTGCAGTCAATACAAACAAACAATAATATCTTAATCACACACATTTTCAGAAATAGACATAGAAGTGTATCAAGGCATTGAACAATAACAGAAGGGGATGAGGGACTGTCAACCCAGGTATATAATTGTTACTAGGAAGATAAGCTGTGCTAATGTAGCCGGACTGACAGTACCCTTTCCCTTCCTGCAGTGAGAAAGAATGATAAATTCTGTAAAAGGAAAGCTTGTATGTTGTTTTCTTCATCTAAATGAACCCTGACTTCTACATTCTGTTGACAGGCACGACGTGAGGAGATCATCAATAGAGCACACGAGCGTGTGGCACGGTATGAACAGTGGAAGCTCGGCGGACGTAAAGGTGCGAGTGGTCACGTTTTTGGCTTTGGTAGCCGTGCACCACGTGATATATGCCAGCCTTTTGAGCGACCAAAGCGGTCATCTTCTCATAGTGCGCTTATACGCCGCTCTCCTAACGGTTCCGACTCGGACTATGCGCGACCACAGCGCCGGGCTCTCTCTGCCTGTAGTACTGTGCGTCGCCATTGTTGTATTGACATTAACCGTACTACTGGTAGGTGGTTAACACACTCACTCTAATACTCGTACCATACACGGTACACGGGATTCGGGTAAATTGTCTATATACAGCGGGCTCGATGTAAAGCATATATATGCACTGGTGGGGGTGTCTGCAGTTTCTTACCATAATTTAGTGAGATTTTTTAAGAAAATTTTAAAATTAAATTTAAAATTTGAAAAAGCTTTTAGATTAAAGAAATCATGTTCTTTATGATTGATGGATCTTTACAATGTTTTTAAAATTGAATTGAATGGTGGGCTGTATCAGTAAAAGTAATGTTAATGTCATTTGTCTCACATATTTCTATAATACTTTTCATGGGACCCTCAAATTCATTTTAAATATTAAGAAATGAAGAGGGTTCCATCAAAAGATGCCCTTCTCCCCTCCCTTACCCCTGATCATATTCTTGAACCTTTGAATTTGATATTACCCTTTACACAAGTACCAACCCAAAAGATATATTTAAACTTTAATCGCCCTGTCATTGTCAATTTATTCTCCTGTCTTGCACACAAACCTGCATGAACTTAATCCACGAGTCTGCAGACCCTACAACTGCTTGATACGATAATTAGGATATTGACAAATTGAATCATGGTATGAAATAATGATTAACTATGCTTGTACATTGTCGTGAATTTCTGCTTGCCTTATGAAAACAAACTCACTAGATTATGGTATTGTTACGGTTTGTTGGAAATTCAACTGATATCACTAACAAAACTAACTGACTAACAATAATTGGATATCTTAATTAGACAGGGCCACTTCTTTCCTAAGCTTGCATGCCTCTATCGCTTGCTTCTGCTTACCGCTTGAGCTTTTTGTACTGCATTACCTAGAGTAGAACCTATATTATTTGTTTTGTTTGTTTGTTTGTTTGTTTGTTCCCATATTGGTAGATACATAAGTAATGAGTTTAATGTACAGATAATGACCATTAGGGATGAAACGACAGATCTAACTATCGACTTATCGCGATAATTGCTGTGGCGATAGTACTTCTCGAAAGTAATTTTTTAAAAAGATTGATAGCTCGGAAAATTATCAATAGTTTGGATAGTTTCCTCGATTCAATTGTTAACTTGAATCTTAAAAGTAAAATTCGCAAATGCAAGATTTGAAAAATGCTGGAAAATTCCAAACAGATCACCAAGAGCTTCTGTCATTGAAAACTAAGTAGTTTCTGTCACTTTGAAATAAGTCATTTCAAAATAAAGACAACAAAAAGCTCTTTATTCTCGATTTTATTTTATTTCGTTTGACAAACTATCGCAGTAGTAAGTCACAATAGACTATCGCTAGTCCCTCGTGGATCTCGTAGTCACCCCTTATGGCCATATAGAAAAGCTTATGTAAATGAATATTGTAGAGCATGAACTGATTGTGTATCATAAAGAGAAAATCTTGCAAGATTTTATTGAAATATGCTTCTGTTGCAATCAATGCAGATATACATGTTTGAAGCATGAAGAAGCAAAGTAATTCTCTGCGTAAAAATCCGCTCTATCCTTAACTGATTTATTGACCAATTTCTTTAACTCTTGCGACTGCATGTGAGGTATATAAACATGAAATATCAAAGCATGAGCATGTCTCAATTAGAGAATGCTTATAACTAAACATGCATTTTAAGGTTATATCCAAAACAGCATGTCGAATCCAAAGAAATTTAGCTGAAAACTGATTTGTTTCATTGTTAACTCTATACTATCTTTTATTTTATTTTAATTCAAATTTAGTTTTCTTTATTTCAAGTCATGTATGTAAGGGAATGGTAATAAGTAATGATACACTCAAGTCTAAGGCAAACCTTATAAATGGTATCTTAGTTTAGCAAGAGTTGTCTCCCATTGTAAGATCACTTGGCTGAGTTCGCCTGTCTTATAAATGTGAATAACAATATAAAATTGCCACACTTCCATAGACAACTGACAACTGGGCAGCCATGGTCAGATGATCACTGGCGCTTTGTCCAGGCTACAAATGTATCACAACTAGCGAGAACAGGGGGGGTTGCACTTTTCCCAGACCTCAAAAATGCTCTCAGTGGGTGAGACGGCTTTTAACAAAATAGAGCCCTATTTACGGAAATCCAAAAGTACCTTGATGTCAAATCTCTCTCGCAAAAATTTTCAAATGAAAAGGGGGTGTGTGCAAGGAATCAAGCAGTCGGACTCCTTGAGCCTCCGTGTTTAGTTGGACTATTATCAATCTATGGACGACTGTCTGGTGTTGACTAACTCACTAGTTAATCTTAGCAATTGCAAGCAATTGAAGGCAGGCGAGCTCAGCCTTTGTTTATGGTTAAGAATCTAAAGCCCTGGTTTCTCTTTGCAACATAGCACTTTACAAGAAAAGATCCTGGAAAGGTTTGTATTGCTTCTCTCACCCTGTAAGAAAACCGTTTCTTTCTTCAGCAGAGTTTACATGCATTTGGCTTCTTGGCAGATAAACTACTCAGGGAGTTATGAGGAATTAATTCACACGTTATTTTACTCATCACAAACACTATCGGCTTTGCGCATCTTTCAATACGTGCTGTCAGCTGATTTGACTCTTCCTTCCTCTAGTTGTTACTGAACATAAGATGTTTTTCTTCCCATCTCTCAATGAAACAAATCTCATCTGATTTGGCCAAATTTGGTAGTTCTGCCTGTCTGTTCTGGGAACTGTCCTACAAATTTCTCATTTGATCAGTTGAAATATGAACAAGTTTAAGAATTCCTTTTATTTTGAATTCTTATAATGATTTTTGTGGCAAATATTTGGAAACACCTTGCTGGCTATTCGTAGTCCAATCCTAATACACTGGGTAAGAGTTAAGAATTCTTAGGTTCCCAATGGTTTGAGAATAAAGACCCTGTACCTTTATGAATTACTTAAATCATACAGTTAGGATATTGTCAAATGTAAATTCTAATACAAACCTTAACCTCCAAAACTTCTATTAACCCAAAGTCTAAGAACTTGTTCTCATTTCATTGACATATGATCAGATCTTTGAAGGATTCAATTCAAGAACAACTCATCAGGCCAATTCTCACTTTCCACAAATGAAGCAAATCTGGTTTGATTTGATTTGGTCTGTAGCGGTGTAGTAGTCGGTTGTTTATACCTCTCACATGCGGCCTGTTAGAGCATTAGGTGCTGTGTGTTAAGCACATAGCACGCATGGTGGTGTGCATTTTGCCTGCTTCTTACTGTAGGACCCTGCCCGGGCGAGAACCCCCCTTCAAAGCATTTATCCGTCTCCATGAGTGTGCTTTATCACAAACGAAACCCCGATTTTGCATCCTCGGGTATGCTTAACAACAGACCAGACTCTCTCCTGGGTAAGAAGCTTTCGTTACGTTTGTTCGCCTTTCTCGATTAACGTTCTTTTATCCAAGACTAATTGATGTTTTTTCATTCATTAATGTGACCAAATATTTATTTATTTTTGCATTTTGATGTTTTTCTTTAATCCTATGGATGGGTTACTAATATCTTGAATTGATTGATTATAGTTACAAAATAAAACATTCTTAACATAAAATATCAATATATGAATTAAACAAGCATTTGTTTCATTCATTGCATCCTCATTTTTTTGCATATTTGATCACACCTCTGCTCTCATCTTTCCTTCAGTGTTAGTTCTCGGTAGATAGATTGATGTTCTAGCACTGTCTAATCAGTGATTTTTTACAATCTTCACAATCAGCAGATGAAATAATGTTATTAAGGCATGATAGATGTTTGTATGTTGAATCATGCTCATAACAATTTGCTGAATGTCGAAGCAGCATGCTAACAAGTCTTGTCACTGATCAATGTTTAGATAACACAAATGTAGATTTAGATCAATGTTTAGTTAACAGTTTGTGGAATGTTTAGTTAACAGTTTGTTGAATGTTTAGTTCACTTGCTTCATCTGCTTCACTCAGTCACATCATCATCACCACAACTGACAATGCCAGGTGAAGGGTTACTTCCATGTTGATCTCACACCAAAACTTACTTATTTCTCTCTCTCCCCCTGCCCTCCCTCCCCCACCCCAGCCCTGAATGCCATCCCAGAAGGTCGCCGCTCTATTCTAGGGCCCAGTGCCCCCCCTCAACGCCAGCAGATCACGGTTGGTCTCAACTCAGTCCGCATGAGAGACGGGAAAGCGCGTAAACCTCGGCCAGCCAGTATAGCTAGCAGTATGCCCAGCTTCATGCAGCCCGACAGCCAGAAGGCGTCGCTGCGGAGCAAGAGCTCTGACCGGCTCTCGAGAGGTAACAGAACTTCCTGGGCAGATCTTGTTCAGGCTTAAAATACAAAAGGACTCTCAGATTTTCTAAGATCTTATTAAATTCAAAATGGCAGAAAACCTGAAAAATTTTTATTTGGACATTTATGAATAAAAAACATCTCAATTGCAAATTATTGAAAATAAATTGATCAGATTCTGCTGTCAAAGATGTTAAATTTTCAGATATTGATAATGCTTTTATCGGAATTGCCGGTAACCATGTTTTAGCCAGGCATGTTGGTTTCGTTGGAGTCTTCAGCAGGAACAGGAAAAAAACAATGGATTACAAATTCCCACTTCAACAACCTTTTATTTCTTTTGCACAATAACAATTACTTTCAAAATCTTCCTGATTAATGTTTTTTTAATTCTCTTCAACATTTTGACAATTTTTAGAATTAATCTTTCAATTATTACACCTGTTCTTTTCTCTTTGTAACATACAACAATAACAAGCACAAGAACCACTGATACAGAACGGTTCTTCTCTTCAGATTATAATCAGAATATGTTTCAGATAACCCTCTGAAACCATCTCATTGATAGGCATTAGAGATGTCGACATTTCTAGGGTTGTTACCTTGTCTCCAGCTTAAGTCGCTAATACTGTTAGATTAATTTTATGTGCCATGTGTGTAGTTGTAATAAATGGTTTTGGGTGTAAATTCCAAGAATTGTTTCTCCAGAAACAAAGCAAAAAGGGGTTGGTAAAGGTAAATGTTGATATACTCCATTCCAGCTTTATTTGTGCAATAATTTTCGTCACCTGCTCATAGCTGTCTTTAGAGACTTCCCCGTAGTTCTAGATTCGTGAGTAGTAAAACATAGAATTGTGAGTAGTTTACAACCCGCAGATGACAATACCTCATCTTTCCCATCATGCATTTGACTCACATGCGGCCTTCATCTTAAAAGTTGTCTGTTTGTCAGCAGACAAGCCAAATAGAACACCACGGAAGTCTTTAGGGAGTCAGTTGGACAAGAAGAAAGAAGAAGAAAAGAAGGAAAATGATTCCGAGAACAGCAAAAAGCAGGGTCCGAAAATGAGTCGAAATTCGATAGATCGACTTTCACAGCCGAAGAAAGCTAAAGAACCCAAACCAGAGGCGGAGAGCAAAGCAGATACTCCTACAAGCAAGGTATGTCTCGTTTATAATAAATGTATTTTTGCTGTGGTAGACACTAAATTTTTTTTTTTTAATCTGGTCACTCACTTTATCTCCCTTTTATTGTCATAGTGTATGCACTTGATTGTTGTGTAATATGTAGAATTCTAAAAAAATTAGCTCCAGTATCTGTTAATCTGTAAACAGTTCACATTTTGACTGTTTCTGCAGAATTGCTGCATCCCTAAAGCTGAAATGTGGGGAGATACCTTGCACTACAATTTGTACATTTGACCTACCAAAAGTGATTGAACCCCTGAAAAATATAACTACAAAATCCTACTCCTCCTGCAGACAACTCCATGTGTTGTGGATGGATTTATTCTCCTCTTAAATCCAAAAGAACTTATGTGTACGGCTATTTTGCTTGGTTGCCTTTCTTAATAAAACCATGTGCATGTTTGAGTTTTATCCAATGCTTTATAAACTTCATGGATGAAGTAAACTTTTGTGAAAAATGCATGCATTAAATTGACCCATGCATTGGTTTTGCCCTCTTCCCCTGCCTGGCTTGTCAAGAATGCTGCCCAAATGCTAGTGTATTGAATAAAATCATGCTATATTATTTGAGTTACTAAACATTTCTGTGCTTGGAGAATGATTTAATTTAAAGTTTAACTATTTTACTTTCTAGAACCTTGATGCATTAGATGAATGTTTTCAATAGAGTTGTTTTAATTTTGTGCCTGTTACCCCTGCATACATCATATTGCAGAGGTCGCCTAGAGCACGAATATCGCCTAGAAAATCTTTGTCAACCACAAATCTTGCCACTGTGGCAAGGAAGGTTTGTGTTTTGCATGCACGTTGCTTGCACGCTTCATGTTCTGTGTATTCAGTATTGCTTTGTCTCCAGAGAATGGGTCCATGTCTTTCTTGGAATCAGTTTGAATTTAGTCATCTTATAAGTATAAGTCAAGTCAATCAATTAGATCCATAAAAAAATTAAACTTGTGGTATCCATTCTCTTTAAACATGACTTGAGGTCTTGCACTAAACAAACCACCTCAAACTTGAACTTGTTAAAATTGTAAGGACACCATTATACACAATCCTTTATTAAAGTGTATGAAATAAAGCCCATCTGACAGCATGCAACCTTGTAGCTTGTGGTCTGGGCTGGAAACTTTTTTGATTTTGCATAAAAATTTGATAAAATCATACTTTCTAGCTGGTAACTCTTCAGTCTTATGTCATACACTGATAATTGATAATTCCTGTATTGTTATGGCAACCCTTTTCTCCCATTTTTGAGATAATTATTTTTTTAATCAATATTGATAAGATAGTGTTGAGAAATAGTCAATGAGGTGGTATGTTTATTGGTAAGACATTTTCAGTCATGTTGTTGCTTCTCAGTTTATTGTTTCAATAACATATGGCCTTTGTTTCAGATTTAAACTGATCTTGCTTGTGTAATGTCACGTATATATCTAGAATGTGTTGTGCGCTGCTTACACGCCCAAATATCCTCTCAGAGTTTTTATGACGTCTTAATCATACCCTTTAGTTTTTGTGTCTAGTGCCCATGTCAAAACATTGAGTCAAGCAATTTTCCTTACTTTTCAGCCCTTTCATCATGCATATACTAACATCATGTACAAAATGAGTCAAGATTTCTACTTTGGCCTCCTTGAATTAGAACCAACTGTCATGTCCATTTTGACTGAAAGCAACGTTATTCCAACATTTCTTCTTGAATTGCCATTTCCCCACAGCACGGTGTACAACCCCATACAGTGCGAACCGGATATAGTTCGCTGTACGCTCGTTCAAATGGTTCATAGCTCTGTCAAGTGTTTGTTGGTCGTTTGATCTAATATTTTTTTTATGTCATTATACAGCTTTACAACGTATGCAAATAGGCTCTGGTTCATCAATTTGTGACATGCATATAGGTACAGTGAATAAGTTCTTAAGAAATAGTTGTATGTTTATGAAAACACATTATTTTCGTTACGAACGCATCGAGCCAAATTTGACAGGCCCGTGCGTTTTCGATTTTATTCAAGTATACAATCATGCTGCTCAAAATGTATCTAAATATTGAATTCCTAATAGATTGTACCATGTATGTGTAGAATTTCAAGTTTCAAAGTTTCCTAGATATGAAGATATCAAAGATGTTAGCAGCAACAATGCAGCATCACTGTACTGGTTCATAGCCGAAGCGTAGTGAATCGCTGTATGGAATGTAGCCCGTAATTCAATAACGTCATGAAATCTGATTTTGTTTAAAAGGTGTCTTTATTGACATATTAACCAACATTTAATGTGTTAATATGTTGTCCCAGCATTTGTTCAAGAGATATCACACATCATGACGAGTTACATCAATGTTCTGGGCAAAGATATGACGGGAATTAAAGTTGTCATAATGGTCATGGGAATTACAGTATTTTCTAAATATAACTTGCACTTTCATTGGTTGACGGAAGTTTTTTACACCAATTTATTAATTGCTTAGCTGTACTATTTTAGGTCAATCACAAAGATGATCAATTCGGAACATATCTATCTATCTATTTAGATGCCCGCATCTTGAAGGTGTGATAATTTATGAATGGGGTAGGAGTACAATTTGTATTTTACAGTCTAACATATACGGTCGTGAACTTGAGTCTAGTTTTCCGATTTTTAGGCATAAAATGATCTTGGCTAAGAAAAAAAATAACCAACTCGGTGCTCGAAATTACGAATTATTTTCCCTCGTGAATTAGTATGTCAAACTCCACGCTAAAGCTCGGTGTTTATCAAAATAATTAACACGGGGCAGATAAACCATATAATTCCTCGCAACTCTCTAAAATTAATTATTCTTATATATAACATAATTCAAAGAATTTAGAAAGTCTATTTGAGAATCAGTTGGAACGTACATGTACATTCACCTTTGGAAGTTTCCTTCTGACACTGCTGCAGTTATTTTTCGTGCCCAAGGTGATTTGAAAAAAACCCAAAACAATCAACTCTCCAAAAAGTTTGGTAACATCACTGTATGTCATCTGGACGGTGTTGCTGCCCAACTTGTTTAAGTTATGTAAAACATCTGGAAGCATCAGTTCTGTCATGGTACCCCGATCTAAGTTCTCACAAAGAGATCACAATTGTCGGGGAAATCTCCGATTCGTCATTCTCTACCAACAGAGGTTATACTCCCTTCAGATCCTAACCTCTGTTCTAGAAGGCCAATGGTCAATGGTGATTTTGAAATCATTTGTGTGAAAGAGACTTTCTCATTCCCTGTTTGAAAGTCACACTAGCAGCAGACGGAATTTAATTCAAGGTCACACATACCAAACGTTAATAATGACGTTATTTTATCGAGAAGTACTGATTGTTGCCGAAAATTAACATTTTTATGTTGGTCGACTCAGTATTGTGACGATATAATTGTAAAAGTAGTGATTTCTGACCGAAAGATGGACAATGCACCGCGACTGACGCGTATCTAACAGTCAAACATAATTTTGAAACTTATTTGCAACAGATAAAGACAAATTTGGATTGCTAATGTTAAATAAGTCATATAACTACCTAGCATGTAAATCGGACGTGTAGTTTCGGTTACTGCACATATATAATGATTTTTCTACATTTTAAATGGAAACTCGTAACTAAATAAAACAAATATGTAACACAATGGATGCACCTGTAACAAAATAACCCAAAATATTTAAGTAAGAGTGTCTATTTATAAAAGAAAAAGCAACCATGCACTTACATACTGGAACTATAAACCATACAGTGATTTCTGTTGGAAGTACTATCAACCAACTGTATTGGCGGCTATCAAACTGTATGGTAATGGCACATAGGTGGGTGACGTTTTGCTCTCGTGTCAAAAGACTAATGCTCTATATTAACTATGTTAAAGACCATCTGTAAGTTTAATGATCATATATTTCATATATAATCAGGTTGTATCCACAAAGTACATACGATGAGAGCATTTCGACATTATATGTGGTGCGCTTAGCGGAGGAGCAAGATCGGCAATGCGTTTTTGATATAAGAAAGATTTCAAAGGGTAATGATTGAATATCACAGTGAATTCTTGTGTATAAGTATAAGAAGAAGTATTTTGCAAATTTGTGTGCGTGAATTATACTCACACAAATAGAAAACAAGAAAAAGCAGCCCGTGTCAACATATCTATGAACCAATGAACGAGCGTACAGCGAACTATATCCGGTTTGCACTGTATGGGGTTGTACACCGTGCACAGTAATTCTCATTAATATGATTGTGAAGATAAATATCCAAAAAGACTGTAAAAATCATTGCTGTCCTTACTGAAATTCATTTACATTTGGAGATTTGACGGTATTTGAATGACCTCCTGAAATGTGGTTTTGAAAATAGAACTAAAATCCATCAAAATCATTATAGAACTGTTGAATGAAAAAGTGAATTCTTTTTAAAAATTTGATTGAGTGAAAGATCGAATGTGACATGTACGAGCAAGTATTGGTGTTGTTATTGCACACTGCAGTTCTGAAGCATGTCTCACCGTTCTGTCGATATTCTGTTACTATGGTTACTCCTGTATTACAGGGTGCACTCTATTATTGGTGTAGTATATACATATATAGTATGGTGTATGATAGTTTACAGTATGTAACAGTATACCATTCATGTATCCTCTATATATATTCTGTGAAGGGAGAATGTAATGTCTTGCAAACAGTACTCATTGGAAAATTGTTATGGTGATGTCGGTTCATTGACGATAATTCAATATTCATAATTAAGTGCATGCAACAAATATAAAGTGAAGGGTAGTTTTTACTTGAATTTGATATTACCTTTAATATCAATTAAGTTCAAATATCATAATAAATAATTGATTTTTGTATAGTTGAAAGTGGTTCAATCCTTCTGAAACTTCAACTGAAGATTTAGATTTAAATGGTTCTGTTTAAGAAAGAATGTAGCAGAGTTGATGTCCAGGTTTAAAGAAAGTTAGCTTCATAGAGCAAGATATAAGATATATCTATAACCTCCATGTAAATCACCCATCTAACATTCCTCCATTCCTCCCTATCTAGTGTATATACAAACAGACCGCACTAGATCTATATTACGGCTTGTACTAACACATTTGTTTTAAACTAAAGTATTCAGTCTTAGCTCAGCAAATAAAAGTTAATATCCAAAATAGTTTCAAAATAAAACAATTTCTGATGATTTTAAATTTCCAAAAATAAAATAATGTCCATGAATCAAAATAAATATTGAAACTACTTTTATTACAGGGGTTCTTGAAGAGGGTACAGAAATTGTAATCTGTAATTTCAAACAACTGAATTTGTCTCACTAGACATGACTTTATCAAGCAACAATGCCTAAGATCTATTCTCCTTGCCGCTAATGGCTGACATATGGCGCTAAACGTTACTTTTATCACTCACTGAGGTAGGTTCTTATGATTGCTGAATGAAATAACTCAGACACCCATTGCACAAACCCTCATGGATTAGGAGGGTAACAATGATTACCCAAGTCCAGAAGGGCAAGTGTCAGTGTGTACAGATATACATGTTACCCCTGTCTGGTTGCAGCCACCCAAGTCTATCCTCAAGGAAAAGGCGAAGGAAGCCCCAGCAGGTGCCCCTAATGTAGTTATCGAAGATGAAGGGGCCAGTGCCATGTCCAAGTCCGCCCACGAAGCTATGTCCAAGTCTGTGATGGACATCAAGGCATCCACAGATATAATGTCCAAGTCCATGGACATGTCAGCCATGTCCAAGTCGACCCAGGACATCACAGTCGAGGCTTACAAGGCCAAACTTGCAGAGAAACGACGTCAGGCCCGGGAGAAGGCTGAAAGAGATATGGAAATTGAGCGGGAGAGACTCGAGGCTGAGAGGTAAGGGATATCTTCCTTCTGTAAAAGAGTATTTGTGACGGTGTTAAGAATTTTACAGAAAAATTAAGAATAAAAGCGACAAGACATTAACGTTGAACTTAAACTGAGCCAAGATGAAAGTGTGAACCATACTGTCATCCGTTTGTCAAATCTGGTTGAGTGATGCCTAGAAATAGGACTTGATTCCAGTTGTACATAGACTCACCCAGACTTTAATCTCATCCTTTGTCATGCTACAGATAGTTAACACAGGATTATCATTTCAGAGTCAATCACAGACTCTCTCTCTTTTGCTTATTTATATTTTCACTATATTCGTTCAGAAGTCTTATCCAGTCTTATCCAGTCAACTTTGAGAATAGTTATTTTAGTCCAACTTAGGAAGTCATTATTAATTGACCCAGAAGCAGGATTCTGTTTACCTCTTATAATCAAAACTTCTTAAAAAGATCCAAGAAAGCCATTCAATGAAATTGGATCTTCGACTTCTAATGTTCAATAAATACTTGAAATATTAAGGGTAATAAATAAGTCACAAAGTAATAATGTTTTGATACAATATTCAAAATGAGAAACAAAATATCCCTTAGACTTGCGGAGGAAGAACGTAAGCATGCAGAGGAAGAGGAGCAGAGAAAACAAGATGAGGAGGCTCTGAGACTGGCCGCGGAGGCCCGAGTAGCCGAGGAGGAGAGGCTCCAGAAGGCCATCGAGGCCGAGGAGACCAGGAAGAAGGAGGAGTCTGAGAGGCTGGAGAAGGAGAGGATTGCTGTAAGTTTCAACTTCGATCTTTGAAATTTGGTTTTGGGTTACGTGTTTAGCATTTGACTTGTTGTTTGTAGAAGAATTACTTCTATTGTTTTTTAACATAGGATGTGAAATATTGAAGAGACCTTTGGTAATGATGAGACAGGATTGAACAGGAGCTAATTTGTAATAGGCATACCCGGGATTGTTATAGACTCTTTGCTAGAGGGTGGATCAAGTGAGGCTAGGTTTGTGTTTGTTAACTTTTGAAATCTAATGGAGATACAGTGTTGTTCCTAGAGGGGGTCCTTGGGACATTTGCCCACCTTTTCGGATAGGTGTCCCTTAAAATTTTGAGAAGTAAGATACTTTTACCATTGCAAAGGGTCACACTTGTTCAGAAATGGCCAAAATGACGCCCTCAGGAGATCACCTGGGAACAACACTGAAGATGGTCGATGGAAGGTCGTTCAGTATATACCACACTTACTTTGCCATTACCTAAAGGCCAGATCAGACCAGCTCTCAGTTCCTGTCAATGATGTAAAGTTCTACTGATAGTCATTGAGATTACCCTGTATAATCACCCAATGTTCTTGTTATACAGAAAGAAGAAGCAGAGCTGAAGGCCAAGGAGGAGGCAGAGAGACAGGAGAAGGAGAGACAAGAGCGCATGAAAAAGGAGGAAGAAGAGCGCCTGGAAAGGAAGAAGGTAACAAGATTTTCTTTTGTCTTGAGGGGTGGAAACATTAAATATCAAGTCAGTTTGACGATCAGGTTTTCGGCCTTTTGTCAAACTTTATTTCAAACACTTATGTATATTCGTAATCTGCAACATCTGGAGCTCATCTTGCAAATTGTCATTCATTCATGAAAGCTTGCTTGTACAGAGATGAAATTGCAAGTTGGGGTTTTGAAATTTTTGTTTCATGGCAAGTTTCATATTTGTTGTTTATAGTTGTAGATTTTAATGATGAATAAGTATTCATTTATGAAGGTTTCACATGCATATAAAAGTTATCAATGGTGAATTTTATGATTACAGCGTCTAGAGATGATTATGAAGAGAGTGAAAACAGATGGAAGCGAATCTCCGAAGGTAGATATATATATTTTTCTGTGACTCTGAATACAAGGATGAATATGATGGTATTTTGTGAGTTTACCAAGATTCCAAATGGCAAATGTTCTGTTTATGAAATGATAAACCATGCTTACTTAATAACACATTTTCCTGAATTTAGAGTAAGTAATTGAATATACCTCTGAATATTAATAGGATATGATGTGCTTCATTGATGATAAATCTCTTACATTTCTCTCCAGAACCAATCTCCAGCCAAGTCTGCAACCAGCTCCCCAAGCAAGAGCGGTGACTCGTCCACAGAAAGCTCCACAGAGGAAGGTACAGATGAAACCATGACAACCACCGTCACTAGGACCGGCAGTGTCACCAACATCGTGACCACCATCACCTCTGAGGACAGCCGCCCCAACTCGGGGTCGAGTTCTCCAAGAGTTGCCTCCCCTGTGCCCTCCACCCCTAACGACAAGGGTGAGAAAACTGAGGCAGGAGACACACCAAAATTCCGATCTCCTCTCCTCCAGCAGTTGGTGGAGAACAAATCCTCGGCCGGATCCACAGACAGACCAAAATTCAAGTCTCCCCTGTTGCAGAACCTGCTGGGCAAGAACAAGATGAATGCCAAGGCGAATGAGGAGAAGAAGGCGGATGAATCTTCCTCATCTCCAGTTGTGAATGGGAAGCAGGGGTCTGATTCTGTGATGGATTCTACATGTGATTCAGCGGACACTAACTCGGTGAAGGAGAAGCTGAAGTATGATGAAGCAAGTGATGAGGACAAGGATGTGGATACATCAGAGAAAAGTAACGGTGGTGCAGGTGGACACAAAGACTCTGTGGGTGAGGAGATCCTTGAGGATTTACCTTTTGACCGGGATCTGAAGCAGATGCAGTCTGCCACCGACTCGGGCATCCTTATGGACATGGGCTCCAGCAGCACCAGTCTCGTCCCCGGCCCTCTCAACGGTCACCCTCACAACGGGGACCTCGTCGATTCCAGGTCAGGATAACAAATTTTCATTCATTCATTTGATTCCAGTTGAGGATTACTCTGTTATACTTGCAACTGTTCATCAATTTATTTGCATACAGTGAACTCCCAACATGTAATAGATTGTTTATGTCCAGAAGTGCTCAATGTTGATTTTCATTCTTGCTTTAATCCCCCGCCGCGCGTTTAGCGCGAAGCGGGGGATATAGTATTCGGCTGCGTCCGTCTGTATGGATACGTACGAAATGGAATAACTCAAATACTATTCACTGGATTCCTTTCATATTTTGCATATGGGTTCATCATAGGAAGAGTAATCTTCCTACACCTACACCTTCATTTCAAGGTCACAACCTCGCCGCTAATGGCTGCAATACTGCCGAAGCGGCGTTAAACAATAACTCACTCACTCACTCACTCACTCACTCACTCAAGGTCACAACGAGACTTTGTCATTTTACCCTTGTAAGCGGGATATCTCAAGAACCATTAACTGGATTTGCTTTTTATATTGCACATAGCTTCTCCTAAGGAAGACAAAGGGCTGATTAGTTTTTGGTTAGCTTGACATTATTTTCAAGGTCGCAACAGAACTTTGAATTATTGACATGTGACCCTGTTAAGTTTGTCAGCAGATCGGGAAAAAAACACTCACTGAATTCTCATCATATCATAAACCAATGTTCTTCTCGGGAAGATTTAGACCAAGTTGATTTTGGTGACCTTGGCATTATTTTTTATTTTGAAGTTTAATTTGTGGCGTTGGATCATGTTACCTTAGTGACAACTGCTTGTTTCGATTGATCCATAGAAATGAATTGTTATTCACCAGTCACTGTCTGTTCAGGATGTTCAGTTGAATGCAAATCTTTTGATCTGCAGTCACTAGTTTGGTGAAGTGGTGATGTTGTTCCTAAAACTCATTTTCATAGTCTTCAATTACTTATTGGGAGCTGACTCAAGTCTTGAAGTACAAGTTAGATAGTGAAGTAAAGGTGATGGATTAGGTATAATCTAATCAATATTGTAAAGGTGACATGTGAGAAAGTTCAGTTGTCTAATTCGAGTATATCATTTATTTTGGTGTCCAGGTTAGCATGTGTGTGTGTAATTTCCTGTTGATTCATTAGATGATTATGAGCTAAATTATGTCTTTCTTTTCCTGCAAAGTAGAAAGATTGTTTACAATCTGTATACCAGCCCAGTACAAGCCATGGTTGGCTAGTTTCAGCCAATCCTCGCAGGTTTCACCACAATTCATTGCCACTGTGGTGGTGTGGGCTTTCTCCCTGCAATAATACTAGCAGCAGTGATATATGTGAAATACTCTTGAAAGCGGCGTTTAACCCCAAATCACCTCACAATTGTTTCAGAAAGGAAACCAACTAAGAATAACATTTGTCTCAAATTTGTTTTAGTTATCTTTGGTTTGAGTAAGAATTCACTGGTTCTAGCAATGTGACTTACTTAATAATACACAGTACTGTTCATTTGAGGCTTATAGAGCAAATGATTGTCTGGAGTCAAATGATGTAAGGTTTATACAATATCATAATGTAAATCTCTCGGAATCTTATCCAAATCTGGGTTGTGCAAGATGACATCACTGAGATCCTTTTCTTGATCTCACTCATGATCTAAGATTGCAATACCAGTAACCAAAAGGCAACTCAGTTTAAAGGCCACCATCCTTCTTGAACTTTGAAGATTACATTGGTGACCTTTCTCTTTCATCTAATATAATAGATGGACTGTTGTACAAATCCTGTCCAAGTCCCTTATCCAAGATATTAGCATATCTAACAAGTAGCAGTTCAAGTTAAATGCCACTGGACATTCATTGTATGGTTTGCCCTATTGAACCTTGCCATTGTACTCTTATAAATAATGTTGAATATGATGTACAAAGTTCGAGATGTTACATCATTTAAGGTCACAAACTTCCACAGGATGTTTTGCACTGACCTATCATTTCCCATTTATAAAGCTCATCTTAAGTTAAGACAAGCTAGCCTAATCAGATCGGCCTTGAGATAAAAAGTAAATTGGCAGTCACATATCCTAATCTTATTTACATTAGATAAGCCAGGCTTATCATACATAAGTGAACTTTTCCTTTCCTAGTTTCATAGCTGAGTCACAAGCTCAAGGCGAAGGTGTAATCATATTCAAGTATTATCAACACAGCCAGTAAATGCCTCAAGACACGGTCCAGGAGTGAAGACAGCAGCAATCCTATTTACATTAGATAACGGAGGCATGACCTATTGAAGGTATGAGCTGCTGGTGACCTGTTGAGCTGGTTGAAGACGACACGGTCTACCGACCTCCTGTAACTCGCATATCCACTCAATGTAGATGAGTAGGCTGCGTTGTGTGTAAACTAGAAGAATCTATGCTCTACTCTAGCTGACTCGGACTGCTTGATTTAGGACAGGTGTTTACTGGCTGTGTGCTTGCCTGACAAGACCTGCCGCTAACGAGAGCGGAAATCTAACCCCTGTAACTGTTGATACAAGTATTGTTGGTACGAGACTAATGTCAATGAAATGAGGTCGACTAGGGTCAACTAGACTGCGTTGGGTCCGGTTTCACTGACAGGTACTACGGCTAGCTATCTCTTTCTATTCAACGTGGACGTAAAGTGACACGCCCAAGAGGAATGTCGTAGCTGCTAGCTGGAGCAGGTAAATGATTTTGTCCAGTCATACAGTATCGACCGACACAGCGGATATACTTCCTATTGACGGAGTGTATTGATTTCTTGTAATGTGTTGATGAATATGACCTGGTAGGTGATGAGGCCTGCATACACAGGTGAATGTGGATTATCATGGCAGCTGGAGGTATGCTTCATATCATGTGTAAGTTGTCGACAGGTATGCTAGATAACACTGTATACAGTATTCATGGCTGATGCTGGCTCAGTAGCGCAGGTGAGGTAGTGTTGAGGTCTGATCATAGGAATATGAGGCTTGTTTACCTTGTGATGTGATATTGTATCCTTGATTATTTGTGTTTTAGTTTATGTATTAGGTTGCAGTGTTTAACCTTTAATTTAGCTTTTCTTACCTTTAATGACGCCATTGACGGGTATGTGTTTATATGAAAATTTCAATTCATTCATTTATGTGTTGATATGGATTTGATTGGAGTATAGTCATAGTTTATTCAATTAAAATAGTATGTTAATCCTGAATGATATGACAGTTCGATGAACTTCAAAATGTCAGTTTGTTGAGAATTGTTTGCAAGTTTCACAGTTATATTTAGCATTGTGTGTCAGATAGCAATGAAATAGTTCTCAATCGATAGTTATTTTGTTGACAATATTTAACATCTGCAAGTAAAGCTCAGCAGAAGGCCATGAGGTTGGATGTCGCAAGTGTCTGATGCATGTGGGTTATGTAGACACTGCCTGATGCAGGCAATTTGCTTCTACCAGTCAAGTCACAAATTGTTTGTGGAACATGTGCTGGAGCAAACAGTTTCCTGTGTGTGGCTGAAATTCAATTTGCAGTATTTGTCACATGCATTGTTCACATTTATTGGAGGCTATTTTCTCTTTCGTACTGTCAAAGGTGAGAACTAGAAATTGTATCCATATTAGACATGGCAATTTGAATGATATTTTGCATAATTTCAAGCAGTTTTATTATCAGTAATAGGTTCACACATGTAGTAAAGTGTTGACCTAATGACCTTTGAACTGTGACCCTAATGACCAGGAAGTACATCACTACAATTAAGGTTATGCCTTTATACAGTATGGATGGAAGATCTACAAAATAATGACTGTACTACTTCCTTGTACTGATAAAGGATGGCCAGGATTTGGGATCCATAGTTTATCCAATTTGATTTTCATTATAGTAATAGAGATTATTACACGATGAAGTGCGTCATATGACTTTTATGAAAAGTGAATTTGCCCGAGTGAGAGCGATGGTTATACATAAATTTGCATGTGTAGTAATTTCTTTATTACCCATTCTATTCCATGGTATTCAAATAAAATTAGCCAGGAAACAACCCACATCTCTGGCGATGGCAAGCTACAGTGACGTCATGAACAATCAGTTTTTGACGTCACAGACAATGAAATGCGGAATATTGTGGTGAAACAATGGTTGCTAGGCTAACGTGATATGGGCAATATCAATAATATTAACACGGTTATTATTAATGATTAATAATTTTTCTTATGATATATTTTTCATTGAACCATCATCAATTATTTAAAAGTTTAAGGACAAGACAAGGCATGAATAACTAACTAACTAAATATGTCTTTGTGTCAAAATAGATTCTGTAAAGTAGATAATATTAGGCCTACAATAATGGATTATCAAATTATTATATGAGCAACTTCAACCAGTCGATAAAAGGTCATGTTATAGGTGTCTCATGTTTTAGAAAGAATCATTCATAACACATTCTTTTTGTTCCCAAAATTCAGAAATGATATAAAATTAAATATCACACATCGAAAAAGATGAACTTTTGAAATGCTGAGAAAATTTTTAAATCAGTAGCCACAAACAAAGAACAATGAGGTCAGAATCATATTATTTCACAACCTAATCTATTGACCCAAAACCACTGAACAGCCTGTTTGAAAAACAGCAAATGTCTTCACACTAACACAACAAATATGTCTTTGGAAGAATTTGCAGATTGTAAATTATGTGAGGACAGTTAATCTGTGGTGTGTTGACAGAGGCATGACATTGTTGATAAGGTCAACAGACACAGAGACTGCCAGTTTGCATGTAGCTGTTATTGGGTCTGTGTTCGGATTACTTGGTTGCAGGGGGTGTCTTGACAAAGCTGGACAAACACTGAACCTGGAAAAAATGGATCTAATCGTAATCAGCTCCATTCAAATACACTCTTCTTTTCTGTTTGACATAAAACCAAAAAGCTTCCGACAGGTTTATAAAGTTGTTCTATGAGGGTTTCGGAGCGGAATGGTTTTTATTACTGATATAAGTGTTTGTGTCATCTGACACATTTGGTATTTTTCATAGTTGCAAGGTTGTTTCTTTGACTTTGTACGTGTACATTTGTCCTCTGTACATTTGTTTCTGGATACCGGTAGTTAGGATTGATGTTCAAGAGGGATGCACTCAGTTTACTAATTCAACATTTTGTCTATGATATTGAATTAGATTTTCACACCAACAATACAAATCTTTTTTGCCATTGAGACATTGTCATAGTATTTGCCTGTGGTCCTACATCTATTTGCTGTACAATTTACAATTTTGATATAAATTTATTAGTTTAGTCCCTTTAAAATCAACTGACATTCAAAGAATAAGAGTTGCAATGAAAGATGTTGCTGGAAACCTTGTGATTGGCTAACTGAAAATGTGTCCGAAATTGCGCATATACGGGCAGTCCTCGGACCATGTGTTCCTCACCCGAGTTTGCATCCTAGTAGATGCAATACTTTGTAACATTTATCTCAGTAGATGCAACATTTTGCATCTTTTATTCAAGTTGACTGTTAATTAGTTTGTTATAACATTGACAAGATCTGTTTTCTGTTTCAGCATTAGTATGAAATCAGTTGAGAGTGTGACAACATCAGTGACGGGCGGTCTATCAGAGCAGGAGTTGAACAGATCACAGAACGATTTTGAGGAAATTATTGACCTGTCTGTCACCAACAGCAACAAGAACATTCAGCGGAACTGTGACACAAGGGGAGAGAACTCCGAGGACCTTCTGAACTTCAACAACTTGGAGGGAGCTGGTGAAGATACCAACAGGACTCCACTCATAGCGTTCGAGGAGAACTCCACCACCAGACAAGATGTCCCAGGTAACGCATCTATTCAGAGGGTTGGATACATATTACGACACTAAATTATAATATTGAATGTAAAACTGGTTTCTGTTTGGAATGACATTATTTAATGTTAATAGCAAGTTAGCAACTGAGTGAAAAAGTATTATTCATATTCACAGATAATTGAAATCAATTTTACGCACAATAGAAATTCAACTTTACTAGGATAAAGTTCTTATGTCTCTTGGGGCACTGTCTTGGGGATTCTTTCGAAGTGAATATTATCTTAATTTGAAAATGATCCGAAAGGGTTTTGCACCTGTGAGTCTATAATTTCAACATAGACATTCAACATATACATTCATCATATATACATTCAACATATATACATTCAACGTATACATACAACATATACATTCAACATAGATATTCAACATACACGTTCAACATATATACATTCAACGTATACATACAACATATACATTCAACATAGACATTCAACATATACATTCATCATATATATACATTCATCATATACATTCAACATACACGTTCAACATATATACATTCAACGTATACATACAACATAAACATTCAACATAGACATTCAACATATATACATACAACATACACGTTCAACATATATACATTCAATGTATACATTCAACATATACATTCAACATATACATTCATCATATACATTCAACATACACGTTCAACAAATATATATTCAACATATATACATACAACATATACATACAACATATACATTCAACATAGACATTCAACATATACATTCATCATATATACATTCAACATACACGTTCAACATATATACATTCAACGTATACATACAACATATACATTCAACATAGACATTCAACATATACATTCAACATATACATTCATCAAATACATTCAACATACACGTTCAACAAATATACATTCAACATATATACATACAACATATACATACAACATATACATTCAACATATACATTCAACATATACATACACTGTTTTATGGTCAGATACAATTAATACAAAGGTTCATATGCCATTATATAGATGACTTTAACTGCTTTATTTTCCCAAAGTCAACATCACTGTTCATGTTTCAGATCTCCTGTCATGATCATGACAACTCTGTACAAGAGGCATCAGCTATGGAGGCTGTAGACAGCTCTCACAGCCAATCAGAATTAGCGCTGGCTGTGTCGGTGTCAACCCCTTCTGCTACACCATTGTCCGCTGACAACACCAGTTTGACCTTCATAGGCGCTGATCATGAGACCAGCTCCCAATCGCTGGGGGATGGTCCGTCGCTTTCTGTAAACTTGGCCGACACAGACAATGATAGCCGTGTGGACCAGTTATGGCAGCAAACAGAGCAGCTTATGATTCAGAAGCATGACAATGTGCTTAAAGTGCTAGAGGATTATGGGATAGGCGAGGGGGAAGATGGGACTAGGACAGAAAGCCAGATTTGGCAGGCCTTGGAAAGTGGGGCCAGTTATAAACTCGATCTGGTGTAGGCTTGGATAACGATGCAGCCACAAGCAGGCTTCGGTGTATCTTCTACATTCTTACTGGTAATAGTTATTTTGAGAAATTATTTTGTTACTTTATAGTGTTGCCAAATAATGTCTCGTATCAACTCCATATTTTTGATCTCTTGAAATATAGTTATTTATTGTTATTTTTGTTTATTTACCGATATGGTGCTAATGCTTTTTTTGTGGACCTCATTTTCTCCAGAAATGGACTGTATTTTCTTTTGAAATATTTCTATTGGAAATGGCCAGCAACTGTTTACTTTCTTGACTGCTTGTTGCTACATTGCTTACCAAGCTACCAGCCTGTACATACTTTATTCTGTACAAATGTACATAACTTGAAGTGTTACTTTCTTATGTCTGTGCCATGAATGCTGTACATAATAAAGGAGCATGGATTATTGATTAAAAAAAAGACATTAATAGTAGTTAAAAGTAGTGAGATTGCAGTGCTACAGTAATTAAAATCTGGGATTTCTTCATTGTACTTAACTAAGTAAATTTGAAGCCAGCTTTATCCAAACTAGACAATTGAGAGCTTTTTATCAACTTCCATTGTTTATATTTGCTCAAATGTATAATACTTCTTTGATCAGTTACCAATGAAAGCGTGTGTTTAGTAATGTGCAATATATAATTCGATTCTGTGTACATTGCGCAGATCTGTAAATACTGTCAATAATTGTTGCAGAATTGTGAAGATGTTGTGAAAGTATTAAATCGATGCAGGTGCGGAGATCTTCCCTGGTATAGTGAAATAAATCCTAAACTGTTTGCTGCCATAACTTCCTAGAGGTGGAAACCAACATTACCACGTTTTTCGCTTACATTCGCGGATATGAACATGTTGTTTTCATGAGGCACTAAGAAGTGAGTGCTTGTTTGCTTGGAACTGGTGAGAGGCTCTGTCAAGTGAGAGGACCGCGAGGATGATCGTTGATCTTGTCTCGCTGTTTTGTGATACAACTGTCCAAGCAACTTCATAATTTGGATTGCCATGTTTGATGTAGAGCTTCTTGGCAAGGTTGTTTGCTCTTCATCTTCACTTGCTGTCAGTGAACTTGGTTCAATCAGTTGTGTTGTGCTCTAGTCTGGCTTTAGTTTACCAAATAGTCAACATACATGCATATTTGTGTCAAATGATACACCATGCTGTCGACGCCACTGGTTCCTGCAAAACTGACATTACAACACAATGATGTCGTTAGCGATCAACTGTTGCTCTATCCAATTCTTTGCAAATATTCAAAACATGTTTTCACTCTTTGTAATTGTAAATTTTCAAATTCCATGAAAATTATGTTCTTTTTGTAAACTGTTTCTATTTTCATTTGAATACCATATGCTTTCACTACTGAATCAGTGACTCATTGTAATGATATTCATGTTCAGATTTGTTAGCTTAGTTAAGCTAGCCCTGAACATGATTTAGTTACTAATGATTCTTTGATGCCGGTAGCCTAATGCAGTTCCATGTTAGACATTCCTAGCTATTTTGCAAATAGTTACATGGCATTTATTATTGAATAACATTGAATTAAAAAGAATCAAAATTCCAATCTGTTGATAAAAACATTTTGAAATGTTCCAGATTTATAAGACTATGACAAATCAGAAACACCTGAATATATTTTCTGTGAATATTTGATAATGATAACAGATGCATTAACTTCAAAAATCAAAAAATTCCCGACCTCAGAATTTCTATTTGAAGGAAGGTTTGAAGCAAGTCTCAGGGAAAAAAGATCAGATTTGGTGTAAAGTCACTTTTGTGGAACAGGATCAGTTGGTTACAAGACTCATGGTTTAATTAATTGATTAATAATTAACATTTGCAAACATGTTTGCACCTTAACATTTATTTAGTTTGACTTGTAACGGCAAGGAAGTGTCCAGTTTGTGCATGCATTTATGTAAATACTGTTTTAATATTATTTTAATGCCAGCCTCTGTCCTGGGTAACTTCAGGCTATTGTACAGACTGACTAATGAATGTAATCACTGGTTTAGCATTGCAAGCAACAAATATGTGATATATATAGATGTGCTGTAAGTATTTATCGTATATTATCATACAGCACCGTCATAGAGTATACCCTTTATCTTCAAGTGAAGACTTTCAATCTTAACTGTTTGTGATATGCAAATTCATCTCAGTGAGTAAAACTATAGATATAAAGATGATGTATTAAGTACGCTGTTCATGTTTTATGGGCATTGATATATTTGGACTGTTATTGTCAGATTTGGATTGAAATTTGAGATAAATGATACATATTGATAAAGATATGTATATGAAAACATAACATCAAAGAATCTTTTTTAAATCATAAAGTATCGACTTCTGGAAAATCTGAGAATATTTTCCATTTCATAAACAAAGTTCATTACACATTTTTTACTTGTTAATTTTTTTAGACATTTATTTGTATTATTAATGGCCTTGGGTCCTGATTATAATCTTTGTTATATAACCAAATTATACCAAACGTTAATACTCAGAAAGTTGTGAATTATTTCATAATAGAACTTTAACACTACCAATTCATAACAAAATAGATTTAATATATTTCTAGAGAGAACTTCAGTCTAAATGTTGAAATCTCACGAAGAATTTATGACAAAACGGTTATTTCAAGATATATAAATGACGTAGTGATCAGATTTCAGGTGTTTCAATGTCTTTTACAAGTATGACACCCCAGTTATTAATTTATTAATTTGTTATTCTGTATCAATGCTTAACAGAATGCATTTTGATTGGCTCTGAGCTTCTGAGGTTGAAAGATTCTTGCTGTATGTTGAATGAATGACAGACATTTCTACTTTCTTACAGATAACCAACAAATATTTAATGTGGGAGGCTATTTACTTTTCGCCCTCATTCATTTCGTTGGTGTAAATAGCTACAGGCAGGTGATTTCCCATGTCAATCAACCATTCTTGTTCTGATAAGCCTACAAGAGACAAACTTTGAAGCTTCTGGTGATACACATTATTATTGCATGGCAAACTTTTCAAAAATATCAATATAAAAAAGATTTCATTAAAGTGCTTGGAGAAATATGTATATGTAGGCTGATTGAAAAGGATTCAGATATTGATGTGGTTGGTGTTTGCATTGACAATGGAACTTGAGAGTTGAGGAATATGGTAAGAAATGTGTAATGCCTGATGTGTTTTTCTGCCATTTTGTACGTGTTGTGATACCTACCTGTCGACGACACAGCTTATTTCTACAGGACGAGTGTATGTATGTAATTGACGTGTAAGTAAGTGTACCGCTCCCCTGCAGTGTTACGAGTATCTGTATGTATGTATGTACCTACATGTACGGCTATTTCGTCTCACTTACTACTTATGTTGCCAGCAACGCGTTTACAGTGTTGTGCGAAATGGTTATTGTATAGGTAGCAGTGAACTTCACACAGTTATTGTATTTCAGTTGACATCTTGGAAGTGTACTAAAACATGCTTGCCGGTCTGAAGATTTTACTGCAATAAACCTGTCGTAAATTATAATTATATTTTTCTTGTCTTTTTATGTGCATAGTTTCTCTGTATGATCTACCTCCAAAGGATGTAATCCAAAATAAGAGTAACCCTGGCCCACAAGATTGAGGGGAGGGATTGTGCAGTGGTTAGCGCGTTCAGTTTCGGATCAAGAGGTCTGGGGTTTGAATCTTGCCAGCTGCTCGGCAACTTTGTCTGCTGTGGAGAACTGTTTCACATGTATTAAGGTTTGGGTGCAATGCTACACTGAATTTCAGCCCAGTACCACCCATCATTCGCTAATTCCAGTGGATGCTCGCAGGCATTGAGGCTTTCTCCCTGCAATACTACTAGCAGTTGTGATATATAAGTGAAATAATCTTGAAAGCGGCTTTATGCCTCAATTCACCTCAAGTCACCCAGAAGGATGACTGCAAAGAATCCATTGATCATAGAGTACTGTTGACAATAGAGATTTTCAGGACGCTTCAATCAGCTCTGTGTTACCATACTTGCATGAATAAGCCATGAATGTTGAAGAAAGATCTGGTAATTGTAAATTGATATCTGAACAATTTAAACATTCGAGGGCATTTGGAAGTCTGCATGGTACTTTTTAGGTCCCATTACAAAGCACTGACACATCAGACGTTTATTATTTCTCTATGAAGCACAATTTTATTTTTTAATTTCATACTTTAAATTTCAACCAATAAAGAAAATAAATTCATTGCACAAACCTTTTTTTATTTGAATAGTTTTACCTGTTTAGTTTTGAGCTCAAGAAAGTTAATTGGATCTGTTGTATGTCTTATGAATGATCGATAAGAAACATTTGATTAAATAACCTTGCACAATGTCAAATATATGAAAGTTCCCGCCACAGGGAGTGTTATGCAATGAAATGAGCAAAAAATGGTATCAAGAAAATTCGGACGTAGTGTGCGCCCAGCCTTGGAACGGGTTTAATCATTGCTAGATCTACATCAACTCCAACCTCTCGACAGTACAACTGTTGCCGTTCAGTGTCTTGGAACTGTGCTCAGTCGCTATCAAGTGAAGCAGGCAAAAGCTCCACTGGAATCAAAGAAAATAGTAGACCTACTTAATTGTCAAACTAAATTCAATTTACAGAGTTATTTCTTCAGTTAAAAACTATAACAGTGAGAATGTCTCACTGATACCCCGACCCTGCATGTCCAGCCGATTGAATTCTACATGTATTTGTTTCCAGTTGGATTGATTTAAATCTCACAAAACGACAAAGTATAAAATACGAAAGTAACAGGCGACTCCAAAAATATTTTTTTTCAAACATTTAAAAATTCACTCGCCACTGTACCTCTCCTTTAGTGTTATGAGAAAACATAACATGAATAATATAAAAACAAATTCGGCAAAAGGTCGGACAATTCACAAGTTTGAATCTCACTGAAGCAAAGTATTGAAAAAAAACCCAGGAATTTACGTGTAACTTGCATCTCTAGTACAGAGTATAGTAGACATGTATGGATAAACACTTTTTTATTGGTCGGACAAAATTAGATCTCGAAAAAGACGACATAAAAATTACAGATTCAGTGGCGTAGGAACGGTTTGTGGGGTGGGGGGGCCCAATTTTTTTTCTTGAGAGCGGGGGGTGGATCGAGCTTGGGTCAGAATACCCCGTCCGTGTTGATTTGGGGGGCGGGGGGGGGGGGGGGGGGGGGGTTAGCTTCTCAGGATGACGGGGAGGGGGGGGGGGGGGGGGGGGGGGGGGGGGGGGTCTTAGTCATTTTTGATGGGGTTTATAGCGTGTTTCACTGATTATTTAAATTTACAATCACGTGACCTTGCTTTGGGGCCAAAAAAAGGTCACGTGACCTTACTTTGGGCCAAACATAATCACGTGACCTTACTTTGGGGCCAAAAAAGTCACGTGACCTTGCTTTGGAAGCCAAAAATGTCACGTGACCTTGCTTTTGAGGCCAAAAAAGTGACTTGATACGGGTGTGGCTCTAAAAAATCGATTTTATGTCAAGAAAATACACCAAATTGTACCTAGATCAAATCAGAAATGAACATTTGAAAATGTGTTTGAACTGAAACATGCACCTGAATAGAATAAGCACCGTTAACAAATTTTTAAAGGCGGAAATTTTTTAAAATTATAATAGAAATCATTCATTTTGAGAGAAAGGACAGAATGTCCTAGCTGTGAAAGGGATAGAGACCTATACTCGCAAGATAGTTGACAGTTAGCATGTATCATATTCCTAGTTCTTTTGTTCTTAATATTTCGGATAATAATCATTACAAATGTTTAATCTGCATATGCTGCGTTTACACTAGGCCACGATTAGTCCATAATCGCAACAATTTGGAATTTTAGTGCGTGTGTTAGGGTAGTCAGGACCATATAGTTGCAATTGCAAGGGATATGTATGAGCTTCAATATTTGCAGACAAGACAACGGAAGTCACGATAAAATGGAAATAAAATAGGATTGAAATAAAATCGAAAAGTTTTACTTGTTCCAAAAACGGAGAAAGAACATTCATATCTCAGTTCGATCAGAATTAATCCTGAAATAGCATCCAAAATGACATATTGTTTGAAAAATTACAATTCATAATCCAAGAGACCAATACAAAGACTTTTCATTCTGTAGGTCATAAAACCATGACACCCAAAAGTTACCAAATCTATTAATTATAATCCCCACTTGCCAAGGTGCCTGTACACAGAACTTCAACTTTCTAGAGTTACTGGTTCTGGAGAAAAAGACAAATATAGTCCTTGAGTTTGTGGCCCCTGAGGACCTTATTAGGGATCAATAGGTCACCAAGAATCAGAATCTCCGCTTGCTAAGCTAACTGTACTACTGATTCCAGTTCTCTGGAATCAGTGGTTCTGGAGAATAAGACGAAAATAGGTTTTAATGCTGTGGTTCCTTGGGCCCTTATTAATCAAGATATCCATGATCTAAGGAGTGACAGTAGGAGTATGTACACGAGATGCCAACTGTCTGTAGTCACTACAGAGCTGGTTCTAGAGAAGAAAGACGAAATATGTTTTTGAGGTCAGGTCTGATGAGCTAAAAACGTTTTCAGGAGAGGCCAATGTTGCCCTTACTAGGGGTCACATGGTCACCAAATGTACAATTTCAATCCCAAATGTCTAAGAAGTCGATATTTCAACTTTCTAGCTCTTACTTCTGGAGAAAAAGCCTAAAATAGGTTTTTTGGGCCATGGCATCTGAGGACCACCAGGGCCACAAACTCGGCAATTCAAGATCCCCATTTTCCGATTTTTGAAACGTATTAAAAACGTATTAAAAACGTATCAAAGCACCCTCCTCCCACCAAACACAGCTATAGGAACAACATTCTTTTCAATTTCGTCTGAAAATTGGGGTTGCCATGTCGTATTTTCACTAGAAGATGCTGTAGGATCAAAATTTTCATCCATATTAGTGTTAAAAATAGGGTGAGGACTCGTCATATTACCTGTTTCTGAAAAAATAGTATGAGAAAAGAAATTTTCTTCAAAATTGACACAGACTGTTTGCTCCTAGAAGGCGCTATTGAATTTTTTTCGTGGGTGAAAAGTGGGGGGGCCGTGCCCCCCCAGGTTCAGAAGTGGGGGGGCCCGGCCCCCCCGGGCCCCCCTGTTCCTACGCCTATGAGATTTTTTCAGTTTAAATCACGAAACGGCTTGCAATTCAACACTACACCTCTAAGAATCGGCCATCGGTCGAACAAACAGTGTCTTCGGACGGACGGACAGAAAGTCATATCGCTGGCATTAGGCTATAACCCGAATCGTTGGTCAGGGATATAATAAACTACTACTCAACAATGGATGTCTGTTCATTCATCACTAGATGACTTCATCACCAAGGATATTATTTGGTTGGAACAGAGACCATATTTGTTGTTTTTGCGTATTTGAGGTGTATTCTACATCAGAAGTATCCTATTCCTGAACCCCCTTCAACGCTAACGACAGATATTTAATCAAAAGTTCTGTCTCCGCCTCGTATTTGCACAGGTTGCACCGTTTCACACCTTTTGAGGGTTAGAGCATTCACGCCCGTCAACAGAAAAAAACATATATTACTTGATCAGACATGCAGAGAAAATTATCGCATTACTTGATATGGTTTAATTTTCTTAAATATCTTTTTGTTTGTTGCTTTTTTTCAGCCTGTTAATGCTTCCCGCACCCCGTGCCTCACGACATCACGACGGGCTCTTCTCAAACTCTTTATGTCGACCACGACAAACAGCTGGTCTACAAACAAAAACTCTGTTGGTCTTAGTGTTTAATGTGTACGATTTTTCAGGTCATAACTATTTTTTATATGTCTTATTTTCAACAAATAGCATTAGTGAGTAAGCAAAAAGCATAATTGAGAACCGTTCTATAAACCGGACTGCGATAAATATAGGGTAAACATTTGATTTAATTATACTGGTCAAAAGTTAAGAATGAATGAATGAAAACAAAATAGAGTCGTTGTCTCCTTTGCTCATCGGTATTTAACAATAAACTAAATATGTTTCAAAATGTCAATATTCCAGAAGTATTTATCAGAGGTACAACACATTTCTAGGACTTAACGTAGCCGAGAAGAAGTTGAAAACAGGTTTTTAGGTCATAACCCATATTTAGGATCGCAGGGTCACCAGATCTATAAATTAGTATCCCATTTGGCCAAGGAGTGTTTACATGCAATTTCAGCTTTCTAGAGTCACTGATTCGTGATAAGAAGTCTCAAAAGTGAAATTTTACGGACAGACGGACGGGCTCCGAACGCCATGGTGCTATCCAAAACAGGCTAGATGAGCTGAACATTCATGATTCAATATTCAAGAAAACAGTTTCTGAAAGGGCCATATATATGTATATATATATATATATATATATATATATATATAGTATATTAGTCACATGTAAAACATTATCAATGTTGAGCTTTTGTTGGAAGAACTGACACATGTGACACCCCAACAACACATTTGATGCATCATTAATCAAACGAATTATTAAAACGTATCTACAGTAGGCAAAAAGTTGGTTGGTATAACTATCACACACATATATATAACTGGGCCGTTCTAGTGTCTAGAAGATGACAATGTCGTTGCTCTATTTTATTGAAAACAAGTAATTTTCATATATTTGGCATTAGGGCAATAACATGCAACTCGACTGAGATGAAATACAAGATATTGTAACTCACGAGAAATAGATAATGTCGAAAAATAGTTACACCATATGTCTAATTTTCGAACAGTATATATCTGTTCATGTGTCGGCTTTTAGAAAAGCGTCGTTTTGAAATTTAATTATATCATACAGCAACAATGCGTCAATGCAGTCAATAAATCTTTCATCCGAGACTTCAAGTTTGACAGAGTAACTTGATTTTACAGTTTACAAAGACACACAAAAAAAACAATCACTGTTGAAGATAAGGCTGAGCAATATTATCGCAATACCAATATATTGCAATACAGATTGTACAGTACAATTATTGCAATACGATTTTTCATATCGCAATATATTGCAACAACATTTTTTAGTGAAATTTATTCATATATCTTGTTTTTAGGCACAGTTACCAGCTTAACTTGTTACAAAATTTGTTTGGGTTCAAGAATATGTGTTGAACTGTATTACAAATGTATTCTAAATATATGCCATTAAAATTAACTTGACTAATGGTCTATTTTTCGAAAGATTTGAAAAGCTTTTTACTAAATGTGTAATGTTTAAACTGCAAACAGAAGTATATAAGTTGAATGTAGAGTTCATTCAATATATTGCAATACGTATTGCAATACAGGTTGTATGTATTGCAATATATCGCAATACGAAATGTTGTGCAATACTCAGCCCTCGTTGAAGAGATTGATAATGGTTCAATAAATAAACAAACTGTTGACACATGTTGTCAGTGGCAGAAAATCTGCATGGATTCATTAGAAATCTTCATAACACTTTTGAAGGCTATCAAGGAAACATTACAGCAAGAAGCGACGTCTTCAACAATGGGTCTTGTTTGGTATCTGAATTCCACTGATGATGAATCCATGTTACATCACAAGTCACAGTCATAAGTCTGTTACCCTCGAAATCTACTTACACAAGATCTTCATCAAAGAGTCGAATAACATCAAGAGTTCCTTGACGGCTATGGTCATTTTTATTCGACTCTTCGGTGAAGATCTTGTGTAAGTAGATTTCGAGGTACCCATTTTTCAGACACTTGCAGAAATATGCAAGCATTCGGGGACACTGTTGCAGACGATTCTATAAGAAATACTACACACAGAGACGTGTATCACTTCGATGTAAAGACACATAAGCCTCGGCGTTATGATTTGGCGCGCGCACCTTTTTTTACCATTTTATATCATGATTTTGGAAATATGTCTACACCATTTGAATTGGAAGAGACAACTTCTCTACAAGATCATTGCATTATTTAGAGTATTCATTTGAAAACATTGTTACCAAAATAAGTTTTTAAATATGAAATATAATATATTAATCAGTTTGAAAATTTATAATGTAATATTTTACAAAATGGTCTGACAGAGGACATACAGAGAGGCTTCGCGCATTTCACGTCTTACCTCTTGTGTGTTTACAGTACCCTTACATAAGTCATTCTAGAAGCATTATTTCAATATGTGTATGGATTCGTCAAATAGTAGGAGACCCTGCAATGTTCCTTAAAGGCGCAGTAGCACGTTTTTAGGATATTATTTTTTCTCTCAAATTTACCATTTATTATTTAAGTTTATGCAATACATTGTTATGTTAGAAGGTAAAAAGGTCTCATTACTCGACTCGATAAGTCGTATCAATAGAAAACGGTTATCCGTATTGGAAGTAAATGGTGCTACCTATATAGTGACAGCGGTGTGGAACTCTTCAGTGTGAGAGGTAGATTTGTAGGTCTCATGCGATTTGAAGAGTTCTGACAGCAAGATTGTTGACCATTCCATCATAGTATCATATTTCAAACTCTAGTCTGAGTGTTTAGGTATCGCTACATCAGTGAGATCACTTGAACTACCTTCGAGCGACCATTATAATGTGAACACCTTAAAAAGGAAGGAAAATGGTCTCGCACGGCTTACCCGAACCATGTACATTCGTTTTGTAACTCTATTTATTGGTTGAGGAGTAATATTCAGCCATTGGTAACCTTTATATAATTACCTTTTCATGAGAGCAATTTATTTCAGTAAGAATGGCGTCCTACAGCGCCTTTAAGCTGTTCAAACAACGTTGTACGGATAAATATGACCAAGAATGGTCATCCGAGATTGCAAGCCCGAAATATATATGTATACTTAATCATTACTTAAAAATGATATTCTCATGAAAGTTATTTAAATGTATTAAAAGCTATCCAACTTTGACGATATCTTACAAAATTTGAAGTTACATTAGTAAATTGAATGTACACGCCTGTAGAAGATCCAAAGATAGTTAGCAATGAGCTCCCATTGTGTACAAATTGTTGACGATGAGTATCAAGTATGGTTGCAATGCCCTTCGTACTCTGATATATATAAACTACCGGGAAAAAGAAAGTACTCACCTCAGTTGATTTTATCATATGTTGATTTTCAATTGCAAATATCTCAGGTTTTCGATGTCATAATCCAAAACTGATAAGTACAGGTGTTTAGTTAGCAGTCAAATAATACTTCTACATGTTTTTAAATTATTGTTGATGATACACAACTGTTCATCGACATATAAGACATATCCTATGTGAAAATAAATAAATGTGCCTGATTCTGCACACATTTAAAACATTTTAAACAGGGCAGGGGTCATGTTGGTGAAAATTTCATTCTTAACCCTGTCTTCATTACAAAAAGATATTTGAACTAAAATTTAACCTCAGTCACCAACAACGTCATTCAAACTACTGCAGATAAGTATTATTGTATCGTGTCATAGGCATATACATCTGATTTCTTTTAAATAGTGAATTAATCGAAATAAACTTAGGTGAAAACTTTCTTTTGCCCGGTAGTTTATTTGCGTACAGTAGATTATATTCCTCGACATTATTATTTAAACCCAATATACCTAATTTTGTAAATCTACTCAATAACCAACATGCAAAAATGATCATACGTCTTGCCATATTTGTAAAAACAAAAAAACCACTAAATTATATCATGTTTATACTGATGTAGTTTACATGCCAGCGCTCTGAAGAAATTTGTTTGTATGGTTTGGAAACCTCTCAGTTAAAATGTCTGCAAAAAATTGTGAACATAGCTTCCAAAATCGCTTAATCTCAATTTGACAATTTAGAATCAGTATATATAACAGATGTTTGGATACGCTTGCCACAAAGATAATTTCAGATAGCAGTCCACATGTCAACGAGTACTCTCTACTACCATCAGGCCGCCATTATAGACAGCCCCTTACAAAACTACCCGTACCCAGAGGTCGTTACTATCTAGTAGCATCAAACTGATGAACTCTCAACAAAAGGACTGTGATAAATAACTGTTGTAAAATATGCAATGCTGTGATATCTTTAACATGTTAATTTGTATGAGTGTCCTTGCTTGTTATGTAATATCAATGCACTCGTCTTAATCATGTATTTTGTCATGTCTTTGTATGTTGTCTTCTGCTCTTAATTTATGTGGAGTCACTTTGTCACTTTGTGAGGCGTACTTTTAAATGTAAGACAAATTCTCTCAAAGGGTAATAAAGTATTATCTTATCTTATGGTCACCCTTAGAAACAAATCTGTATGTCTGCATTGTGAGAGGCAACATGAAAATAAAACGAATTTATTTATATCAAGACCAATAAACATTTTGAAAAATAAAAGAACAAACTATTCACGTAAGTATTGCATTATTGCAATGGAAATAATTCGGATAAGGACACGCGGCATGGCGGTTTCTTCAAAGAAATATAATGCAATTTGTTTTAAGAAGGATTGGCAAGGTAATCTAAGGATTTTGAAGGTATCAACGATAAACCAACTAAAACTAAAACAACTCCTTAATCTGAAATCTCATTCCCAGACTGACTGTCTGGCGGTTCGCGCGAGGTCAAAGGTCACCAAATCCAATTAGTTAATTAGTACTTAGAATACTCCTGCAATTACGGATATCGATACGTCTCTGTAAGTGGTATAGATTTAGATGTGCGAATTATTAGAGGTGAACCACAGTGATTAAACAGCAAGAACATCGTGATATGGACTGCAATAATCAATGTATTTTCCCAAACTACAACGAAAATACTCGAAAATGACATATTCTTTAAACATGCTCCTCCAAAAATTAAGGCAAAACCAAAACAATTAAAACTTAAATATCCTTTATACCAATGAATACAACAGTATAGCGTAATCTAATATATCTCGTTAAAGTTAAAGCATAACGATAATTCAAACATCAAATATGAACATGTACAAGGCCAGCCTCGAGCTTTAAACCTTTAAAACAAGCATACAATCCAGAAAAGACTTACATTTTTTTAAACTAAGGAAAATGAAAAATGAATGAATAAGTGAAAGCTAAATTCAAAGAAAACATTAAACAGATCGCACTCACAGTCACAACCGTACAGGTAAAGGCATCCTGATTAACGCTGTATTCACACCTGAGCACCTGTATCACGGGCAGGTAAGGGGAGACAGGTAACACAATGCATCACGCGCACTCCTGGGGGTGTCATTACCTGGCGGACATGACGTCAACAATGGGGACATTTGGAGAAATGTTCTGTGCAATAAATGCGTTCTTGTTGCAGGCCGATATGTGATAGGTGGATGTCGGCTTGACTGGTAACGCTGGAAAGCCAGCGGGAGGGACGGCGCGTGCGGTTCGCGCATCTCGTGTCAGAAATGGGGACGCTGGCTTCATGCGACATGTTTTGGTGGTTCAAGCACGAACTACAGTCAAATGATATTCAGAATACTTGATCAGAAGGAAATATTACGTTTAAGGAGGAGGAACACGCGACCCAAATCCTCATTTCCACATTTGTGAACGCATGTCGGATATCTCATTGAGAAACCACAAGAACAGTATAATGTACCTGCAAATCTGTCATGAACATAGCAATGGATTTGTCTCATGAAACTGTTCAGTTTTCAAAACGACAAGTAACGCGAAACGAAAACTAAGATGGTTTTATTGTACCTGGAAAATAAACCAATTTTGAAGCTAAAACATGCCTACCAGAATACATAATCATTTGAATCGCGAATAACGAATTGCGAATTGAATTTGCGAAGAACATATTGGTCAAAGAACTGATGATTGAAGCTAAACGAGGCGTTTCGCTTAAAGCTAAAAATGGAAAACTCCAGATAACAACTTCTTTATTTTGCATTATGATCCACATTGTGTAACATACTTTTGTATTTTGATCTCCTTGATTCCGTTTCCTAACAATTGTTCATTTTGTATTCTGTTCTTGTTGTATCTGTATTCCAGCTAATGTTGAAGATGTAAGCATATCCACCGAAACGTTATGTGTATGTTCCCAATAAAGAAGTTGCTATTAAACAAATATTTAAAAAAAGTTTTTGCACATAGCCCAACGTCTTCAAAATGTAATACTGATGGTTAAATAGCTTTTGAAAGTGATGACAATGTTAGTGTCAACTTTTCACACAATTAATACTGGTTTAATAAGCCATATACTTAGTTAAAATAAAGAATATCGACAAATCGAAAATTTGGCATTTCTAACAGAATGTACAATGTTAGATGCTGAATCTATTGAATACAGTAACTAGGCTCTAGCAAGAATCGAATCTACGTTGTGTTTTTTTTTTGTATACACATTCTTACACTTCCTGTTGTTCTTTTAAAGGTTTTCATAAATCGTAAACTCATCGGCAAAAGAAATTTATCACCTCAGTTGGTTTTGATTAATGCAATATTTGAAAGAAATCAGATGCATTTTACTGTGACAAGATACAATAATACTTATCTGCAGTAGTTTGGATGAATTAATTGGTGACTGTGGTTACATTTAGTTAAAATTTAGGCCTAACCGCAAATGGAGGGTTTGGACTAATGTCCATTACAAAACACCCTATCTCTGTTAATAATTGACCGATTTTGATGAAATAAAGTGTTATAGAAACTAGAATCATTGTTCTTTCCAATCAATGCAGTCATGGTAGTTTATCCTATATAGGGACCGCAACCACATTTTCAAAACACCGATTTTGACATGTTTTCGAGATGTGGCTGCACCCTGCAACCACATTTTAAATTGTATTGATTATATTGACATGGAAGAAAAATGACTTCAGTTTCTAAAACGCTTTATTCCGTGGAAATCGGACAAAGATTAACGATAATGTGGTATGTTTACCGATTGGTGTCTTCCTGGCAAGATGGCGGACTCGCCGATTTCTACCAAGTTTTCCAAGATCTGGTTGCAGGACGCAACCACATTTTAAACTGAAGCGACTATATTGAATAAAAAGAATAATGATTCTAGTTTCTGAAACACTTTATTTCATTAAAATCGGTCAATATTTAACTGAGTTAGACTGTTTTGAAATAGCCATAAGTCTAAACCCTCCATTTGCGGTTAGGCCAAAATTTATTTGTTTAATGAAGACAGGGGTAAGAAATGAAATTTTCGACCAACATGATCCCTACCATGTTGTAAATGTATGTAGTATCAGGCACATTTATCAATTTTCACATAAAATATGTCTTATATGTCAACGGACAATTGTGTTTCATCAAAAATAAATTTTGAAGAAGTTTAAAATTTAAAATTTCATTTTTTTAAATTAAAAAGACATGTAGAAGTATACCTTGACTGCTGACTAAACACCTGTACTTTTCAGTTTTAGACTATCATTTCGAAAACTTGAGATATTTGCAATTGAAAATCATACATATGATAAAATCAACTAAGGTGATAAGTTTCTTTTGCCGAACTCGAAGAGGTGGCAAATAGCGCATGGACGCCACGTGGAAATAAAATAAAATTGTTACTTACGAGAATGTCCTTAATTCATTAATTCGTGCGAAATACAAACCTATATATATTTGGGTCGTCTCCATGCAGTCCTTTCCTTGTGAAATCTTCTTCCGTTTCTTGTTTTCTCTGAAACCTCGTTATCGGAAACAAAATCATCATTGAAGCTGTTAATTGCCAGATTGGAAGAACAAAATCGTTAATTGTCGTCTGCTCCTTGTCGCATTCGGAAAACATCGGAGCGTGTCGGAGGAACGCGAACATTTGCACGTGAAGCGCGTGCATACGTCTTAGATTATCAAAATCAAAACAAAAGATTTAACAGTTATTCTACATCTGTCATCACATTCAAAAATTCATATTTTTTTAGAAATTATTATGCTATATTTGTCGAAGATTTTCATTTCAGGCTATAAAATATTAATATGTCAAACAACTTTTTATAAAAAGCAATTTATAATGCAACCACACACTTTATTCTTGGTATGCTAGTGTAAAGTTAAAATGGCATTTTATGTAAGACAGACAGACAGATGTTTTATTAGAGTCTCACCTCACATAAAATACATACATAAATATACATTATAAATGACATAAAAGTGAGCTACCCTGTAAGGGTTATGAGAGACTATCTTGCTAAAAAGAATATAAAATATAAATATAAAAATATAAAGCTAATGTTATAAATAAAGGATGTATACATATATAAAATATAATATTAACCATACAATATATGCTTCCTTTTTTGTAAAATATAAAAGCAGGTTTTGGCTGTAAAAAATACATTGTGTTTAAAAAGTAAAACAAATTTATCATCATCACAGAGCTCTTTAAAGTTGGGATAGCTAAAACAGACATTTTCATACAACCTTTCACGCAACTCGTCATACACAGGGCAATGTAAAAGCACATGTCTTTCATCCTCAACACTCTCACTACATTCGAAACATACTCTGTCACTCACATCTTTATTTGTAAATCTGCCGGTTTCCAAATGCAAAGGGGCGGTGCCAGATCTGAATTTGGAAAGGGCAGAGCGATAAGAACGGGGCATATCCGTACTCACATAACTTTCACACCCATACTCATTCTTAAACATTCGATACGTTCTTAATTTATTCCGTCCCGTTCTAACGCTTGGCTTATGCAACAATTCATACCAATCACTCGTATATTTCTGCATACATACAGCTTGCACACGTTCACATACGCGCTTAACACTGACGTCATTTTCAACACTCACTTCCCATTCTTCCAACTTCGCTTTCACTCGGAAACTCCAATTTTACACACTTCTACTCGCACATCTCTCAGACCACATAAACACATGCTTATTCAATCTATCAGGCATACGTTTAAAACGGCAATATTGTCTAACAATACACAACCATTGTCTGACAATTGGAGGAATCCAACCCATGTCTCCATTTACAGCAACATTTGGAGCATATTTACCCAACCCCAGAAAAAACCTCAAAGCACGATGGTGGACAGCATTTATCGGACAGCATTTATCGCACTAACTTCCCTATGACCCCAGATAGATGCCCCATAACTCAAAACTGACCATACCATCGTATCATATAATTTCGCGTAAGTAGAGGATTCCATTCCCCCAAGTGCCTTATATTTACAAATAAGAAGGCCTAGAGCTCTATTAGCAGACTTAGCTGCTGCCTTAGCCATTACATTATAATCAAGGTGTTCTGTGAGCAATAGGCCTAAATAATTGTAACTATCAACAATGTCTAAAACAGAATTACCAACAGTAAAAACAGCCCGAGTTATCGGTGTACTGACATGTCTGAAATGCACAATCTTAGATTTATCATTATTTATGCTTATGCCATTATTCACACACCAATTATTTAAAATACATAACAAATGGTTTAAATCCTCTGATGATTCTGCAAGCAGAATAATGTCATCAGCATATGCTAAGGCTGCAATAGTGGTACTATTAACAGAAATGCCGATACCACTATCTTCTAACTGGCAAAGTAAATCATTAATAAAGAAATTGAATAACAATGGGGAAAGTAAGCAGCCTTGCTTTAAACCTTGGTTAACATTAAACCATGACGTTAACATACCATTAACACGAACACTACATTTTACATTATCATACAGAGACTGGAGAGCTTGAAACATTTTCCCTTTGACATGTAACTTTTATGTCGCATGTTACATTTTCTGTATTGTTATTATTACGATATATGTATTTTACAATATTTGCATAATGTAAATGAACAAATATATCGATTGCATAAGTATAATCTCATATCATATTGTACATTCCGTTTTCATTTCTATTATGTTTTAATATGTAATGTTTACAAATGCAAATGTCAACAAAATAATAAAGCATAATTGTTCCTGAAAAATGATACTGTTTGATTTAAAAATCGCGAAAAGTTAAGCTTTGGCGGTTTTTTTTATGTTTTCATCAAAACGTTTTGGTTAACAGAGACTTTTCTTAATAAGAAACATTGCCTTGAGGATGTTCTTCAACAAATAAATCATGAATTATTAAATAACTCTCTTATTTCACATTATTATACTGTCTATCACATTCTCTACAATATAACTTCTTGTAATTTTGGGGGTTTCTGACCCTCAGAGAAAATTGCATACCCACTCAGCCATCGAGACCTCGACTAAACAAGGTCCAACAACTGGTAGTTATTTTTATATTCTAATAAAGTGTCATAACCCCGAAGGGTGACTGCATTTGAAATATATCATTTTGATATTAAACAAATGTACCATTGTTTTTCTGTATTGTACATTTTGTCCTTTATGCCAGTAAGCGATGTGCAAATAATGATAACATAGACCATAGATAAAATACAATTGTAAAATTGTCATAATCCACGAGATCATTAGATCTTAATAATTCTACAAAACTTGTACATGCCAGTAATGAAGGTAAATAAAAACACTAGATGATTCTATTATCAGATTAAAATTATCCACGCGCTAATTAGGTCCAATATTGATGCAGCCTTACTATCATTTCAATGAGTGATGGCACATTTTAGTGTTTTTATTTTTGTTGACGACATATTTCACAAAACATCCTCACACCAACTGTTTACGTTTCGAAACTGACACGAACACATCCATGCACGTGCTTAGCAATTAACATCATTAACTGTCAGCCTAAAACAATACATTGATTACCTAAAAGCGTGCCACATGCATCCCCATTTTCGACAGGGGGCTAAAAGTCTTAATCTTTAATCCTAAGTACCCTCATTTAACACTCATTGATGCTAAAGGTTTTAATCGCTTCGATAATCCATATCCCCCAGGCGTCTAGCTGGAGCATACCGAATGCTGTGTAAACATACATAACCCTCTCAACGACCAATCGGAGTCGAGGATTCGACATGAGTGACTATGGGATAAAAGTGGGCGGAGCTACACGCCATATTTCAACATATAAATTGATTTCTATCACCTTGTTTAATAGAAAATTGCTTGATTACATACTGAGCTGATTGGAACATATTCATTCATCATCGGGAAAGAGAAAACCTTCAAAATGTAAGTAAATTCATTCTGATGGTAAATGTTTAGTTGAAGTGTCTGAATTTTCGGCTCACATATCTTTTTCTCCCTTATTTTCAAGAAATCGGAATTTTTTTAATGTTTTAAATAATCTTTTTCATCTTATATATTTCCCAGTTAACATGACAGAAATACGAATCTTCTTAGTACGATCTAACTAATTTAATTAATCTTTAATTCTATATTCGATTACTTTGCTTTATTAGTTCATCAATCTGTTTTGTTCGGCACATTTCTATGTAACTTAAATGTAATTTAAATAATGAAAGTCGAAATGGAATGAAGGGATACACAGTTTACTGAATTAAGTTACGTAAAAGTTCAAATTACGATTTCTAACAAATATATTTCGAAAAGATATAGAGAGAAATTACAAATATTTCTTTCAACAATATGAATAGTCTTTTCCCTTATTACTCTCTTAGTAAAACTTTTTGATATTTATCAGTATAAGTATTGCGCAGTTATAAACTAGTGCCCAACGGAAACATTGTCATATTTTCAATAGAGTCAAAAACAATTACGTATATACTGTTACCGGAAAAAAGTCTTTTGGATGCTAGTTTACTATAGGTAGAATTTATCTTCTTCTCACTCTTACTATACATGTACTTATATCTACAAACCAAAAGTGCATCAATTTTATTTTATTTCAAATGAACAATAACGATTTGGACAATGTGTAACGATTAAAGAGATTTCGGTAATCATTGTATTAAATATAATACATTTAGCAAAGCAAGTTATGTCTAAAGTACATTGATTTTTAGGTTTGTGCACGTGAAAACGAAAACGAAAAAAGTGAAAAATATATATTTATGTTCTTTAAGATCTACGTAGTAGATATATATTTATTCATAAAATACTCCAGTCCAACGAAACGAACTCTTTCACCAATACATTGCATTTATATGTGATGCGAGTAAAAACACATTAATCATTCTAACTACATGTAAATGCATATATGAATAAGAGTAATACTACTTAAAAGTTGATTATGTATAAACTGGCGTGCAAAAGAAACGTCACCAATGTTTCAACAGAGTGAAAAAGAAACCGAACTTCCACTACCGGAAATAATGAATTTATTGGATAGGCACATCTTTTTAAAGAAGTACTCACACTTTCATACATTAGAGTATGTTACTTTTAATTTTGCCTGTTCCAATAAACTAAGGGTGCTGACATCGCTTTTTCAAGAATGTGAGAATGTTTTGTATATAATTTAAAAAAATTATAAAATGTAGAAATTTAATTAATAAAAGATGAGTCGACATTAACAATCTTCTTAGACTTACACTTGTTGTCCAATCTTTCCTGTAGGACATCATAAAACAAAACAAAAAGTCCCTTTTGACTCACTTATATTAGCCTAGTTAAGGATATTTCAAAATATGAACAGATAATGTTAGTTTAAAGATTATGGTATAATTAAATTGCAGTCGTATGTATCCGTCGTGGATGAAACAATGGTTATATTTTGAATATATGATAACGCCGTATATATCAACGCTGTCCGGTTTCTAGTTTATCATGCTATCTATAATTCGAAAAAAATCTATATTCTTTATTTTGCATCTACTTTATTGAATTACTTTTTTTTATCAGAAAGACATATCTTAAGTTTAATTCATTGTTTAACCATTTATCCAAAATATTCGAATGCACATATTATTTAACTACAACACTCAACTTTACCCGGCAGCAATGTTTTGATTTGGACTGATAAATTACACACATCAGACGGAAAATAAAATATTCAGTTGCGAGGAATATATTCCTTTTACAAGCACAAAAGTGCATAATAAATTCTAAAGTGTGTAGTGGCTGGTCAATCCTTATATATCAACACATTTAGTATACATCGTCGATCAATTTTACATTGCAAATATCAAAACGAATGACAAAATAGTTCATCATGTGTCTTGTACATTTTAGTTTCTTGAAACATTTTGTAACAGTATGTATTGTACATCAATCAATTTTACATTGCAAAGATAAAACGAAAGGAAACAGTAGTTCACCCTGCAATGGGCCTTTTTTCATTTTACTTTCTTGAAGCTCTCTGTGATATTTTTCAAACGTACTCAAACATATTCCTTACTTTTACAGAATATAAATCACCACCACGATGCAGCGGTTTACCAACTACATGGACTTGAACCCTGTCAAGATGACGTCACCGACCTGCGAGGACCTGGGCATACCAACAGAGGCAGAGGACATCGCCTACTCCTTCTGTAGACGAGGACTTCTCAGACACAATGGTCTACATATAGACGGCATCAGCTACGAGACAATCAAGAGCAACCCATTCTCTCCAGTTTGCATGATTCCAGTGCCAAGCCAATTTACCTTGGAGTCGGGCTTGGAACCCTCGTTTATCCGGAAACGTAACGAAAGAGAGCGGGAACGCGTACGCTGTGTGAATGACGGATATGAGAGGTTGAAGGAACATCTGCCTATAGAGAATAAAGACAGGAGAATCAGTAAAGTGGAGACACTGAGGGCTGCTATAGACTATATCAAACACCTGCAGACCTTACTGGAGGAGGGAGAAGGGGAAGAGGGGAAGAAGGTTGGGAAGCGAAAAGCAGAAGAACCGTTGGAGAAATGCGAGGTTCCGGCACGGAAGAGAGGAGTGAAGAAGGAACGACAAAATTAGTTTGGAAGAGGGAAAGATACATGGAAATATATTGAATTATGGATAAATGTGGGTTTATGGCGAGGAAAAGAGTTCATTAGGAAAGAGAAAATTAGTCAAATCTTTGAATGAGACATGCGTTCTATGCCTCTTAAAGAAATAGTTAAACGTTTAAAGAAAGACACCAGAGTGGGTATAGTAAATGACTCACAATTTCGTGTTATGAAGGACGAAATGAGAGGGAAAGAAATGTTCACAACATATTCCATGACTTTTCCTATTGTGTGATAGAATTATTTGAAAATTTGCATCGTGCAAGTGCTATGACCTTTTACACAATCCTTTGCGAAAAATTGCAAAGCAACGTTTGAAATGAAAACTTGGCATCAACGGTAAATATGCTTTATTTGTATTGTATTGTTATGTGTGCAATAACTATGTTCACAATAAATGCCTTTATTAAAACAACGTCTTATTTTGTAATTTTGACATATTTGAGAGTAGATGATCTGCTATGTTCTGAATTCATTTTGTTATTATCGTTCTTCACGAAGAAGAGCTAATATAGTTATTGATCTTAACAATTCATTAAAGTAAAAAACAAAACATTTAAGAACATCAGATATTCAACAACCAAGATACTTAGTTTTCCACACTTTATACACGTTTCCAAAACGCTTCCACCAACACAAATATTTTTCCAAGAAGATTTCAATATTTATTTCGCACTGAAGAGGCACCAGGCCTGTAGTACATTTAAAATTAACAGGGAAATATACATGCATACATATATTTACATTATTAGGGTGTTATGGCAATTGATATAATACATTGCATTGTGAATATACATAGCCAAATTTTGTCAAACAGATGAGAAAACAATGGTATTCGTCTTCAATTTCTGTTAAACTAGAAAGTGTACAGTTCTGTCTTCTTTTTTAACATAGATTAAAAGATAAAATGCGTGCGTTGAAGAGCCAACAACAATATTTAACGCCGTCATTATCATAAAAAGGAAAGAAAACGATTCCATTATAACAGTATATTGATAAAATAAAAAGATTCGATGATATTTCATTATCCTCCCAATTTCTATAATGAAATATTTAAAATATGTAACTTATTTGTACATTTGTTAGAAAGATAATATTTTGGCTGACGTTTTGTTTAACATTATAGTATTACAGTACAGATTATGGTGATTCAAGATATATTTTGTTAGGAAAACAAGGAACAGTCTCCTTACTGACAACAGCGTTCTGTATGCCAATCAAAAGAATGAACACTTGTCGGACAGAAATATATGTATCTTAACAGATAAAAATAATAGAGTTCAATTTCGATGTATTTTCACTCGGGTTCAGTAAGGACGTTAAACAATATGTTTATGTATGAACAATTCTTCAAATGTATTTGTTGTATTTGATGAAACGTATCTGCAATAACAAAACAAACCGAATTTGAGTCATTTTAACAACATATTCATTTCAACGAAAATTCCATTTTGGATGATAATTTATTTTTAGTTTAGCTATATATGATCGAACTATGCATCTGCGTATATGAATTCAATATTTTTCTCCAAGCCTCTCTTCCGATTCTTACAAATTCCATTGGGAATTTAAAATATATTTGTTTTAAAGTAACGTATAGTTCTTTTTAACATTGTAATTGTTGTGTTTAAAAAAAATAATAATCTTTAGAAGAATACACAAGTTAGTATTTATAACAAATAATTTGTTTACGTATATAGATAATATCTTCTTGTGTCACCGTGCATCTATCCAAAATATCATCCATAGTAAATTATGCGGACAAAAAATATACCCACTTTTCAAAGTACAATGCAAAATACAGCTGCCGGTGTCTAAGATGAGCCTATATTTTCGTAAGAATTATACTTTATTTGTAAATTGTTATATATGTATGTTCAAACTGGCATTTAATTTTTTTTAATATTTAAAAATGAAAATGAAGTTAAGCTATAAAAGGTGCTAATAACATAATGTTCTTTGACTTCGTTGACGAATTGTTTTTTCCCACTTTATTTCTTGGTGTAGGCACCGCAAGCATATACTAAATACATTTTCAATATGGAGTATATGGTATATAATGTCAAATTGACAAGATATATTCAGTTTTCGATATACATTTCAGTGTAAATATGGCAAAAGCGGGAACTTAGGTGAAAAGGCTGTGGCATGAAGACCAGAATGATATGAATTTTGCATATCTACAATCAGTATAGAGAAGCTGTTTACTGACATAGGTGTATTGTAAAACTGATGTAAGACCGGTTAAGTGCGTTTTTGTATTCTGGCATTTACATATGTACAGCTATATAGTATAATACATAATATTTAGTAACGATAAGAATCAAATTAAGAACATCATTTCTCTTTTCCTTGTAACCAAATATAATGTGCGTTATATTCGGTTCTAAATTTATCCCGATTTTAAAGTTAATCTATTCCACCAGTTGGTGCCACACCTTTTACATATTCAGTCAAATAGAATATGTTGAATGGTTTCATTCGCACTGTTGCAAAATGTACATAAGGGGGAAGTTTGCAGTTTGTAAATAAAATCACTTCTATTTGTTGTGAGTATTCTATGAATTAAAGGTACATCCATTGTGTTTCATAAAGTTTTATTTGGCTTTAATACGTCCCAACTCACCATATAGCTGTTTACAACACAAATAAATTCACTCAGCTTGCATATCTATCCATCATCGCCAAATATATCATAATTACAAGTTTCCAATCAAAATTGAGTAACATCATTTTACATGTGCAGAAACCGAAACAGCACGTCCCATTTACATGCACAGCAGTTATGTGACCTATTAATCATTATTAACTCAAATTTGTCTTTTTGTCTGTTATAAATAAGATTCCCAAATTACGTTTGACTCATTGACGCGCGCCACACGCTGTGCATTGTCCGGTTTTCGATCAGAAATCGCTACTTTTACCTTCATATCGTCAATATGCTAAGTCTACTATCGTCAAAATGGTAGTTTTCGGTAACAGTCGGTACTTCTCGATAAAATAACACTATTTATAACGTTTGTAATATGTGACCCCCAACAACACAATGGATGTACCTTTAAACGATATAGAAACCATCTTAATTCACAACTAACAGTGCTTCGAAATGGAATGAATAGAGAATATCTGTCTTTTCTTGACTAATACTATGTTTATCTCATCGAGTGAGATAGAAAGTTTATATTTTCACGAGTGGCGCAGTGAAAATATAAGTTATTTTCACTGTAGCCTGATAGACAGTTTATTTCACTGATAAATCCCAGTATTTCATTGCTCGTCATATAATAAAGTTGTATATCGTCTTTACTTACATTTGAGCCGATATAATGTTCCCATTTATTTTCACTTTTGACTTAGATCGGTGTAGTATTGGTATTCTTTACATCCCTTGACCGTTGATGAATTATTGTAGGATGTAATATCTAGCGTATCTGTAGCTATACTTGCTTCAGCCTTTGAGTTTATTTGTTTTCAGTTGTTCTATATTTCTACATAATCCGAAGTATGTTTCTTACATGAAATATATCTGTAAATAATGTCCATACAGAGAAAGTTTAGGTTTAATGTATTTTAATTTTTAAAATATTAAAGAAACGCCATGACTCATTATTTCGAATTCCGCACAGTGGTAGGCTTATGTTTACTATTCACGAACAAGATTTTGGATACATAATTCTGCTTTGAAATAATAAAAAAAACTATCAGGAAAACAATGAAATATATGTTGTTAGTGTGCAATTTTATACAGATTTCTATATATTCATTTATATATATATATATATATGTATATATCATTTCAAACGGCTTTTATACAGAATAGTCGATAGCTGACTCGCTAAAGACGTTGATAAACAAGGGCAACATCAGCGAGTTCGATGTTCATTCCTGTCCCCTTTAAAGAGGCTGTCGCACGCTTGTTTGCCAAATTTATTGTTTTCAAATTTCCCATTTATGATGATAATTTATATCATTTAAATTAATTTAGAGGGCAAAACATCTTATTAGACAAACCAATTAGTGGTAATAACGGTGTTGCGTATAAATTGATATAATTGCATTTAACATTTTAATGTGACCACATTTTATTATTTTGAATGACAAAAACGATTCCCATGGCTTTATCGAACTATGTACACTCATTTTAAACTTGATTTCCGAAGAGAGAAGGGTGTTTTACTATTGATGACATTATTTTCAAATACATTTCATCTACTTATTTGAGCGAAAAACGTGCTACTGTCCCTTTAAGCATATTTAACTTAATATTTAAATTATTGAAATACTAATACATGATAATAAAAAATAAAAAATATATAATCTAAAATATTCTTCTATAAAATTTAGTCTTAGTTTTCGTACATCGTGTCGCTATAGTATTTATGAAACAGACAACAAATCCGTCATTATTACTTTTTACTGTACGTTTTCGCGAATGCATACAACGCCGTCGATAGAACACTTCACGTTCCCATATGGAGCCTGTTCTCACAATGCAAAAAAACAGATTAACATGCAGTTATCACAAAGAAATCAAAATCCAACTTTGTGAAATTTCAAAAGATTACAAAAGATTGGTATTATTCTGTGACACTCTCTACAAGGAGATGAAAACTATTATGAATTTAGAATATGAGCTCATATTTCACTTCGAGTGGCCCCTCGAACGCCGGATTCGTTTGGGAACCTTTCACGCATCGTACGCGCAGCGTATCAACTTTTATCCTGAACGCGTGAACGGGATTATAACAACACGTGAAACGAGCGCAAACCAACGTTTTAATGTCTTGCCTTCAAACAGCCCTTCTCAACAAGGTGAAACAGGTTCCAAACCTTATCTGCAACCTCTCAAAGCCACCAAAACGTATTGACCAATCATTTTCATTTGGACACTGCGCGTGCAGTACACGTGCAAGAATGGCGAATATGAACTCCAGGGTCACGGTTCGATTGAAGATGGCCGCCATTGCGAAACCGGAGCCACCTGTCAACTCAAGGCGAGTGTCTATATCATATTACAGGAGAGAATTGATTGGTCGAGGCTGTGTCAATACTATTAGTGATAACAGCCCGCTGATCATCTATCCATCGACTTGGAGGACCGCCGAGCTCAAAACAACGCAATCATAATCTCTTGTCTTTAAGGAATTTGCCCAAAAAGATATTAAAAAATACTATCTGAATTGATTTGAATGGCATTAATGGTAATATTCTCAAAAACTGCGATTCTGTAGAAGGATTTTATTTTGTAAGTTTTTTTTTTATGTTAGTCATAGAAACTTATCTCAGATTTATGCCATAGTTTAAGTTTTAAAGAAAGTATCGAGAATTTTAATGTTCTGAACCATGAGGGGTGTCCCAAAAGTTATAGCCCTGACCATGAAAACTGAATAAATTTTTAAAATGTCCACACCTTATTTTTGACATAATCCCCCTTGACCTCAATGCATTTGATCCAGCGTAACATATTCAACCCATCTGAAAACAACTTATTGAGACTCTAAAAACTTATTACACCCTGTGGGTTCAAGGAAACGGATGTTATGACCTTACCAATATAGGAACATGTTTTCGCGGGATGGATGACGTAACGTGTTTCCACTGCATGCTTTGGCTTTTTGTCTTAGGACAGGGACCCTCTAATTACAGATTATGTGATTGTATATAGAGTCCCTTCTTAGGATCAAAATGGTGAGCCCAGCTTTCATTCTGAGAAACGACATGGGCCAAACATGATCTGCGCGGTACTCATCAATAACCATGGCATGATTTCGTTTTTAATCTTCAGGTAACATTCCTGGAACCCAATACGTAACCAAATATATATGTAATTAATCCAACTGATGATTTACGTATTTAGTGAGCAGCAGTTAAGTAAACTACCGGGCAAAGAAAGGACTCACCTCAGTTGATTTTATCATATGTATGATCTTCAATTGCAAATATCTCAAGTTTTCGATGTCATAATCCAAAACTGATAAGTACAGGTGTTTAGTTGGCAGTCAAAGAATACTTCTACATGTTTTTTAATTTTAAAAAAAAATGAAATTTTAAATCTAATTTTGTTTTTTAATTATTTTTGATGATACACAATTGTTCACCGACATATAAGACATTTCCTATGTGAAAATAAATAAATGTGCCTGATTCTGCACACATTTACAACATTTTAAACAGGTTAGGGGTCATGTTGGTGTAAATTTAATTCTTAACCCTGTCTTCGTTACAAAAAGATATTTGAACTAAAAATTAACCACAGTCACCAACAAAGTCATCCAAACTACTGCAGATAAGTATTATTGTATCGTGCCATAGTCAAATACATCTGATTTCTTTTAAATATTGAATTAATAGAAACAAACTCAGGTGAGTCCTTTCTTTTGCCCGGTAGTTTATCTTATAGTCACACGTCTGTCTCGCATTATTTTATCAAGCACAGCGTTAATGTTTCCTTCTGTGGTGACATCAGACGAGGAAGAGGGCGTGGCTCGTCTTCGATTCTTACTCTTCCCCTAGTAAATTCAGCACAACGCTATTTAAAGAAGCTATTTCATGGATCAGAGTCACCCAATGTCTCTGACATAATTATATCTTTATGAATTTCCTTTGGACTGTAATATTTTTTACACACATACTTGATCACAGTTGATTCAGTTCTGTCTATTCTGGTAGATCGTTGTGGAGAACCATTTAAGAACATACTATTAGAGGCAACTGGAGTGTATGCATCTCGTGATGTTCGTGCCATTTACATTCCATTGAAACGTTCGTCATGAATGTACACACATATGGTTGCGTTTCGGACACTTGTTCATATTCAGGGCGAGGCCAAAAACGTTTTAGACACCCCTCATATGTCATTAAAGGCGATGTAGAACATTTTGTGCAACACATTAAGATGGCCGCTCGAAGGGAATTGGACTCGCATGACTGAACAGAACCACGTACATTCGTTTTAGAACTTTTTTTACTGACCCGGAAGTGGTATTTAGCTATTGGTAACACTTATACACATATTCGTGAGAGTACCATATTTAAGGTAGAAACACGTGCTACAGCGCCTTTAAGAAGTATATAAAATTTGGCATGAGGAAAGACGTGTATACATTTATATAACTACATGTAATTGTTTACATATTGGGGTAGGTTTCAAAGATGTAGGTCTGAATAGATATATAAGATGAAATAATGTTTTATTTGCTGTGCATGCGTTTGATAAATCATATAAAACACACACATGCAAAGTTGGAAATAAACGTATTAAATGATTTTATTTAAAACACTGAGGCTTGCTTGGATGAATGAATTTCGAGCCCTGTTTTTTTTCTGAAACTGGTGTGGAAGTCGACAGCGAGAAGGATTTGTTGTGTATAAAAAGTGTCAATATCTTCCATTTTAAGGATGTTCGCTCCTTCCTGTTGAACTTAAAACAATAAATATGATTAAGTAAAGATTTCTTGTCATCTTTAATTACTTCATGATATTCTTCATCATCTACATACTTAAAAAAACAAATGAAATAAAATCTAAAAAGTGCTTAAATGGCCGTTCGAAGTTATTGGACTCGCATGACTTAACCGAACCACGTACATAAATACAGCATAAATGGCCTAAATTTGACTAAAAAAGGGAAAGGAAAAAAGTTTAATACTAGAAATGTAGTATTTTTAGCAGTTTTTTCTCATTTACCTATAGACTCCCATGTTAAATTTGTACTTCACCCCACTATCTTACAGGCGTCATATCTCGAAATTTTGTAATGCTGATTTTTCAATCATATATTTTGATCTTTTAAAAAATACAAGTTAGAAAAAAAGTTTAATACTATAAATTTGAGGAGCGAACATCCTTAAGATCAATAATTTTATTTGCCGTGTTAACAATTTTGGAAAGTTTACACAGTCAGACCGCAATGCTTGCGATACACGTTAAAGACTAATAAACTTTGAATATTCAGTGTAATGGGGTATGTAAAGTACTGGAGTGGATAAAATAGAAATGAAAGTTGCAAACCCATTTGCATGACTTGCTTGATAACGGTGTTAGTATCTCTACCGAAACGTCGCTTTAATTGCAATAAAGAAGTTGACTATCCATATAACTTGTTTTTTCTTAATATAAATATGAATATAAATATAAAACGACTGGGCATTATTTTGTACTATAACTTTCTGTTTCATTGCATAAATATAAAAACTACATTGTAAGTACATAAGCATTTTGCCTACAAAACCAGATCAGAATGAATACGTAGACAAAGTCAACATTCCTTTCCGGAGGCGAGAGTGAAGGAGGGACAATTACAGCTATTGAGAAGCATCCGATTATACACTTAATACTTGGAGAAATGTTTAATATTGTTAAATCCCGTGTTCACACAATACCGATATGCAAATATTTACTCTCCGCGCGTGGGTTTACTGTGAAAGAGCTCACATAATGGTATTACGTTGGTTCGCCTGGTTTTGCTCAGGGATATGTTTGAGGGGGTAGCGTTATATGTTGAGTTAAAGGTACATCCATTGTGTTGTTGGGGGTCACATATTGCATACGTTATAAATGGTGTTACTTTATCGACTGTTACAGAAAACTACCATTTTGACGATAGTAGATTTAGCATATTGATGATATGAATGTAAAAGTGGTGATTTCTGATCGAAAACCGGACAATGCACAGCGTGTGGCGCGCGTCAATGAGTCAAACGTAATTTGAGAATCTTATTTATAACGGACAAAAAGACAAATTTGAGTTGATAATGTTTAATAAGTCACATAACTACTGTGCATGTAAATGGTACGTGCAATTTTGGTTTCTGCACATGCGTAATAATGTTACTCAATTTTAATTGGAAACAAGTAATTATGATATATTTGGCGATTGGGGATACTATGCAAGCTGAGTGGATTTATGTGTATTGTCAACAGCATATGTTGTGAGTTGGAACGTATTAAAGCCAAATACAAATTTATGAAACACAATGAATGCACCTTTAATTCTTCTGCATTAACATACACTTTAGTTTAAAACGTGTTTTACGATATGGAACATGATGGGGGTTTTAGTTTCATGTTTATGTGTATCAAACAAATTGTTATTTGTCAAAGTATTGACAGTATCAATTCATTTATTTGAAGTTAATACTGTCATTCATTCATTTTCAATCAATCTAGCAACTTCAGAAACTCGGCTTGGATCTCGGGAAAGCACATTTATCATTTCTCAAATGACGATTTTCTTTTGGACAACAGTTCATTCTCTATTTAAAGAAACACGTATAAGGAAGCATTCTGGGTATATGAAGTTTATAGTCATTGACGTGCCAGTCCATAGTGGCGCTTTGGCGAACTTGACAATTATACCATCTTTGAATATGGCTATATGTTGAATACTTGTATCACCTATAAGGAAGCATTTTGGGTATATGAAGTTTATAGTCATTGACGTGCCATTCCATAGTGCCGCTTTGGAAAACTTGACAATTATACCATCTTTGAATATGGCTATATGTTGAATATTTGTATCAGCACTGCGGAAGCTCTTGGCTCATTTAGGGCCGATCACATCTTTACGAATCTGGGTGACCAATATTAGAAAATTCATAGATCTGCTAAGAAGAGATGTTTGAGGACTATTGTCCAATCCTTCCATGATGTAATGTTTGCTATGTTTTAAGTCCACTCGAAGAAAGAGAAGAGGTCCAATGAAGTAGTTGTTTCTTGAAGATTTGTCTTGCATTACTCAAAGACAGAGAAACACCACATTCTGAAGATAATCCGACAGTCAGATAACTATTGTACTTCCTCTGTAACTGGTGTACATGCATGTGAACTCCGATCTTTCAACCATGACTGCGAAAGAACGTCTATTTTGTCAGGTATCCTGCTTGTGTTGATGCTTTTTAATGTGATGAACTTGACAGATATGACTGACTCAGGTGGAAAGTTATTTCTCTTCAAGCTTCTTCACAACAGCGACGTCTATAGCGTCCTTTCTAACTTTAACGTTAGTTCTTTTACAGGCTGAGATCTTCACCATATTAAACCCTGAAAAGGAAATCAATCAATGTGGCGAGGTGAGGTGAGTTGGGGTTTAACGCTGCTTTCAAGGGTATATCACGGCTGCTAGTATTATGGCAGGGAGATAGTCCCTGTCACCATGTGGCTATGCATTGCGGTGATAAATGTGGAAGTAGCTCTAAATGTGTATATGCCCTCAACTTGTAAACTGTGTTGGCGTTTATCATGTAGAATATTGATTACCATACTCAATAGGCGGGAGCCCTGGAGGGTAGGTTCTGAAAGTTTCATTGATATTTCAGCTGTTGTTGAATAGAAAATCTTAAACAAGTTGTTTCTGATATCAAATACACCATCCAAATTTGGCAAAGTATACCACCAAGTACTCTCAAAGATGCAAAGATGGTGATCTCCAGTACTGTCAAAGATGGTGATCTCCAGTACTGTCAAAGATGGTGATCTCCAGTACTGTCAAAGATGGTGATCTCCAGTACTGTCAAAGATGGTGATCTCCAGTACTGTCAAAGAACATTATCTCAATCACTCTGAAAGAGGGTTATCTACAGTTCTCTCAAAGATGGTTATAAATGTATCTAGTACTGTCAAAGATGGTGATCTCCAGTACTGTCAAAGGTGGTTTAACTCCAGTACTGTCAAAGGTGGTTACCTCCAGTACTGTCAAAGATGGTGATATCCTGTACTGTCAAAGATGGTGATCTCCGGTACTGTCAAAGATGGTTAACTCCAGTACTGTCAAAGATGGTGATCTCCAGTACTGTCAAAGATGGTTAACTCCAGTACTGTCAAAGATGGTGATCTCCAGTACTGTCAAAGATGGTGATCTCCAGTACTGTCAAAGTTGGTGATCTCCAGTACTGTCAAAGATGGTGATCTCCAGTACTGTCAAAGATGGTGATCTCCAGTACTGTCAAAGAACATTATCTCAATCACTCTGAAAGAGGGTTATCTACAGTTCTCTCAAAGATGGTTATAAATGTATCTAGTACTGTCAAAGATGGTGATCTCCAGTACTGTCAAAGGTGGTTTAACTCCAGTACTGTCAAAGGTGGTTACCTCCAGTACTGTCAAAGATGGTGATATCCTGTACTGTCAAAGATGGTGATCTCCGGTACTGTCAAAGATGGTTAACTCCAGTACTGTCAAAGATGGTGATCTCCGGTACTGTCAAAGATGGTTAACTCCAGTACTGTCAAAGATGGTGATCTCCAGTACTGTCAAAGATGGTTAACTCCAGTACTGTCAAAGATGGTTAACTCCAGTACTGTCAAAGATGGTGATCTCCAGTACTGTCAAAGTTGGTGATCATCAATCCGTTCAATAATAGTTATATCCAGTAATATCAATGATTGTCATCTCCAGTATTTGCCAGGTTGGTCTTGATAAAAAAACTTTCGTCACAGACGTACTCAACAATTTTCCTCATCTTCAATATTCACTCACCAACCAAACTGTTGATTAAACCTGACCCGTCTATCTGAAAGATCTGAATATTTTATACCGACCTTCTAGAACACTGTGCTCCTTTAATAATTTGTATGAAACTTTATCAGGTATTTTTGTAGGTATCAGTCTGTAATTCATAAAAAAATTAGTGATGTTTTTAAATTGAATTTAGTGATGCTCATCACGTTTGATAACCAAAGGTATTATATATTGACCTCCACTCAAGGATTAATGAAGACAGCACCTAGGATTAATGTTTTAGGCCATATGAATCCCCTTGCAACAGTACTGATAAAATACATATTCAGTTGTTAAGGAAAGAAAACAAAAATATAATTTTGTTTATGTATATTTTATTTATATACACTATTCCGAAATTGATTTATTACAATCCTCCTTTGAGGAGCCGAAGTGCCATCTCCTCATCCATCTCCATCGACTCCTCCACACCCAGCTTTCCTTCACCGTCCTCGTCATCACTGTCATCATTGTCATCATCTGATGAATCAGCTTGCCGTCTTCTTTTAGCATTGCTTGGGCTGAGAAAGAGATACATTTAACCTTATGATTGAGTGAGTGAGTTGGAGTTTAACGCCACTTTCAAGAGTATTTCACGGCTGCTAGTATTACGGCAGGGAGAAAGCCCGCAACGCCATGTGGCTGAAACCTGTGAGCAGCGGCTGGAACTAGTGAACCATGGGTGGTACTACGCTGAAAATCAGTGTAGCATTGCACCCAAATCTTACTGCGTGTTCTCTACTGCAGACAAAGTTGCCGTGCCCCTGGCGGGATTCGAACCCTGGACCTCTTGATCCGAAGCCAAAACTTATGATTGACTTTGTTGATAATATTTTGAGTATTGACTTCTTTAGCTTACCATATCTAAAATATCAGTGAATTACCAAGGATGACACAAGGATCAACCTATAGACCTTCAAAAGAAAGTTATAAAACCATAATAAATTTGACAAACTTATTCATAACATGTTTCTTAACATCATTGACGTCTGACCTGGCCCAAATTCATGAGACTAGAATATTTTTTTATTAGCTCAAATATTGAGTTCTCTGTATCATTTTAGCTCAAAATCTAAATGACATGTTTATATAACGATGTTTATATACCGGTATTATCATAAAATCATATGGTCTAAAATTTTAAATCCAGAAATATGCTAATCTGCAATCTGTTGAAATGTGCTTTTTTATTGATTCAATAAAAGTCGTACACATAGGTAATACAAATCCCAAGTTATTCCCTTTCTGTCAATGAAACACCCCACTCACCCGTCTTCCTCTCCGCTTTCCGACTCATCTTCACTGTCTCCGCTTCCAGATCCGTAGATCTTGTCTGGATCAGGGATGAAGTCTAAAGCGTCTCCCCTCTCTGTGTCTAACACTGCCTCATCCTAGACAATCAGATAAAAAATATTTAAATTAATTTTAGGCCTGTTAAAAATTCCTGTATGATTAAAATGTTTTGCATGCTACCACAGAAAAGTAAGCAAAATGCAGCATAGCAGTCATCTTGCACAGAAAAGTAAGTGAAATGTAGCAAGTTTTAAATTAGCCAGTGATCGAGACTTGACAAGTTATGACTTCCGATGGAAGTTGTTGGTGCTCTCGAGTTTGTCACGATAAATAGATTTCACATAACGAAAGATAAGACATATACCTAATGGAAAAACCATTCTGGATATGTCAAAAAAACTACTCACATCGTCATCCATCGCTCCGGCCTTCTTTTGCCTCATTTTGTCTTTCTTCTTGAACCGGTCTTCCTATTAACAGTTATCAAATATATCACAATTATTAATTTCCAATGAAAATAGAGAAACATCATTATACATTTGCCGAAACCAAAACTTCACGTCCCATTAATAAGCACAGTAGTTATATGACCTATTCAACATTGCCAACCAAAATTTGTCTTGTTGCCTATTGTAAATAAGTTTTCAAAATAGCGCTTGACTAATTGACGTGCGTCAATCGTGGTTCACTGTCCAGTTTTCGATCGGAAATCACTTCTTTTACCTTTGAATCACCACTATAGTGACTATCATCAAAATGGTAATTTTCTGTAACAGGCAGTAATTCTCGATAAAATAACACCGTTTATAACGTTTGACAAAATAGTGATGCCCAACAACACAATGGATGCACCTATAAGTACCGGTTTATCGTTTAATTGACAAAATCATTAATATGACCATGTGTAAAAGATAACCTTGTCGTAGTCACTCTACCCCACTCGTAGCTAGATAGACATATAATATATATAGATATAAATCCCAGTATTTCATTGCATGTCATCAATATCATTAATATGACCTGCATAATAGATAACTTTGTCATAGTCACACTCACCCTGTGTCTCTGTTTGACTTTCTGTCGATGTAGTTCCTTGTCGAACTTGTCTTCTTCCTGTAGTCTCTTTTTGGCTTCTGCAATATTGATTCCTCCGAGATCACCGTCATCGGTGAACGATTCCTTTGCCTGAGACTTGCGGTAGATGTCACTCACCTCCTGTGGTAGAGAAAGAGTTAACATGTCAATCATATTCTTCATCCAAAAATGATCAATGGATATTATCATTCTCTCCATTGCATGTACAGAAGACGTAAATATTATACATAACTTCATAAAATTCTTATTATTATTCTTTCCATAGCATATTGTATATTATCAGACGTACATTTTATACATAATTTGTAAGAACATTTAAATATGTATATTCTAAGTCTGTTAAAATTGCATTTTAAATAAAAATGACTAGTAATATCACAGCTGCTGGTATTATTGCAAAGAGAAAACAAGATGTGTTTGTTAAACACGGATGCCCCCGGATATACCAAATTGGAACGGTTCAAGTTTTCTGAAGATGTCCACTGCGGCAAGGTCAAGGTCACAAGGTCAAAGATGATAACCTAATATGAAGGTCTCATCACAAGGTATGCACATGCCAAGTATGAAAGCCCTAGCTCTGAGCAATCCAAAGTTATGGCCAAGGTTAAAGTTTTCTGAAAATGTCCACTGTGGCAAGGTCAAGGTCAAATATCATGACTTCATGTGAAAGGTCTCATCACAAGGTATGCACATGTCAAGTATTAAAGCCCTAGCTCTGAGCAATCCAAAGTTATGGCCATGGTTAAAGTTTTCTGAAGATGTCGAACTGCGGCAAGGTCAAGGTCACAAGGTCAAATATGATGACCTCTTCTGAAAGGACTCATCAGGCCCGTAGCAAGCGGGGGGGCCAGGGGGGGCCCGGCCCCCCCACTAATTTTGGTAAAAAATTTTTTTTTTAAAACCCCGTTTTCAATGTGTTGATTTCAAAATGATAACTATTTTCATGCTTGGTTAGGCTAAGAGCTGCCTGATGATCTTTCCTGTGTATTGAAAAAAAAATAGTTAAGTAAACTTAAAAGTACTACTTCAGTGGCTCTGGTGTCATAGTTACTATTATAGATTAGGTTAGTTACTTTTATATTATAATAAAATATGACCTGTTTTATAATGTTATTTTATTTTCTCTCCACACCCCCCCCCCCCCCCCCCCCCCCCACACTGAGCTACAAATTTTTAAATTTCGGCCCCCCCACTTTTCAAAACGGTGCTACGGGCCTGCTCATCACAAGGTATGCACATGCCAAGTATGAAAGCCCTAGCTCTGAGCAATCCAAATTTATGGCCAAGGTTAAAGTTTTTGTGGACAAACACACAGACGGACGGACAGACAGACGGACAGTGAAAAACAATATACCCCCAGAATCTCTGATTCGGGGGCATAAAAAAGAAAAGAGAGTACATCATGGGGAAAGAAAGAAAGACCTATAGACAGATGAGATGAAACCAATCTTACCTCGCCAGTGTCATCAAACTTGATCTTCGTGTTGAGCTGGATCTGCTTCTTGAGGAGTTTCTTGGCTTCTCGAGCTCTCGACGTCGGCTTCATCCGTGTCTTCATCTCTTCCAGCTGGTGGAGACAAAAGCCATCAAAATTGTGATTACAATCTGTTTTTCTAGAGAGAAATTTATGTCTTTACCTCCTCATAACCCACATTTAATGAACACATGAAAATGAATCTGAATGGTAGTGATCCAGAAAGGATTCTGACCAATGTAAACAAAGCTGGAAAACCAGGCAAACTCAAAGCTTGTTTTCATGATTTTGAAGAAAATAAATCATTGACGTTTTTAGTTCATTTCAGTAACAATGGACGTGACTGACCTTTGAAAGAAACTTGTTAGAACAAAATTGATTCGAAAATAAAAATATATCCCGTCCCCATCACAACATACCTCTTCCTCGTCACTGGTTGCTACCTCGAGGTCTGTGCGTCTCTTCACCTTGAAGAGATCATCGCCGTCATCAACATCAAACCTGAACCCTACACTAGCACTCTCTTTGGTTTCAGCTTTCACCTTCTCCATTAGTTTAGTTTTAGTCCTGTTATTTTCATCACCTTCTGAGGTAGAACTGTCACTTTCTTCACTCTCATCGTCACTGCTACCACTTTTGTTTTCATTTTCTTCATCTTTTTCATTTTCACTTTCTTCATCTTCACTTTCCCTATCTTCTTCACTTTCACTCTCGTCATCGGACGAGCCTGAGTCAGAAGTCCTTTTCTTTGATTGCGTTTTATTAGATTTATCAAATTTATTCTTGATTAATTTTTTCAGTTCATTTTCACCCGAACCAGAGCTTTCTTCTTCACTAACTTCATCCTCGTCATCATTTTTCTTCTTTTTCTGTTTGTCCTTCAAATCAGCATCTCTGGTTGCCCGTAGCAACACGTTTGTACTTTTATCAACCTTCTCCTTCTCCTGTTCTGCTCTCCTCTCCTGGCGGCGCTTCTCGTCTCGCTGTAGGAACCTCACTCTCGGCACAATCGCTAGACCAAGGGATCTGCAAAGTTAGAGTTAGTTTTTATAAGGAGGGTTCTATCGGGGTATTTTTCGTGGAAACGAAATTCGAAAAGATATTTCAGTTTACACATATGTTATTAATACATTATCAAAACAGTCAAATTGAAAGATACTAATAAAGGTTATATTTTGATGAATTTATATTTCACAACTTCATAAACACAAGTGCACCTTTGTTGAAAAATAAAACAATACGAACTGAAGCCATTCATCAGCGCTGCGAGTGGGAATAATTTCGCTACAGCCTAACAGCAAATTGTTTATTAGTTTTATGACATGTTATGTATTACTGTGTGAATACTCTATCAGTGTATGTCTTCAGTTATTAAAAAGTTGCAAACTTAGGTACAGTATAGCGTAGATGGCAACAGAACTCTCCCTTTAAAAGGAGGGTTCTATTGGGGTATTTTTTGTGGAAACGAAATTCGAGAGGATATTCCTGTTTACACATATATGTTATCAATACATGATTAAACACAGTCAAATTGAAAGATACTTATGAAAGTAATATTTTGATGACTTTATATTTCACAAATTGATAAAGGCAAGCGCACACTTGTTGAAAAATAAAAACAATGAGAACTGAAGCCATTCATTGGCGCTGCGAGTGGGGAAAATTTCGCTACGGTCAAACAGCATATTATTTATTAGTTTATTATGTGTTATCTGTTACTATGTGAATTTTCTATCATTGTATATATTTTATTTTTTAGAAAGTGTAAAATTGGGTTAAATATAGCGTGTTTTCATTTCACGTAATGCCAAGAATCCAATATGACGGATGCTGCCGATAGATCAGTGATAGAACTTTCCCTTTAAAGAGGTAAAACAGCTTTTACATCTGCATGACTAACACAGAAGGAGTGGAGCTCTGGTACACAGTAAATCTCATCTACACTTTGTCATATAAAGTGAGACATGTTGGGGATAACTTTTGACCGACAAGGACTATTGCGATAGAGATAACCTATTGTGACTAACTATTGCGATAGTTTATCAAAGAACAATATAGCACAAATTCCAGAATAAATAGTGTTTTATTGTCTCTAATTTGAAATTTCTTCTCACAAAGTGACAGAACTTGGCACTAAAGCAACAAGAAGGATAACTCTTACAACTTCCTGTTGTTATTTTCAGCTCTTAGTGATCTGTTCGGAGTGTTCAAAATGTTTTGAATCTAAAAGCTGCATTTGTGTGCAAATTTACTTTTAGATTCAAGTAAACAACTGGATTGAATAAACTATTGAAACTTCGACAGTCAGTCGTGATATCAAATTGATCAATAGTATACCGGTAGACTGTTTTTTAAAATTATTATTGACCCATAGACATGTCCCCTAACACACTTTTGCTGACGGTACTGGGGTCAGTTGTAAGTAGATCATACACAATGTCGGCTAAGCTGCCAACAAATCTTCCAAGATAATAACATCATGTCAAACAGCAACTCACATTGTTTTTATACACAATATGTAATGAATTCATAAATTTATTAAACAACGAGGGGTAAGTAATAATGATTTATATTTTCTTATTTTCAGAATATACATATTATATGACGAGCAATGAAATACTGGAATTTATCAGTGAAATAAACTGTCTATCAAGCTACAGTGAATAACTTATATTTTCACTGCGACCAGTGACTGATATAATTTGATGTCATAAAACAATGGTCTGATGCAGCGAATTGGCTTATGACGTCACAGTGTTACCGTGGTGACGGGCTGTTCCTAGGGGCCGCCCAGTGTGAAAACAATTGTTTTCGGACGTAATTACCTGGATAACATCATATGATAAATAGAATATCTGTAAATTCTTGACAAATACCATATTTATCTCATCCCGTGAGGTAGAAAAGTTATATATTTTCACTCTTGGCTGCGCAATCCGTGAAAATATAACCTTTCTACCTCACTCGATGAGATAAACATGGTATTAGTCCCGAAAAGACAGATATCCTCCATGTAACTCTCCTACCTGGCAAAGGTGTCCATGTTGAGTTTGTGCACATCAAACACAGCCTTGTTGCTCATCAGAAACACACCACGAAGGTAGGATACGAACGCCTGCAGGAGATAACAGCATTGTCAACAAATTGAAAAGTTCCCCGAAACTAAATATTATAAACTTGATTTTCAAATATTTATTGTTTTTAATGAGTACATTTCAATTATGTTTGGCTATTAACAACCAACAGCCGCTTAAAATATTGGAACAACTCCAATAACAAATGAGAAACAAGTCAATTGTTCAATTGCTAAAGTGCTACGGCTTGGTGTAGATGCTAACACCACCAAAAATGATACTGGACATTATATACAAGATGAATATAGACATAAGTTATGTCACATAACTACAGTAGAACATTCATATAGCGAACACATTCATAAGTCCTGTCAAAAGCCCTATATAATATGCCAAAAGTGAATAGCGAACAGTGGATATAGCGAACTGAATTCCCTTGGAGTTGGTTATACCCGTCACCCGTGTTCTACTGTACATAAGTGTTAACATCTACGCCAAAACATCACTCAGAAGAAGATCAAATTTCCTTGAAAATACCATGGTACCAGTAAAGGAAGCCAGGAAATTATTTTATCTATTAAGTTCAGTCGTTCATACTCATTTTTAGAGAACCATCTTCGAGACCTAGGGAGCTATAAGATCCCACCAGCCCCTTAAAACTACACTGTCAATAAATCTGTTGATTAATATCAACAAACAATTAAAATATTTATTATTTTGGGACGAAAAGTGGCCAGTGAAGGCGTCACTATATTTTTTGGTAAGACATGATCCAGTACACAGCTGTCAACCCATATAATTGAAGTTAAGCAACAATGAGTATAGCCGCCACATGGGTGGGTGACCTGCTATCTCAAGAGAAGTGAGAATTTGAAGGGTCATTCCCTGTCCCACACTAAGACATGAGTTGAGAGACTTGTGGTGTCCCCCTTGGGTAAGTGACCTTGTTCAAAATGTGCCTCTGTTCACCAAGCAGTATAAATGGGTACCTGGTAACGTTGAGAAGGAGCGTTGTGTTGTAGGTGACCTTACAGTAACATGTACCATCAGTGTAATAATGTCAATTATCCTACCTCATGTAAGAATGTTGATCCCTGATTGGTCCACGTGACCATTAACAAATATCAACTAGAAGAGCGTTTGCGGGACACCGCAAAAGCAGAGCAGCTCCGAAACTTTGGGTCTCGCCTTTCCCTGTTCCGCCTTCTCCTCAGCATAAATAAAATGGTAAAAATTTTTGACAATTTTTTTTTCATTATTCAAGTTATTCTAACAAGTTGAATCATCACTGGGGTCACTTTTCACAACTTTGTTCTTAAAACCTATTTCTGATTTCAAAATTGGATCAAAAGATTAACATGGCCTTAACCAATATCTCATGACCTTGAATTTTGACCTTCAAGGTCACACCATCAATGATTACTTTTCATTGTGTATAACAATCATGCAATGACTCAAAGTGTTCATTGTTAACATAAGGCATATTCACAATAGCACGCTTAAGTTGTGACCTTGCTGTGACCTTGACCTTTGACAGATTTTAGCAAAAACGTTTTCAAATCTTGGTCTTTCTCCATAGTTGATATATACCAAATAAGAGCCTGACAGCACAAAAATGTTTGAAGTTGTCGTGTTTACAAGGATTATTGTAGTGATTTAAGAACTCATGACCTTGACCTTTGACCTTGAATGTGAACATGTCAAAATCATTCACCAGATTCATAAGAAAGAAGCTATGTACATATGAGGTGTTAACACCTTTTTGGAAAAAAGTTACTTAGAGATTTCAGAACTGGTCACCATGACCATATCTCGTGACCTTGACCTTTGATCTTCAAGGTCACACAGTCATTGATCACTTTTCATTGTGTATAACAATCATGTAATGATTCAAAGTGTTAATAGTTAAAATAAGGAATGTTCGCAACTACATGATTATGTTGTGACCTCGCTGTGACCTTGACCTTGGACAGATTTTAGCGAAATCCTTTTCAAATCTTGGCCTTTCTCCATAGTTGATATACACCAAATAAGAGCCTGATAGCACAAATATTTTTCAAGTTATTGTGTTTACAAGGATTTTTTTAGCGATTTCAGAACTCGTGACCTTGACCTTTGACCTTGAATATGAACATGTCAAAAAAATTCCCCAGGGGCATAAGTAAGAAGTTATGTATATGAGTTCTCAAAACCTTCTAGGAAAAAAGTTATAGCGAATACAAAACGCGGCGGCGGCGACGGAAACTGCGCAAAAACTGATAGCAGCTACGACTAAGTCGGAGCTGCTAATAAGACCGTCATACAGGTTGATAAATCTTCCCGAAGGTGATAAATGTTTTATATTCCGCAACATGAATAAAACATGCATCCACAGAGATTGGGAAAGACACCTTTGACAATGGGTCATTTTTAGAGCTTTTAGTCATTTTTGGACTTTTAAATGGGCATTCCCCCTTAGCAGCAAAGGTAGAATTTCAAATTTTAATGGGCCATTTTTTCATGCAATGTGCAAAATGGCCCATGGTCCCTACCTTTCCCTATCCCTATCCACGTCAATCATTCCATGTCAAGCTAACGGTCATAGTTTGTCGATCGATCAGCTGTTTTCTGTCCAAATTTTTCTGTCCAAATTTTGAGACATCGGGTGACATCGTAATTTATCAGACCCTTAATAGTGTTTATCTAACTTGCCTACGGCTCGTTGGATAAACACTAACGCAGCTCTGATAAATTACGATTTACCCTCCACTGAATGTTATAACTTATATTGTAAAGCTCCTGTAAACATGCAGCCTTTCTGAAACGTGGCTCTATAGAAACTGATTATTTTTTCAGCAGACCAACTGAGTGACGAGCCCAACTAGCCTTACAACACAATACTGAAATGTTCTGTCCCACTCACTCTCTGAGCGCTGTCCTTGAGGGCCGGGTCTGCTGCACACTGGGCCTCTAGCTTCGGCTGGATGTTCGTTAGCTTCTTGCTGTTCACTCTGGAATCAATATTATGAAGAACTTGATTTTAAATAATAATTGACATCAAAAATAAATCCTGAACATATCTGAACACAGAAAATAAACCTTGCAACACTATTTGTTGGAAGTCTTTCAAAATGTGAGAAGTGCAATAACTCATTTCACAGGACAGCCATGTTGTCATTCTCTTCCCACATAGGTTGCTCAAGTCATTTCTCTCCACATAAACTCAGTAACAACAAGCAAAAAAGTGAGCGTGGCTCACTCATACCCCCTACTGTTAAAGTTTGACATTTTTATTTTATTTAAAGAGAGAGGTGTCTGCACACCTAAGGATTGATAAGCTATGAAATGTAAATGCTAAGATTAAACTGTTTGTGAAAAGGGTTGGACAAGACTCGATCTTCATGTAAAAAAGGTGGTTTAAGTAAAAATAGGAATAATAGTAACTTGAAAAGGTATGGGTAACATAATACACTACTGCTATTACCACTGATTTCAACTTTATTTTGGAAATTAATCCATCATAATGATTCATGAGAGTGACTTGAAACAACAGGTACATGGAAGCACACCCCTGAAGGCACAGTGACAGATATACAGCAGTTTATGGCTGAAAGGAAAGAAAATTTAACTTTTCCCAAAGAAGACATGTACGAAATTTGACAAGGATGAGATGAATAGTTTTTCTGTTATCGATCGGACAAAAAATTGCTCAGAATTTGACTAAGTTAAAAAATAAAAAAATTCGCCAAAAATTAAAAAATTCACCAATTCGGTTTTAACTTCGCACTGCACCTCTCCTAGTGGTGAAGAAGACATGTCCCAAATTTGAAAATGATGAGATGAATAGTTTTTCTGTAATCGATCGCACAAAAATTGTCTTCGGACGGAAGGACGGACGGACGGACGGAAACGTTGGTATTACTATATACCCCCAACCGTTGGTCGGGGGTATAATTACAGTTTAAGATATCAGGTGAGCTGAGAGGAGTTGAGGTTTAATGCTGCTAGTATTATGGCAGAGAGAAAGCCTGCAATGCCATGGTGGCTATACATAGCGGTGAAACCTTCCTGCATTGGCTGGAGTCAGCAAACCATGGGTGGTACTGTGCTGAAATTCAGTGTAACATTGCAACCAAACCTTTCTGCATGTAGAACAGTTCTCCACAGCAGACAAAGTTGCTGAGTCTCTGTCTTGTAAGATATATTATGCATTACTCATGTAAAGGAACTCCAGTTTTTTCTATGGTTATGGGAACAGATCAAATGCTTAGTTTAACCCTTACGTTGCGTATATATATTTTACCATTTTTAGCCCCTGTGGCGGAATTTACAGGCTCGCAGCTCGCAGCAGTAGTTTGGGCTTTGGCACTAACTAGCTCTGCTGGCGGAATTTCCAGGCGGCGATTCCGGTATCGTTTTTACAAAATATACCGCATCTACATGGCGAATAAGGACTATATACGGGCGTTCAATACAAATTCAAGTAGCGAAACCCGTACACAAATGGCTAATTCACACTCGAAACTTTGAATGAATTTTCTATGTTTTTTCGTTTTTATTCTATTACTTTCGAAAGATTGTCTTTTATTCGGGCCTCGTAACATCATAAATACGAAACGAAAAAAATTCCATTTATATACGGAATTGAAGACAAGATGTCTAGCTTCACAATGATATAAAAATAGAGCCATTGGCTCTGTAGCTCATCAGGATTTCATTGATTTACTATCTAAAGTTGAATATTTAAGTTATTTAAGTTATTGTTTACAAGCAAAAGATAGGTTCTTAGATCATGACCACTGTGACCCCATTTGGGGTCACGGGGTCACATAATCTACAATATAGAATCCCCATTGGCCAAGGAGTCTGCACACAACTTTTCAGCTCTCTAGACCTTTTGGAACTGGTAAAGAAGATGAAAATAGGTTTTTAAGGATGTGACCCCTGTGACCCCATTTGGGGTCACGGGGTCACGAAATCTACAATTTAGAATCCCCATTGGCCAATGAGTCTGCACACAACTTTTCAGCTCTCTAGACCTTTGGGAACTGGAGAAGAAGATCAAAATAAGTTTTGAAGGATGTGACCCCGGTGACCCCATTTGGGGTCACGGGGTCACATAATCTACAATTTAGAATCCCCATTTGCCAAGGAGTCTGCACACAACTTTTCAGCTCTCTAGACCTTTTGGAACTGGAAAAGAAGATGAAAATAGGTTTTTAAGGATGTGATCCCGGTGACCCCATTTGGGGTCATGGGGTCACGAAATCTACAATTTAGAATCCCCATTGGCCAAGGAGTCTGCACACAACTTTTCAGCTCTCTAGACCTTTTGGAACTGGAAAAGAAGATGAAAATAGGTTTTTAAGGATGTGACCCCTGTGACCCCATTTGGGGTCATGGGGTCACAAAATCTACAATTTAGAATCCCCATTGGCCAAGGAGTCTGCACACAACTTTTCAGCTCTCTAGACCTGTTGGAACTGAAGAAGAAGATGAAAATAGGTTTTTAAGGATGTGACCCCTGTGACCCCATTTGGGGTCATGGGGTCACGAAATCTACAATTTAGAATCCCCATTACCCAAGGAGTCTGCACACAACTTTTCAGCTCTCTAGACCTTTTGGAACCGAAGAAGAAGATGAAAATAGGTTTTTAAGAATGTGACCCCTGTGACCCCATTTGGGGTCATGGGGTCACGAAATCTACAATTTAGAATCCACATTGGCCAAGGAGTCTGCACATAAAATTTCAGCTCTGTGGAATCATTGGTTCTGGAGAAGAAGTCGAAAAAGCGAAAAGTTTACGGATGGACGGATGGACGGACGCCGGACACCATGCCATGCCATAAGCCCATCGGGCCTTTCAGGCCTGATGAGCTAAAAATTATTAGAATGCGACCTTTGGTTATAATTCTATAGCTATGTAAAGTTTGTCTTTATTCCCACCTATAAAATCGTCAATACTTACAACATGTATGCGGCATTGCAAACGGTCGTTCATCGCACTTTTCCAAGAAATCATAATCTCGAACCAGTTGACAAATAAGCACATGTCAACCCAAATATGGTTATGTTGTTTGACTTTTCAAATAAACGCTAACCTCGAACCATAACTGATGAAAATATGTTGATTAGTTTGTGTGCCGTTTGGTTTCACATGCCTCTCAGAAAGGTAAAATTGTATCTTTATTTCTGTGAATAAATCCGCGCATTTTATATAGAATAAAAGATTATTCTTTTCGGTTTATTGTGATATAAAAATTATGAAAATGCATTCAGTATTTTAGCCTTGATAAATGTTTTAGAAGTTGTGAAAATCGCCGATTGTTTCAAAATTTATGAAGTGTAAACATGACCTTTTTCACGGCGCTTGCTGTGTCTTTATTATTTTTTTGAGATTTTCTAATTTTATATGGGAATGTAGTCCATTGTTTCCCCTTTATTTTGCCGTATTTTTTTTTGAAAACAAACAATTCGCTCACATGATATGAAGTGCGGGAGTAAGGCGAGTTAGCGATTTTTTTCCCCGTCTCGCGAGATGCGAGGCAGATAGCAGTCTCGGGCGAGGCAAACCCGAGGCAATACAAACACGTGGGTGAAAATAGCCTCAAGCGAATTAATGCTTCGGGGGCTAAGCCCGACATAATTGGCCTTTTGTAAAGCTAATTATCGATGCGTTACGGGTCAACAATGCACACGCAAATTGGTGTGAATTTTGCTTGATATTCCGACCACACACTGAACAAAGCTTTATTCTCATGTCGGGTCGCGATGCGTAAATACAGCCATTCTCATGGGTCGGGTCGCGGACACAATCGACTCGTGACCCGGTATGGGTGATAGAGTATACTTAGACAGCCGTGAATTATTCTAAGTCTTGTATCCGGGATCCGTATACAGACACCTAGGAATCGCTTATAGCCCGCCCGGATAATTCCGTCGCCCGCATGTTAAGGGTTAAAACAACTTCACTGATGGCAAAACTACATTTGACTGCAACCAATCAGGATTGTTAATTTCTAGCCAAGAAAGTGCCTGACCGAAGGAACGTGGGGATAGATTGAGATTGATTGAAACATATTTTATTCATTCAAGAAATGGATGTGGCACAAGTGATCCAGAAAAGTTTTCTCCAGAGAATGAGATTTTTCAGAAAATGTAAAACACGAGATAATACACACTTGATCTTGCTGATGGGGATCTTCTTGTCCTCCAGCTGTTTAATCATAGCTTCCTCCTCGGACGGGGCTAGGATCAAGAGTGCCTCTCCATCTTCCTCAAATCTGCAAGTGAAACGTTTCATCAGAGACCGTCTTCCTAGATATTCTTTATGGTCTTTTAACATATTTACATCATCATTTGGTGTCATAGCTTCATTTAGGATTCAGTGTCTACTTGCTATATTCTCTACCCACATCAGTTGACAATTAGCGAATTTCGTTGAAAACAAACCTGGGTCTCAAACCTGGGCCTTGAATACAACCCGGGGGTCATGGGGTGCAGAGGATAATACAATGTCTTGAATATGGGTTTAAGGCCTACCTATTTCCTTGAATACAATCTGGGCCTCGAAAAGAATCCCTGGGGGAAAAGGGGGTGCTGAATAAAGAACCCTAGGGTCGTATTCGTAATTCGTATGATTAATTTTAATCGTTTAGGTGAGGGGATTTGTTATTTTACACCAGTATTTTACAGCTGTACTATCCAACCAGGATTATTCCTAAGACAATGAAATGATCATAATAGCTGCAACCTCAATGCAATTCTCATTTCAGGTAAAATTGACCAGTTAGAAAAAGTATATCAACATGAAAATGAAAGGATTTTAAACGACTTGAACCTTTTTCCCTTTCAAGATAGCACATAAATTACTATTGGTTAGTCAATTTGTTATGGAGTATGACCCTAAAAAGCTCTGGAATTGCCACTGACATCAGACGTAATAGTGACGAGAATCCTATGAATCTCACCTGGCAGTACGACCAGCTCTGTGTATGTACGTGTTGGCGTCTTCCGGACAGTCCAGCTGCACCACCCAGTTCACTTCGGGGAAATCTGCATCGAAACATATCTTTGTTTAAGAAACTCTTTTTGTATCATCGCTACGGGAATATAAACTTTGGAGAAGAAAAAAAAATCAATATTTTACTCTCCATACCATTGAATCATTTTTGGGGTAGTTATTAACCCCTTGATGGCATTCCTTTTCAATTTGTGAATAAGTTGGCAGTTGACAATGTCACATCCCCTTTTTTCAACATTTAGAAGTGGTATAGACAAGAGAGGCATGACTTCTTGGTGCTAACTTTTATTGTGAGTAACAAGACATTCACCTCATAAAATAGTAAGCATATTCTTGAAACGTCAAATTATTCATAATATGGAGGTCGACATCCATAAATCTGACTTTTTTTTACCCTTTTATTATTGGGAAAATTTGATCTTCGATAAGAAATCTGAAAATACTGAAAATCTACTAAAATTCAACAATATTTTTGGAGTAAGTTTTTATTTTTTAATATATATTTTTATTTTTGCAGCAAAGGATCGGAGACTCAATCATCGCACATACCCAATCCTCTTGCAGCGATATCTGTAGCGAACAAGACTGCATGTTTCTTCCGACAGAAGGAGTCGTAGACTTCAACCCTTCTCAGCTGATTCATGGCGCCGTGGAGTGAGAGGACGGTAAAACCTGGTCTCATTCTTTTAAACACCTCATACAGGTACTTCACCTGTTATAGGTACATATATATATACGATTAGAACCATACAGAGGTGAGGTGAGGTGAGTTGGGGTTTAACGCCCCTTTCAAGAGTATTTCACTCATATCGCGGCTGCTAGTATTATGGCAGGGAGAAAGCCCGCAACGCCATGTGGCTATGCATTGCTGTGAAACCTGCGAGCATCAAGCTGGAACTAGCGAACCATGGGTGGTACTGCACTGAAATTCAGTGTAGCATTGCACCCAAACCTGACTGCGTGTAGAACAGTTCTCTACTGCAGACAAAGTTGCCGTGCCCCTGACGGGATTCGAACCCCGGACCTCTTGATCTGAAGCCTAACGCGCTAACCACTGCACTATCCCGCCCCCGAACCAGACAGATACTTCACCTATCACAGGTACATATATATATATTATATATATATTATATATATTGATAATTAGAACCCATATTTTATTTCAACAATATTGCTTTGGATTCATATTGAAATTAACATGAAGTGTAAAATAATTTTGCATCTAGAACCATTACGACAGATTTTCACATCATCAGGAAAATATCATACATTGCAAAAAAAATAAAAAAAATTTGGGTTGACTTATACATGCTTATTTGGTCTTGTACAGTATAAATTAACATTGAAAGATTTCTCACCTCCTTGCAACAAGACATGAAGACAAGCACTTTAGACTTGAGATGGTTCTTCATGAATGACCACAACACGTTCAGCTTCTCGTGTAGCTCACACACGATGTAGCTCTGCAGATCAGACAGATTCAATTTACTTTTTAAAATCAGTTTTCATTTATCATAAATAGAGGATACTAAAAAACGTCCTGTTTTGCATAATTATGAAATAAGTGAATGGTTTGGTGTTTGAGGAGCGAAAGCAAGTTAGATACCGATACCATTCACAAGTTTCATAAATATGTAATTCAATATGACCAAGTTTACTCGCTGACTTAAATCACACTTAATTGCACGTACTCGTCAATAAATGAGACACACTCCATTGCAACCGTGGCAATCATTGTGAGGTCATACTTTAACCATTATGACGTAACGTCAATCGGAAGCATGCAAAGTTATTACACAAAGTATGATAACATTATAGATTTATTAAACTGGAAAGTAAGAAAAAGGAATAAGCTAAGGAGTACATTACACAGCAGAGCATATGCGAAAAACTTTTTTTGGGGAAATCAATTTCAACTGTTTTCAGCCTTGACTGAGTGTAGTGCAACAATACATACACAAGTTAGAGGACTGAGATTTCTCTAGCATACACTTATCCCCCCAGGTGTACTACAGTTAGATACACTGGGTCTACAGGTATGCATGGTTTCAAAAACTAGTTGGTTATTGCAAGGTGAAGTGAGGTGAGTTGGGGTTTTACGCTGTTTTCAAGAGTATTTCACTTATATCGCGGCTGCTAGTATTACGGCAGGGAGAAAGCCCACAATGCCATGTGGTTAAGCATTGCGGTGAAACCTGCGAGCATCGGCTGGAACTGGCGAACCATGGGTGGTACTGCAATGAAATTCAGTGTAGCATTGCCCCCAAACCTTACTGCGTGTAGAACAGTTCTCTACTGCAGAGAAAGTTGCCGTGCCCCTGGCAGGATTCGAACCCTGGACCTCTTGATCCGAAGCCGAACGCGCTGACCACTGCTCTATCCGCCCGCTGGTTATAGCAATTAGAAGACATGATCTGTGTACAGTCAGACCTCGTTTACCCAGACCCCATATATCTGGAAACCCAGCCATCCGAACGGAAGTATTTCAAATATACTCTATGAATTTTTATACAAATGATGATTTGCTTAAGGCCAAAAAAATAATGATAATAAAATGATGCGATGGCACGATTTAAAAAATTTATTTACGACATTTTTATTTTTGGAATGAAGAGATAAACAAAGGAAATTTATACAATAATTTATATAAATAAAGGACAAACCCTCTTAAATATGTGTTACTATTCCAAATAGTCGATAATCTCATCCCTACACTCCATCTCAACAGAAACGAGTAACATTTTCTATGTCAAATGTTTTCTGAGACTAAAAAATTATAGTTATCTGTCCCTTACTTTTGCTAAAACCTAGAAAAAAAAGACTTGAGGCGTGGGTTTGAAACTGATGCGAGCGGAAACCAGAAACAAATGCAGAAAACAAATTCACTGCAGTAAGTAAGTTCAAAACGGTTTACTGATTAGACTGAAAGCTACTATATGCTACTCACTAGTTACAACTTCCACAACATTATCAAGAAACCTGACCATCCACACAGTAGTATTTCTACTTTTGTCTATGCATTTCTATGCAAATGATGATTAGCTTAATCACACGACTTGCTTTCCGGACAATTGTCTATTGTAACCAAATCAGAAAAGGCAAGGATATATTTTACTGATGATCAACTTTATTTTACTATTTTCCTTGTTTTCCCCAACTTCCAAATGCAAAGCAGAACTCTTGCCAGTCCCCATTACTGGCTGATTAAGGCCTTGCAGTATTTCCTTGAGATATCTTTGCTTCGAAATCCGGGCCCACTATTTCTGGTGCAGTGATTCACTATCTTGGCACAACAAAACGAGGGAAATATTGTAAGGCTTAAATCAGGCAGTTCTGGAGACTGGCAAGAGTTATGCCTTGCGTTTGGAAGTTGGTCTTCCAATGATGTCAACTTCTAAAATGCCCATAGAACAATTGTAACCAAATTGTGTGGACAAACAGGGTTTTACTGACTACAACTATGCTACTAGACAAACCTACCTGGGTGAGCCTGACTGGGGTGCTATGCTGGGCGTGTTCATGGACAGACACGTACATCGGGTCAGACAGACTCAGTCGAGCCAAGTCCTTCACTGACCTGGAGGGAATCGAAATGCAATAAGTAAACATTCATATACATATAATGACTGAGATTCTTAAAGGGGCAGTAGCACGTTTTTTCGCTGAAATAAGATGATGAAATGTATTTGAAAAATAATGTTACCAATGTAAAACACTCTTCTCTCTTCGGAAAATCAAGTTTGAAATGAGTGTACGTGGTTCCGTAAAGTTGAAATGCTATAAAAACATGTTTCTACAAAAAATGCAAGTATTAGAAAATTAATTTTGCAATTCAATTCATTATTGTTTTAATTTCACTTATCAAGACATCTTGTCAATAGAATGAAGGTATAATGAAATGAAGAGAATGGATACTAAGCTTACTTTGTTTGTGTGGCAGAAAAAAGCAGTGTTTGTCGTTCACTGGGAAGATTCCCCAGGATAGCATTCATCGTCTGTGCAAAGCCAAGGTCAAGAATTCGGTCTGCTTCATCTAAAACTATAAAATCAAGACAAAAGTGAGCCAATAAAACATGACCGCTTTCATACATCATTAGTGAAATTGAAAACATAAACTCATGTCATGTCAATGAATGACAATATTTTCAATAAAAGGCACAACACCACCATATAAATCGTTTGAGAGGCTTTGCAGAACTTGGCGTTGTAGAGAACACAAGGAAATAATTATACATGGCTGATCAACTTTATAATTTAACAATGGCAACTTGACTAGCAATGACCACCATATATTACAGGTAACTCCCATGCCAAATTTGACATTTTTAAGACATACAGTTTCGTGTCATGTGCCGTAACTGACACAAAATCAGAAAATGTGGCCGTTTTCTTTTTATCAGAGTTTCAAAATCATTTTGCACCATTGAATTGTTACCCCCAAAGGCACACCACCAACAACAATTTGAAGTTTATAAATCATATAGTTTTCGAGTTACGGACATACATACAGACAGATGGACTGTCTTGTAAGGAATAATATGATTGTGTTTATCACATGGTTGAGGTGAGGTGAGTTTGGGTTTAACGCCGCTTTCAAGATTATTTCACTTATATCATGGCTGCTAGTATTATTGCAGGGAGAAAGTACGCAACGCCGTGTGGCTATGCATTGCGGTAAAACCTGCGAGCATCAGCTGGAACTAGCGAACCATGGGTGGTACTACACTGAAATTCAGTGTAGCATTGCACCCAAACCTTACTGCGTGTAGAACAGTTCTCTACTGCAGACAAAGTTGCCGTGCCCCTGGCGGGATTCGAACCCCGGACCTCTTGATACGAAGCCGAAGGCGCTAACCACTTCGCTATCCCTTGAAAAAAAACAACAAAAAAAACCCCTGATTGCCACTAATCAGAATTCTATATTGCAGAAAATGCTCAGACTAGAACACAAGTTCCTGGAAAGAAATGACTTGAGAAACCTCTGTGGGGCAAGAATGGGTTCATATAAAATCTTAGTTATTATACCTCTATTAAATTTGTAAGAATATCATTTGCTAGTTCACACCACGTGATCGAAAAATATATTTGTACATTGACCTCCGATTCCAGTGATGAGGTCAGTTTTGTGACAGAAATTTCTGTCACTGACCTGAGATATTGACTCGTCACGTGATTTGTCACGTGACTGTTTGTTTTGACATTCACTTTCAATATGGCGTCAGCTGATGGGTTCGACATGACAAATAAGAAAATACATACTATAGTCTGAAGAAGAAAAACAATATAATAAAACATTTAATTACTCGTGGTGAGGTCATTATGTGAAATACAAGAACTCTCGGACCGGACTCCCTCAGCGGTCTCGGTCACGTCAGATCTCCTCGGGAGTCAGGTCTCAAGTCCTTGTATTTCACATAATGACCTCACCATGAGTAATTAAGTGTATAATATGTTGAAAATCTGGTTTACCTAGCACCTGAAGCGAGTCTGCTGTGAAGTTGACGGTCTCGTCCATATGCTGCAGGAGTCTCCCTGGCGTACATATCACAATGTTCGTATTGTTGATCCTTTCTGATTCCTCCTTCAGGTTCTGTATGAAAACAATCATCCGTCAATATAAAGCATGAAAACAGCCTTAGAAAAAACAAGGCAAAAGAGAGCTCAGCTCACATAACCCTCACCTGTTCAAGTTGAAATTGAAACCAATTAGAGGCACAACAACACAGGTGAAATCCATGCAAAATTTAAAGTCTCCAAGTCATATAATTGTACTCTGGACACAAAACAAAATAAGAAATTTCCACAGTTTTTGGTGAAAAATTCTAATTATTTTAACCTTAGAGTTGATACCCCTAAAAGGCACAATATCAATCATTCAGGACGCATACAAATACAAACAGATCGCTATATACCCCTGAATATGTCATATTGGGGGTAAAATTAGCACCAAACTCTTCCTGCTCACTCAGTAACAGTCATATTCCTGTTGATGTACAGGTCAGTGAAAAAGTTTAAAATGACTTGGTACACATTTTGGGTTTGGCAAACTTAAAGGGAAAGTTCTATCATTGATCTATCGGCAGCATCCGCCATATTGGATTCTTGGCATTACGTGAAATGAAAACACGATATATCTAACCCAATTTTACACTTTTTTGAAAATTAAACATATACAATGATAGAAAATTCACATAGTAACACATAACATATAATAAAAGGAATAAACAATATGCGTTTAGTCCGTAGCGAAGTTTTCCCCACTCGCAGCACCGATGAATGGCTTCAGTTCTCATTGTTTTTATTTTTCAACAAATATGCGCTTGTCTTTATCAAGTTGTGAAATATAAAGTCATCAAAATATTAACTTCATTAATATATTTTAATTTTACTGTGTTTTAATCATGTATTTATATCATATTTGTGTAAACGAGAACATCCTTCCGAATTTCGTTTCCACAAAAATACCCCGATAGAACCCTCCTTTTAATGTATTCCAAGAAAATATAAAAAATTCTATTGAAAAACGGAAAATAGATTTTACATCAACAAGCATTACAAACCTTTCCACCAATCACGAGGCCAGCAGAGAAGTCATGTGACTTTCCAATCTTGCGCAGCACCTCGAAGGTTTGGTACGCGAGTTCTCTGGTAGGGGAGATAATCAGAGCTCCCATTCCATCCATCGAACTCCATTTCTGTCTGAATAAGCATTCTAGGATCTGGAAATAGTCATTCATATTAATTCTAAACAAAGTATTTAATTATTGAATTTATGCCAAATTGTAGATAATGTATTGTCTTCAAAAATTCATTAGAATCAGTTTGATATCCATCATAGTAAAATCTGAATCTGTCATAATGAATTATCATTATGGGTTTATCTGGTACTGATGGGTCCAGGTTACCATTATTGAATCATTAACAAATGATAGGTAACAAACCTACCAAACGAATTAATTTGGATATTCATACAAAACTTACATGAATTGATATTCTTTTATATATAAAATTTAAATATCTAGGTGTATCCTTATTATTATGTTTAAAAACATACTGGGATTAAGAAAGCTAGAGTTTTTCCGGATCCTGTTTTAGCTGCACCGAGGATGTCGTGTCCCTGCAAACTCAGACCGATGGATTCTCTCTGGATTTCTGTCGGATCTGTGTACTTCCCAGCCTTCAAACCTGATTTTAAATCATACCATATCAATATGGGCAGTGAATATAGTTGTAAGGTAATACTTCATTATGAGAGTTACTTTACCAGTGTAGGAAATAAGCCTGAAAAGAAACAAGCCTATACATGCTAAAAGTATAATTTTGTCTATTTTCATGGTAAAATTTAACAAAGATCTGAAAGATACCAGCCTTGACCAAAAGTATCGGCTGTCAGACAGGCTTATTTCATAAACAGGTTTTACTAAGATTGATAAAGTACAATCAATCTAAAGAAATATGTTGGCTACAAGAATTTCAACATGTCTAAAACATTTAAACAACTTTCTTATTCATAGATCCTTACCATTTTGTGTTCTCTGGGACAGTGGGAAATCTGTGAACTTCTGAATATTCGATGGCACAATCTGAAACAATATAGAGCCATTGGGTCTGTAGCTCATCAGGCATTTCGGATTATCATCTAAAGTTGGAAGATTTGAATATGGATTAATAATAGGTTTTAGGGATACAGTGAAGTGTCGACTAACATACAGTTATGATCTGTTGGTCAAAGTATCCCTACACAAGGTTTCAGCATGATGTGCAGTACTGCTTTAAATCAATATAGATCCGAAGTTGTCAATAGTAAAAAAAATACTTTTAGCAATTTTGGTACTGATCTTTTTTGTTTGTCATGCTGTGACTCATTGTCATTTCTACATACTTTTCTCATAGATGTGTTCTCAAATCTCAAATATTGTTGAACATTCTTTTTTAGGGCTAAATAACATTTAAAACATATAAAAATGTCTGTGAATATTTATCCATTATATTTTACCATCCTTTAATCTGTCTAGCCCTGAAAATCATAGTAACTAATCGAACACATTCATATATTATATAAATAAAAAATACACACGTCAGATAACAACGAAACATTTACTTTCATGAAACCCACGTGTTCATAAAAATATCAAAACACGTGTCGTGAGTTTCAACCTACCGATTCATAGCGAGATTTGAGATCTGCTATTTCGTTATCAATCAAGTCACCAAGTTTCTGCTTTCGCTCGAAGTGTTTCTTTTTCACTTTCCCCTTGAAGTTCTTGTTTTTCCCTTGATTGTGTCGATTTTGCTTATTATTTCCATGAAATTTCGGATTCATTTTCACTTCCGAAGTAAATCAAAGGGATGTAACTACCACCGTACCACTCTTGTCGCCAACCACAAGTGAAAATCTTAAATCTTTTGCGCTCCATGATCTGTAATGAACTGAACTACTTGAGTGAATAAAAGTTTTTGGTAATCCATTTGCATCCAATTTATTCACCCTAGTTAATGAATCGAAACGTTACGAATATTTAAAAAAAATACAGTCACAATGCTAAACTGGTAACAGAGAAGAGAATTAATGAATCAACTAGCTACTATATATACTTTAGGTAATTTCCATACGATGCGCTCGTAAAATATTTATCATTTGGTATGATTTGGTTTCAACATATTTATTTCCATAATAGTACAGAAATGGATCGGCCAACAAGCCAATGGCTTATATTAATGCCTCTCCATAAGAAAACAAAATTTATGCAAAAATTTATAAATTTCATCGTGTAATTACAAAATTACATATATATATATATAATAACGAGTAGAAAAACAATTTGCACACACATGAATGTTATCATTCCTACATCCAACATACATTAGTTCAGCAAAGGACGAAAAAACAAAGCTTAAAATGGACTAAATCGTTTTGATGGGGTAATGAAATCGTGTACCGATTTATGTTATACCGATGTTTGTGATATAACATTATGAAGTGTTTCTAATGGCAGTATATATAATTAGGACATAAAGAAATAATGAATGGTGTCCCCATATTCCGCACCACATCTACGTGATGGATTTTCTGATGTGAATCTTTTAACTTTATGGCCATTTAAATCACTGCATTCTAGTCTCAATTATTTGATAGCCAAGAATTGAGCTCTATTTTTCATTTTTTGTTTTTTGTTTATGAAAGATGTCAGGGTGGGGTTTTGTTTTTATTTTTGTTGTGTCTGATTGTATATATTCCATGAATAATATTGAGTATTCACCAATTCCGTATGTCTCAAATCAGTCTGCCTGGACGATCGTGGTATATGTAAATGACATATTTCACCCTTATATGTTCAATGTCATCTCCTGCACCGTGAAATGGAAAACTATAAAAACAACAATAAAGTAAAGTGTTTAAGGCTTTAGGTCAAATACAAACAGATACTAAATTTATGTCATATGTATTCCTTCGAGAACTGCCACCTTTGGGAACATTCAAGTCATACTGGCTTCTTGTCACTCTTCATCCTTTTCAAGAAATATCGCACTGAACACGGGTCATTTTGATTAAAATCGATGGTTTTCCGAGGAACAAAAATTGCAATATACCGGGATACGATCTCATATCGTTCAGAGGTTTCCTTGTGAAGAGGAATCTACAGAACCTGTTCGTATCCCGGTAGATGCATTGTTTTGCAGATGTTATTCCTCGGAACAAGGTAGATATTAATCAGACTGAACACAGGTAGACTCTTACACAATTTTAAATTCATGTGTTTTACTCAGTCATACCATTTTGAAAATTGTTTATTTAGACACATATACATAGTTTGTTGGTATCCAATAGCTCATGAACATGTAGCTGCAGTTGCTTCGCCAAATAGGCTGTTTGACATACTGACGTCGCTTTTTTTGGAACCGATAAACACGACGATATTCAAGGAAGAGGTTTTGTGGCACCAGTACAGCTTATATACATAAAACTAGTCTAGTATACACGTGAAAAGGATTTGTAATTTCAGCTTTTGCAGATGTATGATGTTGCTATTTTTGACATTTCGGTTAAGATGCAAGTCGAGTGAGATAATTTGAACATAAATTAGTATGTGTGTTAGTTTAGCATTTATCTAAGCCAAATCCAATTCTATGAAAAATACTGAATGCACAGTGAGCGCTTGTACTTGTGGCCACTGGCCCACTCTCCGTCAATATTCTAGCAATAATTGTTCTTGTTTGTGCACAGGGTCGTGTGCGCTAGTCTGAATTTGACAAGTAATTTTGGCCCATGGTTTTCACGTCTTGTTACTGACACCTTATATTTTTTTTTTGATGTAATAGAAGTCCTTGGGCCCACAGACCATTATCGGATCAAACACAACCATACAGAAACAAATCATTTCCATTTTGTAAAATGTTAATTACTATTTAGGTTATATTTTTTTGTAACAATATTTGATAGAAATTGTGGGATCCTTTTCGAGATTTTAACAATTGACTAAGTGAAAGGGTACGAATGGACTGGTACTTTTGTTCATCTTGACAATAATTAGTTTCAGTTAGCATTTCAGATAGATTGTAGGCTAACATGTATATGTTTAAGTAGTCTGAAATTAACATCAGTATGTCCTAAAACATCCTTTGGGCCGATAATTGACCGGTGTCATCGATAAAATCATCTACAAATCGTATACCTTGAAACTTATAAGCATGGTGGATCCTTTCCAGGGTAAAAAATTGACTAAGTGAAAGAGAACCAATTAATGGACTGGTACTTTTGTTCATCTTGACAATATTATGTTTCAGTTCGCAATTTAGATAGATTGGACGTGTATATGTTTAATTAAGTAGTCTGGAATTAACATCAGTGAAATATGTCCTACAAAGTCTTATTGGGCGGATATTTGAGCTGTGTCATTTGTTTTGGTTTTTGACCTAATTAACTCTTGAATCGAACTCAGTCTGATTAAAATCGACCTTGTTCCGATGAATAAAATTTGCATAATTATGCATCTACAGTGATACGAACAGGTTCTGTAGATTCCTCTCCACAAGGTCTGAGAACACGTTTGGCGCGGAACCTACGACCAATGAGTTCGTATTTCGGTAGATGCACTATTTTGCAATTTTTATTCCACGGAAAACCGTCGATTTTAATCAGACTGGAACTGTACTGTGTCATCGATAAATTCATTTACAAATCGTATACTTAAAACGTTTTCGTCTATGAGCATGATGATGTACATCATAGTTTAACCAGACTGATGAAGACATTATACCAATGTTCGCTAAATCGCTTTTGTTCAATCTTTGAACATCATCAGCATTGACCAAAATCTATGTAAAACAGATTGCTTATAAAAGATAGATAACGTATCTTATGATCTTCAACTCATTATTTCATACATACTGTAACTATATGGTTGTTTTAAAAATAAATTCTGCCACTTTGACTTCAAGAAGATGCTCGTTGTATCTGTTGCTTTTGTAGCATACATCTAATCTCTCTTTATAAATCCCCCCAGCCCACTCAGAAATGAAACATGTTGATGAATAACACTGTGGTTTTCTGACTTTGCATGAGTGTTTCCTAACCATCATTCTGATGTTGTAAATTTTACTCTTCGGATCAAGGTCGATTTTAAATCAGATTGCAATGTTGTACATCGTCCATAATTCATTATGATGTTGCAACAATGTTGTTCATCATTCTAAATTCAATATGATGTTGTAACAATGTTGTACATCATCCAAAACTTCAATATGATGTTGTAAGAATGTTGTACATAATCCATAACTTCAATATGATGTTGTAACAATGCTGTACGTCCGTAGCTTCAATATGATGTTGTAACAATGTTGTACATGCTCAGTATCTTCATTATGATGTTGCAACAATGTTGTTCATCATTCTATATTCAATATGATGTTGTAACAATGTTGTACATCATCCATAACTTCAATATGTTGTAACAATGTTGTACATCATCCATAACTTCAACATGATGTTGTAACAATGTTGTAACAATGTTGTACATCGTCCATAACTTCAATATGATGTTGCAAGAATGTTGTACATAATCCAGAACTTCAATATGATGTTGTAACAATGTTGTACGTCCGTAGCTTCAACATGATGTTGTAACAATGTTGTACGTCCGTAGCTTCAACATGATGTTGTAACAATGTTGTACGTCCGTAGCTTCAACATGATGTTGTAACAATGTTGTACGTCCGTAGCTTCAATATGATGTTGTAACAATGTTGTACGTCTGTAGCTTCAATATGATGTTGCAACAATGTTGTACATCGTCGGTAACTTCAATATGATGTTGCAACAATGTTGAACATCGTCCATAACTCACACTTTTTGGATCTGTCTTTGTGGACTGTTTGTTTAAATTCCACATACAGATGTAACCCCTACCACACCCTTTTTTTTGAAGCAAGACGATGAAATTTACAAATCTTAGTCACCAGCCAACAAAGATGATATTCCCAAATGGTTTTAGGGAAGAGGTTATCTAAAAATGTTGACACCCAACACGCCAATATGTGGTAAGTTTGATCCCCTAGGTTCAAGGTACAGCCCCCAATTTCAGCTTTGGGATGCAGCAGTTCTTGAGTTGAAAGACGAATGTGAACAGCAGACATGGACAACGTTCTATACCAGAAGTCGACCTTGTATTTATTGCCCTATGAGCTAAAATTCTTCATTTGACAGGGTTTAATATATTTTCGTGACACCTAAAACAGTACTTGATATCTTATACAATAGGCATGAACTTGATTCATTTTTATTTTGTACACGATTAAACCATTTTTATTCATTATAACAAAGAATATAATATATTAATTTTTTTTTTACACTTATCAAGCCTCATTTTAACCTTGAAATCTTGCAGAAATACATAGGACCAAAATTAGCTGTCAAGGAAGGGATCACAAGCTGTCCGTGTCGACAGTGATGGAAGAAGTTGAAGGTATTGCGGAACTTTGATGCAATCCAACTAAGATCGTTAATAACAATGTCAATGTTTGTTTCCTGCCAGAGTTCTTCTGCTGCAGCCTGTATAACGCCATCATTCTGTGCAGGAGACATCGTACACGTCGAGTACACCACCGACCCTCCAGGTTTACATGACTTTATCGCTGCTCTGAAATCATAATATTGATTAAGATGTTATGAAAATCTTTTTTATAAAGCACTTGTAATAAAATTCTTGGCAGTATAACACTTTGAGTTTGATGATATTGCAGAATATTTTCATTGCCGAATATCAAACCAATGAGAGTAATATACAAATGTTATGAATTGGGGACATATTTTATGAGAAAATTCACCTTACAACTAATAAGTTGAAGATTTTACGAGTGCTTCTAGCAGAGCTGATTTCGCACCAGGGCAGTGTTCAAGAGATGTTTCAAAGTAATCGCTCAATTAGCGATTACATTTAAACCTCTCTTGAACACGATTGCTCAATGTAGCGCTACGTAGCAAGGCGAGCAAACTTCGAGGAATTTGCACTGTGTTGTTCAAGAGAGAATGAGCGCTACTTGAGCGCTACATTGAGCGATCATGGAAAGGAACCCTGGAATATGTCCCCAAAGATTTCCAAATTATATTTTCATATATCCATCAATGTATGATATAAAATGGAAAAGTACATACGGGTGCCAGATTGACTCACTTGTTCAATTTTTAAAAGGGGGAGGATTAATAGGAAAGGGGAGCTAACTAAGTTGATCAGGTTAGTGTATTTATAATACAGAGTCTAATTAAAATCAATATGTTCTGAGGAATTCAATCTGAAAATAATACATATTGGGATATGAACTGGTTCTTTAGATTCCTTGCCACAAGGTCTGAGGACATGCATGTTCTGTACCAGTTTAGTGCAGACAAAACCCAGTTACATAGTGAACCAATCACATACATTTTCCTCATGTTAAGGAAACAGATGAAATGGTAGCTGTTTGGAGTACCCTGCCCCCAAAAGCTCCGAAAGCTTTTGTTTGAGGTCTTGTAATTGGATAACTGAATTCCTTCAGAACATACGAGCATATGTGCGTCAGACTGTTTGGCGAGGAAACGTAAGAACAATGTGAGTTTGTATTGGACTATCCCAGTAGATATACTATTTTGCAACTTTTATTCCTCAGAAAATGGTCCACTTTAATAACACTGTTACGTACACAAGAAGATCTTTCTGTCGTACAGGGAGTTCCAGCCTCTCTTTCATACGGCCTGGTTTGAACAAGTTGTTATCATCCTCCGACACCACATGGCGGTCGTTATTACACGGCACATCCACAAGCACCTGTTGACAAGCACATAAACATAGACATAGCATCATCATTGTTACCGACTCTCCTTTACAGAATGTCACAATAGAGTGCTTAGATATAAGGTTCATCATTTTCAGCTCTTTTCATTTTGGAAACAACAAAAGACTTAATAACTCAATGACATAAGAACATGAAGATTTTCTGAACAACAACTTCTTTAATGTGAAGATACACGACGTTTCGGAGTACATACTCACTCCTTCATCAGGTGGAATGTAAGGGAATAACAAAATATGGTACATTTATATACGGTAGCAAACAAAACAATGGTGAGGAAACTCAATGACAGAAACAAAGTTAGAAAAACTGTTAAAAATTCCTATAGTTGTTGTCAAAGTTGATAATGTCTTTTTAAACAAGAGTCATCAGAAGATGACATATCCCACCGGTCCCACATTATTTTTAAAACACATCTTTGACATATAATTGTACATCTACTACTTCAGTTAGTGGTTACTAGACATGCTGAGTTTCAATTATGATGAAGGGTTTTGAATTCTCTTCCAGAAGCAGACCTATCCTTGAACAAAGTTAAAATCCAACATGTTTCTATGGAAACGAAATTATTTTTTTCAGAATTCTGTAAATATCAAAAGTCCCACTTCAATTGGTAGGGAATACACATGCAAAGTTTCAGAAAGATATCATGAATTTTTTTTCGAGTTCTGCTCCTTAAATGAAATGATCACGGATGGACAGACATACGGACAGAGTGACCACTACATCCCACGGTATTACATACTGGTGGGATAAAAAGTTATTCTTATCATCAACTTATTAACAAACTTTATTATTATTCGAATTCAAAGTTTGCAAAGGAGATATCTACTCGCAGAATGATGAAAAACATGTATCAATACAAACCTTTGTATAAAACTCATCCTTCACACGGCGGCCATCTTGCTGCATCAGAAGCACATCTGACCTGTTCGGACAGTATCTCAATAGAACATCTTTCAGCCTGCGGAGTCGGCTCATAGATGAATCATTACACGTGAGTTTTGCTGAAATTGAAGAGAAACAGGTTATATCCATAGATGGACGTAGGTCGACAAGGCCAACATCACAAGGTCCTATATAAGTGTGATGAGCTACATAGGTAATTTCAAACATGACACTAATATTGGTCAGTTAGAGAGAGAGACAAGCAGTGAATAACTTGAGGTAATACAACAGCAATTAAGATAGACATCATACACTCGTTCCTCTCAACATAACATCTAAAGAAACTGCACAGTATTGTTCAGGATCACCTGGCATTTAAAACATTCCTGCTTATGTCTTTTGAATCAATTGCCATAGAGATATCACTGTCTTTCTCATTGACAATGTGCAGTCTATGCACTGAAGTGCGTGGTTTGTTAGTGATTTGTTAGTGCTCTTTCAGTAGTTCTTGCGCAATTCATCGGTGATTTATAATCGCGTAAATCAGTGAAAAAGGTCAAATTCTCGATGGACAGGCACGCACAACCAAACTTTGTGCATGATTCGTGTGTTTACGAGACTTTTGAGCTGTGTGACAGGCCCTTAATGATAGTTTTCTTAGGTCCTATATTGAAGGAAGCAGGCATAAATACCTTCGTTAGCTTGATGAAATGGAGAGAGAATGTTATTTCTCGCCGAAAGCACTATCATAGATTCCGACCGAACCACAACTTCACCCTAAGTCATAACTTGTGCCAGTCTTCATTACTGGCTAATACCTTGCTACATGTTCATACATTTTTCTGTACTAGTGTAGCAGCTTGCTACACCTGAACTTCACAGTAAGTGACGCTATGCTTAGAAAAAAATTGCATCAATGCTTAAATTAGCCAGTGATGGAGATTAGTTATGACTTGCAAGGGAAGTTGACCGAACTCTAACAATTCAACGTTACGTTGACTTACAAGCATCTATAATTTGAAGCATAGCAAGTGTCTTTCCCCCTGGACCTGCACAAAGGTCAAGGACAGTGTCAGTAGGTTTAAGGTCAAGGGCAACGACTGGCAGGAGAGATGAGGCATCGAACAAATAGTAATCTGAAAAATATGAGAAAATTATTTTGTATTTTTTAATTTTATTTTTCAAAAGTTATAATTTAGTTCAATGAAATCCTACTAACAAGTATCAATTTAACAAACAAAATGGGATAATTTCATATCTAGCCTGATAGATCACTTTTATTATTTTATAGAAAATGTGACTGCATATCCGGCAACAAGAAAGTGACTTAGAGATTAAAAACTATTTTTAAACAGTTTCAAAAACATTGCATAATAATTACCATTCCATTCCTGATTGATATTAAAAACTCTGTTTAAGTTATCTTTGCCCTTTTTGGTATTTTTAAATATTTTAAAATCCTCCTACATAAGGGTATTTTTATCCGCAAAGCTACTTTGGTCCCCTGAAAGGCGTGAAAGCCCATCACAGATGCCTGACCAACCAATAAAATTACTTTAATTCAAATCGAATAATATTGGCAACGCCTGCATGAGAAGACCGATGAGCAACCATTAGATTTAAAATCACAACATACAAATGGCTGACAACATACATGCTATAAATAGCAATGATACAGATCTCTAACATTACGAGGTAAAATCTTAGTAGACAATCAGGCGAATAAAGCAGCCTTGCACAAACAAACCTTCATGGAGCAGAATGGACTGAAAGGTATAACAACTTGGCCTTGGAAGGGTCACCAAGCTACCTGGGACGGGTGGGTACTAAGTAAAACCGACGGTATTCCGTGGATACGAACTCATATCGTTCGGAGGTTTCCACGCCAAACCGTCTGGTAACAGCCCGTAGACCCCCATGTTCTCACGCAATTCAGTAAACCAATCACAAGAGGTCCAACAAAAGCTTTCGGTGCGAGAAGCTAGGGGCAGATACCTCCAAACAGCTTTCATTGTGTCTGTTCCGAATGCTTTCAAAACAGCGACCGTTTAAAAACTATGATGTGATTGGTCAGCTATTTGACTGGGCTTTGGCTGCGCTAAACTGGTTCGGAACACACGCCTATACTGGATGTTCTCAGACCTTGTGTCAAGGAGTCTGTGTTCGTATTCCTCGGAACAAGGTCGATTTTAATCAGACTGGGACGGGTGGGTACTGAGTAGGACCTGGGTACCCATCACATTACCTGGACCTGTTATCATGTAACTGTTATCATGTAACTAAATATAAAACATTTTAATCAGGGTAGGGTAGGGTAGGGTAGGGATAGGGCGATAGGGGGTTTGGTACCCAGGTAGAAAAAAATCTACCCGTCCCAGCCCTAATAAGAACAATCAAAGGACATGCCATGAGCATCAGTACACATCTTACCAAGCATTTTAGAAGCGTCAGGTTTTGGAGAAGGAAAGTCTGATATATTTCCCCTTGGATAGCAATATGCTCTCAGACTTGACGGTAGTACATACTCGGTCGGGAATACCGTCTCCAGCTGAATGTCCCTTGCCTCGTATGTGCTTTGTTGAACTTCACGAGTTTTTAATATTTCTTTCGCAGAATAGACCTTATCAACTGGCATGAAGTCGTCCAAATTGGTGTCTGGATTCAACGACAATGGATCAATTAGGTCAACATCAGTTTTCTGTTCTGGAGGTGATGTGAGAGTAGGATATTTCCCAGCATGCCAATTTTGATTATCTAGTACTTGGTCATCAAGTTTCACTTTTTTCTTTTGTCCTTTCTTGACATGTTTTACTTTGGTGTCCAGTGCTGTTTGTTTAATGTTTTCTGTTCCAAGTTGTTCGAAATGATTACAAATGTCTTCATAATTCGCAGCATTGTTTACCAATGCACAATACTTCTGTTGGGATAATAATGATACTCTTGTTAGAGGCCACAACTCTCTGTATACTGGTTTGTAGAAGGTATCAAAGTGTTCAAGGGCTAATTCGCTCTTTGACTTTTGCTTCAAATTCACAGCCTGAAAGTAGACATGATAGTAATTGAACTTAATATGAGATCTGATCGAATAACTTAATCAAGTATTGCACGACAGTTCGTAGGGGATAGCCATTTTTGTTTCAACTGGAATGTATTATAACCATGTGCATAATAATATTTGACAAATGTACACCACTTGACACTTGACTTGGCTTTGTTAGAAACAAGTTTGTTATTTTTACCGAAATCGAAACACATTTCATATTCTTATATAGCACTCTAAGCACCTAAATACAAACATTCAATCTTCACATGATTTAGTATAAAATTTTCAAAAGAGCCAAAATTCAAGAAATACATATTACATAGTCATCTTTTATGAACAAGATATAGGCCTAACAGCCTAATTGACATTGCAGGCCTACACACTAAATCAGCAAAAACATAAAACTAATTCTATTTTGGTCGAATCCTTACCCACTTCTTCTTATACTTAAATCGTTTTATTTCTTTCAAACAACTTCTCAGTAAATTCAATCGTGTCACTATCCCTGTCGCTGTAATCATTTCCAATGTCCAGTCAAAACAAACCCACGTGTGTCAATAAACGGAAGTTGATTCAATGTATTTGATTTGTAAAATGCAACTTTGTCTTAGTCACGTGAGCGGCGCATACGCCTAGTGACTGAATATATTTTACATGAAGAAGTTTCATGGTCATTTGGCGCATTTTATTTCTTTTTTATATAGGAGAACTTCACTTGACCATATGCTCTAACAAAGTAAAATTAGATCTTATACAGATATATCAATGGAATAATGAAATAGTTAGAAATGTTGATGACTCTCGGGCATGTTATATGGATATATTCAATTGATGTATCCTTTAAAATAACTAACATTAAAGAAAATTAAAATCAACAGTATAAGATAACATTAAAGCATATACACAGTCGTAAATATCGCAGAGCCATATATTGTTATCACTAAGTAATGAAAAAACAAAAAGGACTTCGTTTCCAATATGTTCCCTCTTTAAAACTTATCAGAATCTATCTCGTAGTGTTGCATCTACAACATTTGACAATAAAATCGCGCCAATTCTGCTTTAAGATGCAGAAATATGGGGTTACACAATCTCATTAAAATCATATCTTTGATTCGTTCCCAAGGTTAAATTAAGTTAAATTTGGGTTGTTGGATGAGTGACAACTCAATTATGTCTAGCCTTATATATAGGAACGAATCAAAGATATGATTTTAATGAGATTAGATTATACATCGCGTGAATATTAAAATAATACAGAGTTTATATTTCAAAAGATATCTTTGTGTCAGTAAAAATGTATTTTCAAATGTTGTACTTGGTGAAACTGGGAGAAGCCACCTATGTGTATGTTATTACCGAGTCCTTTGTAGCCTACAGTCTTAGATCAAAAGTTTTTCCTCACACTGAGATTTCCCATAGACATAAATTTAAAATATTTTCCATAAATTATAGGGGCAGTAGCACGTTTTTTCTCTCAAATAAGTTGATGAAATGTATTTGAAAAATAAGTTCACCAATAGTAAAACATCCTTCTCTCTTCGGAAAATAAAGTTTAAAACGAGTGTACATGTTTCGGTAAAGCCATGGGAATCGTTTTTGTAATACAAAATCATAAATAGTGTTCACAATAAAATGGCCGCCATGCAATTTTTGCTTTATACGCAACATAGTTTTTACCACTACAGATAATGGGTTTGTGTCATAAGATGCTTTACCCTGTAAAGTTAATTTAAATGACATAAACTATCATTATAAATGGGAAATTTGAAAAGATAAATTTTGCAAAAAACGTGCTACTGCCCCTTTAAGTTTGAGTCAAATTGTTGTAAAATTTCATTGAAACTATGTTAGCTGTGCATCTATAATTTCGTATATCTTTTTCTTGATCACTCATCAAATGTCACAGACTGAAGAACGTATATATACAAGTTCATGTACCAATATCCCATTGGCCGCCATGTTAAACTTTCAATGTATTATGTAGTGCTTTGCTTATATGAAGACACTTGACGCTCAACGTGGAAACTAACATGGAAAATTATGTGTATGTAGCTGAAGTGATAACCATTATACAGACAGTACCGAGTTTAATTATGAAAATTATTCTTGCAACGGTTATTTAACATGTAAGTCTATGGAAAATGCCAGGGTGAGAACAACTTTTGGTCCCTGGGTGTACTTCATATGGAAGGTACGAAATGTTATATAAAATCATATGACGACAATGGTACTTGGACTTTGGTATCTCATGTCCGGCTACTTTTATTTCACTCAGGATTTTCTCACGTCTGGATATCCACAGGTGAAGTTTAGCGCAAATATGTTGCGCAACAGAGATGAACGACCAGTTCGCACATATGGAAAACTGGTCGTTCATCTCTGTTGCGCAACATATTTGCGCTAAACTTCACCTGTGGGATATCACAAGAGTGTGGGGATGTTACAATTTTGTTCAGTTAACTGCTGACTCTGTTAAGTGTGATAGGTTTACTTTTGATCTTATTCAAGATGAGTATCATTTCTTGCTCTTATGTCCATTCTATTCACATCAATGATCACTGTCAACTCTCAATTCACAGTTTAACCAAATAAAAGATGTAAAACTGTTGAAAAATGTTGCCATTTATCTTAAACTCAATGTACCTGTATAATGGTGCGTAACCTGTACATGTACTTGCTATTTTCTTCATCGTTGAACTCTTGGCCTTTTGACCATACATACTGAATAAAACTGTTCTTTTTAAAAAAAACTGTAACGTTCGGTCAAAACATCGACAACACAAGGCCGAATTGAACTGGAGGATCCCTTTCTCTCAACCTACGTTCCAAATATCTCTCACAAATGGCCATCCTTCAATGGATGTTTTGTGGATTAACCGGCATTGAAAGGCTTCTTACCCGTCTTCGACCATGAAAGGCTTCTTACCCGTCTGGCATTGGAATTTGGTATCACAGATACAGCTCTCAACTGGATTAAGTCCTACTTGAGTCAATCTCATTGAAATCAGATCGAACCTAACACTCGTACCTCGCTGCGTTCGTATAACATTACAGCTAGTTTGAAATAGATTGTACTTGAGTGAGAGAACACAGAGGATTTTGATTGACACCAAGCAGTCTTCAGCGGTCTACTTAGATTGTGGAGTTCCTCAAGGTTCAGTCCTCGGACCAACACTCTTTACCCTTTACACAAGGCCCATCAGTGACATCACAAACAAGCACAGGCTCAGTCACCACCTCTATGCTGATGACACGAGAATGCATAAAGCGTTCAAACCAGATCATGTCAATGCAACATTATCAGCCCGTCAGTTGTCCGAGTGCTGCCAAGACATGAAGTCGTGGATGTCAAGCAATATGCTAACATTGAATGATGAGGAAACTGAGGCTACTCTCATCGGCCTTGCTCTCAGACGAAACAAGTGTAACCTATCTTCGATCAACGTAGGCGAGGCGTCTATTCCACTTGTTGCTAGCGTTAGAGACCTTGGTGTCATTATTGACTCCGATCTCAGCCTTGACAAACAGGTCAGCCAAGTGTCCAGAGTGTGCCATTTCCAGCTGCACAATATCGGCAAGTAAAGACAGTGCCTGACAAAGAATGCAACTAAGACCCTCACACTGTCAGTTGTAATGACCAGGATTGACTATTGTAACAGTCTGCTATAGCAGGTGCCCCAAAATCTTCAATCAAAAGACTCCAAGCTATCCAGAATAAAGCTGCCCGTCTTGTGTCTCTCACGCCTAAACATAATTCCATCACACCAGTGTTAAAAGAACTTCACTGGCTTCCTGTCCAACAGAGAATTAGTTTTAAACTCCTCCGTCTCGCCTACAAGTGTCCCATACAGACAGCTCCTACCTATGTGTCAGAACTTCTCCAACCATATGCTCCTCCAAAATCACTTCGCTCCGAGTCCCAGCTTCTGGTCTGTATCCCAAGAGTTAACCTTGTGACATATGGTCAAAGAACATTTTCCTATGCAGCCTCTTCTCTGTGGAACAACTTGCACCTTGAACTTCGTGCTTCTCCAACTTATCCTGCCCTCAGAACTGCTCTCAAGACTTTCCTCTTCCGCCAAACTTTTGCCTAACTTTAAGTCAATCCACCAACTGCGCTTTGAGCATGATATTACAGCATGGAAAGGCGCCATAAAAGATTTACTATTATCATTGTTTGTTGAACTTTAGACACTAATGTTACAAACATTCTCATGTTACGGTCAAAGAATTCAACACATGTCATGGGTCGATAACGTCAAAGATGCACTAGCTTTTAACTGCACACTGAACCTGGAGTTCATGGTGAGCGCTGCTACGCTTATACAGACAAGTAACAAAATGCAGCAAAGCTTAAATTAGCCAGTGATGGAAACTGCATGGCGAGTTAGATGACTTGCGTGGGATGTTGAAAAATTGTCAATCAGAAATATGTAAATGAACGTGGCATTATTTGATGGTTTCACGTGCGTTGTCTGCTAATTCGTAATGTCCAGGCAACCTAATGAAAGTCGGGGAAATGACGGATCTTCCATATTTTAGTAGGGAATTAAAAGGTAGCCTATCAAATATATTGTGGAAATCCTTTTTTAGAGTGCAAAACGACGTTCAGAAAAATCAGTAAAACAAAAATATTTGCATCATTACCTATTTAGTGAAAACTGGCCAGTTTCCTGACATACCATCCAAGTTAAAATGTGTTTCCAATGAAAGTCGTGTAAGGGAACCATTATACGTCATACAAATTATAAATATCAATCAAAATCAAATGTATTTGCTTTCTGGTGATTTTACTTTGGAAATGTATTCACAAAGATCGATTTAACCAATTAAATTCGAATAAACCCGATAATAGGGACGCCTTCTGTTGAAACAGAGGTAACACGATAAGACCCACGGTACGCCTTCGTGGGCGTATCAACAGTTAGCTTCTCATTCGCGTTTGCTGTTCAGTTGTAAATCGAGCACACCATTTGCTCGCGCTTTCACGCACTGACTGCTCTGTTTGTAATGTTAACTCTCATTGGTCAATTTTCCCCACAGACTTTTCCGAACGACCAATGGTTTTGACGCTACTTTCAACGAACGGATGACGTACGAAAACTGAGAAAGAGACACGTTTGTCAACAAATTGAAGAAGATTTCATCTGTCGTGTTGATAAATGTGCTTGTGATTTACTATTTTGCATATAGCAGACATGGAAGGGCGGTACAACATGCGCAGTCCAGGTTTGCAAATCGTTAACTGTCATATCAACTTAATTGAGTAGCACTTTTCCTGATTTCTGAATTTTCCTGACAAGACAACTAATCAATGTTGCATGAACATTTGTTAACTTTTACAGTTGTGTCAGTTGAAAATAACTTGTCATTATTTGGATGAGACCAGCTTAAGAGTTCTACTCTTATGTGTGTGCTGCATAAAATATTATATTTCAAGATTACTTTATGAACATTACTGTCAATAAAATATTTTCCTGCATAATTCTTTAATTATTTTGTTATAGGTTATCATTATTCTATGAACTCTATGAACAATTTATGTTCTTTAATTAATGTCAACTGTGGTGGTAAATTCTTTATTGCATATGTTGATATTGTACCCTATTGGTCTAAGAAGTACTTTTAAATTTTCATGCTATAACAACTTCCTTACACAAAGCATACATCGCACCACTGACCAGTCTCCAACACTACCTATAATTTAAGCACTGCTGCAGTTTCCTTAGTGTTTCTGTGCTAGCAAATCTGAGCCCACTATGCATTTCAGGTGTAGTGCTGTGCAATGTTAGCACTGGAAAGTGAAGGAAATGCTGCAAGGCTAAATTAGCCAGTGATTTAGACTGGTGCGAGTTGTGCCTTGCAGCAGGAAGTTGTCCTTATTGCTGTAATAGACAGTCCCATGTGTAAATCACCTTGAATTTAGCTTTGTTAACTGTTAAGTGCAGAAACCCCAAATGTAATGTTCAATGCATTGTTTCAGCTGTAAAGCGGCTGATGAAAGAGGCACAGGAACTGAGAGAACCCACAGAGCAATACTTTGCTCAGCCGCTAGAGGTAATTTACCCAGTGTGTAATCAATAACATAAGGCAGGTGCTTGCCCTGTGTACAAACAGATCAACTCGCTGTCTTCAGTAAGATGGAATAATCACGAACAAGTGATACTGAAGTCACGTTTGCTGCAACTGCTCGCTGACATCCAAAGGAATTTGAAAGAGTTAACTCAAAATCAGTAAAAATAAAGCAATTTTCTCATTTCACTTGGGGCGGGCTAGCGCGTTCGGCTTCGGATCACGAGGTCCAAGATTGAATCCCACCAGGCAACTTTGTCTGCAGTAGAGAACTGTTCTACATGCAGTAAGGTTTAGGTGCAATGTCACACTGAATTTCAGCATAGTACCACCAATGGTTCGCTAGTTCCAGCAGATGCTGGCAGGTTTCACCGCAATGCATAGCCACATGGTTTTGCGGTCTTTCTCCCTGCAATAATACTAGCAGCCGCGATATAAGTGAAATACTCTTGAAAGCGGCGTTGAACCCACCTCACCTCACCTCATTTCACGTTATGCACAATAATAAGATGGCGGATACAACCATCACCCTATTCATTATTGTACTCATTAAGTTATTCATCATGTCACTGGATACATGCAAAAAGTCCAATGATGATACAATAAACATAGTGCAAACATCATAATTTGTGATTTGTTTTCTCCTTCAGGACAACTTGTTTGAATGGCACTTCACAATAAGAGGACCATCAGATTCTGAGTTTGAAGGGGGGATCTACCACGGGAGGATAATTCTCCCCCCGGATTACCCCATGAAACCCCCAAGCATTATGCTTTTAACGGTATGTAACTCTTCATGTAAAAAGCATGCCAATTATCACTTACACACTATTGCAAACATACTGTAACTGACATAATTAGCACCTCCCATCTCCCTAATCAGTCCCACCAGGAATTGGATTCTTTGATTCTGTGTTTGCCTAAAAACTCAACATATTTCTAGCAAGCAAAATCCATCAACCTGAATATGAATAAAGGGATTGGGAAAGTTAGTGGCCATGGGCCATTTTGCATATGGGATGAAAAAAAGGCCCATTAAAATTTGAAATTCTACTGTTCAAATTCCTATTTAAAATTCTGAAAATGACTAAAAGTCCAAAAGACAGCACATTGTCAAAGGTGTCTTTCCAACTCCCTACGAATAAACACGGTCAGATCCAAGAATGCTAAAAGGGGAGTGGGCGGGAGTTGGGTAACATGTTGAAAAGCGGTGGGTGGGAGGTGGTCACCTTGCGGTCTGTAAAAAGAAAAGAAACCTGAGGTTCTAACATTTTCCAACCTTGTTTTCAAAATGAAATACACTCCCCAGGAGTCAATAATGGAATCAGACCAACCTCCCATCATCCATCCTCGGTTACCCATGGTTTTATATATGCTCCGTTACTCTCCACTATATCACCCATGGGAAATTTCATCAGAGAAATCTGTACTCAAATTACCCGCCGTTGGCCGGCGTGAGCCAATCAAACTGCTACGTAGCTTGGACCTGCGAGCCAATGACAATTCATATCACTTTGTTTCAAAGCAAGCGAGGTCATTTTGTTAGCCATTCATCACCGGTTATCTCCCTTGGCCATTTTCGTCTTATCCCATTGAGCATTTTTGATTTTGGTTACTGACTTCGCTAGCTGGCCAAGGGCGGGTAATTTGAGTACAGATTTCTCTGATAAGGTATCCCATGGGTGATATAGTGGAGAGTAACGGAGCATATATAAAACCATTGGTAACCGAGGATGCCCATCATCCTAAAATAAAGGGTTGTCCTCTTTAGTTTTGTACTCGTGGCCACTTATTACATCAACAATTCATAGTTTGATAAGATATCAATCTTCTGTCCATTCATTCTAATATGTGTTTTTCTCTCAGTCAATTCCTATATTGTTTACATTGATGAAATTGTCATATTTCATAATAATACCTTCAACGATTATCTATTTTGTTGTCTTTCAGCCAAATGGAAGATTTGAAATATTTAAGAAGATTTGTTTGAGTATTTCGGGTCATCATCCTGAATCTTGGCAACCATCATGGTCAAGTGAGTATTGACCTGATTCTAACATTCAGTAAGCAAGGTCTCACAGAAGATTCTCAAGTCATTTCTTCCCATATAGTCTCTATTATGATTTAGCCATGATTTCTCAGTTCTCACTCCAGTGGTGACAATTTGCAACTTTGAAAATTGTTTTACACACCCTACTAACTTGGAAGGACAGCACAGTGGTTAGCTCATTCGGCTTCATATCAAGAGGTCCTGGGTTCAAAATTCAGGGGGGGGGGATGGGTTGAGCGGGGGCGGGATAGCGCAGTGGTTAGCACGTTCAAGAGGTCCAGGGTTCAAATCCCGCAAGGGGCTCGGCAGCTTTCTCTGCAGTAGAGAACTGTTCTACACGCAGTTAGGTTTGGGTGCAATGCTGCTCTGAATTTCAGCGCAGTACCACCCATGGTTCGCTAGTTCCAGCCGCTGCTCGCATGTTTCACCGCATTGCATAGCCACATGGCGTTGTAGGCTTTCTCCCTGCCATAATACTAGCAGCCGCGATATAAGTGAAGTACTCTTGAAAGCGGCGTTAAACTCCAACTCACCTCACCTCACCTCGAATTCAGGGGCTTGGCAATTTTGTCTGCAGCAGAGAACAGTTCTACATTCAGTTAGGTTTGGGTGCAATGCTACACTGAATTTCAGCCCAGTGTCATCCACGGTTCACTAGTTCCAGCCGATGCTCGCAAGGTTCTCCCTGCAATAATACAAGCAGTCGTGATGAAAGTGAAATAATCTTGAAAGCGATGTTAAAACCTGACTTACCTCAATTCCTACTAACTTCTTATAAGAAGTATGTGCACATCAGACAAATGAAGTCTTCTTGACAGTTACGGGAACAGTCACTGTTGCTGTTTACACAAGTAATTTTAACCAATTTGCTGGCACAATGCTCTAAAAAGAACAGAGGTTACTTGGAAAAAAATGAGTTGAGTAACCAATGTGGGGAGAGAATGTCAATTTGTTAAATATAATGAATTTCAAATATTTGAACAGACCTTGAAGATATTGATGCAACAATGTAACGTCATTCAATCAGACATTGTTTTACATGTGCAACTGATTTCTGTCTTAAAAACAATATGTGCGCATTGCACAGATGAAGCTTTATTTTGACAGTTGCATGATGCTAAGTTTGAACAGAGACCATAAAATAAAGGGACTTGACTCAGCCGCAGGCAGGAATATTTGTGCTTTGCTAGAACAAGATGGCGTCCGGGGAAAATTCAAGTGTTGATTCTGTTTCTCTTATAACTCATTTAATATAAAAATATTTCCTTGGTTACCAGGATGTATGAAATTAAGATATGATAAAGTTTCATTTGGTACATTTAAATATTACATGTTTCCAGTGTTGACTTTTTGCAATCACAACAGGGCTTCAAGTCGGGTCGATTACACATCTGGCCGAGGCACACATAGTTGATGATAATCTACTGTCGAGTCTAGTCCCTTTATTTTATGGTCTCTGGTTTGAAACGTCACTGATTGTTAAACTTTCTTTTGATGTAGCCCATCAGGACTCCCTATTTCTAGCCCAGAAAGTGCTCCTCATGCACAGAGGTTACTATGGAGGAACTGAGTGGAGTAACCTCTATTGAAAGTTCCTGGTTTCTAGGTACTTACAGTGTTTTGTCATGTTTTCAGTTCGAACAGCTCTGCTTGCAATCATTGGATTCATGCCAACCCACGGAAGTGGAGCCATTGGATCTCTGGACTATACGTCAGAGGAGAGAAAGGTTCTCGCAAAGAAGTAAGAATTTGCAAACATTCTCATGCTAAAAATTTCTTTTGGAAATAATTTTGCTTGAATGGTGAAGGGGTTCACACCCGTCTCCATCACTGGCTAATTTAAGCCTTTCTGTATTTGCATAACTTTCCTGTGTTTGTAATAGTGTTAGTGCACTATGAAGTACAGGTGCAGCGTGCTACTACATTAGCCCAGGAAAGTCATGGAAATGCAGCAAGGCTTGGATTAGCCAGTGATGGAGACTTGAGAGTTATGACTTGAGGGGGAAGTTGGTAAGAGTGAATTTGGAGAAAAAAATTGACCTTTGGTGAATATTCTGCATCTTATGCATTGTTAATTGACACAGACTGTGTGCTAGAGTAAAGTCCTCAAATTTGGTCCACTCTAAAGGCTGACCTCGCTCAACTCTTATGAATGAAATAGCGTGAACGCAAGGGTATGCGTCGGGTTATTTCGCCACCAATCTCGTAATTTCGTCCACACAGATTTAAGTATTGGAGATTGTGCATTATAATTTTGTCCACTTGTTTATGTCGTTTTCAAGTCTCCCGGGTGGGAAGGTCGTGACATAACAGCTTCGTCACATTGTATCAACCATTTAACATTGCTGTTTGTATCATGTGACTAATATAAAGTGACTGCTATTCTTAGTAAGAAAAATAACAAAAAAGACAACGATTTGAGGGTACGACAGGCTGTAAATTCGACTTTATTTGAAAAGTGGACGAAATATCAGGACTGGACGAAATTGTAGGACTTTACTCTATATATTTCTAATAGTATCCCCATCTTTCAGGTCACAAGACTGGAAATGTCCGTCATGTGGGAATGTGAATAATATTTTGAAGACTGTAACAGAAGCCTCAGAGAAAACAAAACAAGAGGCGAAGGAGTTGGCATCTCAGATCAATTTTCAGGTAACTATTGTTTTGCTTAGTCCATGAGTGAAGTTTGCTTTTGATGAAATATATGTGAAATACCTGGTTAGATGTACTTCAGTGTCAAATAATTAATAGTCTCAAGTTTGGGTCAATGATTATAAGAGAGAAACAGTTGAAGTTTATTATTTAAAGAGATAAAATTGTGATAAAATCTCAGCGGACTATGAAACATCAAAGCATTGGATGGAGTTTGACACCAGATGTCAAGGGAGGTAACTCTGGGACTAAAAAATACTTGATTTTAGGTTTAAAGGAGCAGTAGCAAGTTTTTTTCCCTGAATAAATTGATGAAATGTATTCGAAAAATAATGTCATCAATAGTAAAACACCCTTCTCTTCTCGTAGAATCAAGTTAAAATTGAGTGTACATGGTTCCGTAAAGGCCATGGGAATCGTTTTTGTCATTCAAAATAATAAATTGTGTCCACAATAAAATGGCCGTCATGCAATTTTTGCTTTATACTCAACACCGTTATTACCACTACGGATAATTTGTTTGTGTAATAAGATGTTACCCTCTGAAGTAAATATTTATAAATGACATAAACTATAATGTGAAATTTGAAAAGATAAAATTTGCAAAAAAACGTGCTACTGCGCCTTTAAGATAAATCAAAGAGTTTGAGAAAGACACATTTTTAGCTCATCAGGCCTAAAAGGCCCGATGGGCTTATGGCATGGCATGGTGTCCGACATCTGTCCGTCCATCCGTCTGTAAACTTTTAGCTTTTTCGACATCTTCTCCAGAACCAATGACTCCACAGAGTTGGATTTTTATGTGCAGACTCCTTGGTCAATGGGGATTCTAAATTGTAGATTTCGTGACCCTGTGACCCCAAATGGGGTCACCGGGGTCACCTCCTTAAAAACCTATTTTCATCTTCTTCTCCAGTTCCATAAGGTCTAGAGAGCTGAAAAGTTGTGTGCAGACTCCTTAGCCAATGGGGATTCTAAATTGTAGATCTCGTGACCCCCTGATCCCAAATGGGGTCACCGGGGTCACATCCTTAAAAGCCTATTTTCATCTTCTTCTCCAGTTCCAAAAGGTCTAGAGAGCTGAAAAGTTGTGTGCAGACTCCTTGGCCAATGGGGATTCTAAATTGTAAATCTTGTGACCCCTTGACCCCAAATGGGGTCACCGGGGTCACATCCTTAAAAACCTATTTTCATCTTCTTCTCCATTTCCAAAAGGTCTAGAGAGCTGAAAAAATGTGTGCAGACTCCTTGGCCAATGGGGATTCTAAATTGTAGATCTCGTGAACCCGTGACCCCAAATGGGCTCATCGGGGTCACATCCTTAAAAACTTATTTATCCCCCGCCAACATAGTTGGGGGGGGGGATATTGAAATGGGCTCTGTCCATCCGTCCGTTCGTCCGTCCGTCCGTCCGTCTGTCCGTCCGTCTGTCCCGATTTTGTTTCCGGAGCAGAACTCAAAAACTATAAGACATATCTCAACGAAACTTGGTGTGTGGAACAATCATCATGTGTAGATGTGCCTTTTGAGGTTTTCAACTTCTTCAAGTTATTTATTTTTACCGTTTCCATGGAAATGTAACTTAGAATTTCGTTTCCGGAGCAGAACTCGAAAACCATAAGACATTTCTCAACGAAACTTGGTGTGTGGAACAATCATCATGTGTAGATGTGCCTTTTGGGGTTTTCAACTTCTTCGAGTTATTTTTTTTTACCGTTTCCATAGAAATGTAACTTAGAATTTCGTTTCCGGAACAGAACTTGAAAACTATAAGACATATCTCAACGAAACTTGGTGTGTGGAACAATCAACATGTGTAGATGTGCCTTTTGGGGTTTTCAACTTCTTCGAGTTATTTTTTTTTAACGTTTCCATGGAAATGTAACTTAGAATTTCGTTTCCGGAACAGAACTCGAAAACTATAAGACATATCTCAACGAAACTTGGTGTGTGGAACAATCATCATGTGTAGATGTCCCTTTTAGGGTTTTCAACTTCTTCGAGTTATTTTTTTTTACCGTTTCCATAGAAATGTAACTTAGAATTTCGTTTCCGGAACAGAACTCGAAAACTATAAGACATATCTCAACGAAACTTGGTGTGTGGAACAATCAACATGTGTAGATGTGCCTTTTGGGGTTTTCAACTTCTTTGAGTTATTTTTTTTTACCGTTTCCATAGAAATGTAACTTAGAATTTCGTTTCCGGAGCAGAACTCGAAAACCATAAGACATTTCTCAACGAAACTTGGTGTGTGGAACAATCAACATGTGTAGATGTGCCTTTTGGGGTTTTCAACTTCTTCGAGTTATTTTTTTTTACCGTTTCCATAGAAATGTAACTTAGAATTTCGTTTCCGGAACAGAACTTGAAAACTATAAGACATATCTCAACGAAACTTGGTGTGTGGAACAATCAACATGTGTAGATGTGCCTTTAGGGGTTTTCAACTTCTTCGAGTTATTTTTTTTTAACGTTTCCATGGAAATGTAACTTAGAATTTCGTTTCCGGAACAGAACTCGAAAACTATAAGACATATCTCAACGAAACTTGGTGTGTGGAACAATCATCATGTGTAGATGTCCCTTTTGGGGTTTTCAACTTCTTCGAGTTATTTTTTTTTACCGTTTCCATAGAAATGTAACTTAGAATTTCGTTTCCGGAACAGAACTCGAAAACTGTAAGACATATCTCAACGAAACTTGGTGTGTGGAACAATCAACATGTGTAGATGTGCCTTTTGGGGTTTTCAACTTCTACGAGTTAATTTTTTTTACCGTTTCCATGGAAATGTAACTTAGAATTTCGTTTCCGGAACAGAACTCGAAAACTATAAGACATATCTCAACGAAACTTGGTTTGTGGAATAATCATTATGTGTAGATGTGCCTTATGGGGGTTTTAACTTCTTTTAGTTATTTTTTTTGATCATTTCCATGGAAATGTAACTTAGAATTTCGTTTCCAGAACAGAACCCGAAAACTATAAGACATAACTCAACGAAACTTGGTGTGTGGAACAATCATCATCTGTAGATGTGCCTGAAAGGCCCGATGGGCTTATGGTATTGCACGGTGTCCAGCCGTCTGTAATCTTTTCGCATTTTGTGTTCTTCTCCAGAACCACTTTGTCTAAAAAGCTGATATTTTGTGTGTTGTGTTAGTTCAAAAAAGGTTCATAGGCACTGTTATTCAACAACTATTCTTCAATAAATTTTCCCAAAGCGGGGGATATGGCCGACTCTGTCTGCTTGTTTCATCTTCTTCTCCAGTTCCAAAAGGTCTAGAGAGCTAAAAAGTTGTTTGCAGACTCCTTGGCCAATGGGGATTCTTATATGTAGATCTCGTGACCCCGTGACCCCAAATGGGGTCATCAGGGTCACATCCTTAAAAACTTATTTTCATCTTCTTCTCCAGGTCCAAAAGGTCTAGAGAGCTGAAAAGTCGTGTGCAGACTCCTTGGCCAATGGGGATTCTAAATTGTAGATCTCGTGACCCCGTGACCCCAAATGGGGTCACCGGGGTCACATCCTTAAAAACCTATTTTCATCTTCTTCTCCAGTTCCATAAGGCCTAGAGAGCTAAAATGTTGTTTGCAGACTCCTTGGCCAATGGGGATTCTTATATGTAGATCTCGTGACCCCGTGACCCCAAATGGGGTCACCGGGGTCACATCCTTAAAAACCTATTTTCATCTTCTTCTCCATTTCCATAAGGTCTAGAGAGCTAAAAAGTTGTTTGCAGACTCCTTGGCCAATGGGGATTCTTATATGTAGATCTCGTGACCCCGTGACCCCAAATGGGGTCACCGGGGTCACATCCTTAAAAACCTATTTTCATCTTCTTCTCCAGTTCCATAAGGTCTAGAGAGCTAAAAAGTTGTTTGCAGACTCCTTGGCCAATGGGGATTCTTATATGTAGATCTCGTGACCCCGTGACCCCAAATGGGGTCACCGGGGTCACATCCTTAAAAACCTATTTTCATCTTCTTCTCCAGAGGTCTAGAGAGCTGAAAAGTTGTGTGCAGACTCCTTCAGACCTTGGCCAATGGGGATTCTTATATGTAGATTTCGTGAACCAGTGACCCCAAATGGGGTCACAGGGGTCACATCCTAAAAAACCTATTTTCATCTTCTTCTCCAGTTCCAAAAGGTCTAGAGAGCTGAAAAGTTATGCGCAGACTCTTTGGCCAATGGGGATTCAAAATTGTAGATTGTGTGACCTGTGACCCCAATCTAGGTCAAGGGTCATGACCCCAAAACCTATCTTTATCTCAAGTATGTTAACTCTAGAAAGGTGAAATGTTGTGTAGAGACTCTTTGGTCAAAGGTGATTCTTAATTGTAGGATTGTTGACCCTAGGACAAAAATGTGGGTCACAGGGGTCATTATCTACCGGTAAATACCTATTTTTTGCTAGTTTACAATGTATTACTTGAGATAACTTACATATTCAACCTTAGATAATAAATCAATGAAATCCTGATGAGCTACAGAGCCCATGGCTCTATTTTTATTAAATTTATGTAATGACTAAAAAAAATAAATATAAATTGACTGTAAAATTTGTTTCTGAAATGTCAAGCAACTTCCGCGTTCCAAGGTCGTACTTGTACGGGTGTACTGTTTCGTATGCATTGGCTATTTATCATTCAGAAATCAACAAATTTATATAAAGGGTAATAATATTCTATATTTTCATGTTTTAATTTCATGTCTCATACATGAGTGCCAACATTTCACCTGGTTCATGTTGTACAGGGAGAGAAGGAGAAGAAGGAGGAGTCGAGTCCGCCTGCCACCAACGAGAGTGGAGCATCTGCAGGAGCTTCCAGTGAGAGCACACCCGCCCCCTCCCCCGAGAGTGCCTCCTCTACGTCCACCCCTCCCCCTGCCACCCCTCCCATGTTCCCCTGGGTCATGCCGGGCATGCGTCCTCCGTTCCCAATCCCGCCCGGTGCCAACCAACATTTCCGATTCCCCTTCCCACCATCCCCCTTCATGATTCCCCCAGAATGGCAACAACACATGCAAGGAAACATGCCCCCAAGGTATCCACCATTCTTCATGCACCCTGGGTTTCCAGGAGGTCAGAGTCCAATGACCGGTACATCTCAGATGCCTTCAATGGTGTCCCGTTTCCCGCACTATACAATGGGAACGACGAACACGACATCATCCAGTAACAGGCCCGTCATGTCCTCTGAAAGACAACGAGGGCATAATTCCGAGTCAGAGTCTCATACAAGTTCCGATACCCAAACAACAAGTTCAGGATCATCTACCCAGTCTTCTAGTCCCTCTGCCACATCCTCATCATCGGCTTCTGCATCAACATCAACAACAACAGCGACCAGCACAACGAGTTCAAGCCAAGAGGGTTTGCGACAGAGACAGACGACCCGGGCAGCACCTCCTGCACCAGCCCAGACTCCTACTCCAGCCCAGACTCCTACTCCCGCTCCAGTATTCGACCAGAGGCAGGAACAGCCAAGTCCTCAAGGACTGTTGACCTCTGGTCTTATGCTGGTCATCGGTCTCATCATCCTCGCTTTGTTGATCAGGAGACTCTACATGATGGACTTTTTGCTCTGATCGGACAGCCTCAGCCCTTATTGTATATTATACCAGGTGATCATCCCTGCACTCTTTAGAGGAGACTCTGGGAGATGCTGTTAGTATACTTTCAGGTGTTACTTGCACCTGTTGCACTGATGGGAATAATTGACTATCAACTGCTGTGACGATTCTGTCACAACATTCAGAAATGGATCCTTGCAATGTGTTATTTGTTCAAGAAGTGCTTTCTCCACTGGTGATAATAGTTCATTGCTTGGCTGAAGTGGCGTGCCATAACATACCCTTTGTTGTCATTGTATTACTAAACAGCACAAATATCCTAAGTTGAAGATGATCTTTACTCAATATTATTGCTATAAACAAAGGGACGAAGTAACTTCTACAGGTGCTATTTATCTCGAAATTAAAATGTTTTTTAGGTTATATTGGTCTCCTTTCACAAAGCACTGCGTTGGTCATAAATCACCAAAGCAGTAAAATGTTAAAGGTTGGGAGTTAAAGGGGCAGTAGCACGTTTTTTCGCTCAAATAAGTTGATGAAATGTATTTGAAAAATAATTTCACCAATAGTAAAACAACCTTCTCTCTTCAGAAAATAAAGTTTAAAATGAGTGTACATGTTTAGGTAAAGCCATGGGGATCGTTTTTGCAATGCGAAATGATTAAATTGTGTTCACAATAAAATGGCCGCCATGCAGTTTTTGCTTTATACGCAACACCTTTATTACCACTACGGATAATTGCTTTGTGTAATAAGATGGTTTACCCTCTAAAGTAAACATAAATGACATAAACTATCATTATAAATGGGAAATTTTAAAAATTAAATTTTGCAAAAAAACGTGCTACAGCGCCTTTAAGGTGCACTAAGTAATTTTCTCCACAAAGTTAACATTTTGCTCATTGTCATTCTTAGCCGATTACTGAACCATCAAGTTAAAATTTTCTTCGATAATTCAATACTTCCAACAAAATTTCTGCCTGCATATATTACAAATGTGTGTATTTTTCAATGATGAGGGTTTGCCACCAGTCTTTGTGTGCATGAATGTTACATTTTAACTATCAACGAAAGTGCTATTGTTTTCTTGCTTTCCTCTTTGTGATTAATCTTCCTGTGGAAGTGAGAATGAAATAGTTGAAATATTTGATTGTGAGACCTCTGCTACAAGTAAGTGGAAGTATAATGCTGTCATTCCATCCTGTCTATTTTCATTCAGTCAAAATGATCAAGTTCAAAACTAGTTCTTAAATATTAATTTTCATGGTGTTATTGTCCTTGATTCTGTACTTGAACTTGAATAAGGGAAACATGTTTTTGGACACTGTTACCCTTAAAGAATAAAATTTAAGTTTCTGCATGCAGATGCAGGGATTGGGGGAAAAAACCTTTGACAATGGGCCATTTTTAGGGCTTTTAGTCATTTTCAGATTTAAATTAATAGTAAAACTTAAAATTTGAATGACCCTGCCATAATACTAGCAGCCGCGATATAAGTGAAATACTCTTGAAAGCGGCGTTAAACCCCAACTCACCTCACCTCACCTCAAATTTGAATGGGCCATTTTTTCATCCAATGTGCAAAATGGCCCATGGTCCCTGCCTTTCCCAATCCTTGCAGATGATACCTGTTATCAAGTTTGGAAATCAGGATTTATGGCCCATGAATTTGCTATAATCACTATGGTGGGGTTTGGCAGGGGTATATGAGCAATGCCCTTAGCTTTTGTCTTGTTAACATATATAAACTTCTATTGTTTTTCTTTTTCTTTATTGATTACTGCAAAAATTAGTGGGATTGATAGTTTTCCAAATAAGAGTCTATGTATGGGTACATTTGCAAATAACATGTATGCATTTACAAGGTATATATGTTGGTTTTTAAAAACAACTTTGTCATTTATGCTTGACTGGTCACATAAAACTACCTTTGATGTGGCTTAAGTGTATTTAATTGTGAGCGGAAATGTGAGAATATCTTTGAAAGCTGATTCTTATGTCAATGGTTTTGTTGGTCAATGTTTTGCATTAATGTATACTGTAAATAAATAAATATTTGCAAATTATAATTATATATAAGTTAGTGTCCTTGTTTTATAAGATAATGGTTCCAATTCAATATGATAAATTGTTAACAAATTTTGACCCTCTTTGAAAGACCCTCTATTTTCACTTTAACTGAATGCATTTTAAATTAAAGTAAAAATCATAATTGATTTTCATAACTTTTTGTTACTGTAATCCAAATTAAAAAAATTCAGTGATGATATGAAATCACAATATTATGTTTGTTTTTTCAAACAGTTTATGTTTATTGTTTTTAAGTTATGTTTTGTGTTATACAAATGTGTATTAAATTTTGTGTATCTATAAAACAATTATTTTCACAATGTTACGATGATTTTTCCATGCTTCAAAATTTACATTTATTTGATGAAAACAAATTATGTGTAACCTTAACTGTTTCATGCAATTCTTAAAAGTTCTTTCGATTAAAGGGAAAACTTACAAAGGCAGAAAATATCCCCTTATTCTTACACAATGGGTTTTTCAAGAATAAATAGTCTGATATTGAAAAGTAATTAATAACATTTGAAAGATTTGTAGATCAAAAAAAAAGAAAAGAAAATGGGGGTTTGCTCCATGTCAGTATTTAATCATCCTCGGTTACCCATGGTTTTTTATATATGCTCCCTTACTCTCCACTATATCACCCATGGGAAATTTCATCAGAGAAATCTGTACTCAAATTACCCGGCCTTGGCCGGCGTGAGTCAATCAAACCGCTACGCAGCTTGGACCTGCGAGCTGATGACAATTCATATAGCTTCGTTGCAATGCATGCGAGGTCATTTTGTTAGCCATCCGTCACCGGTTATCTCCCTTGACCATTTCTGTCTTATAGTATTGAGTATTTTCTTTGGTTACTAACTTCGTCACGCCGGCCAAGGGCGGGTAATTTGAGTGAAGATTCTCCTGATAAGGTTTCCCATGGGTGATATAGTGGAGAGTAACAGAGCATATATAAAACCATTAGTAACCGAGGATGGTATTTAATAAACTGTTGAAAATATATCTAAATGGGCAAATATCCCCAAATCTTGTCTTTGATGATCCTTTATTCATGATTTACTACAACTTCAAAATTTGTAAAATATGATCATTTAAAATAGCTTAAAATTTGTGTTCAAAATGATTGTCACAGCACTTATGCAATATATTGATAGATGGAAGATCTTATGAAATGTGAATTGTGATATGAAATGTAAGTCATGCTTGATATTTGATGGGAGATATGCAATACATTATTCTCTATGTTTGTAGTAGGAAGTAAATGTATGTTTACTATGTATCAAAGCTGATTAAATTCAAGATATTTCCCGTTATATTGACATTAAAAATACTTAGTATCATCAACCAAGATCTTGATTTCTTACTGAAATGTAGTTGTGAAGTTGTCTCATAAAACTTGTACATCTTATGAAATTTAGACATGACAGTGTCTTCTTCATTCTCTCCTGACAAAGGATACTCAACTCATTTCTTCCTACATAACCTCTGTTTCAAGTGATAGTGTCTTTAATTCTATCCAATCACACACAGCTTTACATCTCCAACTAACTTCCCTATATAAAGCCTAACTCTTACCAGTCTCCATAACTGGCTGATTTAAACCTTGCAGTATTTCTCTTACTTTCCATGTTAAGATTGTGGAGCACTGCACATGAAATGCATAGTGAGCTCTAGTTTCCTAGCATGGAATCAGTAAGGATATGCGGCAAGGCTTAAAACAGTCAGTTGTAGAGACTTGCAAGAGTTCTGCTTTGCATAAAGAAGTTGATCTGTGACTGACTTCTGCCTTGAAAGTAATATGAGGATGTTTAAGGACCTCTAGTTATTTTGATCAAATATCAAACAATTGACAAATACCGTTGATTGAACAACTAACTGACTTTAACGAATCAGGATATTGCTATTTCTAGATTTCTAGGAAGATAATGGTCCAAGTGTGACTAGAGTGTATGTGGGAAGAAATGAGTATAGTAAGACTCTGTGTTAGAGAATGTTTTCAACATCTGCTGTAGCACATCCTCGGTTACCCATGGTTTTATATATGCTCCGTTACGCTCCACTATAACACCCATGGGAAATCAGAGAAATATGTACTAAAATTCCCCGCCCTTGGCTGGCGTGACGAAGTCAGTATAAATCAAAGAAAATGCTCAATAGGACAAGACGGAAATGATCAAGGGACATAACCGGTGACAGATGGCTAACAAAATGACCTCGCGTGCTTTGCAACGAAGTGATATGAATTGTCATTGGTTCGCAGGTCCAAGCTGCGAAGCAGTTTGATTGGCTCACGCCGGTCAAGGATGGGTAATTTGAGTACAGATTCTCCTGATAAGGTTTCCCATGGGTGATATAGTGGAGAGTAACGGAGCATACCGGGTTTATAAAACCATGGGTAACCGAGGATGGCTGTAGCATTGTGTCTCTGCATGATCGCCGCTAATGGCTGCAATACTGCCGAAGCGGCGTTAAACAATAACTCACTCACTCACTCTCTGCATGAGGTGTATGATCGATCCTCAGGGAGTTGAAATTAAAATAGTGTCAGTAATAGCAACATCCAATGACTCACTGAAGGAAACACAACATCGCTGGATCTGAGCTGAGCTGGATATTGATACTGATGTGTACCTTTAGGACTATGACCAGAAATGTTCAAGGTGTCTGGGGTGGGGCTGGTGTCGCCTTTGGGGTTCATCAAATTTACATGTAAATATTTTCAAGGAATTTTTCGAACCTTCTGAACTGGATCTGCCACTGATGAAGAAGACAAATGTTATCTAAGGTATCCCCAGAACAAAGTGCTGTTTTAATGTATTGGGTACTAGGGGTCCCATTAATTCTAATATTTAAGACCCAGTACCTAAGAGTTGCCTGATGATTGTCAGACAGAAGATAAATAGAATGAAATCAATACTGATAAGAATTAAATTGTATGATTAGCCAAAAAATTCAAATAGATATCGATTTATTATGTAATGATATATTTCAGGTACTCTGTAATGATATATTTCAGGTACTCGATTATCATGATTTGGGAGGCCTTTATAAATGCCAATGTCATATGTGATCCCTTTTGACCTACAAATATGCCACTAGCTTCATGAGGTCACTACCCAACCGCCATCATATGTGGCAGGATGTGGTACCTCAAACACAGTTAATGCAACCATCATGGCCCTGCTCAACCAACACAATCGCGTGACTCTTCGATTTACACTACAACTTTGTCCTGCAATGGAAAATGAGGTTGAATTGATATGTGCCTGTGTTAAATGTGCAATATGTTAGATGGTATCAGTGACGTTACTTCTATAGTCAGAAGTCTTTACAAGGTACCTCCAACACAGGGCATGCAACCAACAGTTGTCCTGCTGAACTAACACAATCTCGTGCCTCCTAGAATGCACACTTCAGCTCAATACAGTGATGGCAAAATGAGATTCAACTGAGGAGTGCCTAGCTCAGATGTACATGTGGTACAAAGGTATTTGTGACGTTACTTCTACAGTCAGAAATCTTTACAAGGTATCTCCAACACAGGGAATGCAACCAACAGTTGTCCTGCTAAACCAACACAATCTCTTGACTCGTTGGATTTACACAACTCTATACAGCAATGGAAAATGAGATTGAATTGATGCGTGCCTGTGTCAGAAGGTTTTACAATAATGCCCCAGACAGTATCACGACCTTACAAGTGCATGGAGGGATATTGTCTTGTAGAATAAATCATGTTAGACGCAGCCATTTGGATTTTCGCTAGCTCTTATGAGGTTGGCAGGGTATATAACATCTACCTTCCAATAGCTTTGCTAAGTATATTCAAATTGCATCATGTGTTAAATGTAGCTTTATGTATGTATATTCATTGAGAGAATATGCCAAATGTCAACTTTAATTACCAATAAAGTGGGATATAACGTTTTCTGACTTCTGTCATGTGAATAAAAACTGGTACCCAAAGGTGAATAAGAGCCGGGTCTCCAATAAGGACCGGGCCTCTAATAGGGGCCCGGTTTATATCGCGTCAATGATCAACCCCTACTAAATATATTTCCCATATACATGTATGTTCCCAGGTATTAAGAGGGTTACACTTCCACGCTAAATTCGGTTTACATCAAATTGCGAGGAGTTTGTGTTATTATAAATGGTTATCTGAGGTTATCAATGTATTGGTCAAACCTGAAAATAAAATAAGGGCCGCATGATAAATAAGAGCCGGGCCTCCAATAAGCGCTGGTGGGTAAGGGCCCTTACATGTTAATAAGGGCCCGGGCCCCTATTAGAGGAAAGAACAGTATATCCACTTGTCCATCTGACTGTCATCACCTCAAGTGTTTCATGTTTTCAACTACCGGTATACTGAAAAAACTGGCTTTTGGTGATCCTTTCATCGCTTTTAAAGGCCACTCTTTAGCTCATCAGATCTTGCAAATAATAATACAATGGTTACCGAGTTGGAGGTGTGCATAACTTCGAACACCTAAGCACATGCGAATTGTCCTCAGTAAAATGTTACAACTGAACCTCATGTAAACGATTTATGGAAAAAAACTAATCTTCCCTCTGGCCAATTGTACTTGTTTGCTGTCATTCTTTTCAATTTTAATTTGGACACTTGTTTGTGATTTGAAAACGTCATAATTGGAGGTAGTAAACTGGAAATTACCGTAAAACAAGATACCTCCAAAATATGCAAAGTTTCTAAAAAAAAAAAAAAATATATATATATTTTATGTCACAACCTATATTATTATAACAAAGTATTTATTATACTTTGCAAGTCAAATGGACAAACAAGTATGTTTGGCTTGCTTAAATACACGGTATACCTCACACGATTACAAACATGTCGGATGACACAATCATTTATCATATGACACATGAACCACATACTATCACTCAATCTCATTAAAATCAAATCATTGATTCGTTCCGTAGGCTTAATTGCCTTAATTGGATTGTGACTTAATGATCTCGTTTTAATGAGATTGAACATCACTATGCATGTGACACCCACCAATCTATAGACACCAATAAACAGAAGACACCTAAAAATATATCCAATACCCTTAAACACATGGCACATTAATAACATACCACGGGTCATAAATCACCTTGACACATACCACAGAGCATAAAAGATCTGAAAACATACCACTAAGAAAAACAAAATTGTAAACAAACCACAAAACATAAAACACCTGAAAAATAACAACTAAGCATAAAACATATGAAATCAACACAAAGAACTAAACTACTGAAAACATACCACAAAGCATAAAACACCTGAAAACATGTCATAAACCACGAGACACTTGCAAACATACCACAAAGCATAAAACACACTGAAAATACCACAAAGCATAAAACGCCCACAAAGCATATAACACCTGCAAACATACCACAAAGTATGCAACACCTGCAAACACACCACAAAGCATAACACACATGCAAACATACCGCAAAGCATAACACCTGAAAACATACCAGAAAGCATAGAACATCTGCAAATTTAACATACCACAAAGCATAAAACACTTGCAAAGTTACCATTAAGGTTAATATACCTAAAAACATGTCACTACGCATACGACACCTGAAGATATAGTATGAAATATCACAAAACACATGACATCTGAATATGCAACTACAGTAAACATCAGACATGTTGAAAGCATAAAATGCATGTAAACATGACAGTAATCATGTGGTACCTGAATCACCTGCCGATAAACAAATGTCACCTGTAAGTATACCAAAACTTAAACGCACGAAAGCATACCGCGGAACTTATTCACCTCCAATAATACCACTGAAATATGACACGTGAAAGCATACTTTATTTGCAGCATGTCGCCTATGTCGCATATATACATATGTCACCTGAACGTATCCGAACGCATCTTAGACCTATGTATATTGAGCACTCATGTCCCATGTGCTTGTGTATATGACATATTCAAGCACGCGTTGCGCCTAACATTACCAGCAACTCACATCGTTTAGGAAGTCTAATGATATTACAAGAACATGGATATGTGACGTCAACATACAAACATGACATCCCCAAGCATCTACGACACCTACACGCGTGTATAGCATTCCAAAGCATCATTTTGTATATGCCATTTGAAGGAATTTGAAGAAAACAATCGGTGCTCATCGTATCTTACCAGGTACCGAATTGTACTGCTGGGTGGACAGAGGCACACTTCGAACAAAGTCACTGACGCAAGGTAACAGCACAGTTCTCTCAACTTATGTCTCAATAAGGAGCAGGGAATCAACCCATCATTAGATTATCTAGCAAAGAATATATGGGCGTGGCAAGCGTTATTAGTGAATCCGTTAAACGCCTTATCTGAAATTTCAGAATACCAATATATTACATGTAGATTCAAGTTTGTTCATTTGGACTTGACCTCCATCAAATATAGGCGTGACTGGGAGTCGATCCTAAAATCTCTGGAGTGTGGGGAGTCCGTGAGTCCTGGATCTGCAGGTTATCTAATTGCATTGTGTTGACTCCCTGGTAGAGAGATGCAAACATCAGCAAAAGCTCGTTATTTCAGTAAGGCTAGTACAGAGCTTTCAGGTTACCTCAAACTGTGCTGTGTTACAGTGTGTGTGTGAGACTGGTTTATAATGAATGTGGATCAATTTGTAAACACATTTTGATAACAAGTTTTAAGTTTGTTGACTTGGTAATGCCTTATTATTTGATATGTTAACATATTCCTTAGAGATAATGAAAAACATAATTCCTGATGACTTTCAAAGTCAATGGCTATATTTAAAAAAAACATACTCATAACAATTTGGTTGTAATTTATAGCATTACTTAAAACGCTCCTTTAAATTACCTATATAAAAAGACATGCAATGAAATTTCCATGGACACATTTACGTTCAGTCATTGTTCACCTTATACTTATCATGGTAAGAAAACCAGTTCAATATCCAAGTGTGGCAATAATAGACAGTATCAACTCCACTCATACATAAACGAACAATGCATGTTGTTACACGATCCTAAAACTGGTGTCCTATCTCGTGAGCATGTAATAAATAACTCAACAGTTATAGAATACCCTATACGCTTACGTCACTATTGACAACAGTAAGCACAGGGCCGAATTCGCCTGCTTTGAATTGTTTGCGATTGGTGAGGATTGTTAACCAGAGAGTCATTCAAACGCGTAGATACTCGGCAATGGTTTGCCTTTAGTCCAGATAACAAATGACAACAGCTGACAAAGTACTTGACTGGTTCTCTAGTTCGGTTGCGCTACAAATCAGTAGTTGACAGAGCTATGTAACAGAGATGGTCCAAGCTGTCTGATTGACTACGCATGTGCGATATTTTCACAATTGTTTTAAATTGATAGCCTGATATGGGTCACACGAACACAGTCTTGAATGTAGACTCGGGCTGCGTTCAGGTGACCGTTTTAAATCGAGTGTAATTTCAACAATAAGATATCGAACGGCCGAGAACATATCTAAGGAAGTGCCATACCTTTGAAGAGAAAGTAACCCGGGCCGTTCTATTCATTATGGTAGGTTGCTTTATGAAAAACGTTTGTGTTCGTCTGTGACTTTATCAATATTCATAAAAGAAACCTTTAGGATATTGCATGTTGTGATCCGTTACATTTGCACTTTGTCAAGGTATTGCGTTACATATGCCTTTTCTTCGGTTACAGTATGCATAATTCTCAGGTTCTTATGGGCGTATTTCGCTTAGGAATAGCGTTAGAAAAACATATGTTATAGACCCTACCATATTACTGTGTATGCCAAGAAATATTGTTAGAAAGACATATGTTATAGACCCTACTATTACTGTGTATGCCAAGAAATAGTGTTAGAAAGACATATGTTATATACCTTACCCTATTACTGTATATGCCAAGAAATAGTGTTAGAAAGACATATGTTATAGACCCTACCCCATTACTGTGTATGTCAAGAAATGGTGTTAGAAAGAATATGTTATAGACCCTACTATTACTGTGTATGCCAAGAAATAGTGTTAGAAAGACATATGTTATAGACCCTACCCTATTACTGTATATGCCAATAAATATTGTTAGAAAGACATATGTTATAGACCCTACCCTATTACTGTATATGCCAATAAATATTGTTAGAAAGACATATGTTATAGACCTTACCCTATTACTGTGTATGCCAAGAAATAGTGTTAGAAAGACATATGTTATAGACCTTACCCTATTACTGTGTATGCCAAGAAATAGTGTTAGAAAGACATATGTTATAGACCCTACCCTATTACTGTGTATGCCAAGAAATAGTGTTAGAAAGACATATGTTATAGACCTTACCCTATTACTGTGTATGCCAAGAAATAGTGTTAGAAAGACATATGTTATAGACCTTACCCTATTACTGTGTATGCCAAGAAATAGTGTTAGAAAGACATATGTTGTAGACCCTACTATTACTGTGTATGCCAAGAAATACTGTTAGAAAGAAATATGTTATAGACCCTACCCTATTACTTTGTATGCCAAGAAATAGTGTTAGAAAGACGTATGTTATAGACCCTTCCCTATTACTGTGTATGCCAAGAAATAGTGTTAGAAAGACATATGTTATAGACCCTACTATTACTGTGTATGCCAAGAAATATTGTTAGAAAGACATATGTTATAGACCCTACCCTATTACTGTGTATGCCAAGAAATAGTGTTAGAAAGACATATGTTATAGACCCTACCCTATTACTGTGTATGCCAAGAAATAGTGTTAGAAAGACATATGTTGTAGACCCTACTATTACTGTGTATGCCAAGAAATACTGTTAGAAAGACATATGTTATAGACCCTACCCTATTACTTTGTATGCCAAGAAATAGTGTTAGAAAGTCATATGTTATGGACCCTACCCTATTACTGTGTATGCCAAGAAATACTGTTAGAAAGACATATGTTCATTATAGACCCTACCCTATTACTGTGTATGCCAATAAATAGTGTTAGAAAGACATATGTTATAGACCCTACCCTATTACTTTGTATGCCAAGAAATAGTGTTAGAAAGTCATATGTTATGGACCCTACCCTATTACTGTGTATGCCAATAAATAGTGTTAGAAAGACATATGTTATGGACCCTACCCTATTACTGTGTATGCCAAGAAATAGTGTTAGAAAGACATATGTGTATGCCTGGAGACCCATGCCTTCTATATCTTTCAAATGCTATCTAGATAAAACTTGATGTGATGTTAAATTATACGTACCCTAACTCCGTCATTACGTACTTAGTGGATGTATAACCTTACATCCAGTCTTAAGTAGATTGTATCTCGAGGGTCGAACTAAATAACAGAATACGAACTCATACCCCTAATGGTTTTTTTTCTCTCCTCACGGTCTGACGAGTGCCCGTATAAGCCCTTGTTATGACTAAGATCAGTTAGCCAATCAAAAGACTTCCAACAAAAGCTTTTGGTGTGAGAAACTATGGGCAAGAACTCCAACGTGTTAAAGAATAATTTTTAATGCATTCATATGGCGATCAGGTTCACAAACTATGATGGAATAATGCTCTGATGACTAGGTTTTGCCTGGACAGAACATGTGCCCTTATGGTGCCGGCAGAACGTGAGGAGAGAAATCTATCGAACCACAGACCAAGTTTGGGAAAACTGGTCGTTCATTTCTGTTGCAAAACATATTTGTGCTTAACTTGGCCTGTGATCGAAGCAGCTCACATCCCAGAAGATGTGATATTTTACAACTTTTACTTCTCGGTTTTAGGTCGATCAGACTGCGATCCATAGCAGGGAGATGGCATAATGCATTTGTTCTTCAATTGTCAGCTATATCTGCCTATTGCTATCAAGCACGTTAATTGAACTTCAGTGCGACATAATTTTGGACTGGCTCAAGCACATGTTAAAATGTGAAATGAGACTCCTACACGTATATTCACATAGCAATAAATACTGGGTTCATGCAAAGCATGATTATGTGTTTATCTTGTATATTATGCTTAAGAACGAATAAACTTCAAATTTGATAAAATGCATAAAAAACTTATCTCTTCATCTCTAAAATATTCAATTTATTTTCGGTACTGAAAGGCCACAGGCCTGTAGTACAATACATTTACATCATTGAAAATACACGCACGTGTAACACACATGAAGATGATACTAGTTACTTATAACTTATATTGTTTTTTGACATATATTCTGTTCTAAATAACATTGCATGATAAATAAACATCGACAAATTTTGAAGAAGTGCATTATTTTTGGTATTCAATATTTCTGTGAATTTATAAATGTTTGGATGGACAATATAATATGTTTTAATATACAATTTTCTCAGGGAATCGTAAACAGGGCAAACTAAAACAAAGTGATATTCATCTTCTATTTCATTAAGATCACAAAGTCTGCAAATTCGATGTTCTCTTTGGACTGAGTTGAATCGTCAACTTTCTACAAATAAATCATGTGAAGAACATCTCAGTCTGCTTAAAGTTGTCCTAAACTTTTTCACATTTACAAATGAAAGATAGATTTCGGTTTCAAGAGTAGATTTAAACATTTTGTAATAAAAACATTTACTAGAAAGTGATATCTTTTTCAACCATTCTTGTAAATGTATCTTTTTGTATCTTTTAATCTGCTTGTTAGTTCGAAAATAAACTTATCATCTGATTCAACATATTGGTTTATCCATACAAAACCGAAGCCTTTTGTGAATAGAAATTTTCTAACAGAAGTCACCCAGTTCTTTTGCCCATTTTTATCATATAACATCATCATATTATAGCATTTTTTTGGAAGTCGATATGAAGGCATATTCAATAGTTTCAACCAATACTTTATCACTTTAATATTTGTAAATAGCTGTATTAGATATCTACCACATTCACCATAAACCATTATATTAGGAGTATTGTATTTAACATCCAGAACCTTTTACAGGCTTTCAATTGTACTTTTTCGATTTCTTTGTAATAATCAAAACCCCCTATTTCAGCCCCGTATGATAAAATAGGTTTTATTTTGGCATCGAATATCTTAAAATATGAACTTATATTTAAACCTCCTAGTACATTAAGTTGCTTAAAGATACCAACCATTACCTTTTGTGCTTGTATGGAAGCGTAATTAACATGCATTGTCCAAGATAAACAATAACTAAAAAATAATCCCAAATATTTGTATGAACTGGCAGAGTCTAATTCTTTACCTTTGAACCACCATTTTTCTTTCTTTGATAAACGCCCTCAATTTATAGTATATTTTTATCATAAACATGTTGGCAATAAGTTATGGTACATTATGTTTTTTAATTTATATTAAACTACTAACTCTGTTTGATTTATTTTTGGTTATGTTTTATGGTTATGCAACTGATTAACGTGTGAGATTGTTTGTCGTTGCAAATATGCGAAGAAATACGTGTCGGCATATAGTCATAGGTTCTTTTTGTAAAAGTTATATTTTATCTACGATATAAACGGGGAAACCGCCAGGGGTACCGTTTGTAAGAAAAAGCGAGCATAATAAAGTAAGGTCTGGTTTCCAGAATGATTTTAATTGAGCCTCAAAGCATTAACCGTTAACCTTTGACCTTTCATGTTTACTTTAGGACACTATGCATGTTAAATATATATTGGTGTTTCAATGTGACAGTTGACACTCTACATTGTAGATATACTTGGAGGAATATTACGTGAGAATTTTTTTTGATTTTTTGATTTTTAAAATTGTTATTCTTCCCATGAGAATTTAATTCATTATATTTTAATTCACAGGCTGAAGCTCCCGAAGAAAAGCCACTCAATCTCCTTCTTCTTGGAAAGACTGGCAATGGGAAAAGTATGACTGGAAACACACTTTTACAGAAAGATGTCTTCATTGGACAAGCCGGGGGTAGCTCAGTTACCCAGGACTGTCAGCTCAGTGGAAACAAGGTTTTTGGACGTCAGATTTATGTGTTGGATACACCCGGATCCATGGATACTGAAAACCCTGAAAATGCCTTGAAGGTTTTGGCAACAGCAATTTTCAAATTCCAAAACTGCATCGATGCCTTTGTAATTGTGATGAATTACAACCTCAGGATCACGAAGGAAGAACAGACATGTTTGACAAAGTTAGAAGAACTCTTTGGACCTCAGATTTTTAATTTCGTCGTGTTTGTGTTCACACATGCAGACGACTTTGAAAAGTACAAGAAAAGAAAAAAAGAAACAAGGGATTTGGAACAGTATGTGATAGAGACTGGCGGGAAATTCTTCCAGGAGGTACTTAAAAAATGCGGAAACAGATGTAAGGGAGTAGATAATTATGCTGAAGAGGATGACATTGAGGTTGAATCATTGAAGATATTGACAGCCATTGACGACATGATAAAACATAATAATGGCAAACGATATCAGAGTCCATACCTGAAAAATGAAAACAAATTCAAGGTGGCAAGTTTACAAGCAAGTTTGCCAACTAACCAAACTCTAGAAGAATTGGCAAGACAGAAGAACGAAGCGATTGAAGAGTTTGATATAAACGGACCTGCATACTACGATAAAATAGATGAAAAAGAAAAAGACCAATTCATCAGTAATGACCTTCCAACTGACGTGGAGGAGACTGGGATAGAACTGATCGAGAAAGAGATGCAAGACAGTGGGAAAGAATGCTTCCCTGCAAAAGCCATGGTGAAGGTGCCAGGTAGAGGTGACGTCAAACTCAAGGATCTGGCTGTGGGCGATAAAGTGATGACACTTGACAAAAACTTAAAGCTACAGGAAACAGAGGTTTACATCTTTGGCCATGCTTTAGAGAAATTCCAGGCGACATTCATCAATATACAGACAAAGAGTTACAAACTGCAGGCGACACCAGGACACCTGATTTACATACATACAGAAGAAGGCCGAACTGCAAAAGCTGCAAGAGATGTCCGACCAGGAGAGAAGCTTATCACAGCCGACTGTGAGGGAGGAAGTGTCCTGGAGGAGGTGGAGGAGGTCTGGGAGTCCGAGGAGGAGGGTCTGTATGCTCCCTTCACCCTGAGCGGCTCCCTGCTGGTGGGGGGAGTACTCGTCTCCTGTTACGTCGACGTCCTGCCCGACTCTGTGGCACATCTCCTGCTGGAGCCCGTGAGGCTGCTGTACAGGTTCTCTCCGACCACTCTGGCTGCTGTCAGCAAGGCGGATCTGGATGGGGTTCCAGTCTGGATGAGTTGGTGTATGGACCATATGCTCTCAAATGCATGAGTTGGTATATTGGCCATGAACTTTGATCTTTGCCTGCAAATTAATCATACTCAAATTTCTCAGGCGATATCATATTCTATATAAATCAGACTTTATTCTTATATTGACTTAATCATAGTCTCACGTTCGGGAGAGGAACGACCTGTATATGTGATTTTGTATTGTAACATGATTTCGGTGTATCCTTGATTCTGATTGGTTGATTTGCCTATGTTGAATTACAATGAATACCCGCAAATTACTTAGGGCGAATCACCGCGAACATATACATCATTTTCACAAGATGCGGCCCGACTCAAAATTTATTTTTTCTATTTCTCTTAATATTTGCTCCTTTCTCAAATTTGACAGGTGGCATTGTCATTTTCTTACTTGTGTATAGCAGTATAGGTCACAAATAACTCTCAAAATTAATTAGTTTCAAGTAACTAAAATGTTTTTAACAAGTAAGATTTGTCCAAGTTTGACGCCTTCTTCCATGCGGCTGTGTTTACCGAATGCTGTTGCCATGGCATGACGTCATAGTGATCAACCGTTTTGACGTGACAATGCTAGCGTCATTGTCACAATGGGTTAGGGCAAGTTTAAGATATTTGTTCCTAGGTCTTTTACTGTGTTGATGTCGTAGATAAATGTTTATCGCTATCTAAAAGGATACGTGAATATTGTGAAGTGAACATAGTTGAGGGACACTGTTTGAGCTTATGTGTAAATTGTTGCTAATGTACATATATTACGCCGAGTATTTACATTTGCTTGACCTGACCACACCTCTTATAAAAATGGAACAGTCGCAAAGTCCTTTCCACTCAGAGATAGGTACGCAAAAAGAGAGTTCGTTTCAAAACGCCTGATAACAAACGGTCATGTTACAATATCGATAAATAGTTGCGTTTGTAAAATTTCCGGGATTCATTGCTATTCAACACCCGCAAATTTCAGCGTTTAAAACCTCCGGCTAACGCCGTCGGTTTTAAACTAAATTTGCGGGTGTTGAATAGCAATGAATCCCGGAAATTTTACAAACGCAACTATTTATCTTATAATTGAACGGCATTATAATTTTGCAATTCTTAGATTTTGCTTTTTGTCCCCGCAGCCAAAATCAGAGGCGTCCCTCCAACTGTGCCTTCATGTGTACTTACATCCGTACATCCCGTTCTTGTTAATGCGATATCTTATGGACCACAGCACTCATTATCTTCAAATTTGCTGACAGCATATATTGCCAGATTACTATACACCATTTCACTTTAGTGACCTTGACCTTGTTTACAAAGTTACTACGACATTTTGGCAATTATAGAACTATTGTTTACACGATATCTTAGCCATTTGGCACCCACTGTTTGTAGACAGCCTATATTGGCGGATTACGCAGACAGCTGTTTACTTACATGAGCTTATATCTATTTTCAAGGTCACATTTTCAAGCACTTTGCCCAGTTTTCAAATTATTGTTAACGTGATACCTCGGTGACCTGTAGTTCCAATTGCCTTAAAATATAATTACAGCCAATAGTTGCAGATTACACAGGAATCAGTCTAATTTAGTGACCATGACCTTATTTTCAAGGTCACATGTTGTTTCATTAACCATTGTACCCAACGTCTTCAAATTTGGTGACAGTGTATATAGATTGGTAATGCAGAAATGAGTCCTAACCCAACTGTAAGTTATACTGCTGTTTTGATGTAAAGTGGTGTAGCTCCTAAGGCCGAATGTATTTGAAAAATACACCCTCAGAGGATGAATCGATTGACTGTTTGGAACCCACACTGAGGGCATATATTTCTAATGCATTCTGCCTTGGGAGCTGAGTCACGTCACATCTAGCAGAGGGGTACTGAATGTAAATATAGAAAATAACCTACCAAATGTTGGAGCTCGTTGTAGAGGTCACAGTGACCGAATAAGTAAGCTGTTGGAACAGTCAGTACTGGCCTCCCTCTGAGGGTATGGGTTCGAGTCTGTACTTTTGCAGATAGTGTGACCTCAGTGTAACGACGTAATGTAAATTTACCGTTGAAATCACTTCATTTTAACAAAAACATAAAATAAAATAATGTTATAATCAATACAATATCTGTTTTTCCCTTGATAAATATCATGTTTATACCATCTCATGAGGTAGAAAGCATAACACCTGAAAACATGCCATAAACGATAAGACACTTACAAACACACCACAAAGCATAAAACACACTGAAAATATACCACAAAGCATAACACCTGCAAACATACCACAAAGCATAGAACATCTGCAAATTTAACATACAACAAAGCATAAAACACTTGCAAAGTTACCATTTAGGTTAACATACCTTAAACATGTCACTGCACCTTGAGATATAGTATGCAATATCACAAAATACATGACATCTGAATATGCAACTACAGTAAACATGTTGAAAGCATAAAATGCATGTAAACATGACAGTTATCATGTGGTATCTAAATGACCTGCTGATAAACTAATGTCACCTGTAAGTATACCAAAAACTTAAACGCATGAAAGCATACTGCGGAACATAATCACCTCCAATAATACCACTGAAATACGTCACGTGAAAGCATACTTTATTTGTAGCATGTCGCATATACACATAATTATGTCATCTGAAAGCATGAATCCGAACACATCTTAGACCTATGTATCTTGAGCACTCATGTCCCATGTGCTTGTGTATGTGACATATTCAAGCACGCGTTGCATTACCAGCAAATCACATCGTTTTGGAAGTCTAATGATATTACAAGAATATGGATATGTGACGTCAAAACACAAACATGACATCTCCAACGACACCTACACTTGTCTATAGCATTCCAAAGCATACTTTTGAATATGCCATTTGAAGGGTTATGAAGAATACAACCGGTGCTCATCGTATCATACCAGGTACCCAATTGTACTGCTGGGTGGACAGAGGGACACTTCAAACAAAGTCACTGACACGAGGTAACAGCACAATTCTCTCAACTCATGTCTCAATAAGGAGAGGGAATCAACCCATCAAACTATCAGATTATCTAGCAAAGAATATATGGGCGTGGCGAGCATTATTAGTGAATCCGTTAAACGCCTTATCTGAAATTTCAGAATACCAATATATTACATGTAGATTCAAGTTTGTTCATTTGGACTTGACCTCCATCATATATATATATATATATATATATATATATATATATATATATATATATATATATATATATATATATATATATATATATATATATATATATATATATATATGTGGGGAGTCCGTGAGTCCTGGATCTGCCGGTTATGTAATTGCATTGTGTTGACTCCCTGGTAGAGAGATGCAGACATCAGCAAAAGCAAAAGCTCGTTATTTCAGTAAGGCTAGTACAGAGATTTCAGGCTACCTCAAACTCTGCTGTGTTACAGTGTGTGTGTGAGACTGGTTTATAATGAATGTGGATTAATTTGTAAACACATTTTGATAACAAGTTTTAAGTTTGTTGACTTGGTAATGCCTTATTATTTGATATGTTAACATATTCCTTAGAGATAATGAAAAACATAATTCCTGATGAGTTTCAAAGTCAATGGCTATATTTAAAAAAACATACTTCCAATCTTTGGTCCTCATAACAAAGCTCATGATTTGGTTGTAATTTATAGCATTACTTAAAACGCCCCTTTACCTATATAAAAAAAGACATGTAATGAAATTTCCATGGACACATTTACGTTCAGTTTCCACCTTATACCTGTCATGGTAAGAAACCCTGTTCAATACCCAAGTGTGGCAATAATAGATAGTATCAACTTCACTTATATATAACCCAACAATTCATGTTGTTACACGATCCTAAAACTGGTGTCCTATCTCGTGAGCATGTAATAAATAACTCAACAGTTATAGAATACCCTATACGTTTACGTCACTATTGACAACAGTAAGCACAGGGCCGAATTCGCCTGCTTTGAATTGTTTGCGATTGGTGAGGATTGTTAACCAGAGAGTCATTCAAACGCGTAGATACTCGGCAATGGTTTGCCTTTAGTCCAGATAACAAATGACAACAGCTGACAATTGCTCTGAGAGTACGTGAATGGTTCTCTAGTTCGGTACTATAAACCCTTAGTTGACAGAGGTATGTAACAGAGATGGTCCAACTGTAAAGCTATCTGATTGACTACGCATGTGCGATATTTTCACAATTTGTTTTAAATTGATAGCCTGATATCGGTCACACGAACACAGTCTTGAATGTAGATTCGAGTTGCGTTCAGGTGACCGTTTTAAATCGAGTGTAATTTCAAAAATAAGATATCGTAACGGCCGAGAACATATATAAGGAAGTGCCATATACCTTTGAAGAGAAGTAGCCCGGGTCGTTCTATTCATTATGGTAGGTTGTTTTATGAAAAAACGTTTGTGTTCGTCTGTGACTTTATCTGTATTCATATAAGAAACCTTTAGAATATTGCGTCTATTGATCCGTTACATTTGCAATTTGTCAAGGTATTGCTTTACATGGGGGATATATGAGTGTCTATGTCATACTATGTTTACGACACGAGTGCCTGCATATTCGTATTTCCCGAGCGAGTGCGAGGGATATACCGATATTCAGACACAAGTGTCGTAAACATAGTATGGCATAGACACGAATATAATATTCTGTTTATTACCGAAGTCATGAAATTAATGAAAATGCGGTAAAATTCACTTTTAATCACAGGCTGGCGACCAGCCGTCGCAGCATTTAGAACGCAACGTCAATATATATGTTATAGACTCTACCCTATTACTGTATATGCCAAGAAATAGTGGTAGAAAGACATATGTTATAGACCTTACCTATTACTGTGTATGCCAAGAAATAGCGTTATAAAGACATATGTTATAGACCTTACCCTATTACTGTGTATGCCAAGAAATAGTGTTAGAAAGGCATATGTTATAGACCTTACCCTATTAGTGTGTATGCCAAGAAATAGCGTTAGAAAGACATATGTTATAGACCTTCCCTATTACTGTGTATGCCAAGAAATAGCGTTAGAAAGACATATGTTATAGACCTTACCCTATTAGTGTGTTTGCCAATAAATAGTGTTAGAAAGGCATATGTTATAGACCCTACCCTATTACTGTGTATGCCAAGAAATAGTGTTAGAAAGACATATGTTATAGACCTTACCTATTACTGTGTATGCCAATAAATAGTGTTAGAAAGACATATGTTATAGACCCTACCCTATTACTGTGTATGCCAATAAATAGTGTTAGAAAGGCATATGTTATAGACCCTACCCTATAACTGTGTATGTCAAGAAATAGTGTTAGAAAGACATATGTTATAGACCTTACCTATTACTGTGTATGCCAATAAATAGTGTTAGAAAGACATATGTTATAGACCCTACCCTATTACTGTGTATGCCAAGAAATAGTGTTAGAAAGGCATATGTTATAGACCCTACCCTATTACTGTGTATGCCAAGAAATAGTGTTAGAAAGACATATGTTATAGACCTTACCTATTACTGTGTATGCCAATAAATAGTGTTAGAAAGACATATGTTATAGACCCTACCCTATTACTGTGTATGCCAATAAATAGTGTTAGGAAGGCATATGTTATAGACCCTACCCTATTACTGTGTATGCCAAGAAATAGTGTTAGAAAGACATATGTTATAGACCTTACCTATTACTGTGTATGCCAATAAATAGTGTTAAAAAAGACATATGTTATAGACCCTACCCTATTACTGTGTATGCCAAGAAATAGTGTTAGAAAGACATATGTTATAGACCCTATCCTATTAGTGTCTATGCCAAGAAATAGCGTTAGAAAGACATATGTTATATACCCTACCCTATTACTGTGTATGCCAATAAATAGTGTTAGAAAGGCATATGTTGTAGACCCTACTATTACTGTGTGTGCCAAGAAATAGTGTTAGAAAGACATATGTTATAGACCTTACCCATTACTGTGTATGCCAAGAAATAGTGTTAGAAAGACATATGTTATAGACCCTACCCCATTACTGTGCATGCCAATAAATAGTGTTAAAAAGACATATGTTATAGACCTTACCCTATTACTGTGTATGCCAAGAAATAGTGTTAGAAAGACATATGTTATAGACCTTACCTATTACTGTGTATGCCAATAAATAGTATTATAAAGACATATGTTACAGACCCTACCCTATTAGTGTGTATGCCAAGAAATAGTGTTAGAAAGACCTATGTTATAGACCCTACCCCATTACTGTGCATGCCAATAAATAGTGTTAAAAAGACATATGTTACAGACCCTACCCTATTAGTGTGTATGCCAAGAAATAGTGTTAGAAAGACATATGTTATAGACCTTACCTATTACTGTGTATGCCAAGAAATAGTGTTAGAAAGACATATGTTACAGACCCTACCCTATTACTGTGTATGCCAATAATAGTGTTAGAAAGACATATGTTATAGACCCTACCCTATTACTGTGTATGCCAAGAAATAGTGTTAGAAAGGCATATGTTATAGACCCTACCCTATTACTGTGTATGCCAAGAAATAGTGTTAGAAAGACATATGTTATAGACCTTACCTATTACTGTGTATGCCAATAAATAGTGTTAGAAAGACATATGTTATAGACCCTACCCTATTACTGTGTATGCCAATAAATAGTGTTAGAAAGGCATATGTTATAGACCCTACCCTATTACTGTGTATGCCAAGAAATAGTGTTAGAAAGACATATGTTATAGACCTTACCTATTACTGTGTATGCCAATAAATAGTGTTAGAAAGACATATGTTATAGACCCTACCCTATTACTGTGTATGCCAAGAAATAGTGTTAGAAAGACATATGTTATAGACCCTATCCTATTAGTGTCTATGCCAAGAAATAGCGTTAGAAAGACATATGTTATATACCCTACCCTATTACTGTGTATGCCAATAAATAGTGTTAGAAAGGCATATGTTGTAGACCCTACTATTACTGTGTGTGCCAAGAAATAGTGTTAGAAAGACATATGTTATAGACCCTACAATATTACTGTGTATGCCAAGAAATAGTGTTAGAAAGGCATATGTTATAGACCTTACCCATTACTGTGTATGCCAAGAAATAGTGTTAGAAAGACATATGTTATAGACCCTACCCCATTACTGTGCATGCCAATAAATAGTGTTAAAAAGACATATGTTATAGACCTTACCCTATTACTGTGTATGCCAAGAAATAGTGTTAGAAAGACATATGTTATAGACCTTACCTATTACTGTGTATGCCAATAAATAGTATTATAAAGACATATGTTACAGACCCTACCCTATTACTGTGTATGCCAATAAATAGTGTCAGAAAGACATATGTTATAGACCCTACCCTATTACTGTGTATGCCAAGAAATAGTGTTAGAAAGACATATGTTATATACCCTACCTATTACTGTGTATGCCAATAAATAGTGTTAGAAAGACATATGTTATAGACCCTACCCTATTACAGTGTATGCCAATAAATAGTGTTAGAAAGGCATATGTTATAGACCCTACCCTATTACTGTGTATGCCAATAAATAGTGTTAGAAAGACATATGTTATACACCCTACCCTATTACTGTGTATGCCAATAAATAGTGTTAGAAAGACATATGTTATACACCCTACCCCATTACTGTGCATGCCAATAAATAGTGTTAACAAGACATATGTTATAGACCCTACCCTATTAGTGTGTATGCCAAGAAATAGTGTTAGAAAGACATATGTTATAGACCTTTCCTATTACTGTGTATGCCAATAAATAGTGTTAAAAAGACATATGTTACAGACCCTACCCTATTAGTGTGTATGCCAAGAAATAGTGTTAGAAAGACCTATGTTATAGACCCTACCCCATTACTGTGCATGCCAATAAATAGTGTTAAAAAGACATATGTTACAGACCCTACCCTATTAGTGTGTATGCCAAGAAATAGTGTTAGAAAGACATATATTATAGACCTTACCTATTACTGTGTATGCCAAGAAATAGTGTTAGAAAGACATATGTTACAGACCCTACCCTATTACTGTGTATGCCAATAATAGTGTTAGAAAGACATATGTTATAGACCCTACCCTATTACTGTGTATGCCAATAAATAGTGTTAGAAAGACATATGTTATAGACCCTACCCTATTCCTGTGTATGCCAATAAATAGTGTTAGAAAGACATATGTTATAGACCCTACCCCATTACTGTGCATGCCACTAAATAGTGTTAGAAAGACATATGTTATAGACCCTACCCTATTAGTGTGTATGCCAAGAAATAGTGTTAGAAAGGCATATGTTATAGACCTTACCTATTACTGTGTATGCCAAGAAATAGTGTTAGAAAGGCATATGTTATAGACCCTACCCTATTACTGTGTATGCCAATAAATAGTGTTAGAAAGACATATGTTATACACCCTACCCCATTACTGTGCATGCCAATAAATAGTGTTAGAAAGACATATGTTATAGACCTTACCTATTACTGTGTATGCCAAGAAATAGTGCTAGAAAGACATATGTTATAGACCCTACCCTATTACTGTGTATGCCAATAAATAGTGTTAGAAAGACATATGTTATACACCCTACCCTATTACTGTGTATGCCAATAAATAGTGTTAGAAAGACATATGTTATAGACCCTACCCTATTACTGTGTATGCCAAGAAATAGTGTTAGAAAGACATATGTTATACACCCTACCCTATTACTGTGTATGCCAATAAATAGTGTTAGAAAGACATATGTTATACACCCTACCCTATTACTGTGTATGCCAATAAATAGTGTTAGAAAGACATATGTTATAGACCCTACCCTATTACTGTGTATGCCAATAAATAGTGTTAGAAAGACATATGTTATACACCCTACCCTATTACTGTGTATGCCAATAAATAGTGTTAGAAAGACATATGTTATAGACCCTACCCCATTACTGTGCATGCCAATAAATAGTGTTAGAAAGACATATGTTATAGACCCTACCTATTACTGTGTATGCCAATAAATAGTGTTAGAAAGGCATATGTTATATACCCTACCCTATTACTGTGTATGCCAATAAATAGTGTTAGAAAGGCATATGTTATAGACCCTACCCTATTACTGTGTATGCCAATAAATAGTATTAGAAAGACATATGTTATACACCCTACCCTATTACTGTGTATGCCAATAAATAGTGTTAGAAAGACATATGTTATAGACCCTACCCTATTAGTGTGTATGCCAAGAAATAGTGTTAGAAAGACATATGTTATAGACCTTTCCTATTACTGTGTATGCCAATAAATAGTGTTAAAAAGACATATGTTACAGACCCTACCCTATTAGTGTGTATGCCAAGAAATAGTGTTAGAAAGACCTATGTTATAGACCCTACCCCATTACTGTGCATGCCAATAAATAGTGTTAAAAAGACATATGTTACAGACCCTACCCTATTAGTGTGTATGCCAAGAAATAGTGTTAGAAAGACATATGTTATAGACCTTACCTATTACTGTGTATGCCAAGAAATAGTGTTAGAAAGACATATGTTACAGACCCTACCCTATTACTGTGTATGCCAATAAATAGTGTTAGAAAGACATATGTTATAGACCCTACCCTATTACTGTGTATGCCAATAAATAGTGTTAGAAAGACATATGTTATACACCCTACCCCATTACTGTGTATGCCAATAAATAGTGTTAGAAAGACATATGTTACAGACCCTACCCTATTACTGTGTATGCCAATAAATAGTGTTAGAAAGACATATGTTATAGACCCTACAGTATAAGTGTGTTTGCCAAGAAATAGTGTTAGAAAGACATATGTTATAGACCTTACCTATTACTGTGTATGCCAAGAAATAGTGTTAGAAAGGCATATGTTATAGACCCTACCCTATTACTGTGTATGCCAATAAGTAGTGTCAGAAAGACATATGTTATACACCCTACCCTATTACTGTGTATGCCAATAAATAGTGTTAGAAAGACATATGTTTATTATAGACCCTACCCTATTACTGTGTATGCCAAGAAATAGTGTTAGAAAGACATATGTGTTAGCCTGGAGACCCATGCCTATTATATCTTTCAAATGCTATCTAGATAAAACTTGATGTGATGTTAAATACGTACCCTAACTCCGTCATTACGTACTTAGTGGATGTATAACCTTACATCCAGTCTTAAGTAGATTGTATCTCGGGGGTCGAACTAAATAACAGAAAACGAACTCATATCCCTTATGTTTTTCTCTCTCCGCACGGTCTGACGAGTGCGCGTATAAGCCCATGTTCTGGCCATGATCAGTTAGCCAATCACAAGACGTCCAACAAAAGCTTTTGGTGCGAGAAACTATGGGCACGAACTCCCAGGCAAAATTAAGAACTTGCTAAAGAATAAGTTTTAATGCATTCAAATGGCGATCATGATCACAAACTATGATGGAATAATCCTCTGATGACTAGATTTTGCCTGGACAGAACATGTGCCCCTATCGAACCACAGACCAAGTTTGGGAAAACTGGTCCATCATTTCTGTTGCAAAACATATTTGCGCTAAACTTGGCCTGTGATCGAAGCAGCTCACATCCCGATAAATGCACGATATTAAACTATTAGAATGCAATTCAACAACATTTTCACTTCTTGCTAAACATTCAGTCTAAATCCATTTTGAAACAGCGACTTGTAACAAAATTTCCAGCTGATGTTCGTTTTAACAAATAGTTTAGATGTAGTATTTATAGAATTTATAGAATTTTTATAGAATAAAATGTCACATTCCTGATTTATTTTTTAGTATTCATCTGTGCGTTGATATAAGACTTAAATACTTACATTTATCCTGTGAATTGAAAAAGTCGGGGAACACCTAAAGTTTGGATGCTGTTCATTCACATTGTGTCGAAAGAAGATGCCAGGGTTATATAATCAATGAAGATTTTACTGTTATAGAATAAAACGTCACATTTTTATTCCTGACTTATTTTTTAGTATTCATCTGTACATAAATATAAGACTTAAAAAATGTTTTCTTTATGATTTCGCAGGCTGAAGCGTCAAACGATAAACCACTTAATCTGCTTCTTCTTGGGAAGACCGGAAATGGGAAAAGTGCGACTGGAAACACGATTTTACAGGAACGCGTTTTTGTTGAGCGACCTGGGGGCGAATCGGTGACAACAGATTGTGAGCTAAGTGGAGGTGTCGTGCATGGCCGTCAGATTTATGTTTTAGACACCCCGGGATCAATGGATACTAAACACCCTGAATCTTCCCTGAAAACCTTAGCAGAAGCCATTTTCAAGCTCCAAAACTGCATTGATGGTTTCATCATCGTCGTGAGCTATAACCTCAGAATGACGGAAGAGGAAATGCTGTCTATTAAGAAGTTAGAACAATTGTTTGGTTCTGAGATCTTTGATTTTGTTGTGTTCGCTTTTACACATGCGGATACTTATGAATTGTACAAAAAAAGAGATAACGAAAAGAGAAGTTTGGAGGAGTTTGTTGTACAACACGGCGGAGATTTCCTTAATAACACCCTCCAAAGATGTAAAAACAGATTCGTGACAGTAAATAATTATGCTGAGAAGAATGACCTTCCTGTTGAATCGTTGAAGATTTTGACGGCTGTTGAGAACATGTTAAAAGAAAATCAAGGGAAAAGATATATGAGCCCTTACCTTAAAAATAACAATCTATTACACATGGAAGGTCTTCGAACTAACCTGCCAAGAGAAGAAACCTTAGAAGAAAGAGCCATACGTAAGGGAAGAGAAATGGTTTTCTTTGATGATCACGACCAAGAATATAACGATGGAGAAGAAGAAGAAGAAGAAGAAGAAGAAGAAGAAGAAGAAGAAGAAGAAGAAGAAAAAGCACTTTTCAAGCAATCACCACAACAATTCATCCATAATGAAGTTTCAACATTATATATGGGTAAAGAGAGAGAAGATGTTTCAACTTCAAATATGGAAAGGGGAACCCATGAATACGGCCCAGAATATGGAACCGTAGAAGAAGAACAAATATTGGTCAAACGTTCACCACAGAAATTCATCAATAATGAAGTTCCAACTAAAGAAGTGGATAAAGGAAGAGAAGGTGTCTATCAGGAGATGGAACAAAGTGAGGCAAAGTGCTTCCCTGCAAAAGCCTTGGTGACGGTGCCAGATAGAGGTGACGTCAAACTCAAAGATCTGGCTGTGGGCGATAAAGTGATGACACTTGACAAAAACTTAAAGCTACAGGAAACAGAGGTTTACATCTTTGGTCATGCTTTAGAGAAATGCCAGGCGACCTTCATCAATATACAGACAAAGAGCTACAAACTGCAGGCGACACCAGGACACCTGATTTACATACATACAGAAGAAGGCCGAACTGCAAAAGCTGCAAGAGATGTCCAACGAGGAGAGAAGCTTATCACAGCTGACTGTGAGGGAGGAAGTGTCCTGGAGGAGGTGGAGGAGGTCTGGGAGTCCGAGGAGGAGGGTCTGTATGCTCCCTTCACCCTGAGCGGCTCCCTGCTTGTCGGGGGAGTACTCGTCTCCTGTTACGTCGACGTCCTGCCCGACTCTGTGGCACATCTCCTGCTGGAGCCCGTCAGGCTGCTGTACAGGTTCTCTCCGACCACTCTTGCTGCTGTCAGCAAGGCGGATCTGGATGGGGTTCCAGTCTGGATGAGATGGTGTATGGACCATATGCTCTCAAATGCATGAGTTGGTATATTGGCCATGAACTTTGATCTTTGCCTGCAAATTAATCATACTCAAATTTCTCAGGCGATATCATATTCTATATAAATCAGACTTTATTCTTATATTGACTTAATCATAGTCTCACGTTCGGGAGAGGAACGACCTGTATATGTGATTTTGTATTGAACGGCATTATAATTTGGCAATTCTTAGGTTTTGCTTTTTGTCCCCGCAGCCAAAATCAGAGGCGTCCCTCCAACTGTGCCTTCATGTGTTCTTACATCCGTACATCCCGTTCTTGTTAATGCGATATCTTATGAACCACAGCACTCATTATTCTCAAATTGGTGACAGCATATATTGCCAGATTACTATACACCACTTCACTTTAGTGACCTTGACCTTATTTACAAAGTTACTACGACATTTTGGCAATTATAGAACTATTGTTTACACGATATCTTAGCCATTTGGCACCCACTGTTTGTAGACAGCCTATATTGGCGGATTACGCAGACACCTCTTTACTTACATGAGATTAAATCTATTTTCAAGGTCACATTTTCAAGCACTTTGCCCAGTTTTCAAATTATTGTTAACGTGATACCTCGGTGACCTCTAGTTCCCATTGCCTTAAAATATAATTACAGCCAATATTTGCAGATTACACAGGAACCAGTCTAATTTAGTGACCATGACCTTATTCTCAAGGTCACATGTTGTTAAAGCAATATATCATTAACCATTGTACCCAACGTCTTCAAATTTGGTGACAGTGTATATAGATTGGTAATGCAGAAATGAGTCCTAACCCAACTGTAAGTTATACTGATGTTTTGATGTAAAGTGGTGTAGCTCCTAAGGTCGAATGTATTTGAAAAATACACCCTCAGAGGATGAATCGATTGACTGTTTGGAACCCACACTGAGGGCATATATTTCAAATGCATTCTGCCTTGGGAGCTAAGTCACGTCACATCTAGCAGAGGGGTACTGAATGTAAATATAGAAAATAACCTACCAAATGTTGGAGCTCGTTGTAGAGGTCACAGTGACCGAATAAGTAAGCTGTTGGAACAGTCAGTACTGGCCTCCCTCTGAGGGTATGGGTTCGAGTCTGTACTTTTGCAGATAGTGTGACCTCAGTGTAACGACGTAATGTAAATTTACCGTTGAAATCACTTCATTTTAACAAAAACATAAAATAAAATAATGTTATAATCAATACAATATCTGTTTTTCCCTTGATAAATATCATGTTTATACCATCTCATGAGGTAGAAAGCATAACACCTGAAAACATGCCATAAACGATAAGACACTTACAAACACACCACAAAGCATAAAACACACTGAAAATATACCACAAAGCATAACACCTGCAAACATACCAGAAAGCATAGAACATCTGCGAATTTAACATACAACAAAGCATAAAACACTTGCAAAGTTACCATTTAGGTTAACATACCTTAAACATGTCACTGCACCTTGAGATATAGTATGCAATATCACAAAATACATGACATCTGAATATGCAACTACAGTAAACATGTTGAAAGCATAAAATGCATGAAAACATGACAGTTATCATGTGGTATCTAAATGACCTGCCGATAATTTAATGTCACCTGTAAGTATACCAAAAACTTAAACGCACAAAAGCATACTGCGGAACATAATCTCCTCCAATAATACCACTGAAATATGACACGTGAAAGCATACTTTATTTGTAGCATGTCGTCTATGTCGCATATACACATAATTATGTCATCTGAAAGCATGTATCTGAACACATCTATGTATCTTGAGCACTCATGTCCCATGTGCTTGTGTATATGACATATTCAAGCACGCGTTGCGTCTAACATTACCAGCAAATCACATCGTTTTGGAAGTCTAATGATATTACAAGAATATGGATATGTGACGTCAAAACACAAACATGACATCTCCAAGTATCTACGACACCTACACGCGTGTATAGCATTCCAAAGCATACTTTTGAATATGCCATTTGAAGGGTTATGAAGAATACAACCGGTGCTCATCGTATCATACCAGGTACCATATTGTACTGCTGAGTGGACAGAGGCACACTTCGAACAAAGTCACTGACGCAAGGTAACAGCACAATTCTCTCAACTCATGTCTCAATGAGGAGCAGGGAATCAACCCATCAAACTATTAGATTATCTAGCAAAGAATATATGGGCGTGGCAAGCATTATTAGTGAATCCGTTAAACGCCTTATCTGAAATTTCAGAATACCAATATATTACATGTAGATTCAAGTTTGTTCATTTGGACTTGACCTCCATCTAATATAGGCGTGACTGGGAGGCGATCTCAAAATCTCTAAACGTATGCTCATCAAGAACCAATATAAATATTATCTTATATCTTATCAATATTATGGAGAGTGAGATTTGAACATTTTATAATCCTACACCCAAGGTGTAAACATTAAAGTAGCGAAACACTTTTAATAACTTCGGTCAGATTTTCAATGTTATACTATTGATATCAATCATATGAGCTTTCAAACAAGCCAACTTCCAAGCGGCAATATATATATATATATATATAAATATATATAAAAGTGTGGGGAGTCCGTGAGTCCTGGATCTCCAGGTTCTGTAATGGCTTATAATGAATGTGGATCTATTTGTAAACACATTTTGATAACAAGTTTTAAGTTTGTTGACTTGGTAAATCCTTATTATTACCCATATGATTGAAAATAACCGAGTTAATATTATTGATATGAGCACATGTGCACATATCACGTTTGCCAAGCAACGATTGTTTCACCGCGGCTTACAGTATTTTGTCTGTGACGTCATAAAACGATTGTTCGTGAAGTCACTGTTGCGTGCCGTCGCAAGAGAAGTGGGCCGCTTTCTGACTATTTTTACGCGAATCACATGGAATATAACGTACGGGTAATAAAGAAATTATTACCCTCGAAAGTGTGTCATATGACTTTTACGAAACTCGTGCGAATTTGAGTATTACCTTCGCTCTCGCTCGGGCAATAAAAAAATTCACACTCGTTTCGTAAAAGTCACATGACACACTTCCTCGGGAATTAATCTCTATTTATTTGATATGTTAACATATTCCTTAGAGATAATGAAAAACATAATTCCTGATGACTTTCAAAGTCAATGGCTATCTTAAAAAAACATACTTCCAATCTTTTCTCCTCATAACAAAGCTCATGATTTGGTTGTAATTTATAGCATTACCTACAACACTTCTTTACCTATATAAAAAAGACATGTAATAAAATTTCCATGGACACATTTACGTTCAGTCATGCCCACCTCCTACCTGTCATGGTAAGAAACCAAGTTCAATATCAGTATTCAGTATCAATATTCAGTGTGGCAATAATAGATAGTATCAACTCCACTCATATATAACCCAACAATGCATGTTGTTACACGATCCTAAAACTGGTGTCCTATCTCGTAGCATGTATTAATCCATGGTGATGACGTCACTCTATTGTGTTAACAGTGGATTATTTTTAAGAATCTACTGGTCATTGACTAATCCAGTCAGAAGGGGTGTCAGGTTTTGACATTTTCGTAATGGCTCACAAAGTAATTTGTTCAAGAATGATGTATTTTGTCTTAGTATATCTGATTAGAATCTTAAAATATCTGATTATTTTTGTAATGTCTGACCCGGGAACCGAACATGTAACCCTTCGTCTGTTACGCAGCGCCCTAACCTATTCGTCTACCAGGCCTGCTGGTAATCATTTCATTGTTTGTCAGTAAGATCCCTGCATTCTAAACAATACTGGTAAAGTGTGAAACGCATGGGGATCGTGCTGAAACACATGAAATGCAGGAGTTTGGCTGTCAGTCAAATCACTTTGCGTGGAAGAATCCATTTCATAAGGGTCGAAGCTACATGTACCATATCCGATGAATGGGCACCGAATTTTGCAAAATAATATTTGTTTAGGTTACATAATGGAAATGTATTGTCTATACTGCTAGACAATCACATATGTATGTTTCGTGACGACATACATGGATTAAGATGGAGAATGCATTCGAAGCCGTGGATTCGTTAAAAATAATCAACTCGCCCCTTCGGGCTCCTCGTGCATTCTCCATTACATAAATAACTCAACAGTCATAGAATACCCAATACGTTTACGTCACTATTGACAACAGTAAGCACAGGGTCGAATTCGCCTGTTTTGAATTGTTTGCGATTGGTGAGGACTGTTAACCAGAGAGTCATTTGAACGCGTAGATACTCGGACAATGGTTTGCCTTTAGTCCAGATAACAAATGACAACAGCTGACAAATGCTTGAGTACTTGACTGGTTCTCTAGTTCGAATGCGCTACAAATCCTTAGTTGACAGATCTATGTAACAGAGGTGGTCCAACTATAAAGCTGTCTGATTGACTACGCATGTGCGATATTTTCACAGTTGTTTTAAATTGATAGCCTGGTATCGTTCACACGAACACAGTCTTGAATGTAGATTCGAGTTGCGTTCAGGTGACCGTTTTAAATCGAGTGTTATTTCAAAAATAAGATATCGTAACGGCCGAGAACATATATAAGGAAGTGCCATATACCTTTGAAGAGAAGTAGCCCGGGTCGTTCTATTCATTATGGTAGGTTGTTTTATGAAAAAACGTTTGTGTTCGTCTGTGACTTTATCTGTATTCATATAAGAAACCTTTAGAATATTGCGTCTATTGATCCGTTACATTTGCAATTTGTCAAGGTATTGCGTTACATGGGGGATATATGAGTGTCTATGTCATACTATGTTTACGACACGAGTGCCTGCATATTCGTATTTCCCGAGCGAGTGCGAGGGATATACCGATATTCAGACACAAGTGTCGTAAACATAGTATGGCATAGACACGAATATAATATTCTGTTTATTACCGAAGTCATGAAATTAATGAAAATGCGGTAAAATTCACTTTTAATCACAGGCTGGCGACCAGCCGTCGCAGCATTTAGAACGCAACGTCAAGATATATGTTATAGACCCTACCCTATTACTGTATATGCCAAGAAATAGTGGTAGAAAGACATATGTTATAGACCTTACCTATTACTGTGTATGCCAAGAAATAGCGTTAGAAAGGCATATGTTATAGACCTTACCCTATTAGTGTGTATGCCAAGAAATAGTGTTAGAAAGGCATATGTTATAGACCTTACCCTATTAGTGTGTATGCCAAGAAATAGCGTTAGAAAGACATATGTTATAGACCTTACCCTATTAGTGTGTATGCCAATAAATAGTGTTAGAAAGGCATATGTTATAGACCCTACCCTATTACTGTGTATGCCAAGAAATAGTGTTAGAAAGACATATGTTATAGACCTTACCTATTACTGTGTATGCCAATAAATAGTGTTAGAAAGACATATGTTATAGACCCTACCCTATTACTGTGTATGCCAAGAAATAGTGTTAGAAAGGCATATGTTATAGACCCTACCCTATTACTGTGTATGCCAAGAAATAGTGTTAGAAAGACATATGTTATAGACCTTACCTATTACTGTGTATGCCAATAAATAGTGTTAGAAAGACATATGTTATAGACCCTACCCTATTACTGTGTATGCCAAGAAATAGTGTTAGAAAGACATATGTTATAGACCCTACCCTATTAGTGTGTATGCCAAGAAATAGCGTTAGAAAGACATATGTTATATACCCTACCCTATTACTGTGTATGCCAATAAATAGTGTTAGAAAGGCATATGTTGTAGACCCTACTATTACTGTGTATGCCAAGAAATAGTGTTAGAAAGACATATGTTATAGACCTTACCCTATTACTGTGTATGCCAAGAAATAGTGTTAGAAAGGCATATGTTATAGACCTTACCCATTACTGTGTATGCCAAGAAATAGTGTTAGAAAGACATATGTTATAGACCCTACCCCATTACTGTGCATGCCAATAAATAGTGTTAAAAAGACATATGTTATAGACCTTACCCTATTACTGTGTATGCCAAGAAATAGTGTTAGAAAGACATATGTTATAGACCTTACCTATTACTGTGTATGCCAATAAATAGTGTTAGGAAGACATATGTTACAGACCCTACCCTATTACTGTGTATGCCAATAAATAGTGTTAGAAAGACATATGTTATAGACCCTACCCTATTACTGTGTATGCCAAGAAATAGTGTTAGAAAGACATATGTAATAGACCCTACCTATTACTGTGTATGCCAATCAATAGTGTTAGAAAGACATATGTTATAGACCCTACCCTATTACTGAGTATGCCAATAAATAGTGTTAGAAAGACATATGTTATAGACCCTACCCTTTTACTGTGTATGCCAATAAATAGTGTTAGAAAGACATATGTTATACACCCTACCCCATTACTGTGCATGCCAATAAATAGTGTTAAAAAGACATATGTTATAGACCCTACCCTATTATAGGTATGCCAAGAAATAGTGTTAGAAAGACATATGTTATAGACCTTACCTATTACTGTGTATGCCAATAAATAGTGTTAGAAAGACATATGTTACAGACCCTACCCTATTACTGTGTATGCCAATAAATAGTGTTAGAAAGACATATGTTATAGACCCTACCCTATTAGTGTGTATGCCAAGAAATAGTGTTAGAAAGACATATGTTATAGACCTTACCCTATTACTGTGTATGCCAAGAAATAGTGTTAGAAAGACATATGTTATAGACCTTACCTATTACTGTGTATGCCAAGAAATAGTGTAAGAAAGACATATGTTATAGACCCTACCCTATTACTGTGTATGCCAATAAATAGTGTTAGAAAGACATATGTTATAGACCCTACCCTATTACTGTGTATGCCAAGAAATAGTGTTAGAAAGACATATGTTATAGACCCTACCCTATTACTGTGTATGCCAATAAATAGTGTTAGAAAGACATATGTTATACACCCTACCCCATTACTGTGTATGCCAATAAATAGTGTTAGAAAGACATATGTTACAGACCCTACCCTATTACTGTGTATGCCAATAAATAGTGTTAGAAAGACATATGTAATAGACCCTGCCCTATTAGTGTGTATGCCAAGAAATAGTGTTAGAAAGACATATGTTATAGACCTTACCTATTACTGTGTATGCCCAGAAATAGTGTTAGAAAGGCATATGTTATAGACCCTACCCTATTACTGTGTATGCCAATAAATAGTGTTAGAAAGACATATGTTATACACCCTACCCTATTACTGTGTATGCCAATAAATAGTGTTAGAAAGACATATGTTATAGACCCTACCCTATTACTGTGTATGCCAATAAATAGTGTTAGAAAGACATATGTTATAGACCCTACTATTACTGTGTATGCCAAGAAATAGTGTTAGAAAGACATATGTTATAGACCCTACCCTATTACTGTGTTTGCCAATAAATAGTGTAAGAAAGACATATGTTATACACCCTACCCTATTACTGTGTATGCCAATAAATAGTGTTAGAAAGACATATGTTATACACCCTACCCCATTACTGTGCATGCCAATAAATAGTGTTAGAAAGACATATGTTATAGACCCTACCTATTACTGTGTATGCCAATAAATAGTGTTAGAAAGACATATGTTATAGACCCTACCCTATTACTGTGTTTGCCAATAAATAGTGTTAGAAAGGCATATGTTATAGACCCTACCCTATTACTGTGTATGCCAATAAATAGTGTTAGAAAGACATATGTTATACACCCTACCCTATTACTGTGTATGCCAATAAATAGTGTTAGAAAGACATATGTTATACACCCTACCCCATTACTGTGCATGCCAATAAATAGTGTTAAAAAGACATAGGTTATAGACCCTACCCTATTAGTGTGTATGCCAATAAATAGTGTTAGATAGACATATGTTATAGACCTTACCTATTACTGTGTATGCCAATAAATAGTGTTAGAAAGACACATGTTATATACTAAGGCTGGATATTGTGGCAAAATTCATATTGCGATATATTGCGATATACAGCACACATATTGCAATAATACTGCGATATATTGAAAGACTTCTTCATTGAGCTTTTATACACCGTTATGCAATTTAAACATGAAATATTTGATAAAATGCCTTTCAGATCTTACAAAATATATACAACAAGTTATTAAGGTAAATATGTAAGCAGAATCTAATGATATTTACATAAAAAAATGTCTGCCATCATTTGTCCAACACATATTCCTGCACATCAAACATTTTTTGGAGAATTATACCATGTGTATGTGCCTAAAAGCAAGATTTTAAACTTAATTTTACTTGAAATGCATTGGTGCGATATATTGCGATATCACAAATCATATTGCAATTATTGCAATACACACTTTGTACCGATATATACCGGTATATCGATAATATTGCACAGCCCTATTATATACCCTCCCCTATTACTATGTATGCCAAGAAATAGTCTTTGAAAGACATATGTTATAGACCTTACCTATTACTGTGTATGCCAATAAATAGTGTTAGGAAGACATATGTTACAGACCCTACCCTATTACTGTGTATGCCAATAAATAGTGTTAGAAAGACATATGTTATAGACCCTACCCTATTACTGTGTATGCCAAGAAATAGTGTTAGAAAGACATATGTAATAGACCCTACCTATTACTGTGTATGCCAATCAATAGTGTTAGAAAGACATATGTTATAGACCCTACCCTATTACTGAGTATGCCAATAAATAGTGTTAGAAAGACATATGTTATAGACCCTACCCTTTTACTGTGTATGCCAATAAATAGTGTTAGAAAGACATATGTTATACACCCTACCCCATTACTGTGCATGCCAATAAATAGTGTGAAAAAGACATATGTTATAGACCCTACCCTATTATAGGTATGCCAAGAAATAGTGTTAGAAAGACATATGTTATAGACCTTACCTATTACTGTGTATGCCAATAAATAGTGTTAGAAAGACATATGTTACAGACCCTACCCTATTACTGTGTATGCCAATAAATAGTGTTAGAAAGACATATGTTATAGACCCTACCCTATTAGTGTGTATGCCAAGAAATAGTGTTAGAAAGACATATGTTATAGACCTTACCCTATTACTGTGTATGCCAAGAAATAGTGTTAGAAAGACATATGTTATAGACCTTACCTATTACTGTGTATGCCAAGAAATAGTGTAAGAAAGACATATGTTATAGACCCTACCCTATTACTGTGTATGCCAATAAATAGTGTTAGAAAGACATATGTTATAGACCCTATCCTATTACTGTGTATGCCAAGAAATAGTGTTAGAAAGACATATGTTATAGACCCTACCCTATTACTGTGTATGCCAATAAATAGTGTTAGAAAGACATATGTTATACACCCTACTCCATTACTGTGTATGCCAATAAATAGTGTTAGAAAGACATATGTTACAGACCCTACCCTATTACTGTGTATGCCAATAAATAGTGTTAGAAAGACATATGTAATAGACCCTGCCCTATAAGTGTGTATGCCAAGAAATAGTGTTAGAAAGACATATGTTATAGACCTTACCTATTACTGTGTATGCCCAGAAATAGTGTTAGAAAGGCATATGTTATAGACCCTACCCTATTACTGTGTATGCCAATAAATAGTGTTAGAAAGACATATGTTATACACCCTACCCTATTACTGTGTATGCCAATAAATAGTGTTAGAAAGACATATGTTATAGACCCTACCCTATTACTGTGTATGCCAATAAATAGTGTTAGAAAGACATATGTTATAGACCCTACTATTACTGTGTATGCCAATAAATAGTGTAAGAAAGACATATGTTATACACCCTACCCTATTACTGTGTATGCCAATAAATAGTGTTAGAAAGACATATGTTATACACCCTACCCCATTACTGTGCATGCCAATAAATAGTGTTAGAAAGACATATGTTATAGACCCTACCTATTACTGTGTATGCCAATAAATAGTGTTAGAAAGACATATGTTATAGACCCTACCTATTACTGTGTATGCCAATAAATAGTGTTAGAAAGGCATATGTTATAGACCCTACCCTATTACTGTGTATGCCAATAAATAGTGTTAGAAAGGCATATGTTATAGACCCTACCCTATTACTGTGTATGCCAATAAATAGTGTTAGAAAGACATATGTTATAGACCCTACCCTATTACTGTGTATGCCAAGAAATAGTGTTAGAAAGACATATGTTATAGACCCTACCCTATTACTGTGTATGCCAATAAATAGTGTTAGAAAGACATATGTTATACACCCTACTCCATTACTGTGTATGCCAATAAATAGTGTTAGAAAGACATATGTTACAGACCCTACCCTATTACTGTGTATGCCAATAAATAGTGTTAGAAAGACATATGTTATAGACCCTACTATTACTGTGTATGCCAATAAATAGTGTAAGAAAGACATATGTTATACACCCTACCCTATTACTGTGTATGCCAATAAATAGTGTTAGAAAGACATATGTTATACACCCTACCCCATTACTGTGCATGCCAATAAATAGTGTTAGAAAGACATATGTTATAGACCCTACCTATTACTGTGTATGCCAATGAATAGTGTTAGAAAGACATATGTTATAGACCCTACCTATTACTGTGTATGCCAATAAATAGTGTTAGAAAGGCATATGTTATAGACCCTACCCTATTACTGTGTATGCCAATAAATAGTGTTAGAAAGGCATATGTTATAGACCCTACCCTATTACTGTGTATGCCAATAAATAGTGTTAGAAAGACATATGTTATAGACCCTACCCTATTACTGTGTATGCCAAGAAATAGTGTTAGAAAGACATATGTTATAGACCCTACCCTATTACTGTGTATGCCAATAAATAGTGTTAGAAAGACATATGTTATACACCCTACTCCATTACTGTGTATGCCAATAAATAGTGTTAGAAAGACATATGTTACAGACCCTACCCTATTACTGTGTATGCCAATAAATAGTGTTAGAAAGACATATGTAATAGACCCTGCCCTATAAGTGTGTATGCCAAGAAATAGTGTTAGAAAGACATATGTTATAGACCTTACCTATTACTGTGTATGCCCAGAAATAGTGTTAGAAAGGCATATGTTATAGACCCTACCCTATTACTGTGTATGCCAATAAATAGTGTTAGAAAGACATATGTTATACACCCTACCCTATTACTGTGTATGCCAATAAATAGTGTTAGAAAGACATATGTTATAGACCCTACCCTATTACTGTTTATGCCAATAAATAGTGTTAGAAAGACATATGTTATAGACCCTACTATTACTGTGTATGCCAATAAATAGTGTAAGAAAGACATATGTTATACACCCTACCCTATTACTGTGTATGCCAATAAATAGTGTTAGAAAGACATATGTTATACACCCTACCCCATTACTGTGCATGCCAATAAATAGTGTTAGAAAGACATATGTTATAGACCCTACCTATTACTGTGTATGCCAATAAATAGTGTTAGAAAGACATATGTTATAGACCCTACCTATTACTGTGTATGCCAATAAATAGTGTTAGAAAGGCATATGTTGTAGACCCTACCCTATTACTGTGTATGCCAATAAATAGTGTTAGAAAGGCATATGTTATAGACCCTACCCTATTACTGTGTATGCCAATAAATAGTGTTAGAAAGACATATGTTATACACCCTACCCTATTACTGTGTATGCCAATAAATAGTGTTAGAAAGACATATGTTATACACCCTACCCCATTACTGTGCATGCCAATAAATAGTGTTAAAAAGACATAGGTTATAGACCCTACCCTATTAGTGTGTATGCCAATAAATAGTGTTAGATAGACATATGTTATAGACCTTACCTATTACTGTGTATGCCAATAAATAGTGTTAGAAAGACACATGTTATATACTAAGGCTGGATATTGTGGCAAAATTCATATTGCGATATATTGTGATATACAGCACACATATTGCAATAATACTGCGATATATTGAAAGACTTCTTCATTGAGCTTTTATACACCGTTATGCAATTTAAACATGAAATATTTGATAAAATGCCTTTCAGATCTTACAAAATATATACAACAAGTTATTAAGGTAAATATGTAAGCAGAATCTAATGATATTTACATAAAAAAATGTCTGCCATCATTTGTCCAACACATATTCCTGCACATCAAACATTTTTTGGAGAATTATACCATGTGTATGTGCCTAAAAGCAAGATTTTAAACTTAATTTTACTTGAAATGCATTGGTGCGATATATTGCGATATCACAAATCATATTGCAATTATTGCAATACACACTTTGTACCGATATATACCGGTATATCGATAATATTGCACAGCCCTATTATATACCCTCCCCTATTACTATGTATGCCAAGAAATAGTCTTTGAAAGACATATGTTATAGACCGTACCCTATTTCTGTGTATGCCAATAAATAGTGTTAAAAAGACATAGGTTATAGACCCTACCCTATTAGTGTGTATGCCAAGAAATCGTGTTAGAAAGACATATGTTATAGACCTTACCTATTACTGTGTATGCCAATAAATAGTGTTAGAAAGACATATGTTATAGACCCTACCCTATTACTGTGTATGCCAATAAATAGTGTTAGAAAGGCATATGTTATAGACCCTACCCTATTACTGTGTATGCCAATAAATAGTGTTAGAAAGACATATGTTATACACCCTACCCTATTACTGTGTATGCCAATAAATAGTGTTAGAAAGACATATGTTATACACCCTACCCCATTACTGTGCATGCCAATAAATAGTGTTAGAAAGACACATGTTATATACCCTCCCCTATTACTATGTATGCCAAGAAATAGTCTTTGAAAGACATATGTTATAGACCGTACCCTATTTCTGTGTATGCCAAGAAATAGTGTTAGAAAGACACATGTTATATACCCTCCCCTATTACTATGTATGCCAAGAAATAGTCTTTGAAAGACATATGTGTATGCCTGGAGACCGATGCCTATTGTATCTTTCCAATGTTATCTAGATAAAACTTGATGTGATGTTAAATATGTACCCTAACTCCGTCATTACGTACTTTGTGGAAGTATAACCTTACATCCAGTCTTAAGTAGATCGTATCTCGAGGGTCGAACTAAATAACAGAATACGAACTCGTATCCCTAATGTTTTTTCTCTCCGCACGGTCTGACGAGTGCCCGTATAAGCCCATGTTCTGGCCATGATCAGTTAGCCAATCACAAGACGTCCAACAAAAGCTTTTGGTGCGAGAAACTATGGGCACGAACTCCCAGGCAAAATTAAGAACGTGCTAAAGAATAAGTTTTAATGCATTCAAATGGCGATCATGATCACAAACTATGATGGAATAATCCTCTGATGACTAGATTTTGCCTGGACAGAACATGTGCCCCTATCGAACCACAGATCAAGTTTGGGAAAACTGGTCCATCATTTCTGTTGCAAAACATATTTGCGCTAAACTTGGCCTGTGATCGAAGCAGCTCACATCCCGATAAATACACGATATTAAACTATTAGAATGCAATTCAACAACATTTTCACTTCTTGCTAAACATTCTGTCTAAATCCATTTTGAAACAGCGACTTGTAACAACATTTCCAGCTGATGTTCGTTTTAACAAATAGTTTAGATGTAGTATTTATATAATTTATAGAATTTTTATAGAATAAAATGTCACATTCCTGATTTATTTTTTAGTATTCATCTGTGCGTTGATATAAGACTTAAATACTTACATTTATCCTGTGAATTGAAAAAGTCGGGGAACACCTACAGTTTGGATGCTGTTCATTCACATTGTGCCAGATGGTTATATAATCAATGAAGATTTTACTGTTATAGAATAAAACGTCACATTTTTATTCCTGACTTATTTTTTTAGTATTCATCTGTACATAAATATAAAATAAAAAATAAAAAAAAAATAAAAAATAAAAAATAAAAAATGTTTTCTTTATGATTTCGCAGGCTGAAGCGTCAAACGATAAACCACTTAATCTGCTTCTTCTTGGGAAGACCGGAAATGGGAAAAGTGCGACTGGAAACACGATTTTACAGGAACGCGTTTTTGTTGAGCGACCTGGGGGCGAATCGGTGACAACAGATTGTGAGCTAAGTGGAGGTGTCGTGCATGGCCGTCAGATTTATGTTTTAGACACCCCGGGATCAATGGATACTAAACACCCTGAATCTTCCCTGAAAACCTTGGCAGAAGCCATTTTCAAGCTCCAAAACTGCATTGATGGTTTCATCATCGTCGTGAGCTATAACCTCAGAATGACGGAAGAGGAAATGCTGTCTATTAAGAAGTTAGAACAATTGTTTGGTTCTGAGATCTTTGATTTTGTTGTGTTCGCTTTTACACATGCGGATACTTATGAATTGTACAAAAAAAGAGATAACGAAAAGAGAAGTTTGGAGGAGTTTGTTGTACAACAAGGCGGAGATTTCCTTAATAACACCCTCCAAAGATGTAAAAACAGATTCGTGACAGTAAATAATTATGCTGAGAAGAATGACCTTCCTGTTGAATCGTTGAAGATTTTGACGGCTGTTGAGAACATGTTAAAAGAAAATCAAGGGAAAAGATATATGAGCCCTTACCTTAAAAATAACAATCTATTACACATGGAAGGTCTTCGAACTAACCTGCCAAGAGAAGAAACCTTAGAAGAAAGAGCCATACGTAAGGGAAGAGAAATGGTTTTCTTTGATGATCACGACCAAGAATATAACGATGGAGAAGAAGAAGAAGAAGAAGAAGAAGAAGAAGAAGAAAAATCACTTTTCAAGCAATCACCACAACAATTCATCCATAATGAAGTTTCAACATTATATATGGGTAAAGAGAGAGAAGATGTTTCAACTTCAAATATGGAAAGGGGAACCCATGAATACGGCCCAGAATATGGAACCGTAGAAGAAGAACAAATATTGGTCAAACGTTCACCACAGAAATTCATCAATAATGAAGTTCCAACTAAAGAAGTGGATAAAGGAAGAGAAGGTGTCTATCAGGAGATGGAACAAAGTGAGGCAAAGTGCTTCCCTGCAAAAGCCTTGGTGACGGTGCCAGATAGAGGTGACGTCAAACTCAAAGATCTGGCTGTGGGCGATAAAGTGATGACACTTGACAAAAACTTAAAGCTACAGGAAACAGAGGTTTACATCTTTGGTCATGCTTTAGAGAAATGCCAGGCGACCTTCATCAATATACAGACAAAGAGCTACAAACTGCAGGCGACACCAGGACACCTGATTTACATACATACAGAAGAAGGCCGAACTGCAAAAGCTGCAAGAGATGTCCAACGAGGAGAGAAGCTTATCACAGCTGACTGTGAGGGAGGAAGTGTCCTGGAGGAGGTGGAGGAGGTCTGGGAGTCCGAGGAGGAGGGTCTGTATGCTCCCTTCACCCTGAGCGGCTCCCTGCTTGTCGGGGGAGTACTCGTTTCCTGTTATGTGGACGTCCTGCCCGACTCTGTGGCACATCTCCTGCTGGAGCCCGTCAGGCTGCTGTACAGGTTCTCTCCGACCACTCTTGCTGCTGTCAGCAAGGCGGATCTGGATGGGGTTCCAGTCTGGATGAGATGGTGTATGGACCATATGCTCTCAAATGCATGAGTTGGTGTATGGGCCATGAACTTTGATCTTTGCCTGCAAATTAATCATACTCAAATTTCTCAGGCGATATCATATTCTATACAAATCAGACTTTCTATTTTTATTGACTTAATCATAGTCTCATGTTCGGGATAGGAACGACCTGTATATTTGATCTTGTAATAAAGGCAATTTTATTTGGGAATTCTTAGATTTTGCTATTCATTTTGCTTTTTGTCCTCGCAGCCAAAATCAGAACCGTCTGTCCCACTGTCCGTCCGTGAGAAACATCTTATGAATGACAGTACAAATTGTCCTCAAATTTTATGACAGCATTTATTGGCAGATTACTTATACACCACTTCAGTTTAGTGATTTTGACCTTATTTAAAGGTAACTACAACACTTCGGCCACTTTTAGAACTATTGTTTAAACGATATCTCATGGCATTTGACACCCACTGTTTGTAGTCAGCCTATATTGGCGGATTACGCAGACACCTGTTTACCTACATGAGCTTAAATCTATTTTCAAGGTCACATTTTCAAAATCTTTGCCTAGCTTTATTCTCTTGTTAACATTATACCTCGAGACCCGTAGTTCCCATTGTCTTAAAATTAATTCATTAATTACAGCCAATATTGGCAGATTTCACAGGAACCAGTCTAATATAGTGACCATGACCTTATTTCCTAGGTCACATGTTGTTAAAGCAATATCTCATTAACCATTGTATCCAACGTCTTCAAATTTGGTGACAATGTATATAGATGGGTTATGCTAAAATGAGTCAACATTGTTCACCATGGCCTAACTGTAAGTTACACTGCTGTTTTGATGTAAAGTGGCGCAGCTCCTAAGGCCGAATGTATTTGAAAAATACACCCTCAGAGGATGAATCGATTGACTGATTGGAACCCACACTGAGGGCATATATTTCTAATGCATTTTGCCTCGGGAGCTGAGTCACGTCACATCTAGCAGAGGGGTACTGAATGTAAATATAGAAAATAACCTACCAAATGTTAGAGCTTGTAGAGGTCACAATGACCGAATAAGTAAGCTGATGGAACAGTCAGTACTGGCCTCCCTCTGAGGGTATGGGTTCGAGTCTGTACTGCAGATAGTGTGATCCAGTGTAACGACGTAACGTAAATTTACTGTCGAAATCATTTCATTTTAACAAAAACATAAAATAAGATAATGAAATGAAATTCTTTTATAATCAATACAATATTTGTTTTTTTATTGACAAATACTATGTTTATACCATCTCATGAGGTAGAAAGGTTATATCTACTTTCTAACTCACGCGATGACATAAACATGGTATTCGTCAAGGGAAAAATAACTTGTATTGCTGGAAACAAAAGACACAACAACATGTACAATGGGATGGGAAGTATGACAACCGCTGTCTGTAGTTCGGAAAATATGTTATGAAGAGGTGAGGTAAGGTGAGTTGAGTTGGTGTTTAACACCGCTTTCAAGAGTATTTCCCTTATATTGCGGCTGCTAGTATTATAGCAGGGAGAAAGCCTGCAACGCCATGTGCTATGCAATGCGGTGAAACCTGCGAGCATCGGCTGGAACTAGCGAACCACCCAAATCTTAGTGCGTGTAGAACAGTTCTCTACAGCAGACAAAGTTGCCGTGCCCCTGGCGGGACTCAAACTCCGGACCTCATGATCCGAAGTAGAACGCGCTAACAACTGCGCTATCCCACCTCTTGTTATGAAGTTGTCCTGGCTCTGAAAACGTCGATAATCATTATGAAAACTGAATAAATCACCAAAATTTCACCAACGCTAAAATAACATGAAGTGTATTAAAGGATATCCACCTTAAAGTGTAATACGCCTGGAAACAAACGGAGAACAAACAGGTGTTCAAAACATTTTAGATAACAGCAAGGCTTACCTTTCCCATCAACATTTATAAGCATGAAATATATTCACTTTTGCCTATTAATACGTTTAGATTTAGGCTTTAAGTACCTAAATCTAATAGTGATACTATAAGATCGCTCAATACTTACAGCATGACAGACATTGCAATTGCATACCTGATGGGAAAGTATGACAACCGCTGTATGTAGTTATTTAATTTTCAGCCATTTTGTGTTAAAATCTGCAGAAACTATGTTATGAAGATTTCCTGAACCTGAAACGGAGATAAAATATCAAACAATTAAAGAAATAATCAATATTCAAACACCCTAAAATAACATGAAGTGTATTTAAAGCATATCCAGCTGATAGTATATTTAGTCTCAAAGCAAAGGAAGAACTTTTACAGGTATTCAAAACATTTCAGATAACAGAGATGCTTAACTTTCACATCAACATTTATTACCATAATATACTGACTTTTGCCTATCAATACGTGTAGATTTAAAAAAATTTCTCTTTGTTTCATAATAAGGATGCTATTTGTTATTTTTAATGACCAATATCTAATCTGTATAACATGGTTACATTTAGGATAACACTACATTCAATACTACACATTTGAGTCGAAATGGTCGTGTAGTAAGCTGTTGGTACGGTACGCCAGTGATGGCGATAGTTGCCTTACTCTTACTAAGGGTGTCTGAGACGTGTTCAATCAGTAAGCCAGGCCATGACTATTATGCTTTAGATATTCAAATCTAACCTGCACAGCAATGTCCATTGTCGCTCTCGTAGCGAACTTAAAACTAGGTCTCTGTCTTTTGTAAGCATGACATGAACACGCAATAGCTTATAAACCCTGGTATGTAGCTCAGTTGGTAGTGTGTCCGCTCATCACCAGGAAGATCGGGGTTCGCGTCATACCAAAAGACGTTAAAAGATGGGAGTTGTTGCTTCTTTGCTTGACACTCAGCATTATAATGACAGAACAACGCTTGAACTGGCGCTGCACTGTGGCTGCCAGGTGCAGAATGCACAAATCGAATTTCCAATGTACATTGTATTGCGGACGATAAAGTGTTATTATTATGTTTGCGTCACTACCGACAACACCAAACACTGCAGATTCGGGTAGCATTCAGGTGAATGTGTTTAATCGATGGTTTTCGATTTTCAATATTTGACTTTTCGCTAACTGCTGGCCAAGAACACCCGAGATACTGCTCAGCACTTGAAGAGAAAGTCGTCTCGCCCTGTTCATTATGGTAGGTCATTTTGTGAGATATGTTACCTGGTTTTGTATCAATATCAGTATCAATAATGGACTCAGTATAGGAATGTTTCATTTTTCATGACTTTCCCTTGGATGATTAGAGGAGTCTATTTGGCTGTTTTGTAGAATGAGGGTGGCATTCTTGTTTACAAGAACATGTTAATGATTCATGATTATATGCCAATGCAGTTGAAACTTATTACTGAGGGTAATTTTTGGTGACTTTAAATCAGATCTAATAATTTATCAGCACTCATTTAAAAAACATGAATAATCCATATTGTTCCCAAGAGGGCATCGATTCCAAAAAGATTGTTTTGAATATTACAGTTATCTTCTCGATTATAAATTATACCATCTTTGTTGCAAGCTGAACGGGTGTAGCGACTTGTTTATGACCTAATCTAAAGTTGATTTCTTAAATTATGAAACATTCTAAAATATGTACAGGGTGTTGTACATTCAGTTGTTAAAGACAAAATGTCTTGTTCATGCACCAAATTTTCTTTGAAATTCACATACGTCGCTTTCTTGGTATTAAATTAAATTATACCATCTTTGTTGCAAGCTAAACGGATGTAACTACTTTTATATTACAAGATTTAAAGTATATTTCTTTAATTATGAAACATTCATGTAAATTTAGACAAAATGCATCTGTTGTCTTTTTCGTACACCACGTTTTCTTTAGTTTTCGATTAACCAATATTTTCAACACTATTGATTGAGGATGAAGATACACTGTCGACCAAAAGAAACGCCTGCATGGTTTTCCTTAAAATGAAAAATTTAATAATTTCTGAAATATAATAAATGGTGGTCTCCACGTTATGCTGATCAATAATCAATATGAAAGTCCATTGAAATCGTGAAAAAACTGTCATTCGAGTCAATAACATTCATGAAAATCACGCCCAATGAATACCGCCATTTCCGGTTGATTCACTTGTACACCGTAACCACGTACATCTGCAGCGTCATCACCACTTTAATGCGAATGCGTGCCTGTATTGATGCTTTTGGTTGTGTGAAAATGTGATCCATATGATTTTCTGATCAAGCACTGATCGAAAACTGAACAATTATGTTGTCTCATTTCAACAATCACCATTCTTTTGTGACATGACAACTTCTGAAATTTAAATATATTATACAGGAATGGTGCAAATTCATAAAGCTTTAATCTGCTGAACTGTTCATTAGAGTTTTTTTTAACGAAATCTGATAAGATATCTGGTAGGCGTTTCTTTTGGCCGACAGTGTACATGTAAGCAACATACCTGAATACATACATTCAGTCACCTTGATATCCAAACAAGAGCACGTAATGAATTTGAGTGTTCATGTTTACACAATTCGTCTTTTTTTCTGTAGTTTTCAATCAAATTGAAACACAATTAAAATTTATTTACTATCAGTATCACTATTTTTTTTATTTGAGTGTTTGTTAAAAGCATACTCTGTAAGCGTTGAAAACAAAGTTGAAAGTAATTTGGGGAAGCTCTTATCATGACAATTAGCTTTGCATCAGTTCTGAAGAAATAACTGTTCAAGGCAATATGTACTAATGCACACAGTGACAAACTGCTTGATATAAAACAATGTATAAACTTTATTGATAAATTATTCAAAAAGAGCATATATAAAATCAAGATATTTATACAAGTGATACAGTATACAGGAGATTAACACCAAATTAAAATCCAGAAATATGAAAAGTTTGTTGCCAGATTTCATTAATGAAACATTTTTAAATTCCATGTACTTGGGAGAAAACTCACACAGTCGAGTTTTAAAAAAAAATCATTTTAAAGATGTTATAGATTAAAGAAAAAAGTAAAACAATAGTAATAGATAAATAAAATCTTAAAAGGGAAGTAGCACGCTAAAAAAGCAGACGAAATGTATTTGAAAAATAATGTCACAAATAGTAAAACACCCTTCTCTCTTCGGAAAATCAATTTAATTATACACTCATAAAGCAACATGCAAGCATAAACAAATGACAACAATGAGTTTGGGCTCAACAAATTTTAATACGAAGCATTTAAAGGCACAAGTGCACGCTTTTCACATTCAAATAAGCTTTTTAAGGTCATACGAGGGCATATTTAAACGCAAGTAAGCTTCCTTTCGGTGCAATAAAATACTTATCAGTCTTTACAATTGACCTGCAGTCAATAATTAAAAAGTTGAGACGGTCGAAGTCTCCCAGGGATATCACAAATAGTAAGGTCGCTAATGTGCAAAATGGGAAATATAGAGTGTAGAAAACGGCTTAACTAGGATTTCATTCAGCTCTTGCATATACTTTATTCTCTTAACTGACAATAAAGATTGGATAGTCTTCATTTAGAAGTATCTGTTACTTTACAGGTTTGTTATAAGCAGTGTAAGCATTGTTGTAACATTAACCATAGCGACTGCCGTTTTTGGTCATCGGGTCGTGTGCAATTTCTTAATATTGCTGATATTGTAGTTGATGCGGATTTAATGCAACGTTGCATTAATTACTTCCGGTCTTTTAAAGTTAACTTTAAAACCTGAATATGTACATATTTTGCAGACAACTTATATAATACTTTACCTGAGGGTAGGTTGTTTGTAATATCGAGAGATGTGCATAATCCATGCATTATTTATATTTTAAAACAATTGGCGTGCTATAGTGCCTTTAAGGCAAAGTTGACAACTTGAATAAACATAACTTGGAAACTAGGATTGACGCGTCAATACTTAGGTCTTCAAGACTTCTGTTTGACCCTCAACTCCATGTTTGATCGAGGAATGTCACAAACATTGTTCTGTGAAAGCTTCCATTCATATCATGTTATAATGTACTGAGAAAACCTCAAAAGATCAGAAATTTCATTTGAAATCAAATTAACAAGAAAACCGCGTGACCTACGAATTCATCATGATTGACTTTATTGCTTGCATTGTTATTGTCCATCTTTTTAAAAAAGTTTCAAGTCTCTATCTCAATTTTGAAAATTTTCCCCATGTTAAAATTCGAAATCGTGATTTTCTATCATTTTTCAGCCTTAATTGTGACCGGAAATGACTGTTCGTGAGCGATTTTATTATTGATTCCTAAAGATACTACATTGATCTAGTAGCCCTGTAAATTTCATGCAATTGTGAGATCGGGAAGTTGGAGTAATGTCCCCTTGAAGTAGGTCCATTGTAACAAATCGCCCAACTTTGACAGGTCACTGTGCGAAAAAGTATTAAGAGTTCGATCCTGAAAAACAACACCATGTATTCACCAATGCTTCAGCTACATACAAAAATAAATGTCGGATTCGTGGTGCAAGTATCTTCAGAGGAGAAGATTGTCAAAGGTACATGGGGTCGGACACTTTTAAAAAGTGACAAAAATCAAAATGGCGGCTAAACCATGTAACCTACGTATTCGCAATGATTTACTTTTTTACTCGCATTGTCATTGCGCATCTTTTAAAACAAGTTGCAAGTCTCTAGCTGCATTTTGAAATTTAGAATCCAACTGGCCCTTTAATGAGGAAAAAAAAATCAAAATTCCGCTTCGACACTTTTCCAGATCTCATTGAATTGTACAATGCCTGAAAGTTTCATGAACATTGGTCAATCCTTTAATTCAGGAATGTCCGGACAAAAAGTTCCGGAAATAATAATAATGATTGATTCGGATAAAAACAATACGTCTTTCAGACTTTGTCTTGAAGACCTAATTATCCCCGAGTGTTTGCAACATGAAAGATGAAAACTATAGTATACAGTATTGAAGCTAGCTTTAGCATGATTAAATGACTGCGTAGAAAAGCTATACCCAATAAAGCAACCAATAATACTACTTGGAGGGTAGGGCGGGATTTTAAAGCAAAACTTGCTGGTGCATACCGTCACGCCATTTTGATGACCAAGCACAAGTGGGGAAAGGCAACTGTCAAAGAACAACGCCAACTCTAACCCAAGCGGTAATAAAATATGAGAGGAGGTAACTCCAGCTTGTCTATTTGTGAACATTAAAAACTAATTCAATACCTGAATTACATAGTTAAAAATGAGTGTACATGGTTCGGTAAAGCCATAAGAATCGTTTTTGTCATTCGAAATAATAACATGTGTTCACAATAAAATGGCCGCCATGTAATTTTCGCTGTATACGAAACACCGTTATTACCACTGCGAATAATTAATCTGTTATCCTCTAAAGTGAATATGAATGACATAAACTATCATTATAGATTGAAAATTTGCAAAAATAAAATTTGCAAAAAACGTGCTACTGCCCCTTTAATACAATCATACACATATTTAACTATGGCAAGATTGAAGAGTGAAATATAACGGTCATTTTTTTGGTTTTGTTGCGTGTTTTACTTACTTCTTCAATGATTAGTTAAATAATTTAACTATTAGTATGCAATTCAACAACATTTTCACTTGTTGCTAAACATTCTGTCTAAATCCATTTTGAAACAGCGACTTGTAACAACATTTCCAGCTGATGTTCGTTTTAACAAATAGTTTAGATGTAGTATGTCATATTTATCTACATCAGACCCAGTATTCTCCTGGGACTTGAACCTGAAATCATATATCCTGTAAATTGAAAAAGTGGGGGAACAGTTTAGGTGCAGTTCTTTCACATTGTGTCGAAAGAAGATGCCAGGGTTATATACTGGATTTTACTGTTATAGAATAAAACATCACATTCCTGATTTATTTTTAGTATTCATCTGTGCATTAATATAAGACTTAAATAACATTTTCTTTTTGTTTTCGCAGGCTGAAGCGTCAAACGATAAACCACTTAATCTGCTTCTTCTTGGGAAGACCGGAAATGGGAAAAGTGCGACTGGAAACACGATTTTACAGCAACGGGTTTTTGTTGAGCGACCTGGCGGCGAATAGGTAACAACAGATTGTGAGCTGAGTGGAGGTGTGGTGCATGGCCGTCAGATTTATGTCTTGGACACCCCTGGATCAATGGATACTAAACACCCGGAAGCTTCACTGAAAACCTTGGCAGAAGCCATTTACAAACTCCAGAACTGCATTGATGGTTTCATCATCGTCTTGAGCTATAATCTCAGAATGACGGATGAGGAGAAGCTGTCTATTAAGAAGTTTGAGGAATTGTTTGGTTCTGAGATCTTTGATTTTGTCGTGTTCGCTTTTACACATGCGGATGCTTATGAATCGTACCAAAAAAGATATAGCGAAAAGAAAAGTTTAGAGGAGTTTGTTATAGAACATGGCGGAGATTTCCTTAAAAACACCCTCCAAAGATGTAAAAACAGATTCGTGGGAGTAAATAATTATGCTGAAAAGAATGACCTTCCTGTTGAAGCGTTGAAGATTTTTGACGGCTGTTGATAAGATGTTAAAAGAAAATCAAGGGAAAAGATATATGAGCCCTTACCTTAAAAATGACAATCTCTTACGCATGGAAGGTCTTCAAACTAACCTGCCAAGAGACGAAACCTTTGAAGAAATAGCCAAACGAAAGGGAAGAGAAATGGTTTCCTTTGATGAACACGATCAAGAATATAACGATGGAGAAGAAGATGAAAAAACATTTGTCAAGCAATCATCACAACAATTCATCCATAATGAAGTTTCAACAGCATATATGGGTAACGAGAGAGAAGATGTCTATCCCTCTAAAAATAACAATGTATTCAACATTGGAAGTCAGCGATCTTCCCTGCCAAAAGACCAAAACTATGACGAAATAGCAAAACAAAAGGTAAAAGAAATGGAAATGTTTGATGAACATGGCCTAGGAGATTATGAAGAGGAAGGAGAAGAAAAAGCACCATTAACGAGGCAATTCATCAATAATGAAGGTTCAACTGCAAATGTGGATAGGGGAATTGATGAATACAGGCCAGAACATAGATCCATAGAAGAACAAAGATTGGTAAAACGATCACCGCAGAAGTTCATCAATAATGAAGTTCCAACTGAAGAAGTGAATAAAGGAAAGGAAGGTGTCTATCAGGAGATGGAAAAAAGTGAGGCAAAGTGCTTCCCTGCAAAAGCCACAGTGACGGTGCCAAGTAGAGGTGACGTCAAACTCAAGGATTTAGCTGTGGGCGATAAAGTGATGACATTTGACAAAAACTTAAAGCTACAGGAAACAGAGGTTTACATCATGCTCTAGAGAAATGCCAGGCGACCTTCATCAACATACAGACAAAGAGCTGCAAACTGCAGGCGACACCAGGACACCTGATTTACATACATACAGAAGAAGGCCGAAATGCAAAAGCTGCCAGAGATGTCCAACCAGGAGAGAAGCTTATCACAGCTGACTGTGAGGGAGGAATTGTCCTGGAGGAGGTGGAGGAGGTCTGGGAGTCCGAGGAGGAGGGTCCATTTGCTCCCTTCACCCTGAGCGGCTCCCTGCTGGTCGGGGGAGTACTCGTTTCCTGTCACGTGGACGTGCTGTCCGACTCTGTGGCACATCTCCTGCTGGAGCCGGTCAGGCTGCTGTACAGCTTCTCTCCGACCACTCTTGCTGCTGTCAGCAAGGCGGATCTGGATGGGGTTCCAGTCTGGATGAGATGGTGTATGGACCATATGCTTTGAAAGTTCTGGACCTTTGATTTTACCCTGCATATTGAATATCATCCTCCCAGTGCACATTGTCCTTGCCGCAAGATGGGTCGGGACGGGATTTCAGCCCAGACGAGATGATGTTTGGAGGATCTTCCCTGAACCATTGAAAGATTGGTGTTATCTACTTTGTTGTACTTTGGAACAGACGTTGCGTGTTGTACGTGCTTTGACCTTATATTTTTACATTATTTCTGTGGTTTCAGTCTGGAACTAGGAACTGCTTTGATATTCTATATGTTTATACCTTGACTAGCTTCTTATTGAAGAATATGAGTTTTATGATAAATTTAGTTTGCATATGGTGTGATGTTGAATGCCTACATGTACCTGCAAATTAGATGTAAGACCAAATGGTAAATTATCAAAAACCTTGGCTTTTTATTTGTATGAGTTTAATCACAGTCGTCAAGTCCGGAGCGGATTGGGCTATACAGGTTATGATATTTTGTTGATTGAAATTTTAGATATGATATTCATGTTACGTTTTATTTATGTATGTTCATTGATAATTCAGTATGTACATGTACACCATTTCCTATCGTGGCATATGGAATCTTTTGCCTGTTTACTATAAATGTTGAATTTTGCACTGAAATAGTTGTTTTGTGACAAGCAGACAGAGTCAACTGTATCAGTCGCCTAGTGGGACACGTTTAAAAATTAAAGTCTAAAAAAACCTGTATGAAGCAAAATTTGCATGGCGTTCATTTTAATGTGAACACATTTTATTATTTCGAATTACAAAAACGATTCCCATGGCTTAACCTAACCATGTACACTCATTAAAAGCTAACTTCGGATGCAATCAAAGGACTGCATGCTTGATGGATTTTCGTGTAAAATCTTTAGTAAAAATAAAACAAAACGAGATGCTTCATAAATGTTAGATACAGGAATCAATAACCTGCAATTAGAAATAATTACATTCACCCAACATATTATACAGCAACCAATTTATCATCATTAAGAATTGTCTCCTAGACTCAGCTAGCATGCCTACATCAATAACTTGTTTGAGGTGACGTGAGTTGGAGTTTAGCAACACCGCTTTCAAGAGTATTTCACTTATATCACGGCTGCTAGTATTATTGCAGGAAGAAAGTCCGCAACGCCATGTGGCTATGCATTGCGATGAAATATGACAGCAACGGCTGGAACTAGCGAATCATGGCTGGTACTATGCTGAAATTTAGTGTAGCATTGCACCAAAACCTTACTGCGTTTAGAACAGTTCTCCACTGCAGACTAAGTTGCCGTGCCCCTGGCGGGATTCGAACCAAGGACCTCTTGATCCGAAGACGAACGCGCTAACCACTGCGCTATCCCGCCCCAAACATGTTTGAGGGGCATGTTAGAAGTCGTACTTCATAAATACAATGACAAGATCATATAATGAAATGTTAAAATGTTAAGATTCTCTCCGCAACCACTCAGACTTCACCACAAGAAAGTTACAAGAAACTTTATACATTCGGCGCTACAAACTATCCCTGAACCGTGACCTATGATACATGCAACATACAATGAACTATCTATTTTACTTCCAAGTTTTAACTTTCAGCCAAATCTCCACTCCTCCAACACTCTGGCTTCAAAAGACATGCTTTGTCTCTTTCCTAATCGTTGTGTTTGTACATCCTTCGCTTGATTAGACTTAATTACATTGTTTATCTTGTTCATGTACTACCTGTGTTGTTTCTGTTAATCATCCTCATGTATGTTTTTTGGTTATTGTTATTATAATATATGTCTGGTACACGCATACCTCTCAAAATACACTGTACACCATCTTTGGTTGATTTCGGTCTACAAACAACTACCAAAACGTTACTCTCCTTTACATAAAGATGTTGATTATCCATAAACTCATTATGTACACCTATAAATACGTACTGATAAGTTTGCAGTCGTATGTGCAAATAGATAATTAACATACAGCGGGTGGCCATATTATTACGTACATGTGACGTAATCCCATAGACTTACATGTTAATTACCTCTTGCGGGAATAATTTTCATAAATTAACTAAAAGTCTCTTTGTTGTCATATTTTGCAGACATATTGTTTATCATCTCGGCTATATGTACATAATTACCTGTCATCAGTCGATTAGTTTTCGAATGACACTTGTTTAAACATCGTATATTCAACTTGTAATTCTAATGTCCCATTGACGGCCATGTTAAACCTAATCGGTGTGCTGTATATGTGTTGTTTGATAAGAGGTAATTTTCTTAATAATTATCAGAAAAAAAGTTGGAAATTATGTCTCTGTAGCTAAGATGATTTCCTATCTTTTTGTACATATTTCAGAATTTATTGACAAACAATAACTCCATGAAAATTATTCCCGCAAGAAGTATTTAATATGTAAGTCTATGGGATTACGTCACATGTACGTAATAATATGGCCACCCGTTGTAGTAACATAACTCATCGACTCAACCTCTTGCAACGCACAGTCGCAACACAAGCAATTGACACCCGTCACAACTTGCCCGCTTTGCACTTGCAAAGCGAGCCCAGCCAGACAGTCTGGCTTGGCAAGCGACCCAAATACTCACAGAGTCACACCAAACACGACCAAAAGTCGACTAATTAACAAGAATTAGTCCAGCTGCGTGGACAGGTTGGGCCTTTGATGAACTCTGAGGAGGAAATATCACAACACAAATATTTTATTCTTCATTTATATATTAGGGGAAACAGCGAAAAGTCGAGAGAGAACACACGCTTAACTGTATGTTCGCTTAACAAAATAGGGAATGATTACGTCACAGCCGTCACGTGGTACGAGCGCCACCTCTACCGGGTAGCGTCCCTTTTTTATCTGTGTGATTTGTGTTGAGGTACACTTCAGGGAAAGCGTTGAGCAATGTTGTTTTTTCAATCCTGATAAGTATGTTTAAAATTAGCATTTATCTTGTAAATAAGTGTATACAATTTCATACATCAGGGTATGATACTTTCCATTTTATGTACCCAAACACACAATGGGTGTTAAAGGGGCAGTAGCACGTTTTTTGCAAATTTTATTTTTTCAAATTTCCCATTTATAATGATAGTTTTTGTCATTTATATTTACTTTTCAGCCTAAATCATCTTATTACACAAACCAATGTTCCACTGTGGTAATAACTGCTGCGTATAAAGCAAACAATGCATGGCGGCCATTTTATTGTGAACACAATTTAATCATTTCCCATTACAAAAACGATCCCCTTGGCTTTACCGAAACATGAACACTCATTTTCAATTTGATTTTCCGGAGAGAGAAGGGTAGTTTACTATTGGTGACATTATTTTTCAAATTCATTTCATCAACTTATTTGAGCGAAAAAACGTGATACTGCCCCTTTAAACTCGCTTTTTAAAGGCGCTGTAGCACGTTTTTTGCACATTATGTTTTCTCAAATTTGCCATGAAAGTTAATACAATTGCATGTGATGTTTAAGGGTAACAAATCTCTTGACATTACCCGATAGGTAGAATCCATTGAAAACGGTTTGCTGAATTTGAGGGAAAAGGTGCAACCCCCATCTCACCGGCTTAACAACGACATGAGTATCTATGTCTCCTACATGGAATAAAGAAGTTATGTATCCATAAAGTTGTTCTTCATGCTACTCTAAGTGTTTTGGTATCGTTACATCAGCCCGATCACTTGAACTGCCTTTTTGATGTGAACACATTAAAATGGTCGCTCGAAGGGAAATGGGCTCGCAAGGTTTATCCGAGCCATGCACATTCGTTTTAAAACTCTTTTTATTGATTCAGAGGTTGTATCCAGCCATTGGTAACAATAATTTACATATTGGTGAGACCACCTTATTTCAGAAAGAAGAACGTGCTCATTTAAACACTGTTTTGACCAGAATGTTTGTCATTTAACCTTAGAAAAATTAAACATAAGCTTATTACAAAACGTTTTTGACAAAATCTACTTTCTTTGGTGTTTATTTTAACGCATATTTCCTGCATGCCTTTATAGAATACGCAAACATTCTCTCATTAACTTACATTTAAAGGGGCAGTAGCACGTTTTTTTGCAAGTTTTATTTTTCCAGATTTCCCATTCATAACGATAGTTTTATTTACTTTAGGGGGTTAAACATCTTATTACACAAACCAATTATCCGTAGTGGTAGTACACGATGTTGCGTATAAAGCAAAAATTGCATGGCGGCCATTTTATTTTGAACACAATTTATTATTTAGAATGACAAAAACGATTCCCATGGCTTTACGGAACCATGTACACTAATTTTTTAACTTGGTTTTCCGAAGAGAGAAGGGTAGTTTACTATTGGTGATATTATTTTTCAAATACAATTCATCAACTTATTTCAGTAAAAAAAAACGTGCTACTGCCCCTTTAAAGATGATAATAACAAAGTATTGAACAACATTGTAATCAATGTCAACAGCTGAATAATTAAGGATATTTCAGGCTTCGTTTGGTTAGAAACTCGTTATAAAGATACAAACCCGCGGACGGTTATCAAATCAATGTATTTGCATGTATCACGTGTACTTGTATGTTGCGTGTGGCTCTCTACTGTTGAAGTGCGGAAAATGTCGCCTTCTTTGGTTTTCTTCAAGAGATGTCTTCAGCTGGTGACACTAGTTGTCCTGCAGTTGAATTTTATCGAAGGTAAATATAACATTTTCATTCCCCTATTCATTTCTATCGAAGGTAAATACAATATTTTCATTCTCCTATACATTTCTATCGAAGGTAAATACAACATTTTCTTTTCCCTATACATTTCTATCGAAGGTAAATATTACATTTTCATTTCCCTATACATTTCTATCGAAGGTAAATATTACATTTTCATTTCCCTATACATTTCTATCGAAGGTAAATACAACATATTCATTCTCCTATAAATTTCTATCGAAGGTAATTATTACATTTTCATTCCCCTATACATTTTTATCGAAGGTAAATACAACATTTTCATTTCCACATTTCTATCGAATGTAAATATAACATTTTCATTCCCCTACTATTTTCTATCGAAGATAGGTATAACACTTTCATTTGATTTTAAGGTACATAAGTTTAGATAAAATAACGACATTAATATCAATGAATTAGGTTGCTGTCTACAAATACAAGATGAATACCATGTTATTCTCGTATATCCATATTTTGAGCACATTATAAAATTAAAATCGCATAGAACCGTTACGAAGACGTGAACAATTTGTAAAACCAATAATTGATTTGCACGTAATGAGCAGTTTCCAATTTCATTGGTAAGTCATTGTTATTCAACACGTTAAAATCTTTATTCAAATCAATATTTTTATCCAGAGTTGTTTTGCGAGATTCTAACCCAAAGTACATTCAAGTATACACAATACACAATACAAAATACACAATACTATAATACACAATACAAAATACACAATACACCTATCAGAGGGGTACCGTTTTTGTCGACCCGGATAATATTATCGATAATAACCGATAAGCTATTGGTAAAATCAATTCTGGTTTTCAGTTTTCAAATCCTGCAAGAGATTCGTCCAAAAAAAACAACAAATAAATTATACTATTGGAGTTAGATTACTTTCAAATATAACAATGCTACATTTGTTCACCATATACATAACATGACTTTCTATGTGACATCATGAATTTCGCAAAGGAACTTGTGCTATAGTTGGAAAAAAAGCTTATCGCCTGCATTGCAATATTTTGCCATCACAGGGTTGGTTGGAATGTGAGCTAAACCATAGAGACGTGAAGTAATAATCGAAGCTATATATCTGCATTCCGAAAGTTTGTTCAACAACATGTGTAATATCATGTAAATTGACGTTCATTGTAACGTCAATAAACCGGTCACATACAATGACAATGAACCATCAAATATCCATAAGTAAATAATCATTCACAAACCTATCATGTGACCGTAACGTCAGTGGTGCATTTTTCTTTAATTGACATGACAAATTAGACAGAAGTCAAATTTTGAAAAAAATCAACTCTGATCAATTATCGAATAATTCTTTTCATATGGACTAAATGAGAGCATAATTTTATCAAATAAATTTAATGGGTATAAGAGGAAATATATAGGATGTATGTATGACCTCTTGGTCACTTACTGAATAATTCACAGAAGAAAATAAAAACTGTAGTTTTTGAAAGATTGACCCTGGTTACCTTAAAAAGCTGCCAAAATTGGAACCGTTTACTTTGAGGTATACAATCAAATTATGTAATTGAACACTTAACTGTCTTCTTATTATGCAAAAATGCAAAGTGGTCGGTACTTTTCACGTTGATGTCATGTTTCAAAGACATGCCAAATTAAATGATATTTGCACTGATACCCAAGTAGGTGCACAAACGTTCGGTATGCATCCTCGTTTACCCATGGTTTTATATGTGCTTCGTTACTCTCCGTTACTTCCCACCAATGGGAAACCTTATAAGGAGAATCTGTACTCAACTTACCCGCCATTAGCCGGCGTGACGAAGTCAGTAACCAAAGACAATGCTCAAGACAGAAATGCTCAAGGGAGATAACCGGTGATGGATGGCTAACACAATGACATCGCTTGCTTTGAAACGAAGTGATATAAATTATCATTGGCTCTCAGGTCCAAGCTGCGTAGCAGTTTGATTGGCTCACGCCGGCCAAGGGCGGGTAATTTGAGTACAGATTTCGCTGACAGAGTTTCCCATGGGTGATATAGTGGAGAGTAACGGAGCATATATAAAACCATGGGTAACCGAGGATGTTTGGTATGCAGCTACATTGTACTTTGTCCCCTCCGGGTCATGCATGAATTCACAGTTTAATGAGCGCAAATCACAGAACTTGGAACATAAATTTCAAGTCAATAAAGATATCAATAAAGCACTCAATGCCATCTGTTCGATTTTTATTTGTCAACTGTCATAGTTTATATTAATGAGGTTCCTTTGCTAGTTTTTGCACGTCTCAGTTGTCAGATACAGATGATACATCGCCTTGTAGTTTTTGTGTTCATTCAGTAACAGTGTTATGGTTGTGCATTAGAAATTAATTTTTGGTAACATACAGGTTAAATCATTGTATAACAATTGTGCGAAATATTATTTGCATTATGATGAAAAATATACTTCTATATAATCTATTTATAGCGCAAAAGGTCATTTATGCTGTTCCCAGTCAAACGTCGAAATGATCTCCCTTGGAATAAAAAACTCTCAAATTTTAATAATACGAAGTAAAGTTTGTTTGGATACATATACTTTTAGGAAGTTTAATTTTGTTGGTTGATAATATTTCTGCCAAGAAGGGTTTTCCCCTGCAATTCTTCAGATTGACGTGGAAATGAATTATTAAAAGAAAACAACCAAATTGAGTAAACATTAAATTTTCAAAAGTCTTCAAACTAGCAATAGGATTACATGTTCATCGTGCATTAATATGTATATGTAACCATGAACCTTTTATAAAAATAATGCCATAATAATGAACTGCATTTGTTGTTTTATGATTATAATGATGTGAAATGATAGTGACAAATGTAAATATTTTGCGACAACCACAAACCAGATTTTCCATGTGGTCATGAAACCAGAATGTTCAGTTTCAGAATTTTATTTGAACATTGTTACACAAAATATTAAATTTGTAGCATAAAACAGTGTCATAATTGAGTATTAGACAAAACAAACTAATTGAAAATATAAAATTATGCAATTGTCTTTATATCGTCAATATAATAAAATATTATTTTAAAAAGATTTAAAGGAGCAGTAGCAGGTGTTTTCGTTCATATACGTTGATGAAATGTATTTGAAAAATAATGTCACCAATAGTAAAACACCATTGTCTCATCGGAAAATCAAGTTAAAAATAAGTTTACATGGTTCTGAAAAGCCATGTGAATCGTTTTTGTGATTCGAAGTAATAAAATATGTTCACATTAGAATGACCGCCTTGCAATTTTTGCTTTTTACGCGGCACCGTTATTACCACTACGGATAACTAATTGTATGGTTTATGGAGAATGTGGCAGATACCCATTGTACATTGAGTCTAATATAAAAATGAATAAATACTGGTTAAGGTTATTAAAAATGCCTTCACATAGATTACCAAGAACATGTTATGATATGATGTTACTTTATGATAGCCACGGTAAAACTAACTGGGTAACACACACGAAACACTTGTTATCATTTATTGGCTTCGGTAATGCCTGGCATGATCAATTTGTAGAATCCCACTCTCATTTTGTTCTTCCTAGTAAAACAAAGACTTAAAGATATATTTCTGCAAAATTAGTTAACAAGTCTCTCATTGTCTAATAAATGTTTCTACTACAAAATGCTAAAAGATTCAATTCATGCAGAACATTACCTTTCGATCTTGACAATAAGGAAATATAAGTCTTCATTGTCTAGACTACGCTGCTCTTCGCATGATTTATATATTGAAACTGGAAGATATAAAAATATTAAAAAAGAAAATAGATTATGTCAAATGTGCAATTTGAATAATGTCGAAGATGAGTATCATTTTGTGTGTGTTTGCCCAGCATACTTATCGTTAAGAACTGTATATTTAAAGAAATACTATTATGAACACCCTGAAACTTTTAAGTTTATATCATTGATGAAAACTTCTTCTAAAGTTCAATTAGAAAATTTGTTCATCTACATCCATAAAGCTTTTACTCTTAGACAAACTGTGTTGCTACCACCAAATGAATAAATGTAATATGTACTACAGGCCTGAGACCTTTCAGTATGACTTCAACTTAGGTGTGTAATATAAGAGGTTTACCCACTAAAGTGAATATAAATGTCAAAAGCTATTATTATAAATCGAAAATTTTCAAATTAAATTTGTCCTACTGCCCCTTTAATACAATCATACACATATTTAACTATGGCAAGATTGAAGAGTGAAATATAAGGGTCATTTGTTTGGTTTTGCATGTTTTACTTACTTCTTCAATGATTAGTTAAATAATTAAACTATTAAGGTTCGTTTACACTTGCACGAATTTTCCATTCGCATTTCAAGACCCCAGTGATTGCCAATGAGTGAAGTATTGATTATATAATTTGTTTACATAACAATGTGCACACCTCCGTTTGCGCATTATTCGCGCACACCTTACGTATATGATGCGAATCCACGAATTGACCTGCATTGCACGCACAATTCGCGCACAACCACGACTATGTTGCGTTCCATGCACGCATATGTTGGGTCTCTGGTCGGAAGAAGTTGCGTTTTGGTAGGGACAGGCACGACTGAATCAAGCATGCTTGTCAAGATCGTGACCTTTTTAGTCACGATTGGTGTACAGTACTGCCCGCATTGGAGGTGTATATAAAGGCAGTACCCCATCTTGAAGACATTGTAACAAGCCGTTTTAACTGAACTTAAAGGTACATCCATTGTGTTGTTGGGGGTCAAATATGACAAACGTTGTAAATGGTCTTATTTTATCGAGAAGTACCAACTGTTACTGAAAACTACCATTTTAATGATACTGGACTTAGTATATTGACGAGGTGAAGGTAAAAGTAGTGATTTCTGATCGAAAACCGGACAATGCACCGCGTGTGGCGCGCGCCACAGAGTCAAACGTAATTTTTTAATCTTATTTACACCAGACAAAATAACAAAATTGGGTTAATAATGTTCAATAGGTCATATAACTACTCTGCATGTATATAGGACGTTCACTTTCGGTTTCTACACATGCATAATGATGTTACTCGATTTTAATTGGAAAATAGTAAATATGATATGTTTGGCGATTTGGGATGAATATGCAAGATAAGTGAATTTATTTGTATTGTAAACATCACATATGGTGTGTTGGAACGTATTAAAGCCAAATAAAATTTTATGAAACACAATGGATGCACCTTTAAGTACTCTCACGAAAAGGAAAATATGTGATGCCGATGGGAAGATAACACTCCTCAATCTATCAAAAGAGTTCTAAAACGAATGTATATGGTTCGGTTAAGCCAGGCAAGTCCAATTACCCTTTAAATGGTCATGTTGAGGTGTTCACGCTAAAATGGTTGCTCAAAGGTAGTTGAAGTGATCTGACTGATGTAGCGATACCTAAACACTCAGATTTATATTTAAGGGGCACCATGATGGAATGGTCAACCATCTAGCTCTGTACCTGTCCATTATCATCCTCCACGCAGGCGGTCTGCGCACCTCGGACTTCCTCCTTCGTCGTGCTTACAGACCCCTGCCACTAGCCGAAATAACTGCACTGCTGGATTCGTCGGTCAAAGGTTAACGGCAGAAGTTCCCGGCAGGGGTGTGTAAGCCTGACTTGACATGCGCACACCGCTGCTTGGAGGATGGTCCATTATATGCATGAGCCCTGTCTTCTCCATGGGACAAAGTCACTCGTAAAATTTATAATTACATAAAAAAACCTGTCACCCAAATTTGTTAAAACTTTTTTTGCTCAATCTTAAATGACTTATGCGCTCTTTTAATCCAGGCTACTGTCTCGAAAACGTGGCTCAGGGCAAACCTACACACCAGCCAGCCACTGCCCATGATGGACTCCCAGAGCTAGCAGTGGACGGGGATGAAAACAACGAGTATTATGATCGCTCCTGCACATTCACCCTTGGTAGCGGGACGACCAACCCCTACTGGCAGGTGGATCTGCAGGCTGAGTACAGCATCAGGGCTGTCACCATCACCAACAGGGCGGATGACTTCGGTACTGCAGTTACTTTGTTAGTTTCTCTTGTGAAAGTAAGGGTAAACGTAGAAGACAAAATGTTGCATGTTTACTTTAACTTTACACCAATGTCTCGAGAGTCTAAGAAATTTCAGCGCCTTTCTAGTTTTAGTGTCGAATGTGAAGTTGTCTTGTTGTGTACATTATTATGTCTGTCTTACACACAGCTAGAGGTAGCGAACCATATATTATGCAAGGGTACAGAGACCTATTTCAAGAACCAGACTGAGAAACACACTTCCATACAATGAAGCCATTAGAAAGTGATTCCGGATAGCCGGATGACAACAGTAAGATACAGTGAATAATGGGATGAAGGGAAATGAGTAGACACTGGTAGATCTGAATATAGACCGACAGAGACAGAGACAGAAACAGAGCGACAACAACATTGACGGATCAAACGGAAGGTGATGTACAGAGACAGAAACAGACCGACAGCAACATTTACGGATAGAGATGGAAAATGATGGACAGAGACAGAAACAGACCGACATCAACATTGAAGGTTCGAGATGGAAAATGATGGACAGAGACAGAAACAGAGCCACAGCAACATTGACGGATAGAGATGGAAAATGATGGACAGAGACAGAAACAGACCGACATCAACATTGAAGGTTCGAGATGGAAAATGATGGACAGAGACAGAAACAGAGCCACAGCAACATTTACGGATAGAGATGGAAAGTGATGGACAGAGACAGAAACAGACCGACAGCAACATTGATGGATAGAGATGGAAAGTGATGGACAGAGACAGAAACAGACCGACAGCAACATTGATGGATAGAGATGGAAAGTGATGGACAGAGACAGAAACAGACCGACAGCAACATTGACAGATAGAGACGGAAAGTGATGAACAGGAGACAGAAACACACCGACAGCAACATTGACGGATAGAGACGGAAAGTGATGGACAGAGACAGAAACAGACAGACAGCAACATTGACGGATCAAGATGGAAAGTGATGGACAGAGACAGAAACAGAGCGACAGCAACATTAACGGATAGAGACGGAAAGTGATGGACAGAGACAGAAACAGACCGACAGCAACATTGACGGATAGAGATGGAAAGTGATGCACACAGACAGAAACAGAGTGACAGCAACATTGGCGGGTCGAGACAGAAAGTGATGGACAGAGACACAAACAGGGCAACAACAACATTGACAGATCGAGACGGAAAGTGATGGACAGAGACAGAAACAGAGCGACAACAACATTGACGGAACAAACGGAAGGTGATGTACAGAGACAGAAACAGACCGACAGCAACATTTACGGATAGAGATGGAAAGTGATGGACAGAGACAGAAACAGACCGACAGCAGCATTTACGGATCAAGACGGAAAGTGATGGACAGAGACAAAAACAGACCAACAGCAACCTTTACGGATCAATACGGAAAGTGACGGACAGAGACAGAAACAGACCGATAGAAACATTGACGGATAGAGATGGAAAGTGATGGACAGAGACAGAAACAGACCGACAGCAACATTGACGGATAGAGACGGAAAGTGATGCACACAGACAGAAACAGAGTGACAGCAACATTGGCGGGTCTAGACAGAAGGTGATGGACAGAGACACAAGCAGGGCAACAACAACATTGACGGATCGAGACGGAAAGTGATGGACAGAGACAGAAACAGAGCGACAGCAACATTGACGAGTCGAGACAGAAAGTGATTGACAGAGACAGAAACAGAGCGACAACAACATTGACGGATCAAAAGGAAGGTGATGGACAGAGACAAAAACAGACCGACAGCAACATTGACGGATAGAGACGGAAAGTGATGGACAGAGACAGAAACAGAGCGACAGCAACATTGACGAGTTGAGACAGAAAGTGATTGACAGAGACAGAAACAGAGCGACAACAACATTGACGGATCAAAAGGAAAGTGATGGACAGAGACAGAAACAGACCGACAGCAACATTGACGGATCAAAAGGAAAGTGATGGACAGAGACAGAAACAGAGCGACAACAACATTGACGGATCAAAAGGAAAGTGATGGACAGAGACAGAAACAGACCGACAGCAACATTGACGGATCAAAAGGAAAGTGATGGACAGAGACAGAAACAGAGCGACAACAACATTGACGGATCAAAAGGAAAGTGATGGACAGAGACAGAAACAGAGCGACAACAACATTGACGGATCAAAAGGAAAGTGATGGACAGAGACAGAAACAGACAGACAGCAACATTGATGGATAGAGATGGAAAGTGATGGACAGAGACAGAAACAGACAGACAGCAAAATTGATGGATAGAGATGGAAGTGATGGACAGAGACAGAAACAGACCCACAGCAACATTTACCGATAGAGATGGAAAGTGATGGACAGGAGACAGAAACACACCGACAGCAACATTGACCGGTCGAGACGGAAAGTGATGCACACAGACAGAAACAGAGTGACGGCAACATTGGCGGGTCGAGACAGAAAGTGATGGACAGAGACACAAACAGGGCAACAACAACATTGACGGATCAAAAGGAAGGTGACTGACAGAGACAGAAACAGAGCGACAGCAACATTGACGGATCAAAAGGAAAGTGATGGACAGAGACAGAAACAGACAGACAGCAACATTGATGGATAGAGATGGAAAGTGATGGACAGAGACAGAAACAGAGCGACATCAACATTGACGGTTCGAGGCGGAAAGTGATGGACATAGATAGAAACAGACCGACAGAAACATTGACGGATAGAGATGGAAAGTGATGGACAGAGACAGAAACAGACCGACATCAACATTGAGGGATAGAGATGGAAAGTGATGGACAGAGACAGAAACAAAGCGAGAACAACATTGACGGATAGATATTGAAAGTGATGGACAGAGACAGAAACAGAGCGACAACAACATTGACATATAGAGATGGAAACTGATGGACAGAGACGGAAACAGAGCGACAGCAACACTGATTGATCGAGACGGAAAGTGATGGACAGGAACAGAATGACAAAATAACAGATGTAAGATTACAAAATAACAATAGGGCAGTGAAATAAATATTGAAAGACAAGTATGGTGAGATGAGATGATTTGGGGTTTGAACCTGCTTCCAAGAGTATAATTTCACTCTTTGACGGCAGCTTGTATTACAGGAAAAACACCCGCATAACCATCGTGACTCATTTAGTATGCGGAGAAGCCCGCGAGCATTGACTTTAACTAACGAACCATGGATGGTACTTCGATGTGTATTGTAGCACTGCACTCATACCTTATTGCACACATCAATCGCTCTCTACAGCAGGCAAGATTCCTAGGTCACTGCCTGGATTCGAAACCCGGAACTCTTGATCTGAATGCGACCAGGCTGAATCTCTGGCACAAAAAAACACCACAATCTCCCGTCCCGAACCTCACCTCTCAAGCATAGATATGACAGAAACACTGAGTAATAAGAGCCAAATGAATACTCCAATATTTTTTTAAAATGTATTTTTTTTCTCCAGTGTGGCGGCTGAATAACTTCGATATCGAGGTCTACCAAACCAATCCATTAACAGATCCCGCAACTTCATTTGAGAAATGTCTTACTTTCCCTGGATCTTTTGGACCCGTCACTCGGACTCTCTTCTGTGACAGTTTGATTCTTGGCCGCTATGTCCGCATCCGTAAAAACACAAATGTCATCTCTGATGGCTTAACTTTGTGTGAGGTTGCTGTCCATGCATATATCGAAGGTAGGAATATTTAAATCTATGTCATTATTAACAGTAACATTGGTGACCCTAACATAGCTAACACTAAAATTGGTAACACTAAAATTGGTAACACTAACATTGGTAACACTAACATTGGTAATAATAAGATTGGAAACACTAACATTGTTCACATTAACATAAGTAACATTCAGTCTGATTAAAATCGACCTTGTTCCGAGGAATAAAATTTGCAAAATAATGCATCTGCCGGGATAAGAACACGTTCTGTAGATTCCTCGTCACAAGTCAGAGAACACCCAGTATAGGCGGGTGTTCCGAACCAGTTTAACGCAGCCTAAACCCGGTCAAATAGCTGAGCAATCACATCATTTTTTTAAATGGTCGCTGTTTTGAAAGCATTCGGAACAGACGAAATGGTAGTAATCTGCCCCCAATCTTCTCGCACCGAAAACTTTTGTTGGACGTCTTGCGATTGGTTAACTGAATTTCGTCAGAACATTGGAGTCTATGGGCTGTTATCAGACGGTTTTGCGTGGAAACCTCTGAACGATATGAGTTCGTATCCCGGCAGATGCATTATTTTGCAATTTCTATTCCTCGGAAAATCGTCTATTTTAATCAGACTGAGTAAGAGTAAAATCTGAATTTGAAATGCTACCTCTGATTGTGGCAAATGTATACTGCAGTTTAATCTAAATAGTTAACCAATGTTAGTGTAACCAGTGTTAGTGTAACCAATGTTAGTGTTATTAATGTTACTGTTTCCAAAAATAGAGTTACCAATGTTATTGTTATTATTGTTAGTGTTACAAATGTTTGTGTCACCAATGTTAATGTTACCAATGTTTGTGTTATCAATGTTAGTGTTATTAGTGTTACTGTTACCAATGTTACTGTTACCATTGTTAGTGTTACCAAATTTAGAATTACAAATGTTAGTGTTATTAATGTTACTGTTACCAATATAAGTGTTACCAATGTTTATGTTACCAATGTTATTGTTACCAATGTTATTGTTACCAATATGAGTGTTATTAAATGAACTTATGGTATATATTTTGTATTCACATTTTATATTCAAATTGCTAATTGACATGCGTTTGTAAATATTCCGTTCTCAAATGACCTACCATAATGAGAGAGTTTCAAAGTCGACACTCTATTGATTTCATATTTCTTGCCTTCAATAATAGTTGATCATTTATTCGTGTATGCATAGCCAACATTATCTCTTATGTGATATTCATTGTCTTCATTATACTTTTCCATTTCTTCATTCACAGGTGGCATCTGTGACCCCAAAGCAAAGAGACCATCGAAGTTTATTTCTCAGAACGAGGTGTACATGAATGTTTCCGGTTTCAAGGAGTTTACCGGAAGTCTGATGTCGTGCATGGTTGAGTGTTTCTGGCTTCCCATGTGTGACGGGTTCAACTTCAACGGAACTGGACATGGTAATGGGTCGTGTGAGCTGATTCCGATTAGGAAGGCTGGTTTGCCTCTCACGAAGTCTGGCTGGACCTTCTACGAGGCTGTCTGTGCTTGAACAACAAAAACCCTGCCCCGGATCATGAACAAACTTCAGTAGAGACTGTGTGTTTCTACACAATTCTTAAGCTGCTCAAATGTCAGAGGAGAGAAGCGCAGTCCCTATCTGTATACATTTAGTTCGGCAGTTACGTATTATGTTGAAGGTAATAAGAAAACAAAGAAATGTCAACCTAAGTTTATTTATATTGCAACAATATATCAGATCGTAAATACCCAATCTCGCGAGTAATGTTATTTGCATTTACGATGTTTTAAAGTCCTTTGAGATTCTGCCTTCCTCTGTAGACCGTACCATCGGAAAATACCATATTCCAGTAAAAAGACTTGAACGAAGCAATTGTTTGAAAATTTTCCTGATTTATTAAGGAAGTGGAATCATGAAAACTTAGCACAATTGACCTTGTGATAGCTAAAAAAGTTAACTGACAAATATCTTTGGCTTGTAAATTTATATTTGATCAATTTATATAATTTATGTTATTTTGTAAGCATATTTTTCCATCGATCTGATATGTCGTGAGGCGATCACGTGTCCGTCGACTGAAATGTATATTGACTCCAGCCGAGTCTGACCAAAAGCCGTCAATTGATTGTTGCATGACGTCAAACGATTGTTGTATGACGTCATGCCATTTTTATCATTACGTCATTGGACCGTTCTCCCAGCTTTTCATACAAAATTACATTTTGAGTTTATTTATTGTTTTCCTTACATTTCTGTATTACATAATAAAACAATTACGGACTGGTGAATTCGATCAATACCTGTTTTTTTATTATCTCATCATCAGTCTTTAATTGTATAATATCGAAGTGTTGTAAAGGACAATTGAAAGTCTATGGCAACACTAACATTCTTCGTTGCTAAGGAATGGAATTATGAATAAGAGGTCTCACCATAGGAGGATTTGTTCCTGGTCATATGTCATGCATCCTCGATAATCCAGGGTATACGTTCTGATAAATCTACACTATTAGATTTATCGGATAAATCTACACTATTAGATTTATCGGAACGTATACCCTGGATTATCGAGGATGATATGCCCTCGGGCCTGGAACAATTACATGCCTATCGTTCAATTGTACAATGGAGACCCTAAATATTGTTCAGGTGTAAATAATTGTTTCCAAAAGAAGTGTGCCTAAATAATTTACATTTCATTGATATAAGATATGACACAACCTGATGTTCAGGTCATCAAATATAGTTGTCGTTATTTGATGTTGTAGGTGTTTTTTTTTTTTTATGCCGGGGCTATATTGTTTTTCACCTGTCTATCTTTCTTCAAACTTTAACCTTCTTCATAACATTTGATTTGTTAGTGATCATCCTTTTGATGCTTCACACGCAGTAAGGTTTGGGTGCAATGTTACACTGAACTTCAGGGTTGTACCACCCATGGTTCGCTAGTTCCAGCCGTTGCTCGCAGGTTTCAATGCAATGCATAGCCACATGGCGTTGTGGGCTTTCTCCCTACCATAATACTAGCAGCCGTGATATACCCCTATGTGAACATAAGCTATTTATTACCTTTACAAATATTTATTATTTTGTAAATATCATCTTTAATAGATATCTAATCTTTGTAAATATCATCTTTAATCTGTATTACATATTTGTAAATATTTGTAAATGTTTGTAAATATTATTAAATATTTGTAAATATCATCTTTAATCTGTATTAAATATATGTAAATGTCATCTTTAATCTGTTTTAAAGATTTGTAAATATCATCTTTGATAATGTTGTAAAGGTTTGTAAATAACATCTCTAATCATGCTGTAAAGGTTTGTTAATAGCATATTAATGTTTGTAGTAATTAGTGAAGGTGACTGATACCGCGGGGGATGGGAGAGGGGGGAGTCTGCGCGAGGGTAGGGAGAAGGTGTGGGTTGGGATTTTGGCTTTTGGTGTCGGGGTTTGTTTGGGTCGGGGTCGGGGTCGGCGGACTGCAGGTATTGGAGGTTTGGGGTGACTTGTGTGGATTATAAAGATTGAGGGTAAGAAGAGGGAGTGTATGTTGGAAGTGGGGGTGGGTAAGTTGTGAAGTAGGGTGACTGGGGTTTCGTTGTGGTTGGCTTTTATGTTTGGGGTGGTGCAGGGGATACCATTTTCCTGTGTTGAGCTGGAGGGTGAGAGGCATGAGTGCGAGTGTGTCTGTAGGGATGGGGTTGGGCGGCAGGCGTTGCCTGTGTTGAGTTGGGGGGTGAGAGGCGAGTGCATTTGTATGTATGTTTGAGGGGGTAAAACTGGCGAGGTGGTCGGCTGCCGAGTTGGGGATTGCGGGTGTTGACTGTGTAAAACTGGAGGGTGATGGGAGGTAGCTTTGGGTTAGAGATAGTTGTGGCGGGCGTTGCCTGTGTTGAGTTGGAAGGTTGGAGGGGAGTGCATGTGTATGTATGTTTGCGAATGTTGACTGTATAACTGGAGAGTGGTGTAAGTGCGTGTACATTAGCCAGGATAGTAGTCGTTGATTGTGGGTCAATTGAGGTTGTGGTATATGGTACTTGACAGGTTTAGGAGTGCGTATTTGAACAATGGTTGCATTTCAATTTTCATTGTAGATGTACATTTAGAGGCACAGTTTGTAATCTGCCCTAATGTTAGGAGTTGTGAAGAGGTCGATCTAGGGTGGGTGATAAAATGATAGGTGAAGATTGGAACTGGGGATAGTCAGTAATGAATATAGTGAGTGACTGGGCGTTTTCTGTCTCCGAGCGATTGAAAGCGGTGTGTCTGAATTACGGAAAAAACGATGATTTCCCGCTGTCGTCCACCAATATGTACAAAAAGGAGGGTCTGCTACTTGCGAGGGTCAGTGGTCAAATGTAAAATGAAGTTGGAGAAATTCAATGGGACAAACAGAAAGGCAGAAGACGGGTCTATATGTTCAATACAATTTTTTGTGAGAAAAGCAAAGGTTTATTGAACCGCACGTTAGAATAGTTTGGCCTTCCGGTTTTCGATCAGAACTTCGTAGAGCAAGTGTCTTCCCTTGTGGCTTTATATCAATAGCGGGGATATTTATCCCAAATCGTTATTTCTTAACCGATTTCGCTCAAATTTGGAATATGAGCTCACAATATCGTATTTAAACAGTATATGAAAGCAAAAATCTTGATTTTGAATTTTGAAAAATATTGTCAAAACAGCGATTCGAACCCCTGTGGTACCAAGTATTGTAAAGGATAACAGTATTTAACGAACCCTATTGGAATTGTGAACTGCATAGATTATGTAGATCCTTTTGAAGAGCGAGTTTATTGGGGCAATAAATTAATTAGGGAATAGTTGTTTGTACCGATAACAGTGATTAACGATCAACGATTAACGGAAATGTGAACTGTCTAGATTCTAAACATCCTTTTGGATAGCTGGTTTATTGTGGCAATAAATTAATTACAGAATTAGTGCTAGCTTCATTGCAAAATTAATTGTGGGTTATTGATATTAGTTAATTTTGTAAATTAAAAATGTCAGTGTTTCAGGGTGAAAAATCCATATGAGCTATATACAACATAAGAACCACTTGTAAAATGCATGTGTTCAAATACTTGAACTCGATATACTGTCTCTACTGAAATGTGCTTATGTGTAAATAATAGTATTTCCATCAAAATGTTTACTTCCTTAAGATTAAGTTTATTTCATTTTTGGAGCATATTCCTCATATTCACATGAGAATAACGACTTTGCTTTTACCACTGTGTTACTTTTCAAACATGAACTCTTTTGATATTAAGTCATGTGTAGCCTTGTTTAGAGATATCTTAATTTTATGTTTGCATATAAAATTAATAACTGTACATAAACGAATTTAAATATGTGAGCGAATACAGACAGAGTCAACAAACAGGCAAAATGATAATCAATTAAAATGAGGATTTGGGGCTCTGTAAAAGGGAAGCATTCCATTTCTGTAAGCATTATCGTTGAGAGTCTGTTAGATTTAATGAGAGAGAAATTTAGTTGAACAGATAAATGGGTTGTTAAATATTCACATTCATTCAGTGTCTATTTTTTACAAAACCAATTCACAATGTTTGTAACCCCAAAAATATTTGGTATTTCTTTTGGACGACATGTGCATCACTAATAACAAGACCGTTCCGACCAGATGGTAATGTCAGAGATTATGACATTAACCATGACGCTTTTTCGATAAAATCTTTGTATTGGTCAATGATAGGTCTTTGGTACTTGATGTGTGCATCCATTGATGATGAGATCATTCATAATTTGTATTATCTCATGACGTTCATCTTTTCATACTTTGAATCACCCTTAAGCTGTTCTATTTCTGAATAAAAGCAATCTTCTGCTTATGCATTTTATATTTCTTTCCTTAATTAACTACATACATGTATCTGATATCAGGTACGTCTTTGTAAATTATAATATTATAATGATATAATAAAAAACAACATGTACTTTGATGATATAAATTACAATACACAGCCACCGTCCTTATAAAATGAGTATGTTTTTTTAACTTTGTCAAAGCTTCAAATAAATAGGAAAAAAAATAGAATAAATCTAAATAATAAATAAAATATGCCCACAAACATTAACATGTGTCAGTATTTAATATCGCTTACAAAAATATGTTCCCACAGCTTAAGACGGAGAATTTTCAAATTCATTAAATTTTCAAGTTTTTCCTACCACACAAGTAAATCAAGATAAAGATAAATGATCAGTTTTGCATGATATTTAATTTGGTTCTAAAAAGTACAATATTACAATAGGTGCTGGTTTAGGTGATTAGGTTCTCAATCGACTTTCACCCCAAAATTCTTAATATAAAAAATATATATGTTTCAATGAAAACCAAGGAACGGTCTCATACATGTGTTGTAGCCGACAGTTATGGATCATCTCACGTATGTACTCATTATACGACCTATTAAACGCTATAGAAGCAATATGTTTTCTTATCTACTTTATTAAAGTTTCCAAAATTACTTGCAACTTGTCTAGACAGTTAAACATGTTTTTATTTTAAACATTGTAGGGGTTTATGTTGATGTAATTTTCATTTATTACCCTTGTGTACTTTAAATAATGATAAATAATGAAATTTTAAATTTTAAATTTCTGTATAAAATACGTTCGATGATAAACAACTGTTCATCGACATATAAGACATATTCTATGTGAAACTTAATAAATGTGCCTGATTCTGCAGACATTTCAAACATTTTAAATTTTTAATGGTAGGTGTCATGTTGGTGTAAATTTCATTTCTTACCCCCGTCTTCATTAAACAAAGATATTTAAACTTAACTTTAACCACAGTCACCAATTAATTCCTTCAAACTACTGCAGATAAGTATTCTCATATCGTGCTACATTCAAATGCATCTGATTGCTTTTAAATATTGAATCGAAACCGACTGAGTTGAGTGTTTTTTTTGCCCGCTTGTTTGTCCATTCCATGCACTCTTGCGAGTTGAAAGATGTCGCAGAGTGTGAGATTACAGATTGTGTTGAACGGGGAGGGGTCATTACATCTGCACTTATCGATTCTTATCTTCTTGTGAAGCAGATATTCATAAAATCACTTCTCTTTTACACATAACGTTTATAACGTTTTCAATATGTTGCGCAGTGGACCATGGTTGTCTTTGAATAATTTACTTACACTAATTATCCCGTCATAAGCACAGACTTTCTGATCTTATTAGCGTGGTTCAATAATGGCGAACTAACCCAAATAACCCAAATGTTTATATCGCAATTATCTGAATTTTGAGACAAAATGATTTACAGTTATAACAAGTAATATATAGCAATATGAACGACATTTTTGCAATTTTCAGAGTCCAGAATGAAGTTTGCTAACAGTCCTGCATATAGGTTTTTATTGAATGTTTGCCAAGATTAAAGGGACAGTAGCACTTTTTTTTCGCTCAAGTAAGTCAATGAAATGTATTTGAAAAATAATGTCACAATAGTAAAACACCCTTCTCTCTTAGGGAAATCATGTTAAAAATGAGTGTACATGGTTCGGTAAAGCTATGGAAATCGTTTAAGTAATACGAAATAATAAAATTTGTTCACAATAAAATGGCCGCCATGAATGTTTTGCTTTATACGCAACATCGCAACATCGTTATTATCACTAGGGATAATTGGTTTGTGAAATAAGATGTTTTACCCTCTCAAGTGAATTTCAATGACATACACTATCATTATAAATGGGAAATTTAAAAATGTTTTTTTTTTTCCAAAACAACGTGCTACAGCCCCTTTAAAACACCTAGCAGCGTTATCATATTAGTTGAAATAGCTGGTTTATTTTCAATTGCTTAAGGTATTTCTTGAGTTATAACACTTTTTAAAAACTATTCAACATTTCTTAAAGACAAAAATTAATATATATACAGCTGCATCTCGAGAGTTCGTGCACCTACTTGTGCTATTTATGCAAATGTCTTATATGTCTTTAAAGGGGCAGTAACACGTTTCTTTGCTCAAATAAGTAGATGGAATGTATTTGAAAAATAATTTCACCAATCGTAAAACACCCTTCACTCTTCAGAAAATCAAGTTTAAAATGGGTGTACATGGTTCCGTAAAGCCATGGGGATCGTTTTTGTCATTCAAAATAATAAAATGTGTTCACAATAAAATGGCCGCCATGCAATTTTGTCTTTATACGCAACACCGTTATCACTACTGCGGATAATTGGTTTGTGTAATAAGATGTTTTACCCTCTAAAGTAAATTTAAATGGCACAAACTATTTTGAAAAAAACGTGCTACTTCCCCTTTAAAGTTGTGTCAATGCAAACACTAAATCAACCATTTTGCATCCTCGCAGTTGAATGTTCCATAATATACTCTATTTGTATACCTCATAGAAAACCGTTACAACTTTGGCAGCTCTTTGAGGTGGCCAAGGATAAAACTTTCCAAAAATACAGTTTATATTTTCTTCTGTAAAATATTGAAACATATAAGATATAAAACGTTGATTATGTATTTCATCTTAATCTCACACAATGTACTTGTGATATTAAAAACAAATTAAAACAAATTGAATTGTAAAATTTGGACCTCTTCTTTCTATTTCATTTTGCAAAAAATCGAAAACTTGCAGCACTGACATGCCAATCATGTGATTTATCATACACATGGATGCTTCTTTGTCATTTTAATTGATGTAATTTAATTGCCGTTACAATGAAAGCTAACTTACATGTTATTTGCACTAAGATACACAAATAGATGAACAAACAAAGCTGTGAACATATAATCATCTATTACTTCACGGGAGCAGGACAAAAGCCACCCGGACAAAAGCCACCCGGACATAACCCACCCGGACAATTGCCACCTAGGACAAATGCCACCTAGGACATAAACCACCCAGTTATTTTACAATATTTTGATGAAAAATGACTTTGGTGAGAGAAATTAGTTGATTAAAAAGCGAATTTTGATAAAAAATAATTGACTTTGATGAAATAAAATAGTTTGATGAAAAACAATGACTTTGATGAAAAAACATGACTTTGATGAACAAATTAACTTTGATGAAAAAACTAACTCTGATGAAAAAATTAACTTTGATGAAAAAACTAACCTTGATGAAAAGCTAACCTGATGAAAATAACTGACTTTGATGAAATACAATAGTTTGATGAAAAACATAACGGGTGGGTTATGTCCGGGTGGCTTTTGTCCTAGACCCTTACTTCACATTCGTATATTTCACATTTCCAGAAGAATAATCATTGAAGTCAAATAAAAAATACCCGTCATTAAAGAAACGTAAAGAAGATATCTGTGACAGAATTTTGTATTTCTCACGCCATACAACTTTGATGGTTGTTTCGATTTATAAATGCGTACTCCGCAATCTTAGTACCCTTCAAGGTTTAATTCTTTAACCAAAATCAGGTTTCTGTTCCTAACATAATAAACTTAAAAACACATTCAACACTATTCATACAAATGTAAATATGTCAATACATGTATTCAAAACAGTTAGTAGTGTGTCTATTTTTCATAGATATAATATACTTGTCAGACTTTCACATGCATCACCACACACATTGATTATACACCTATGTAGAAGAAGATGTATGTATGTGTGTATGTATGTATGTATGTATGTATGTATGTATGTATGTATGTATGTATGTATGTATGTATGTATGTATATATGTATATGTGTGTGTGTGTGTCTGTCTGTCTGTATGTCTGTATGTATGTTTGATGTATGTCTGTATGTATGAATGATTAGGGACGTAAGTGATGCATAGACAACAGTCTATCATACAGGGATAATTACTTGCATATCTGATTGCAACGAAAGAGAGAATCATTAACGTTTTGACTAGATTTCAGGCATCGCCGAGGTTGGAAACTTCTTTGACAATACCAAAGTAACAGTCTATGGTTTTTAAATCAATAATCTTGACTTCCTAATATCATTCCTAATTGGAGCGAGATGTGAGTCTTAACTGTCACTTTTCAAGATGGCGTCTACTGAGCTGGTTCTCGGGATCTGTCTTCTTCTCGTTCTGCTGGATTCGATTTTCATCGAGGGTAGATATATCATTCTCCATTTCCAAATACTTTTCTACCGAAAGAAGTTTAGTAATAATAAATTGTTTGTATCAACCCTATGTTCCAACTTTGAGCTTACAGTTTTCTTTCCCATTACAATTCTAACGGAGATGGTTACAGTTTTCTTTCCCATTACATTTCTACTAAAGTAGATTTACCGTTTTCTTTCCAATTTCTTTTTTCCTGAAAGTAGTTACATGTATATCGTTTTCTTTATTTTCAATTGCTCTTCTACGTATATAGAGGATATCTGTCTTATCTTGACTAAGTGAGGTAGAAAAGTTATATATTTTCACTCGTGGCTGCGCCACTCATGAAAATATAACCTTTCTACCTCACTCGATGAGATAAACATGGTATTTGTCAAGAATTGACGGATATTCTATTTATTATATATGATGTTTTCCAAGTACTTACTTCCGAAAAGGGTCGTATTCATGCCGAGCGTCCGCTAGGAACAGCCCATCATCACAGTAACAATGTGACGTCATAAGCTTATTCGCTGCGTGAGACCATTGTTTTATGACGTCAAATTATATCAGTCACTGCTCGCAGTGAAAATATAAGTTATTTTCACTGTAGCTTGATAGACAGTTTATTTCACTGATAAATCCCGGTATTTCACTGCTCGTCATATAATAAAAATGTATATTTTCACGAGTGGCGCAGCCACGAGTGTAAATATATTATTTATACATAGTATTCGACGAGACATGTCAAATGTTCTATTTATTAGATTTAACAGACCATACATAAAGTTGGTAAATGACGTTCATTTTATAAAGGGAGCCTCCGAGATCGCCTTCCTTTCCACGGCCATCCTATGACGTCATCCTTTTGTATGATGACGTCATATGATTGAAAGTGTTATTTCAGTGAGTAGAATGACATGTTATTTCACTCAGTGAAAATACGGATTTTATTTTAACCGATAAATGCCGTATTTCACAACTGAAAATCGAATAAATAGAGGATATCTGTCTTTCCTTGACAAATACCATGTTTATCTCATTGAGTGAGGTAGAAAAGTAGGTATTTCATGAGTGGCGCAGCCACTAGTGAAATATATTAATTTTTCTACCTCACGAGATGAGATAAACATGATATTTGTCAAGGAAAAACAGATATTCTATTTATTATATCATTATTTCTGTGTTTTACGTTGAGTTAGAGTGATTACAACGGAAAACGAACAGCCTTCGCAAGCTGACAATATGACGTCATAACATTGTCCCGATGGCGTCACCCGAGTGGTGATAAAGTTTATCGTCACTCAGTAGAGTGGTGATAAAGGTTATCACCACTGTAGCTTGATAGAGGGTTTATTTCACTGATAGAACCGAGTATCTCACTCCAAATTATGTAATAAATAACGTTATCTTTCCATTTACTATTTTAATGAAAGTAGATATAACGTTTTCGACCACATTAACTTTTACCAATAGCTGATTTAACTGTTTCGCCATACTAACCTAGCGGCCTTGAGAAACGCTATCACATTTTCAACAGAGGCAAAACCAAAACACAGCCACCATTCAAAGTCAATCATGAGTGTCTTTGATAAGTATGTTTTGTAAAATAGTACTGATCATTTCACTCATCATGGTATGATTCTTTTATATATATATATTTGCACGCTTGTTAAACCAGCGATGGCGTGCTAAAATCGCTATTTCAAGAGTCTCCTTTGGTCACAATTGTTTATATTTAAAATTAAAATTTACAAAATATGGAAAATATGTTAATAAAAGTCGTAGTCGACATAATGAACCATCTTGGACTTTAATTCGTTGACGCATAGTTACTAGGACGTCACAAAGACAAGCCAAATAGCCATATTTCACTCTCCTATCTAGCCTAGTTAGGAGATTACAAAACGACTATTTTTTAAAAGGCGTGACGTGTATTTGCATAAACATGATAAGATCATGTTTCAAACTATTTTGTCTTTTTGTTGGTAGCGTTTCGTTTGGCCGCTAGTCTATTTCAGAATTTCATTTCACTTTCAAAGTTATGTAAATATCACGATTTCCTTTTGCTTCTTCTTTTCTTACTGGGGTAGACATATTTCGTTGGAAACCTCTCATCATTAATTCATACAGGCCAGCGAACAGCTTAAAGGGGCAGTAGCAGGTTTTTTTTTCAAATTACATTTTTTCAAATTTCCCATTTATAATAAATAATATACATTTTCACGCCTAATATCCAGTGCAAGCACTGCTCAATGGCGGTATAATTATTACCCTGAAGGAATTGTACTTTCGGTGCCGCTACTAAGCGCTCCGCGCGACCATTTAGGTCCGTACCTCCCGTGTTATAATGATAGTTTATGTCATTTATATTTACTTTAGAGGGTAAACCATCTTTTTACACAAACCAATTTTCCGCCGTGGTTAAAGCAAAAATTACATGGCGGCCATTTTATTGTGAACACATTTTATTATTTCGAATGACAAAAACGATTCCCACGGCTTTACGGAACCATGTACACTCATTTTTTAAATTGGTTTTCCGAAGAGGGAAGGATGTTTTACTTTTGGTGACATTATTTTTCAAATACATTTCATTGACTTATTTCACCGAAAAAACGTGCTACTGCTCCTTTAAATACCTCCTGGTATCATTACACAAATAAAGAAATAGTTCAAAAAGTAGTTGATCACAAGACGTATAATGCCATAATTATTTTATAACAACATGCGTAGGTTACCGCGTACCGAATTTGAAGTTGAAAGGCACAAAAATGTCATTTATTCCACCAAGCAATAACTATTTAAATATCTAATTACACCGCAACAATCATATCTATATACATGTATGTACCCTGTGATATATTGTTAATTCTTTTATCTTTGTACATTCTAGTCTCTTTATATCTTGTTATGTATTTATAGCTTTATGTATTCCTATAATTCACGACCATGCAAATACCCTTTTCGGAGCAATAAAGATTTATCTTATCTATCTTATCTTACATGTATTAATGATAATAGATTTGTATCCAGTTCAAGTTCAAGCAGAATTGAGTCACATTTCGTAAGAGTTTGTCAAACGTCCTCCACGAACTAGACAGAATACACAATTTATGTTCTTCGTTCTTTAAGGAACGAAGAACGAGAAAATATGGATGATTCTAATTTAATTATCGTTCTTCTTTGTAACACGAATTATTTACCTTACCTGCACCACTTACCAATCACAAGATAATCAATTTCAGACAGTAAATAACCTATGGCTAAAGAGCCTTGATTTGGACACACTTGACTCCTTAACATATTTATTTCCCAAATAATGATAAACAATCAAATTATTATATTAATACGCCTCCCTAATATACATTCATTACTGTAACATTTTCCGTCGGGAGAAAACGATTTTTATCATCAGAACTGTTTTACGTTTTTAACTTTCTTAATTAGCAAAATCGTTTGATTAAATACGTTCTGAGCTCTTTACCAATTGTCACACCGGTTGACATATATTACGCAGTGTAGCTGGCAGACTCCGGGTGGAGAGAGATACGGCTGAGAGATATGGGTAAGTGAGAGATAAGTTTCCGAGGGTAACGAATGATACCCTACACTTTTCCCCGTGGGGCCCTTACGAGGCGCAAGCTTGTGTATGAAACTTACAACCCAAATACGGCCTCATCTGTGACAACGGGTACGCTCAGCCCGTGCTGCGTTGTATGGATACCCATGTTTGGGGCTCTAAATCTAATTGATATGGTATTGTCAACGCAGACGCACGTGCATCTCGCTGAAATTACAGCTAACGCCATAAACTGTATGGCTTATGTCAACATGGCCAATTAGAGAAAACAGAAGCAACTTTCAGTATGTTGAGACTTTTGCACTCAAAATTAAATAACATTCTTATATAATAAGAAATACAGAAATTTGTGATATTATATCACGCATTATAATAACCTTATTCATTTGGTCATTAACAAAAGAAACCATAGCAACGAGACCGGAAGTGGGGTATAATGCCCCTATTTCGCCACGACCACGAACTGCACGAGGATTCGTGTTTGAATCGTAATTAGTTCGTGGAGTACTTAACTGATTTGTATTTATTCTCAGTCACTTCTTACACTTTTTGAGCAGTAGGGAATTTGTAACTATAAGTTTGAACTGTTCAATTCGTACTATAAACTCCTGATTGAGAAAAATCATACATAATAATGAGGATACTTATACCGCGCTGAACTCCACGCCGCAATTAGCGTGCTCGAAGCGCACACACATTATTACCCTGGTGTAAGGACGAACATCATTCCTTTTTTCATTCTCAACTCTCTGGGAGTATGCAACCTAGCTGCCGATTAAGGCGCTGTTAAGGTTATCTCTCACATTGCCTTCACTTCCATACCAGGTACCCAATTTTACTGCTGAGTGAACAGAGGCACACTTTGAATGAAGTCACTTGCCCAAGGTAACACCACAAGTCTTTACAACTCATGTCTCTGTGTGGGGCAGGGAATCAACCCTTCAAACTCTCAGTTTATTCAACCATGAAACGGGTCACCGCGCCGGTTCCTGCTGAACTTCACTGATAGCGATCAACTGAGCTATGCACATGACCACGTGCCGCCACATAATTGTCAACATAATTCGTAACATTTCGTAGTTCCTTCATCAGAATCGTGAATGGATCACTTTAGCGTATAGTAAGTGCGTATGAGTTGCGCATAAAAATGATTGTATACGCAACCGATACGCTCAAAATTAAAGTTCTATTTTTAGTACTTTTCCTTACTTGTTTCGCACATGAAGCGAACAGTTTGCGAACATAGCATATGAGATGCGTACGGAATGCGCGTGAGATACGTATGAAATGTGTATGTGATGCATATGAGATGCGTATGAGATGCGAATGAGATGGACATGATTTGCGTGTCACTATTTGTTGTACCAGATGACTCACATTTTCGACTTTTTCTCCAGAACCGTAAACGAAATCACAAAAAGAAAATAAATGCACTTCTAATAAACGTCAACTTTCTTTGCAGTAGAACTTTACTCAAATAGTGTTTTCGTATATCTTAATAGTTTGAACGGATTAAGAGTACATTGTATTCATCTTTTTTTTTTTTTTTTACAAAAAAGACATAATATAAACCAAAAGGGATTTTAGGCACACCCATCTTCCTTTCCCAACCATAAGCATGTGTGAGCCGAGACGGAAGCGTGTAAGTGCCATTTTGTAGTTCTTCACATCAATATTAGTTAAATATGTTTTATGCAAAGGGTATTTGATGTGAACATATAATGTAGTTGACAATTCATGATTCCACATTTAAGAATAAATATGTTTAATCCGTTGTGTAAATTCTCTCACAATAGCATCACTATTAGTGACATCAGTGACCGAAATATATCCAAAACCAAACTTGAACAACATTTCTCTCAATAAAGTTTTCACTCCCAATTTTCAATTTTTCAACATTTTAGGCCAACATTTAATAAATGTCACAAGCCGAATATATTTAAGTGAAATGTATGAGAATGTTGATGGAGTTGACATTTTCACATATAACATAGTTTCCCTTTCCATAGATTTAGCTTACATAAAGCCCCAAACTTCACAGTCAAATGGGAGAATAGGAGAAACGGTTCATTGAAATAATTGATACTGAAAATCTTGAGATATATACGGACTCCTTTTATAACTTAGATGAAATATCCAAAAGCATCCCTAATGGTATTAATTATATCATCTTTCATTATCACAGCCTTTAACATATATAAATAGGTGTGTGCGTCTGGGGGAGAAAACCAGTTAAATTTTAAGATCCATGGTTCTTGGCTGTGGAACCTTGTTACCAGCAGAGCTTCATGTTATATATATGATATATAATGATGTATGTGTCCTACAGGTAACCGAGGTGCAATAGCCCAGCCTAGCCAGCAGAGGCAGTTCGTTATTATTTGTGTCGAAGAGAGAGAGAGAGAGAGAGAGAGAGAGAGAGAGAGAGAGAGAGAGAGAGAGAGAGAGAGAGAGAGAGAGAGAGAGAGAGAGAGAGAGAGAGAGAGAGAGAGAGAGAGAGAGAGAGAGAGAGAGAGAGAGAGAGAGAGAGAGAGAGAGAGAGAGAGAGAGAGAGAGAGAGAGAGAGAGAGAGAGAGAGAGAGAGAGAGAGAGAGAGAGAGAGAGAGTTCCTTAATCAGGCATATGTGCAGATGTTTTGAGTTGGAGTTATAGAGAATATTTTACTACTTCTTCTAATGAGCTTAAAACACTGGAATTTGATGGTTCGTGTTGAGTCATTACATATATGTTAAGAACCTATTATTTCACATGCAATGCCTGATATAAATCCTACAAAGCCTGATAACTTATAGAGCCAATGGCTCTATTTTATTAATTTTATTAATTTCTATTAATTAATCTATTATATTAATGAAATAAATTAGACGGATATATAATAGCACATAAATTAATGATTAAGGAACATCAAATCTAGACTCACATCTAATATTGAATAACAGCATCGATGACATTTAGTCTGTGTTGATTTGTTGTCTGGCATGTACGATATGTGTGCTGATGTGTATGCTTGTCATACGTTCCACATAAGGACAATACGGTTTGCGATTGCAAGGGATACGATGTTCGGTTCAAGTACGCTATGTGTACGTCTGTCATACGCTATTCCTATGTGGTTGGGGAGAGCAGCAAATACTGCGTAAGGAGTGCATACCGACTACGTATTCATTACATACGTGTACCGCACTCGACCGATGGGAAATCGATGCATTGCGTATGAATAACTTATGAGTTGCATATCATCGTACGCAGCATAGTTTTGAGCATGCCCAAAACTATCATGCGTATAGAAATGGTCTATGCGTATGCCGACGTACAAGAAACGACCTTAAACTTATAAGATGCCAATGAGCGGCGTATATTGCGTACGGCCGCGTATGAAAGAAATATCAAAACGCATCTCATAAGGAATGAGGATACGCAGAAGTGTGACAGGGGCTTTAATCGATTAGAAGGTTTCGTAACTGCATGAATCTGAATTGATTCGGAAGCATTCGTAGGTACTCTTTACTCATTCTGGAAACCAGGAGTTCGTGGCCTCACAACGCATAACTTTCGAATCTGTTGTGAACCCTACGAATACGTTACGATGTTAATATAGTGAATGATATGATCTTCGATTTTGTACCTATTTCGTACTAATTTTTCAAAAGTGTGTACTTGAATTCTGGTGACTTTTCAAAAAGCGCTGACTTCCTGGGGAAATAACTAGGCTACCTACATACATAGGCTACATATTTATTACCCTTGAGGAATCGTACTTTCAGGGCCGCCTACTAAGCGCCCCGCGGGACCGTACACGTTCAGACATTCCCGTGCTCAGGTACCCATTTGTATAGTTTGGTGAACTGAGTGGAATGTGGATGAAGTTCCTTGCCCAAGTATAACACAGTATAAGATCCAGGTTTGGTGTCTCCACCGGGATTCGAACCCGGACCGTTGGCATGAGAGGCAGGCAGGTTAACCACTTCACCACCGTGCTCCTCATCGTTGTAATGCCATGGTGCGTCTTCCTCTTGCTGTTCAGGCAAGCGTTGATGATCTCAAGAACATCAACAATAACAACAACACCAACAACAGCAGCAAAACCAAAATATTGTAATGAAATTGGGGTATTTTGTCTTTCTCCAATACACAACCAATATGGATGTCATCATCCATCCTTCTGTTTTCTTGAGAACTCAAAACATCTCCTAGATTAACTTGTCCATGATGACAAGTATACAATATGTTTGAACGTTCCAAGTGATTCATTTAAGATGTCAGTTTTAAGATGAATGTCAGTTTGCGTGTTTGCACTGGAACATAAACGATGTCAAAGCGGCATTCAAACTCCCATGAACGAGGCGAGAAATATTTCCTTACCACGACTGCTCAAATCCGAATCCCGTTATCTCTTTATGATTAGATTGTGAGTATTTGCTTATAGATTGCATCATTTGTATTCAGTCAGCGACCTTGAATGTCTTTCTATTCTAGAATAGGCATTGTGACTCGCTGACAATTATGCGCGATCTTTTATTGAAATGTTAAATTTATTTTAACAATTGAGAAGGTAGTATGATATAAAGTTTATGTTATTCAATCAGATAAATCGGTTAAAGGCGCTGTAGCACGTATTTTTGCAAATTTTTCATTTATAATGATAGTTTATGTCATTTATATTTACTTCAGAGGGTAAAACATCTTATTACACAAACCATTTATCCGTAGTGGTAATACCGGTGTTGCGCATAAGGCCAAAATTGCATGGCGGCCATTTTGTTGTGAACACATTTTATTATTTCGAATGACAAAAAAATTCCCATGACTTTACCGAACTATGTACATTCATTTGTAACTTGATTTTCCGAAGAGAGAAGGCTGTTTCACTATTGTTGACATTATTTTTCAAATACATTTCATCGACTTATTTGAGCGAAAAAACGTGCCACATCGCCTTTAATGATAACCATCGAACGTTCACACGACCTGAAAGCGTTCACACGAGTACGAACGATTTTCCAAGAGTACATGGATAATGAACCTTGAAATTTTGATCACATGGCCGTGCTCTCAATCAACCAACGTTCGGGAATCCGTGTAATCTTCAAAGAAAGAAATTATATACAAATAACCAAGGGTAAAGTCTGTTCGAAATGGGGCCTATTTCTTTTTCTTTTTTTTTTTTCAATAAATTTTTATTCGTTCCAATTGTTACATATTCAAACACACGAGTCAAACATCAAGGCATACAGTCGACTATGAATAGGTACATAGATGTTTTTATACACATAATAATTAGTTGCTGAAAATTGAGATGAATGAATTCCATTTTTTACGGAATTTTTCAATTTCATTGTTTTTCTTTGAGATGAATTTTTCAACAGAAAATATTTCTTTTAATATCATTTTATAACTGTTGAATTTTGGAACTGTATTTCTAATATTACACAAATGGATATGTTTTTTGGCAGAGATAATGATTTGATTAAGTAATACATCTTTATGAAGTGTACCGAAACAAACCAAGTATTTTGTAATTTTTAATTTTTGAGTTAACAAATTATTTATCCAGAGTTCTAACTCAGTCCAAAATTGTGTAGTTTCACAACAATCCCAATAAACATGACATATGCTCTCAGGAGAAGCCTTGCAAAAACTGCACAAATCATTGTCTATCAATTTCATTCTCAATAATTCCTTTTTAGTATAAATAATTCTATGCAAAAATCTGTATTGAAAATCAAGAAGTTTAACATCTTTCAAGCCATATCTGTAAACATTAAACACACTGTGCCAGTTAAATTCAAACATAGTGAACAACATTTCCCATTTAGTACAAATTCTAAGTTTATCATTTTTGGAAATAAGCCGATCATAGAATATTCTTGAACCATTGGAATGTCTTAAAATATTACTATGGTGAATATTTATGTATAAGTTATAAGAAGGAATGATTCTTGTCCCTTTAATAGTATTTTTTAAAGAATCCGGTAGGATGTGTAGCAGGTAATTATAGTCTAATATTGTTCCTCTTATTCTATATTTTAATTGTAATTCATTAAAAGGTATAAATCCATGTTCATCACATAAGCCTTTTACTGTCAATAAACCCTTATCAGCCCAGTGTTTGATAATAAAGCATGGATTTTTGTAATTATGGTTGAGCCATAAAGGTTCAGCAAGAATGTGATCAATACTGTCTGAATCAACATTAAACATTTTACAATAATCATTCCATGCTACAAAAGTATCTTTCCAGTAAGGGTTTTCAATGTTGAATAATTTGTCCACATTGGCTCCATATTTGAAGATTTTGCTATAAGGTATGTTAGAGGGATTATTATCAGATAATTTTTTACAGTAAAGTCTAAGAGTGGATAACTTCAGAGCTTTGATGAATACGCTTATATCAACCATACCCAATCCCCCTTCGGTCTTTAGTCTTTTCATTGTTATCCTTTTTATTTTATCATTTTTGTCATTCCAGATAAATTTGAAAAAGATCTGTTCGAGAGATTTAATAAAGTCATCTGGCGGATTGGGCAAGGAACTGAAAATATGTACCAATTTTGAGAGGGCCAATGTTTTTATTACAGTAATTTTCCCTATCAATGTTAAATGTCTTTTTCTCCATACTGCTAGTAGTCTCTTTATATCTTCCAGTCTTTTTCTTGTGTTAATCACCCAAAGATCAGCAAGATTTGGGGTAAATTTTATTCCAAGCACTTCAAACTCTCCATTGTACCATTGAATATTCAAAGTTTCACATAGTATTTCCTTTCTGCCTGCCATTGAGCCAATCCAAATTGCTTTAGTCTTATCTATATTTATTTTCAGACCGGACATCTTGTAAAAGGTATTGATTGTTTCAATAGCTGCATATAAACTGTCCTCTGTACCATCAAGAAATAATTCAGTATCATCTGCATATTGGCCTAACTTGTATTCTTTATCATCAATAACAATACCTTTAATCTTTTTAATTATTTCTAATCATACACCCCAAGATTTCAGCTACTAAGAGGAATAAATATGGAGATAAGGGATCACCCTGTCTACAACCCCTTTCATTTTCAAAAAATTCAGATAAGTGGCCATTTTGTATCACGCAAGAACTTGAATGATATGTAAGAACATTAATCCAGCGAATTATTTGCGAACCAAAACCAAATTTATACAGTACTGAATTGATGAAATCTTTTGATACTGTGTCAAAGGCTTTTTCAAAATCAATTAAAACGAGTAATCCTGGCATATTTCGTTCTCTAGTTTCAAACATTATGTCATATAATAGTCTTGTGTTTTCACTTATAGTTCTACCTGGAATAAAACCTGTTTGGTTTTCATGTATGAGTAAGTCTAAGGTCTTTTTTAGACGGTTAGTTATACATGTACTTACAATTTTGTATAGAGCGTTAAAAAAAGTGATAGGTCTCCAGTTTTTTAACCGAGTTCTATCTTTATTTGATTTGGGTATGCATGTAATAACTCCTCTCTTCATTGTTAAAGATAGTTCATTATTAGTAGAAACGTCATTAACAAATCTGTAAATCCATATTTTCAAATCAGTCCAGAAAAATTGAAAGAAATCAATAGGAAATCCATCAATACCAGGGCTTTTATTGTTTTTCATATTTTTTACTGCGAAAGTGATTTCATTCATATCAATGTCTCTTTCAAGTTCTTCTCTGAGTTCATCATTTAAGATTGGTGTTTCAACATTTTGTAAATTAACACTTTCTTCCAAGTTACCATTTGCGGAGTAGAGTGACTTATAAAATATTCTTAGCTGTTTTAAAATAGAATTGCTATCTGTTATCTCCTCATTTTTGTCTGTAATAATCTTATTTATAGATTTGCTGGTGAAAATTCTATTCTCTAGGTTACAAAAATACTTTGAGGGTTTTTCTCCTTCTTCGTACCATAATATTCTATTTCTAATCTGAATACCTTTCAATTCTTCTTCTTTTATCTGCTCTAATTCAGTCTTATACTTTGATAGTTCTGAGAGGGTAGCCTCACCTATATTTTGAAAATCTTTTCTAACATTGTCTTCACAATCTTTTATTTTAATTTCAAGTTCAGTAGTCCTGTTCTTTTTCTTATTTTTCAAAAAAGATGCAAAAGAAATTGTTTTCCCTCTTACTTTCATAAGGAAGGTTTCTAAGAATAAAGTATCACTTATTGTAAGATTAACCTTATCATAATTCTGCTCACTATTGGTGTTTTCTGATTTATCATTTTCAGAATATTCTTCAATTGTTTCTTTCAATAATGTCTTTATTAAAACACTGTATTCTGGATTAAGGAGTAAAGAAGTGTTAAATTTCCAGTATCCCTTACCTCTTGTTTGGTTAATAGTATTTGAGAGAGTTAATGCTATTGCTGAATGATCAGTTTTATAGCCTGGTAAAATATCAGAATTTAAAGTTATATCAAAGATATCTTGTGAAATTAAGAAAAAATCTAATCTAGCTTGTTTCCTTGGATTCTTTTTCCACCATGTATATTTTCTGGTATTGTTATTCAATTCTCTCCATACATCAAAAAGGTTATTATTTTGTATGTGTTCAATAACTATATCTCTTGATTTAGGATTGTTCACATGTTTGTAATTTTCTAAATCTACTGAGGGGTCCAAAACAAGGTTCCAATCTCCTACCATTACTAATGAGTCATTGTCAGAGGAAAATATATTTTCAAATAGTTTGATATAGAAATTAGGATCATCATTGTTTGGCCCATATAAATTAGTTAATGTAAATCTTTTATCTTCAACAGTAATATCAGCGATAATGAAATTGCCATTTTCATCTTCCATTGTTCTATGAATAGTGAGATCTATATCATTATTAAAGAGTATGGCCACTCCCCTGGCATTAAATCTGAAAGGGGCTATGATACTTTGTAGACCCCATTCATTTCTCATTACATTGATATCTTCCTTAGCCAAATGAATATCTTGTAAACAAATAACTGAGTAACTTTTTTTTCTATAAATATTCATAATTTCCCTTCTCTTATTTTTATCTCCTAGTCCTCTACAATTTGCTGAAATCATGTTAATCTTTTTAATGTTATCTGTATTCATTTGGTCTTAAAATAAGGATAATGTTTAAGTGGTATGAGATATAGCAATGAATTGGTATGGCAAGGGCCTATTTCTTGTTTCTAGCAAAATGCACTAGTGACGAAAAAGGCTACCACATATATGATATTTCCCCCCTTGCCGCTGTGGATACGCAAATTTCAATTCAAACTGACGTTTCACTCGTCAAACTGACGTTTCACTCGTCAAACTGACCTATAATTATAAGACATTTGTTTCTGTAATAATCTCAATACATTTTCACATTATTATTACATGCAGGATATTGCCTTGAAAACGTAGCCCAAGGAAAACCTACATACCAGCCGACAACTGCCATTGAAAGAACTGCAGATCTCGCAGTGGACGGGAATGACAATGGGATATTTTCTGCAGGTTCCTGTACATACACTTACGGGTCAGATCTCTACTGGCAGGTGGATCTGCAGGCCGAGTACACCATCAGGGCTGTCACCATCACCAACAGGGCGGACGCTAGAGGTTCTTAAGTTTCTTTGAAATCACATTTAATATAACTCGAATATTTATCTTATCCTTTCTTCGAAAATTCAAATAATTATCCCCCCTTTTTAAAAAAGCGGCGTATACACTCAACCGCAAAAGAAACGTCACCATACAAAATACGAGATAATTCCACCAACGAGTGATAAAAACGATTGAAACAGATATACACATTATCCTCAGAAGCCAATTAAACTAAATGTGAAATTTCAAAAGGATCTGTTCATATTTCTGAGAATCACACGTTTTAAGAAATCGCCGTTGTCGAATCTCCTTAAGTAGATGATATAGGAGCGCCAAAAAGGGCTTTTTGGCATGTTTTATGACGTCCTACAGTAACGATGCGTCAACAAATTTAAGCCTAAGAATGTTATTTACGCCGACAACATTTATCATTTATCTAATTTTTACATTTTATTATTTTTTTAAATTATTTTGAAAATGCGATTTCAACACCCTAAATGTACTTGAACAGACATACAAATCAAACTATTATACTCTGATGTATGACATTTCGGGTACCTCTTAACTAACCATGTCCCTATAAAAAGCATTGAAAGTCGACTTTCTCCGGCGGCAGCATTTCGTTTTTTTAACTGTTGAAAATGTGGTGACGTTTCTTTTGCGGTTGAGTGTATGTTAATCATATTAGACTCAAATAGTAGTGAGATTTTTTAGATTTCTATTGCTTTTAAGTAAGTATTAAGTAAGTAAGTAGAGGTATATTCTCCATGTAGATATGCGTCCTCAGCTATTAAGGGATTGTATTCAGATCCGTATATTTATGATATGATTGATAGTGATAAATGCTAAGCTGTCAGTGAAATAAATCATATTATATCAGTCTAGAGTGACAAACTTTATCGTCACAAAACTGAGTAGCCATGAGTGAGTGAATTAGACTGAGTAACTTGTATTGAAAAGTGTTTTTGAGAAACGAAATTGTGAGATATGTTTCATTGGAGCGGCTACAGTGATGAACTAAAGTCGTCAAAATCCCAAAAGGCACATACACTCACGGGCAAAAGAAACTATACCAACATTGTTTTGTTGTTATCAACATTATTAGATATGTCACATAAATAATGTGATACTCGTTTTAAGGACAATTTAACTGACCATGTTTTTATCGAAATGTTGAAAAGGGTGCACTTACGATTAATGCAGTAGAATGCAATGAATGGCACTGGGGTATATGTCAATTTGCAATAATAAACAAGTCATTTTAGAGCCCACAGAGAATGCTTTTATTCAGTATCTGGTATGGCCACCGTTGCTTTGAATAAGGCCTACACACGTCGACACCATAATTTGCAAGGCGCCTGATGACGTCATTAGGGATGGCTTGCCATTCTTCCATGAGTGCCTGGATTAACGTTTGCCAGTTTGATGGAGGTAGATTTCTCTGCCTTATTTGCCTGTCGAAATGATCCCACAAGTGTTTAAATTTGGTGATAACGCTAGCCATTGCAAAATGTTGACGTTGTTTAACGTTAGGAAGTCCCTAGGTACTCTTGATGTGTAGGGGCGAGCATTGTCTTGTTGGATGATTACTCTTGGACTTTTCAGGAGGTAAGGGAGCACTATAGGACGTCAAACGGTGTCAATGTAGGCTTGGGCATTCAAATAACAGTCACAGACAACCAGTTCTGTTGTGTGGTCCCTTGACGCTACCGCCGCCGAATGGCACAACCTCTTGGACACAACACGGGGCCGTTCTCTCTCCTCTCCGACTATAAACACGCACTCGGTCATCAGCTGTGTGTTGCTGGAACCTGCTTTCGTCTGTAAACAAAATTCTTTACCAGTTCCTGTTCTACCACCGCTGTACCATTCTTGCCCATTGGTGACGGTAACGTCGGTCACTTCGGCTCAGCATCATCGGCTCAGCATCATCCCATGAAAGGGCCGGTACGCTCGAACACCAATGTTCACGAATACGTCTGGCCACTGTCCTTCTGCTGATAACACGGTGTAACGCGAGGAAGCATGGGCGCACAGACGGACGGAATTGATATTCTTTTCCCAAACACCTTCGTTCTGGTGGAGGATAACAACTATTTTTGCTTGACAAATACTATGTTTATCTCATGTTGTTAGCTGGAAAACATTATATTTCCATCAAGATGACGCCATTTATGTTACTCCTCCCAGACAGACAAACACAGTACTTGTCAAGGAAACACATATCCTCTATATACACCCCTAGGTTCATGTTGCAGATTTAAGAGCTTACCTTTCCTTAGATATGCGTTATAGTACCAACCAACCATCATTGGGTAAGAAAACCTCCTGCAAGCTATTAACTTAAGGTCGTCTGTATTTGCAATAACAATCAGCAGGCGAAGGGGATAACAGTGTGAGGGGCAACTGTCATCCTCGGTTACCCATGGTTTTATATATGCTCCTTTACTCTCCACTATATCACCCATGGGAAATTTCATCAGAGAAATCTGTACTCAAATTACCCGCCCTTGGCCGGCGTGAGCCAATCAAACCGCTACGCAGATTGGAGCCAGTGACAATTCATATCACTTCGTTGCAAAGCACGCGCGGTCATGTTGTGAGCCATCCGTCATCGGTTATCTCCCTCGTCCATTTCCGTCTTATCGTATTGAGTATTTTCTTTGGTTACTGACTTCGTCACGCCGACCAAGGGCGGGTAATTTGAGTACAGATTAATGAAATCATGATTAAACCAACTTGACTTGACTTGACTTGACTTGATTCTCCTGATAAGGTTTCCCATGGGTGATATAGTGAAGAGTAACGAAGCATATATAAAACCATGGGTAACCGAGGATGGGCAACAGTTTGTCCTCGTATTTTGAAATGGTCATTTTGTCAAACAATCTATGAATTCCAGTTCAGTTAGTTTAAAATCAAATTAATATGGTTGGTAGACTCGGCTTGCTTAAAGATACATCCATTGTGTTTCATAAAATTTCATTTGGCTGAAATACGTGCCAAAATACGAAATGTGCTGATTTCAGTGCAAATAATTCCACTCAACTTGCATATTCACCCCCAATAGCCAATTATATCATAATTACTAGTTTTTAATTTAATTTAATTTAATTTTAATTTGTAATTTAAATGACCTATTGAACATTATCAACCCAAATTTGTTATTTTGTCTGGTGAAGATAGGTTACCAAAATTACGTCCTTTTTTTACAAAAATATATCTTTTTAAAATTTGTACTTGAAAACCTTAAATTAATGACCAAATACACTTTGAATGAACAACAAAAAACGTTATCCTTAAATAACTTAACATCAACATGAAACTTAACATCAACTCTAAACAGCGCTCCTCGCTAAGCTCCTCGCAGTGGTGATCTATTTTTGGCTCCAGGTCATTGGATTGTTATGTGGACCTCGTGACGCTTCCCGCGGTCAACACAACGTTTGATCAATGTCGATGATAATCCGTCTCGGCCAATCAGAAAACAGAACACTCGTCCATCATATAATAACATCATTTATAACGTTTGGCATGTGTGACCCACAACAACACAGTAGATGTACCTTTAACTTGGACTAGTTTGGCGACTGAATGATTTCAATGTAGAAGTCTACAAACAAAACCCGTTGACTAATCCTGGGACAGCGCTTATGAAATGTTTGACTTTCCCTGGACCCTTTGGACCCGTCACTCGGACCCTCTTCTGTGACAGTCTGATCCAGGGCCGATATGTCCGAGTCCAGAAAAACACCATAGTCTACGACGACGCCCTTACGTTGTGTGAGGTTGCTGTACATGCGTATATTGAAGGTAGGCATTCTGGAATCTATACCAATAGTAACACTAACATTGATATCACAAACATTGATATCACAAACATTGCTATCACTAACATTGCTATCACTAACATTGCTATAACTAACATTGATATCACTAATATTGTTATCACTAACATTGATATCACTAACATTGATATCACTAACATTGATATCGCTAACATTGATAACACTAAAATTGTTATCACTAACATTGATAACATTAAAATTTATAACACTAACATTGATACCAATAACATGAGTAAAACTAACGCTGTTAACGGCAACATTGGTAACACTAACATAAATAACAGTAAACTTTGTACATGTACAACGAACATTGATGTGACTAACACTGGTTACGCTAACACCAGTAACACTAACAATGGTTACGCTAACACCAGTAACACTAACACTGGTTACGCTAACACCAGTAACTCTAACATTGGTAACACTAGTACTATCATTGATGACAGTAACATTGGTAACACTATCATTGATGACAGTAACATTGGTAACACTAACACCAATAACACTAACATTGGTAACACTATCATTGATGACAGTAATGTTATCGAAAGTCAGAATAATTTAATTAATCAACGTGTGCAAATCATTCATGCGATCAATCAGAAACGTGTTACTGGTGCTGCGTGGTGCACCAAGCACCAGGCTTAGAATTAGCGCTTTCGTTTCTGTGCTTCACGTGATTTTCATGAAGTCCGTGCATTACATGATGAAATAAACAACGTCCGTGCAGGCACACGTTTTGATTGACACTGATCTCAAAATGCATGTACATAGTTGTTGCCTGGCTTATCCACAGGGGGTAAGCCCTGTCCATGCTAAGCCGGAATTTGGCAGTCGTCAACAACCATTTTCTCGACAGACAGTAGTTTTTCAACTCGGGTAGGTCCCGAAATTGGTTAGTTTTGAACATTTTCAATTGAATGATGTTAACGATATCAACTTGTTTCAACTCTTGAATAGTTCTAGTTTACAATCGCTACATCTGTAAAACGTGACATGTAATATGTAGTTTAGAATTTAACATTTCGGAACTAGTCAATCGTCGTCAGAGAGAAAATCCGCGAAAAGGCGACTTTTTACATGAATGCAGCACATCTACATGGATGTAGCCGATATTTTATGATGTTTTATGTTCAATATGATAATCTAGGACGTGAGTCAAAGTTATAGCATTCCTAGATTAACCGAAGCCGATATATTAGCAAAATTAAAAACTGTACACATTGATGGTAGTTGCTCCTGTTGACAAACACACTGTCCTGGTTGTTGAAAATGAACTGTACGGGTAGTTGGTCTGATAATTGTAAGTAGGTAACAGAAAAAAACGTTATGCAGAATGAAAATGATGGTCATCAGTAACTTTATTTATCTATCCTAATGAAGTAGACCTTATGTAGGAAGTTATGACTTGAGTAATGTTTCTTGAGAATGCCACTAAATCTGACTTTTTATGATTCTCTTCAGTGAGTCCCGCTTTTAACTGAAGTTACCAAGCGTGACCAATGTATACAATAGTAGTTCAACATTTTGCACATGCATTTTTGGTGATTAAACATTTGCCTTGACTTTTGCCTTTTAACCATTATGAATAAAGCCGTGACATTTGCCAATGACTCGCCATTATGATAAAATAAACGTAAGATAAAAGTTTTCTCGTTTAATGTGTTTTCCTCGAAATATGCTATTTGATTTTGTGAAAACTATTGTTCATAAACACATTTATAAATAAAGAAGACCAAATCAGAGACAAATACAAAAAAAATAGTTCATTTATCTTATTATCATCAGATATATTCGAAGAACATATGCTAATGAGCAAGACCCTTAAGAGTCAAATGCCTAGATCTTTGAAGTTATACTTGGTCGACATGGCCGCTGAGAGGTGAGTTTTCATTGGTTAAGAAGCAGGGATACAGTGCAGTATGATGTTCCCATTTCCCCCGCTAGGGAATTTTGCTGGAATCCTCGATTTCAAGCTATATAGAACAGAGATTAGGATAGAAAATATGAAGGGAGTAACCTCTGTGGGGAGAGAATGGAGTCAAATGCGTTCTCAGAACATTCTTCTTTAACAGCATACATTTCTGTAGTCTTTCCTCCCTAAATAACATTCTCAATGTACAGTTAAGGCATGTAACACATTACCATTACAGTAAAAAAATAAATAAAAATAAAATTCAGGTATTAACAATCACCGATCAACATTAGAGAACATTTAAGATTGAAACTTCGGTGAACTTTTTTGATGAACTGCACGGTCCTCTGAATCTATTTGAAATGTAAAGTTACATGACCAGGATTAAAAAAATAGCTTAATGCAACTTAAAAGATTCTGTTAATTTGTCATTTGTGGGTAATTTCACAACCAAGGCCACGTCCCAATAATGTACAAGACATACTTTGAGTAAACTGTGATTGCAGACAGCTATATAATTTAGTGTTCATATCAATCAGTAATATCTACAAATGCTATGCGTAAATATTTACAAACATATAGATCTAGTCTTCACATATTGATGACATGTCCCTGAAATTAATTAAATTGTATTATGCAGAAACCTTTAAATATAAATGGTGAAAACAACAGGTTCAATATATCAAAACATATTTTCCCCGATAATTTAAATTTTCAAAATAACAGTCCACAGATTCATTGTTCAATGTCATTACCATCACACTGTCTTATATTGCTGATAACATTCAAAGGGGATATAATTCCTAGAATAATGGATGACCAGACTGAAGTTGAAGATGGCATCCATTACATCGTGCTTTGGATAAATGTTTTATAGGGATAGTAATAAATTATTATTACATTTATTTTTTTAACAATATGTTTAAGTTGTAAGAATGACACAAATGACAATATTATTAAAAAATAGTAAGTTGTAGTTAAAACATATAGTCGATGGATATGTTAACTTGTATTCGTTTGTTTTTTCGACATTTACGCAAATTTTAGTTAGTGTGTACATTAGTTTACCAATTGAATTGTCAATAAAATTGTATGAACAGCAGCAACTAAAATCAATTCAAGTTGCATCTTTACATGTACTATTAACCCCTACAATGTAAAAAAAAGAAGGGTTTCCTGCATAGCAACTACCATGGACAGTTAGTTTTTGAATATTTCAACAACCTGGACAGTGATGGAGCAACTACCATCAATGTGTACAGTTTTTAATTTTGCTAATATCTCTGTTTCGATCAATATGTGAAAGCTGTAACTTTGATGCAAGTCCTAAATTATCACATTCGACATAAAATTACACAAAACATGGGCTTGATTCATGTAGATTTGCTGTATTCATGTAGAAAGTCGCATTTTCGCGGATTTTCTTCCTGACGACAATTGACTGGCTCCAAAATGTTTAAATTCTAAACTATATATTTAATGTCATGTTTCACAGATGTAGCGATTGTAAACTATCGCTATTCAAGAGTTGAAACAAGTTGATATCGTTAACATCAGTCAATTGAAAATGCTCAAAACTAACCAATTTCGGGACCCACCCGAGTTGAAAAACTACTGTCTGTCGAGAAAATGGTTGTTGACGACTGCCAACTTCCGGTTTAGCATGGACAGGGCTTACCCCCTGTGTTATCTGCAGCTGAAGAATATCATTTGTTCTCAAACATGTGTTATTGGTTCAATGTAAAGGTTTGTTTTAATTAGCAACCGACTCGAAAAAGAATTATAATCTTAGAAGTGTCTGATTGAAAACTAAGTTTCATTCGTACCCTTTGTCTGCATATGAAATGTTCATAGTGTATAACCATGCTTACGATAGGTGACTGCGCTTCAGCATTAAACCATTAGGGGAGAGCGGGGATGACTCGGACGATTTTCAGACAAATCTTCCTTGACTATTAAATACTAAGATCTGAAAGCAATGATACATGCCTCAATAAAGCTTAATATATTATCTATGTATATGCCTTGAATGAGAGTGCTACCTCTCATAGTAAAATAAGTGTATCAGATTTTGAAAGATGTTCACATTGTACAAGAGGTACATCCGGACACATACTGCTTTAGCTGAACAATCAATTTATTGCAAAGAAGTAAACATGAAAAGGAAATGAATATGAACCAAGATCGAGTATAACTATAAAGTACTACTGCAGTTTTCTGCTATTCTTTAACCACAGCTTATATGACAACACATAAAGAAATGTAATCAAAAACGAAATCCAGGATATTTTATCCTTACAACATTACATAATCCTATACAGCTCTAAAAAACAATGAACGAATAAAAGAAGAATAAAAAGTAGTTACACGTTCTGGAAATTCAATAAAATCGTTTAAAATATTTATATTGAGGTTATTGCAAATGTTTTTATATTTTATAAGTGACATTTACAAATGTAAGAGAAGGCATGGTTGTGGAAAACGTCGACGACACGTTTATCTTAGCAATGTGTATGAAGGTGTCAAAAAATGTACGTGTCTCTCATATATGCGTTTTTGCCGTGTGTTTGACCAACATTTGTTTAAAGTCTAGTCGCTTCTTACTACAAGTATGTCAACAAAGTAACGTTTAGGTAAAAGCAATACCTATAGACCATTACTCACTGGACTTTTGAAAATAAGCAACCAGTTTTCAATGAAACGGCATTAACGTCGTAATACCGAAGCAGATAATAAATATGCATTGAACACAATTAAAGATGTCAAAAGCACAGGCTTTTGATTAATTTTCATGTCCGTGAAAGTTTAAAACATTTGCACACATAATAATGGACATGTACGGAGTAGGTTCGTCTATATGGATGAAGTTACCCCACTGTAACTTTTTTCAGACACCCAGACTGGATATATTATACGAGAATGAAAATGTCCACACATGAGTTGTGTGTATCACTGCAGGGCAAAATTATATTCCTTAAAAAACGATGCCTTTCATGGCAGTGAGCGCTTACGTTCTAATAGTCAAAACGAAAACGAAAACCGTCTTAGCTGATCAAACTTCGCGCTTGCCCAACTTTTCGCGAATATGGCATGGTTGTTGACTTGGCGCAGGTTTCCTCCACCAATGAAAACATCTGTTACATTTTCTGTTTGAGAGTAAGCGGGTGTGTCCGAACCACCATATAAAAAGCCTTCTTAAAGTCAACAAGCAAAAAAGTGAGCGTGGCTCACCAATACATCCGACTGTTAAAGTTTGACATCTCTATTTTACTTATAGAGAGAGGTGTCTGCACACCTAAGGATTGATAAGCTATGCAATGTAATTGCTAAGATTAAAGTGTTTGTGAAAATGGTAGGACCAGTCTCCTATAAGTAAAAGTCGGAATAATAGTAACTTGAAAAGGTAGGGTATTATGACACACTACTGCCATTACCACTGACTTCAACCTTTCTTCCTTAAATACTTATATGCTAAATTATATTCATAAAAAAACGATGCCTTTCATGGCAGTGAGCGCTTACGTTCGCAAATATGGCATGGCGCGATTTTCATATACCAATGAAAACATCTGTTACATTTTCGGTTTGAGAGTAAGCGAGTAAGCGGGTTGTCCGAACCACCATATCAAAAGCCTTCTTAAAATCAACAAAAAGCAATAAAATTTACCACCATTCTTCCTCAAATACTTATGTGCTAAAGAATGCAATACAAATGCATTATCTATTGTTGAATGTACTTCTCTCAATCCTGATTGCACTTCAGAAATACAGTTTTGAAGTTCTAGCCATATTGTGAGTCTTTTTATTGATTATTGAAGTAAACATTTTGCCCATAACATCCAAAAGAGTGATTCCCCTATAGATATTAGTTATAGTTATTATATCCACATTATATAATCACATTCTGTATCTATTGCTATTTGAATTTTTAAAAAGTATTTTCATTACACACCTCACTGATTATTTTTCCGTTTTTGTTTGTTAACAGTTTTCACGCATAACCACCATTCCATAGTATTTGATATTCATTGTTTTCATATATAATTTTCAAATTCCAACAGGTGACATCTGTGACCCTAAAGCGAAGAGACCATCGAAGTTTATTGCCCAGAACGAGGTGTACATGAATGTTTCCGGTTTCAAGGAGTTTACCGGGAGTCTGATGTCGTGCATGGTTGAGTGTTTCTGGCTTCCCATGTGTGACGGGTTCAACTTCAACGGAACTGGACACGGTACTGGGTCCTGCGAGCTGATCCCGATGAGAATGGTTGGTTTGCCTCTCGTGAAGTCTGGCTGGATCTTCTACGAGGCTGTTTGTGCTTGAACAACAATAAACCCTGCCCCGGATCATGAACAAACTTCGAGTCGACAATAATCTGAAGACTACATACAACCTAACAGAAGCCTGACTGTTTTTCAGAATATTTTATCTTGAATATTCAAGGTCTTTCATTGTATCATGAAATTGAACCAAGTATTTTGAAATTTCAAATTGATATCTTGAAAATTCAATTAATTTTGTTGAATATTCATTTATGTTGATTGTGTAAAACTTGTAATTACAAATGAAAGTCAACGTCTCAAGATAGAAAGTTGAGTTTTTGTGATAGCATGTTGCATTTTCAAGATAAATGGCATCCGTACACACCCATGCTTCACACGAACTACTTCTCGAGCCTTGCGCCGAGTGTCAGTTGATGTGTTATGTTAATATTTAAGGATTGTTTTACATGTTTTGTGCCTCTATCGAAGTATAACAGCAACAAATTGTATAACATCGCGTAGCGTAGCGGAGCGACGTTATACGAAATTCGAGGATTCAATTTCGTTTTCACAGCATTCACATGCATACAATCAAGGTTCGTTTTTTTATGGTTAACGCAATTTGTGATTAACCCTCATTAGCATATCACGTGACGTTCAAACATGGCTACCGTTTGCGAAGCGCTAGTTGATGAACAAGCTTGAGGACTTGTATCGATTAAAATGAAGTGTTCCCGGTGAAATTAATTGTCTCATTCGGAAAAGGAATGAATATTCCAGTTATCGGTGTGGGTTTGAAGACGAAATGACATGTGTATATCTTATTTTGCATCAAAACGTTACGCTCAGTTGTAAGAACCAACTGACACGTCCTGTTCTGATGGATTGTGACGTCATAAGGTACGAATGCACGAGGTATGGTAACACATTTTATCTGAATTCATCGAGAAATGGCAGAAGCTTTTTGAGAGCTCTCGTCCAATCAAAAACGCGAAAATTAGTGTAACAAAACCATTTTGTAATTATACATAAATAGCAATTGCTTTGCGTGGATCTGATTCGCTGAAGACTGTCACAGAGATTCAGTTCATACCTGCATAAACTTAATTTCGTGACGTCACATCACATTTAGCCACGCCCCCGTGACGTCAGGTTCATGGCTAGTTGCGTTGTGCATTTTCATTGGCTGATGAACACGTTGTAGGCGGGGCTAATATTTGGTGTCTTCGTACGCGTAAATAGTAAAGCTCTAATTGTCGCAAATTTGTATATTTGTAGCAATGAAACCTTTCCAAAACATCAGGTACGAGTATATTTATTTATGCGGATTTACACTGTTTGCACAGCGTTTTTAAAGTTTATACCTCCACGTACGTAATAAATTTTGAAGTCAATTCTTAAATAGCTACAATCCTACCTGTTAATAGTTTCGTTTCTGGAATAGCAATTAAAAATGTTACATAATCTGCGTTTCAACGATACTATAGATGTTAAAGAGCCATCGAGTAAATTAGTGTTTCAAATACAAAATGCTTGTGAAATCAATTGCTAGATAAATCTTTCATTTACAACATTACATTGGAGAAAATAATGTTCATATAATTACAATCTAATTAAAATTGCTTTTAAAACACATATCAGCTCAATTAACGCGTCGGAATTCACTGTATTGCATTCTGCATACGGCAACAAGGGTTTCCAAGTGAGGCCGGCTTGTCAATTTCACGGTCACCATAGCAACCCACGTGAAACTGACTTTTCTCAACTGTTTTCGTCGTGCAGGTTACTCTTGTCAGAAATCAATGAATTTTGCGGCTGTTATATTACTTGTTTCTAAATTAACCTGTGAACATACAAATCAACGGGTTATCTTAGAAATACTCGTACATTTTCGAAATAGATTGCATAATGTGTTCGTCCAATTGCTTATAAACGGTTGGAAAGGTATCGGTGCAAGTTAAAATGTCGGAACAGTTTCTAACATGCTGTATTTATCTAACTATCATTCAAAATAAAGATAACATTCACGCTGTAAGGTTTTTAAAAGTTAATCAAGAAAAAAGCATATGTGAAAGCAGTGTCATAATTGCACAATGATACAGTGATGAAGTAGTCCCGCAGGTTATTTTGTATGAAGGTTATCCTTTTCAGCTGTCAATCTCGTGTTTATAAGAATGTATACCGGTCACATGGCCTTGTTTAATCCAATCAGCAGAGAGCATATCGCTCAAAAAGTTTAAGTAAATAAGGGAACAAATATAACAGTGTTCCTTTATGATTTAACGCTAACCTCCATAATACAAAGTAGTGTACCTCTTCGGGCCGAGGGGGCGGGATAGCGCAATGGTTAGCGCGTTCAGCTTCGGATCAAGAGGTCCGGAGTTCGAATCCCTCCAGGGGCAAGGAATCTTTGTCTGCAGTAGAGAACTGTTCTACACGCAATAAGGTTTGGGTGCAATGCTACATTAAATTTCAGCGCAGTACCACCCATGTTTTGCTTGTTCCAGCCGCTGCTCGCAGGTTTCATCGCAGTGCATAGCCACATGGCGTTACGGGCTTTCTCCCTGCCGTAATACTAGCAGCCGCGATATAAGTGAAATACTCTTGAAAGCTGCCTTAAACCCAAACTCACTCACTCTTCGGGCCGATTCTGGGATTCGAACCCACATCCTCAGAATCAGGCAAGTATCGCCAGTACTGAACGCACCAACAGCTTACCCCACGACCACGGGGCCTCGAAAAAAGTCTCACAATCGATAGTTAAATTAATTTTACATTCAATACCCTCTGATAGATGTAAGCTAGCCACATCTCCCAAGGCTGAATGCATTAGAAATACACGCCTTTTAGATAACCAAACACTGTTCAATATAAACAAATTCAAGCAAATTCTGGTTTTACATAATATGTAAACGTCATTGTATTTAAAATATCATTATTTGCAAGTTATGCCCAGTTTCATGTTTGAAAACCAAAAATCTCACCTTTCTCACCTGTCATGTCATCATTATGTTTCAATATCAATGTTTCATAAACTAACATGTACCTGTAGGTTAAAATCGCGATCTATCAGACCTCAGGATGTTTCTTATTGATAACGATTACCTGTACAATCTTTTCTAACCTGGTTCATGTGATTTGATTTATATTGCAATTTTATGTAAATTTACCTGCATATAGTCTCTCATAACCCATTTTTTGGTGGTTCTGTACCTTTATGTAAATACTATATCTGTATTTTATGATTGCGAGGCGAGACTTTATTAACATATCTGTTTGTCTGTCCTCATTCTAATCTGTAGTTAGGTTTGTACATGAGAACCAATTGAGTGTCCTTAAGGAAACATGAATATTTGTTCCACGCCCGTTTACCTGAGGAATCTCTCGCGGGGTTCAGCTGGTAGGGTGCTTTCTTCAACGTCCGCACTATGGCGCCGCTCATCTTTTAAGGGTGGCTATTCTATAACCCATCAGATATGGTTCGTACGCTCGGGAACAGCAGTCTGTACCGGGGACTTTGATGGTTGTTTGGTAATTAAACTTGATTTAAAGTGTATGTTGTTGACTTTCTGATCAATGCTCCTTCTATTACCAGCTAGTTCCCACTTTTATTACAGTAAGTTTACACCTACATGTACCAAGAAAGTCGTATACTCACGCAAGTAATGCTCTTTATATTGTGATTGTGTTCCACAGATCCGTGTACTTTCACTTTGCTGTAGTCCTACAGTTATTCACTCCAGCAGTGAATATAAACTGCCAGACAAAAGAAAGTACACACCTCATTCGGTTTCGATTTATTCAATATTTTTAAAGAAATGAAATTCATTTGATCATGGCACGATACAGCACCACTTATCTACTTGTTGTTTGAACGAATTAATTGGTGATTGAATATCGTTTAGTTAAAATATCCTTGTTAAATGTTGACAGGGGTAAGAAATGAAACGTACACCATAATGACCCCTACCATGATTAAAATGTAAATATGTGCAGAATGAGGCACATTTATTGATTTTAACATAGAATGTGTCTTATATGTCAATGAACAGCTGTCTTTTATCCAAATTAAATTTTGAAGATTTTTAAAATTTAAAAGTTTATTTAAAAAAAACGACGTAGAAGTATTTTTTGACAGATGACTAAACACCTAATCAGTTTTAGAGTACGACGTCGAAAACTCAAGATATTTGTAATATATTTTTTATATATATGATAAAACCAACTAAGGTGTATACGTTCTTTTGCCTGGTAGTTTACATATCACCCGTCGACGGTCTCGTTGTTCTCACTTAATACTTACTAAGCACCTGGGTTTGTTTAAATTGATGACATCCTGTCTTGGTGACAATTTGCTCCTGTTTGTGATTTGCAATTTTGACAGATTCATATCCGAGTACGTTGTCCGTTAGTATAATCAAGATTGTGTCATCTTTCATGGTATCTCTGATTGTTGATTCTGTAATTAACACGGTGTGCTGCATCACAAGTTTTCGCTTCTGTCTGACCACATTATTATTATTAGTTATTTTATCCTTAAAAGACATATCCTGGGTCTTTAAAGGTCCACCTACGTGTTTCAAGAAATCAATTTTAATAATGGAAGTAGAGTTACATTGTCGGCCAATAAAAACCGGCAACTTGATTTTCCTTGAAATGAAATGTGATCTTATTTCTGAGATATATGAATTTAACCAATGGTGGAAAATGCTGGAAAAAAACATTGATATGAAAGTCCATTGAAATCATGGAATAACTGTGATTCGAGTCAATAACATTCATGAAAACCACGCCCGATTAAGACCGCTATCTCCGGTTAATTCACTTGCCCACCGTCCCACGTACATCGATAGCGTCATCACCACTTTAATGCTAATGCGTGCCTGTATTGTTGCTCGTGGTTGTACTGATCGAAAACTGAACAATTCATTTGTCTCATTTAAAAGATCACCAATCTTTTGTGACATGACAACTTCTGAAATTTAAATTTTTCATGCAGAAATGGTGCAACTTCATAATGCTATACTATTGCTAAACTGTTCATTATAGTTTTTACGAAATCTGATAAGATATCTGGTGTATTGTTCTGAAAGGTCAACATCTTCTTTTCTCCAAAATCATCAAAATCAAAGTTGTCTATCTATAATTTTAAAGGTCCAGTCATGTTGTTTATTCTTTTTAAAGATCTCTTGCATAGTTTCATTAACATTATCACCATCGTTTAATGAGTAGAGAGAACATATGGTATCATTCCACAACATAATGTTGAGTAATATGATACATGTGTCTTTACATTCTCCCTGAGAAGGAAACAAGGTTTCCAGTGAAGTCTTCATTTGCTATTATCCGTGTTTCAGCCTTGTATTGCACCACTCTGAATCCTGTGCTATTGTCCGTGTTTCAGCCTTGTATTGCACCACTCTGAATCCTGTGTTCTTGTCCGTGTTTCAGTCTTGTATTGCACCACTCTGAATCCTGTGTTCTTGTCCGTGTTTCAGCCTTGTATTGCACCACTCTGAATCCTGTGTTCTTGTCCGTGTTTCAGCCTTGTATTGCACCACTCTGAATCCTGTGTTCTTGTCCGTGTTTCAGCCTTGTATTGCACCACTCTGAATCCTGTGTTCTTGTCCGTGTTTCAGTCTTGTATTGCAACACTCTGAATCCTGTGTTCTTGTCCGTGTTTCAGCCTTGTATTGCACCACTCTGAATCCTGTGTTCTTGTCCGTGTTTCAGCCTTGTATTGCACCACTCTGAATCCTGTGTTCTTGAACTGAATACTGCCTTGTATTGCACCACTCTGAATCCTGTGTTCTTGTCCGTGTTTCAGTATTGTATTGCACCACTCTGAATCCTGTGTTCTTGTCCGTGTTTCAGTCTTGTATTTACACCACTCTGAATCCTGTGTTCTTGTCCGTGTTTCAGCCTTGTATTGCACCACTCTGAATCCTGTGTTCTTGTCCGTGTTTCAGCCTTGTATTGCACCACTCTGAATCCTGTGTTCTTGTCCGTGTTTCAGCCTTGTATTGCACCGCTCCGAATCCTGTGTTCTTGAACTGAATACTGCCTGGTAGGGGTCATGTTTAGTGATCTTGTCTAAGACCTTCCGCCTTCTTTAAATTCAAAGCCCACTCTGATGTCGAATAGGTCCGACGACTTCCTATCCTTGTTACTGATTGTCTGGATAGGACAGGATTGAACTGGCCCTGGACATGGCTCCTACGGAGTAATACTCAGATCAAGAGCGCAGTTATTTAAGGGTTGATTTTAATGAGATTTTGAACCAATGTTAAAAGAATCGTTACCCACTCTTGATGACTTGTTTGATGTAAGTTATCACAACAGGTCCAATGTGCAAGCATTAAACATTCTAGAATTGGACGAGGGGGAGATGTTGATTGGAGAAACCGTTGATAGACTGTTGAGCTTCTTGTATAGACCCAAGGTATATTTTCCTTTCCTGAGAGGACATTGATAGGCGTATATGATCTTTATTATTAGATTACCATTGGTCCTAGTCCTGCTGTGAAAAATAAGAGCCCTTAATACAGCATAGGTCTTTATGTAGCAAGTATAGATAAACTGAATACACGTGGACTGAAATTGTAAAATGTAATCAAAGGAATGAAGGTAGGAGAAATGATTAAATTCCATAGATTGAATTTTAGTCTACGGTCTCGTCAGTTTGTAATAGGGAGACCACCCTCTTGTGTGGGGTTTCTCTCCCGAAAATCTGTTCATCCACTTGCGTATCTTAGTGCAGATATCAAGTGAATTGGCTTTCATCGAAACGCTTATACGATTAGGTTAAAGGCAATTACAATTAACATCACCACGCCGTCAATAGCTCAAAGTAGGACGATAAGTAACATATTGCAGGGTAACAATGCTCCGTTGAATGCTGCTCCTCCGCCTATGTTTGCCGAGTGACTTCACGTTAGGTCACAGAGCATGGGAACATTTGTGACGTTGATTCACGTCAACCGTCTGCACCAGATTCGGAGTCGTACATTGCAACCAATATAGTGTGTACTCCTTTCCATGCTGTACAGCTCCTGCAGTCAGCAAATATTAGCGCATCTTCACAGCGTCACAAGCGTAACGAATTTGATTTTTAAAATTTCCCATCTATAGCGATAGTTTATGTAATTTCTATTTACTGTAGAGGATAGACATCTTATTACACAAACCACTTATCCGAAGTGGTAATAACGGTATTGCTATAAAGCAAAACTGACATGGCGGCCATTTTAATGTGAACACATTGTATTATTTCGAATTACATAAAAGATTCCCAGGAATTTACATTTACATGTACACTCACTTTTTAACTTGATTTGCTGAAGAGAGAAGGATGCTTTACTATTGGTGACATTATTTTTCAAATGCATTTCATCGACTTATTTAATAACGGCAGCACGGCCGGAATATCTATAGCCCTGTCCATGGATTATTATTAATATGACTAGATGTAGTATATCATACTTGTGCATTTGGATAGTTTGTATTGTAGAAAAGGATGCCATTGAAGCGGGGGAACAACGAGTTCGAAGAATTTGAATAAAAAGACAAAGGAGCCAGTGTGGCCACTTTCTTTTATTCGAGTGTTTCATGCCAGCTTACAGTGATTATTGCAATGTATGTACAGAGGTATTCTTCATATATACCGAGGGTTCATTATCAACACCTGGGCTCCGTTCCATAACAGCGAGCGCTTATAATCGCTCATTGATAGCTCAATGTAGCGCTCAAGTAACGCTCATTTTCTCTTGAACGACACGGTGCAAATTTCTCGAAGTTTGCTCGCCTTGCTACGTAGCACTACATTGAGCAATCGCGTTCAAGAGAGGTTTAAAAGTAATCGCTAATTGAGAGATTACTTTGAAACCTCTCTTGAACATGGCCCAGGTACAGCCGTGAACAGCTCAACTTCCCAATGCAGCGCATAACTCTTGCCAATCTCCATTACTGGCTGATTTACGCCTTGCAGTATTTCCTGTATTTTTGTGCTTAGAAATCCAGGCCCGCTATGCATTTCTAATTGAGCGATTACTTTGAAACCTCTCTTGAACATGGCCCAGGTATAGCCGTGAACACCTCAACTTCCCAATGCAAGGCATTACTCATTACTGGCTTTAATCAGCCAGTTATGCAGACTGGCAAGAGTTATGCCTTGCGTTTGGAAGTTGTGAACACCTGACAAGAGTATACTTTTTATTGTTAATTTATGTTTGTTGAAATTTTTAAAGTGTCCAAGTTAAGATAATTCGTAAAATGACATTTCTCAACACAAAACAATCGCAAATATTTTTGACGAAATGTGGGATCGAACCTGCAACCTTATATCTGATCAACTGAGCTGACCTCTACTACACGAAACCGGATGACATGAAAGAGACATTTTCATTACCAAATGAATAGTGTTCCTTTTAAATGTGTTGAACTGAAATAATGTACCAGTTATTTATTTTAAATCTTCAACTAGAGTGCACACACGTTTAAAACATAATGAAATGCACAGTTTTCGGTGAGAATTTAAGAAATTATGCTTGAACATATCGTCTTGATCATACACCCAGTTAAAAGTACAGAGAAAGTAGAACTTACTTTGATTTTGTTCAAACCAACCATAATGACGCACGCCATGTGGCTTGTACATGTACATTTCAACGTGTTACACGTGCATAAGTTTACTGACATAAACATCGTTTTTCTAAAAAGGACAACCGACCTTTACCTCAATATGATTAAGAAATTTTCCAAAAGTCAGGCCTATTTGCATTTTTTTTCACTACCTTCGCCCTTTTCCAATTCAAGTGTCACAAGGTTTCTAATGAAGAACTGGTTCACCCCTTGCGCTGCGCATACGATATGAGATTGATCTCGCCGGGTAACACGTGCGTTTCGAAGATGTCTTTGAAAAATATCTTTATTCAGCATCTTCATAATTTATTGATAAGTAAAGAATCGATTTAAGTTTCTGCTTTGATATCGTTCTAACGATCACGACACAATGATCAATACAAGAGATACACATTTAAAGGTTTCAAACAGCATGGATAAACATGTGGAACTGCTTCAGAGAGAAAGAGTTGACTTCTCACAAACAAATGAACTTGTTGTCACCTTGTGCATATTTTATGTTTATCACAGAAGACCATGGGAATTTGAAGCAACTCATGACAAGAAAAAGATATGCAAGTTCAACAACTTACAGTACAGTCATCGTGGGCCAGGCATTATAGCTGCTAACAACACTTGTTACATTGCCTTGTATACTGTGCTATGGAAACCTGAGACACAAATAACACGTTTATATATATATATATATACACACACACACATATTAATCCTTTTTTATCACATCTTTTTTGAAAAGGCATGACTTTGTGGAGAGGTATCGTTTAAGACATAATACCAAATTATTTATCAATTTACAAAGATGCTGACTTGACACAGACATTCCCAAGCACGTTGTTTACCACTAAGATCCCAGAGAGTCTTAACAGGGTTTATGTCTTTGGAATTCCAAGGCTTTACCAATTATGGTATGTTCAAGACAACCAAATTTTACCTCTTGGAACTGTCCATCTTTTATTAGAATGTAAATAGTATTTGTAAATACTAAAATCTAAGTTGTATAACTTGCAACTAATTATTTTCTAATGAATACAATATGTTTGAAACATGCAAACCCCCTCACAGTCCTTGCTCGTTTTCCATCCACCTATTATTAAGAGACATATAGCTTACTAAACGAATGGTAAGTTGATAACGTTTTTATGTAACGAGGAGGGCTGAGTATTGCACCAAATTTCGTATTGCGATATATTACAATACATACAACCTGTTTTGCAATTGCATTATATTGTGTGAACTCTACATTCAACTTTGATACTTCTGTTCGTAATGTAAACATGACACATTTATTATACATTATTTTATTAAATAAATAGTCAAAACAACAACCAGCTGATCGAAAAAGCACGCGTATGAATATAAATCAGTCAAAGCAAAATATATTGTTAATTGGTGGGTATCTACCATGTCATACACCCAAAACATAATTTGAAAGTAATTTTTGGTGAAGTAGTATTTCAATTTTAAAACTTTAATCGATATAAGCAACAATGACAAGCAACGAACAATTTCAACACATTGCACACCCGTTCCGTGACGTCATTGGAATATTTGCACGAGAGGTTATCACCCACGCTTGAGTAATAAAGATCGATATCTGTTTGCAATCACTGTCTCTGTCAATACTGGTTTAGCATCTGTTATACATCACTGGTGTCAGGGACAACATAAGGTCGACACAGACTGCGGAAACTAGTTCACGTTTTGATTGAAAAATTTAGATGTTTATATTTGCAATTGAGAAGGATTATTCAGTTACATCGACGAAGTGGAGCACATTCGTGCAGTAGTTAGCTCGTAGGGTTCGAATCCCGGTGGAGACACCAAAACTTCATTGTGTTATAAGGCAAGGCAGATCGATCACATTGCTCTTGGTCAAGGCAGCTGTATAAATGAGTACCTGACGACGGTCATATACGGTCGCGCTGAGTGGTTTTTAGCGGAACCAATAGTGGTGTTCCTCCAAATGGTGCACTCTGATTGAAAAAGCTAAACAAATGTACTATTGTTATTATTGTTATCATAAACCATTATAAGTTATTTATTATTACATCCAAGAACGTGATAAACGGACTTACACCACAGGCCACAGACTCAAATCGTGGATTATAGACGTCTTTGATTACCAAAAATGAAGTGGCAGCACTCAACTCCCAGGAGAAACATACATTGACTTGGACATATTTGGATCTTCACATACAAACGTCTGAAATTACAGTTTGCCTTAGGAGAACTTGAAAATCAAGCGCTTGGTGAGAACAAAATTAGCAAAGTCACGCGATTTCAACAATGCTAGTGACAACTACGATGATAGGAATCCTGTTTATCGTTGCTGCCTTTCTCGCAACAACCTTATATGGTGAGTGTTTAAATCATACGGTGAGTGTTTTAATTATATGTGCCAGAGATTGTACGTAGGACATTAAGGTCCTTGCCAAACCTACAATGTACATATTAAATTTTTGACATGGACTCCATAAGCGAGAAAGTAGGTATAATTTTGGGAATCTATTTTATTATTTTAAAGAAAGAGATTTAGAGAGATTGGGCGCATTTATTTGTATTTGTTCCACATTTAGTTTGAAGCCCAATTTGTCCGCCCATTGCAGGTGGACATTATTTAGTGAGGATTGGAGTATGCTAGTGGCAGTTTTAGGGTTATTACAACGAACCCAGAGGGATGTGCAAATTTAACATGAGACACCATCAAAATCATCATCTGCCATGATAATAAATAATATTCTCTTTGATTATACAATTCACGCAAAATACATAGTTGGGTAAAACAGTTCTTTCATAATCTGTAGCTGAATTAAATAGCAAAAACGCCCGCAAAAGCTAAGTATATATTTATATTTCTTTGAGTACTCAGATCTTGTTTACTCTTTCGTTTGTTTGTCTCCAGTGTGCGAGTATACCAAAATGCTTTGCGCTTGAAACAATTGTGTTAATAATTCAAGGAGATAGATTTTTAGATAGTTAATGATTGGACTAACAATCTGTTCAATATGAGAGTGCCACTGGCCATCATTTTTAAAAATTAAACCATCTGAAATTATTTGACCATTGATGGTTCAACTTGGCCGCCAGGATTCAATTCGTTTCTTTATAAACAAGGTAATTGATGTTTTTGCAGGACTGAATTTAATTTTCAAATTATCAGTCCAAGTAACAATGAAGATAACATTCAGCATGTTGTACGATTGGTTTGGGTTGTCTGTTATATCATCAATTGAACTATCATCAGCAAATAATATTATTTTACATGGCATATCATCAGCGATATAATCAATGAAGGCGGTGAACTCTTTTAGAAGTTTGATTACTTCGGTTGTAACATTCAATGCGTCTCTGACTGGCTTAAACTTTCTTCCAACACCTTGGAGCACCAATTTCACACAGTGTGTAAGACAGTGTATATATATATATATATATATATATATATATATATATATATATATATATATATATATATATATATATATATATATATATATATATATATATATACTGTCGGCCAAAAGAAACGCCTACAATTTATCTTATCAAATTTCGTAAAAACTATAATGAGCAGATTACCCATATTATAGCATTATATAGTTGCACCATTTCGGCATAATATATTCGAATTTCAGAAGTTGTAATGTCACAAAAGAATTGCAAATGTTGAAAAGAGACAACATAATTGTTCAGTTTTCGATCAGTGCTTGGTCAGAAAACCTTTGAAACAGATTTTCATACAACCAAGAGCAAGAATACAGGCACGCATTCATATTAAAGTGGTGATGACGCTACAGATGTACGTTGTTGCGGTGCGCGAGTGAATCAACCAGAAATAGCAGTCTTCATTGGGCGTGGTTTTCATGTTTCACAGTTTTTCCACGCTTTCAATGGACTTTCATGTTAATTATTGCTTCAGAATAACGTGCAGACCACCATTAACGATTTTTCAGAAATTATTTCATCTTTAATTTTAAGGAAAAGCAAGTAGGCGTTTCTTTTGGCCGACAGTGTAGCAGATGCTTGCTCACTATGCTACTGCGTTGCTAAACCTTGGACGTGACCTTGGTAGTTTCGGGCACCGACATATAGACCCAACATCCCCGCAAGGCACAACTGGCAAACGGCTGATCTTATCCCTGCAGCATTCCATTCACTTTTCCGTGCTAACACAGCTGAGCGCTGAAATGCATAGAGGGCTCTGATTTGCTACCACAGAAACATTGAAATGCGGCAAATGTTATCCCTTGCGTAGGAAGCCGAAACAATTCTAAAATTCTAACGTTTATATTTGTTTTATAGTCACCCCTATACGACGATGGCCTCACATTCCCACAACTCCTTTCCAATTCCTGTGACATTTAGATTCTAGACCTAGTATATTTCATCGCAAATAAATGTATTCCTCACATTCACAGGTTATTGTCTTGAAAACGTGGCATTGGGAAAACCTGCAACCCAAACTCCAACCTGTTTCGGTGGAGTAGCAGATAGAGCTGTCGACGGAAATGGGAATCAAAACTACAGCGCAGCTTCCTGTACATGCTCTAGAAGTGGTCCCCCCTACTGGCAGGTGGATCTACAGGCCAACCACACCATCAGGGCTGTCACCATCACCAACAGGGCGGACAATTTCGGTACTGAAGTTATTTTATGTGTTTCTCTGAAAAGAGAAAGATAACGAGCACAGCTCACTAATACAGCCCCAACTTCCAAACGCAAGGCATACATGTAACTCTTGCCTGTCTGCATTACTGGCTGATTTAAGGCTTGCGGTATTTATCTCGCTTTGTTGTACCTAGATAGTGAATCGCTGCACCAGAAATGCACAGTGGGCCTGGATTTCTAAGCACAGATTTCTTAAGAAAATACTTCAAAGCGTAAATCAGCCAGTAATGGAGACTGGCAAGAGTTATGCCTTGCATTGGGAAGTTGATACAGCCCTTACTAGCAGATGTTTCTCAACAGACTGATATCACCCCATCCCCAATAACAAAATCACTAATTACTCAACACAGTACCTCTCTCAGTACAACTAGCCCTGCGATTCATAACCAGCGCCAGTCTCCATAATTTGCTGCCTTGCTGAATTTCGTCAACTTTCCTGTACTTCCTGTACCTGCTACCCTTTCACAGAAAAGTTGACCTAATACAACGAAGCTTTGAATTGCCAGTAATGGAGAGTGGCGCAAGTCGTGACTTGCGATGGAGATGTACGAAATTTGAATAAGGTAAACTGAATATTTTTCTGCCATTTGAGAATTTAAATCAGATTAGTGGCTACTTAATTTAAAAAAAGAAATAAATAAATTCACTAGGTCACCTTTAATCCGCACTGCACCTCTCCCAGTAGTTTAGAAGACATGTGCAAACTTATCTTGTTGAATTCTAATTGGTCAATAGCCAATGCATAGGAAACAATGTAGCTAAACTGGTTTAATGAGAGACCTTGGCCTCAGATGGAATGCGGAAGTTAAACTCGACTTGGAATTTCAGAATTAAAATTTAGGGAGAGATTCAATCTCTATACATTTTTATATTTAATTTGCGTAAATAAGTTAGTTCAACAAAAACATGTGTGACTCATGTATTCTTCAGTCTATAATACACCAAAACTCGATTATCGATATCGAGTGTTAAACTCAATGTCACATATTTGCCGTTTAACTTTATGCTAAATTTTTGTCACAAACGAAAATAGCTTTAAAGCAGATATATTTTGTCGGAAATGAGTGAAATTAGTACTAATATAAGATCTAAAGAGTAATAAATTTGTTATTGTTATTGTTATAATACGGAATATACAAGGCTCTTACAGTCAAAACCTCATGTAATTCAGAAATAAAATTCATAATGTGTTTGTTCACTGGCTTATGAACGGTTTGAAAAGTGCAAGTTAAACTGGTATGAATGCCGAAGCTTGTCCCAGTTAGAATTCGAACTTTTCATCTTTCTGTCTTAAAATTTGATATATGCAATATTATATAACATTTTTTAGGTTATCATTCATCAGAATGTTTAAGCACGCGTCTTAAAGACAAATGTAAAGAGAAACAAAGAGAATATTTGAAGATTGAAGAAAAAAGGGCAAGATTGATTCCTTCTACTGTATTAGTAGTGTTTACATTGAAACGTCATGTCATAGACTCATCATCAACATGAAAATACTCTCAATCAAATTACTTATTTATTTAGTATACAATGTAAGCAGGAACACAGTCTTAATCTAATTTGTATTTCATTGTTTAGCATGGCTGCTGTACGACTTCGACATTGAGGTATATACGACCAATCCACTGACAGATCCGTCAGCTACGTTTGAGAAATGTTTGACTTTTCCTGGACCTTTTGGACCCGTCACACGGACCCTCTTCTGTGACGATCTGATCAAGGGCCGATACGTCAGAATAAAAAAAAAAATAATTGGAAAGTCGGCGATGCCTTACTTCTTTGTGAAGTAGCAGTTCATCCATTCTTTGACGGTACGAGTTCATTTAAGTTTTGCTGCATCTCGTGAACTTTCCGATGTTTGTGTAGCAGCGCACTGTACCTGACCTGAACTTTAAACAAGGCTTCAATTACCCAGTGATGGAGATTGTCCCAAGTTATGACTTGGACCAAGTTGGTTCGCTTTATGTATCCCTAGATGTAATATATAAGCAATACTAAACGACGTTTTGTTTATACCATATTTATGAAACGAGTGAATGAGTTGGTCTATAAACATCGAAAGTGAGTATACGTAAGCATGTTGTGTACCCCCCTTCGCCACAGAATGATAACTAACACACTTACATATATCGACACATAATTGAGATAGATTGAGATGAACACATTTTCTATTTAACCCTTTTCCAACTTATTTTCAGAACCACGTGGAAACTGTGGCGCTCAACAGAAACGTCCTGCTGATTTTCTTACCCAGAAGGACGTTTACATGGCAACTTCCGGTTTCAAAGAGTTTACCGGAAGTCTGATGTCGTGCATGGTTGAGTGTTTCTGGCTTCCCGTGTGTGACGGGTTCAACTTCAACGGAACTGGACACGGTACTGGGTCGTGTGAGCTGATTGCCGTTGGACTTGGAAAACCTGTTGCCTCATCAGGGTGGACTTACTATGAGGCAGTGTGTGTTTAGAGACAGGAAATCCTTTTGAGCGTGGTTTTCATGTACGAATCACAGTTTTCCACGATTTCAAAGGACTTTCATATTAATTATTCTTTCAGCATAACGCGGAGACCACAATTAATTATATTTCAGAAATTAGTTCATTTTTTATCTCATGGAAAATTAAGTAGCCGTTTCTTTTGGCCGACAGTGTAAATGATATATTACCTACAACTGGCGTGCAACTGTGTAACATGTGACATAGGTACATGTCGGTAGCACGATATGTTATTAGCTCCAATTCTGCCCGCTGTCTAGGTGGTAGTTCTAACATAGGTAAATGTTGGCAAACCATTACATACTGTACAACGTTGTTGAAGAGATTATAATGTATGTACTCATGAAGCCTATGCCCGTTGTGGCTCTAGTAGTTTATGATATGACTCAGAACTCACTTAGGGCAACATTTTACAAAAATGAATAGTTGTGAATAAGTCTCAAAATATTTGTAGAGGCTTTAAAGGGGCAGTAGCACGTTTTTTCGCTGAAATAAGTTGATGAAATGTATTTAAAAAATAATGTCACTAATGGTAAAACCCCCTTCCCTCTTCGGAAAATCAAGTTAAAAATGAGTGTACATGGTTCCGTTAAGCCATGGGTAACGTTTTTGTCATACAAAATAATAAATGTGTTCACAATAAAATGGCCGCCATGCAATTTTTGCTTTATACGCAATACCGTTATTACCACTACGGATAATTGGTTTGTGTAATATGATGTTTTACCTTCGGAAGTAAATATAAATGACATAAACTATCATTATAAATGGGAAATTTGAAAAAAATAAAATTTGCCAAAAACGTGCTACTGTCCCTTTAACTACACTAATGGAAAGCGCTTAAATTTACGGTAACGGTCACTTTATGACATACTGCATGACGTTACCGCCACCTACATTTGCCGTAAATATGTTACTCCGTGTGTTATTCCAATTACATTATATCTCAAGCTAGTGATGAATTTAAAGTTTTACTTATAATAGGCTATTGGTATTGCGAATGCTCAAAGCACACAAATGTGATGAACTGATATGATTGATAGTTTATCAAATAATAACTACAAGATAGATCTTACACTTAAATTGATCAAAATTGCCATGACCTTGGGTTTGAGTGACCCCACTATTTTTATTTCTGAATGTTTTTGTTCATTCAAATGCGCACATCATATATCATTTTGAGCAATATCTAAAATATGTGTGTCAGTGAAAAATCATGTTGAATATGCGGGGGAAAAAAAGATACAATTTTAGTTTTTCTTCAAAAAGTGCTCAATTTCATACTGTTTCTAATAATAGAACTATTGATTTTCAAAACATAAACTTTCTATAATCCAAGAAAGTGTTTAAAATCTGAAAGGATTTAATGTTTATTCAGTGAAATGCCAGTATACCGTAGATGTGGTTTTAATGTTGTATCTTTTTTGGGTATTTGCTCTGCCTGTTGTCATAGATGTGGTTTTGATACAGTATTTGTTTGTATTTGGTATGCCTGTTGTCATAGATGTGGTTTTGATACAGTATTTGTTTGTATTTGCTATGCCTGTTGTCATAGATGTGGTTTTGATACAGTATTTGTTTGTATTTGCTATGCCTGTTGTCATAGATGTGGTTTTGATACAGTATTTGTTTGTATTTGCTATGCCTGTTGTCATAGATGTGGTTTTGATACAGTATTTGTTTGTATTTTCTATGCCTGTTGTCATAGATGTGGTTTTGATACAGTATTTGTTTGTATTTTCTATGCCTGTTGTCATAGATGTGGTTTTGATACAGTATTTGTTTGTATTTGTTCTGCCTGTTGTCATAGATGTGGTTTTAATACAGTATATGTTTGTATTTGCTCTGCCTGTTGTCATAGATGTGGTTTTGATACATTTTGTTTGTATTTGCTCTGCCTGTTGTCATAGATGTGGTTTTGATACAGTATTTGTTTGTATTTGCTATGCCTGTTGTCATAGATGTGGTTTTGATACAGTATTTGTTTGTATTTGCTATGCCTGTTGTCATAGATGTGGTTTTGATACAGTATTTGTTTGTATTTGCTATGCCTGTTGTCATAGATGTGGTTTTGATACAGTATTTGTTTGTATTTGCTATGCCTGATGTCATAGATGTGGTTTTGATACAGTATTTGTTTGTATTTCCTATGCCTGTTGTCATAGATGTGGGTTTTAATACAGTATATGATGTTTTGTATTTGCTCTGCTTGTTGTCATAGATGTGGTTTTGATCGTTATTTGTTTGTATTTGCTATGCCTGTTGTCATAGATGTGGTTTTGATACATTATTTGTTTGTATTTGCTATGCCTGTTGTCATAGATGTGGTTTTGATACAGTATTTGTTTGTATTTTCTATGCCTGTTGTCATAGATATCGTTTTAATTCAGTATTTGTTTGTATTTTCTATGCTTGTTGTCATAGATGTGGTTTTAATACAGTATATGTTGTTTTGTATTTGCTCTCCTTGGTGTCATAGATGTGGTTTTGATACATTCATTGTTTCTATTTGCTACGCCTGTTGTCATAGATGTGGTTTTAATACAGCACTTTTGTTTTGTGTTTTCTCTGCCTGTTGTTGCAGAGGTGGTTTTATAAAGTATCTGTTGTTTTGTATTTTCTCTGCCTGTTGTCATAGATGTGGTTTTGATACATTTTGTTTGTATTTTCTCTGCCTGTTGTCATAGATGTGGTTTTGATACAGTATTTGTTTGTATTTGCTCTGCCTGTTGTCATAGATGTGGTTTTGATACATTTTGTTTGTATTTGCTATGCCTGTTGTCATAGATGTGGTTTTGATACATTTTGTTTGTATTTGCTCTACCTGTTGTCATAGATGTGGTTTTGATACATTTTGTTTGTATTTGCTCTGCCTGTTGTCATAGATGTGGTTTTGATACATTTTGTTTGTATTTGCTATGCCTGTTGTCATAGATGTGGTTTTGATACATTTTGTTTGTATTTGCTATGCCTGTTGTCATAGATGTGGTTTTGATACATTTTGTTTGTATTTGCTATGCCTGTTGTCATAGATGTGGTTTTAATACAGTATATGTTGTTTTGTATTTGCTCTGCTTGTTGTCATAGATGTGGTTTTGATACTTTATTTGTTTGTATTTGCTATGCCTGTTGTCATAGATGTGGTTTTGATACAGTATTTGTTTGTATTTGCTATGCCTGTTGTCATAGATGTGGTTTTGATACATTATTTGTTTGTATTTGCTATGCCTGATGTCATAGATGTTGTTTTGATACAGTATTTGTTTGTATTTGCTATGCCTGTTGTCATAGATGTGGTTTTGATACATTTTGTTTGTATTTGCTCTGCCTGTTGTCATAGATGTGGTTTTGATACATTTTGTTTGTATTTGCTATGCCTGTTGTCATAGATGTGGTTTTGATACATTTTGTTTTAGTTGCTATGCCTGTTGTCATAGATGTGGTTTTGATACATTTTGTTTGTATTTGCCATGCCTGTTGTCATAGATGTGGTTTTAATACAGTATATGTTGTTTTGTATTTGCTCTGCTTGTTGTCATAGATGTGGTTTTGATACATTATTTGTTTGTATTTGCTATGCCTATTGTCATAGATGTGGTTTTGATACATTATTTGTTTGTATTTGCTATACCTGTTGTCATAGATGTGGTTTTGATACAGTATTTGTTTGTATTTTCTATGCTTGTTGTCATAGATGTGGTTTTAATACAGTATATGTTGTTTTGTAATTGCTCTGCTTGTTGTCATAGATGTGGTTTTGATACATTATTTGTTTGTATTTTCTATGCCTGTTGTCATAGATGTCGTTTTAATACAGTATTTGTTTGTATTTTCTATGCTTGTTGTCATAGATGTGGTTTTAATACAGTATATGTTGTTTCTATTTGCTACGCCTGTTGTCATAGATGTGGTTTTAATACAGCACTGTTGTTTTGTGTTTTCTCTGCCTGTTGTTGCAGAGGTGGTTTTATAAAGTATCTGTTGTTTTGTATTTTCTTTGCCTGTTGTTGCAGAGGTGGTTTAATACATTATTTCTTGATTTGTATTTGCTCAGCCTGTTGTCGTTAAGGTTGTTTAATACAGTATCTGTTGTTTTGTATTTGGTCAGGCTGTTGACGTAGAGATGGTTGTAATACAGTATCTGTTGTATTTTATTTTGATAAACTAAGCAGCTAAAGAAACACTACCACACTTTTGAAAAGACAAATCCAAACCTAAATACTACTCTTAGATCTCACCCGTTACGAGGATTCCCAAACCAACAATTCATTAGAGTTTTTTTAGGAACATAAACAGATAATCTTTCAAATTGTTTAATTTGAATTATTTAACTGGAGAATTGATGCGGTCTTGTTTCAGTCGTGTATATCACTTGTGGATTAAAATATCATGCTTTTTGTTGGTTACATTTCTTTTGCCCTTAAGTTAATGTTTACAGAGAAACCCCAAACTCCAATATTCAATAATATAACTATCTAAAAATGGTTGTTATGTTTTGTGTCATCATAAACCCTTTGATTCCAGAACATTTACATCATGTTCTACAAAAAGTTTGTGTACTTTATCACTTGTCACATTTTACATATATGATCTGTCTGGGAATTCGTCTCCAGATGCGTTGACCCTTTTTGATGTGGGAACGGTCTGTTATTAACTTGCTTAATTATAATCTGCATTGAGACTCTTTGAATATTTCATATAACACACAGATGTGGTAATACCCTTTTAAGTCAGTATTTATGGAACTTCCAGACTTAAACATAGATACCACAGACACAGAGCCTTACGAATTCATAACTTTGATCGTAGCCTATGTGTTAAGTAGAGCTACGAACATTTCGAGAAAAAGGGCCCAGGAGTGAGGCCCTTATTAACGTTAACAAGCCTCTCCGAGGAGGGCAGTTGTATACACAAAGAAAAAAGTAAAGCACCCCATGATATTTGTGATGATATCTTAATATAATATTTCAAATAGTTAAACAAGGTTCATTTATGTGAAGAGTAGTGTTTGTGCGATATGTTCTAACCAGTGATGCGTGACAGTCGTGCCTACAAGTTCGGTGCATGCACGTGCAACATGCTAACCTCGAGGATCACAAAAAGCAGTATGGCCCAACTGGATCTCAGAAATCAAATTATTGGTATGCACTCTGCAGGAATGTCCTCCAATGCGATAGGGCGACATCTGGGCTACCATTACACTGTTATTAGTTGTTTAGTCCGGAAGCATGCGCAGACAGGAAGTGCAGTGGACCGTCGAAATTCTGGAAGACCTACTGTCACTACACCTTGAGAGGACCGTTACCATATTTGACATGTAAAACGAGAACCCTTCCTATCAAGACTTCAGGTGAAACGTCTGAGGTTACCGAATCGAAACATCAGCACCAGATCAGTCAGAAATAGCCTCAAATCGGCAGGACTAAAGGCAAGAAGGGTAATAAACGTCCCTTTTTTAGAGACCATCATAAACATGCATGTTTGGCATGGTGTTTGGACAGACAACACTTGAATCTGAGGACCTGGCAGAAAATCCATTGGTCTGACGATTCTTGCTCCATGTTACTAATGGGCGTGCACGTGTTTGGAGACAAAGAATACAGCTTATACCCCCAGGAACATCCAGCGTATGTAGGTGGCTCCGTAACCACATATAGCTGTAGCGTCATCACCACTTTAATGCGAATGTGTGCCTGTATCATTGCTCGTAGTTGTATCAAAATCTGTTTCAAATGATTTTTCTGATCAAGCACTGATCGTAAACTGAACATTTACATTTTCTCATTTCAACAATCGCCATTTAGAAATTTCTGAAATTTATATATATCATGCAGAAATGGTGCAACTTCACAATGCTAAATAATGCTCAGCTGTTCATTAAAGTTTTTACGAAATCTGATAAGATATCTGGTGGGCATTTCTTTTGACTTCAGTGACTTCGTTTGTTGGCACTACTTAAATTACATTAATAAGTAGTATATAAGTGGTTTGTGGGCGATATCAGAAATTAAAAGTCTGATATTTGTCAAATTGCAGTCCCCTTTAAATGAACCCCAAAAGTGATCATGTGATATTTACATTGACATTTAGGTAAGTTCACTCAACTTGACTATTCATCCCAAATCGCGAAATATATGATAAATAATTGTTTCAATGAAAATCGAGAAATGGCGTTATATGTAGAAAATCGAAACTACATATCCCATTTACATTCACAAACGTTGATGAAGAATTAGGACAACTTTAAAGGGACACTACGTGTTTTTCATGAACTTTTATTTTGATTTGATACATACAAAAATATCAAATGTCCTGATTAACGTCCAAATCATCTCACTTGACTTGCATATGAATCCCCTTACACCAAATATTTGACAATAACTTGCTTTCAATGAAACTCCAGCAGCAGCTTAATACATGATGAGAAGCCGAATTCATGCACCCCATTTACAAGTATGCCATTTACAAATGAAACAATGGACAAATTGAACAATATCAACCAATATCTGTTTCACTATCTGCAACATATTAGTTTTGAAAATGACGTTTGAACAATTGACGCGCCATAGCCACCGGTTTTTCGATCATAATCGTGACTCAACATCTTAATAATGTAACTGTACTAAACAGATTGGCACTAAAAGGGTCATTTTCGACAACAGGCATTACTTCTCGATAAAATAACACCCTTGGTAACTTTTGACCTATGTTACTAGAATAACATACGGAGTGTCCCTTTAAGGAAACACAACTTCTTTATTCTTGTTGGCGACTATACAACACAAAGTATAATGTCCTTGTGTACATTGAATGTGCATTGAATGAGAAAACAAGAAAGTACATGACTGATTTTTAACACATTGATCACTTGCAGATTTAAGGTTAACTGTGAAATATGAAATAAGATTAGGTTATTGTAAATTATTTCGTTTTGTTTGAAGTGTTAACACAAAATAACCGGGCCTTTTTATGATAAAGCTATACCGGTTTTTTTAACATAAAATATATTTGCAGTTTAGAAGCTGGAACAATTTGAATAGAAACATGTCTATAGTTTTCAAAGCGTGACGCTTATCAGCTAAATGACACATACAGAATCTGCGCTGTGCACGTTTGATTAATACGATCGGTCGGTTCAACTTAGGATTGGATCACGGTGTCTACATGCTTAAGTTGTTATAAAAATGTAATTTGATATAAACAAATTTTGTTCGAAAGCGATAAAATTTGAGCGGTCGACTTAGGAGTCCACGATCCAATCCTAAGTTGTACCGACTGACATTCTATGTACGAGAAATGAACGAGATCACCTTCATTATATATGCACGACATAGAAGGGGATTCAGTTCGCAAACAAATTTTCGTTTGAAACTTGAAATCCAAGGATAGAGGAGATTGCGTTTGACAGACATAATTTTGACTACACAAGTTGAAACATTTGAAACCTGTCTAATCATTACTTAATGTATTGACAAAGGAGCAGGGGTTATAAATATTTTTAAAAACGATTCCAGTAGATTTTCTCAATTTTATATGTTTGGTCTGTATAGTGGTAGTTTCATATAAAACTCGTCAAAATAAGCAATTACTATGAATCAATCAGCAGAGCTATGAACGTTTTATTGTTTAAATAAATGTGCTGTATCTTTTGACATTTTTTATTGTTTGTATTGTTGTTGCCTTCCGGACATTATATGATTTGTTTATATAAGGAACACGTATTTAGTTTCCAGACACTGCCAACGAGCTAAGCAGCAGTGGTTATTAATTGTCTTGTTAATTGCTTTTGGTCATACTCGAAGTAGTTTTAGCCTAACTCTGGCTTGCCAGACATCGAAATACATTTAAAAAATCGATGAAAGCACAGTGTAATTTTCTTTTAGAGCATTTGAGCTTGTGTGACAACATGTGTAATAAATAGAGGATACTAAACGACATTCCATTTAATACCATTTTTATTGTATTTATTTGATTAAAAGAGTAAATGATATGGTTTAAAACGAGCGAAAGTGAGTTTGGTACCAAATCATTCACGAGTTTAATATTTAGTATTCTGTTTATTAATTGCCAAAATTTATCAAGCGAAATTGCCGAAAGTGTACTGAAACTAAGACTTCCACGAGTCATGTACCATAGTGATGGCGGCACGACTATTATGACGTCACAACTGTACAATATTGTGACGTCATATTTGCAACGGGAATTACACTAGTTCAATATTGACGTATAAATATTTCACTGCAGTATCTTCCACAAGCAAGTAATAAATAGTGACTATTTCATTGTTTTTGCTGAATATCATTTCTATCTCATCGAGTCGAGTGAGAAAGTGATATTTTCACGAGTGGCGCGAGTGGTGAGAAAATAATTCGACTGAAATAAGTCGATATTTTAAAACAGGACAATGTTTTACAAAAATAAATATGTTGTGAATGTTTATTTAAGGTACCATCTAGTCAAATGAGATGCCTAAGACATTGTAAAATGGCAAGTTGTTATTTCAAACGCGAAGTGATACACATCATACAGCGAGTGACGTTCGTTATTGTCTGTCACATACCCCTCGCCTCAACAAGTTTTTCACGAGTAAAAGAACTATTATGCAACATATCAACAATAAATCAAGTTCAGAGTGTTAATTAATGTTGAATATGATATTAACACCACAAAAGGTCAACAGTCATTGACTGAAACATCACAACATTGGCGTTCACGGTAAGACGTGGAATGCAAGGGAGGTAATCACTTTACAAAGGGAGACTATCCTGAAAAGTAATTCCGGCCACACGTTGGTCACTGCAGTAAAAATATGAGTTATATTTTCACTGCAGTGACTTTCTACTACTTATGTGGACATATGGATTATATTTTCATCGTATAATCACATATTTCATTGCTAGTTATATAATAAAGATATATCATCAACTGCAGAGAAGCCTTTACCAAAACCTGCCTGTGACGCAGCAATGCTGAGTATCCTGGTTTACAAAAAGTTATCCTAAGCAGCTAAGAATTGTTACCATTCTGTATGAGCTAGGATCAAATGGGTCTCCTTTAGATTGATAAATCGGTTTAGGACACCGATAACCTCAGGTATCGATGCAGTTGGGAGTATACATTTGAATAGAAGTACTTAAATATGTCCCATTTTATCAAAGGAATTTACAAGGTATTTGTTTACTATTGGATAACTTGCAGCTTAATTTGAATTAAGAGTCGAGGCAGCTTTAACTACTTCTTCAATGTGATATCATCATTTAATTGATTCGGGTTATGTTGGTATTAAAAATCATCGTTTAAGTACGATAGCAGGTTGTTAAAATGCCATTAGGTCCTCATTCATTTCTCGCTTTCCTTTTTAGGGTTAAGTGAATTCCAAAATTCTCGAGCTAGTTGTGTGTCTTGAATGTGTAGCTTACGAATTACGAATCATGTATACTGTTTAGAATAACGGGACTTTTTAAGCAACGTGTATACATTTAGTCCATTGTTGGAAAATGCAATCTACGTTCGATTGTCCTTCTACTATAAAGTTGTTTTAAGTTAATCTATAATGTTTTCTCATATTTTTACCTTCCTCTCTAAGCCATCATTCTTGAAACTCTTGCACAGCGCTTTAAATGTTCTTGTATCTTGCCGCATCAGTTAGCACATGATTTTTATCATTTGATAATCGTAATAAACCTGGGTCATGATGACTTAACTGTACGTTGTTGAAATCATGTAACTGTGTATACCATGTGTTGATTCTCACGGTCTTCTATGATGAACATAAAATATGAACAAAGTCTTTGAAAATTCAACTTCAAATGTTTTCGTTGCTTTGAGCATTGTGTTGAGATGGTAAGAACGATATCAAAGGAGAAGTTCCATCGATCTTCTACTTTGCTACATTACTTATCAATACGAAGTTACTGGATATAGACAGTATTGAAAGACATATTCGTTACGCACTTATTACCCGGTAATACAAGCGAGATCACTCTCATATAGTATGCGCAGCGTAATAAGTGAACCAGTTCTCCATGAGAAACCTGTGTGACTTGTGACTTGTAAATTGAAAATGGCGAAAGGTAGTGACAGAAACATATTATTGACAATAGGCCTTGCTAAATATTTTTTTTAACCTGGGCTCCGTTCCATAACACTGATCATGATCGCTCAATGTAGCGCTCAATTAGCGCTCAATGTAGCACATTCTCTCCTGAACGACATGGTGCGATTCCTTGAGGTTTGCTCGCTTTGCTACGTAGCGGTACATTGAGATTTAATGTAGCGCTCAATGAGCGATTATAAGCGCTCGCTGTTATGGATGTTATGGAACAGAGCCCTGCCTTTTCAGACATCAACCATAAATTGTCAAGCTCATAGATTTAAAATATTGATCAAAGCGTTTCATTTTATTGATTTCATTATGACAACACACGTTTAACAACGTAAGTTGATGTACTGCTACATATTAACATTTACAGGGACAATAGGGTATTTCCAGCGAAATTGTAAATGGTAAAGCTGACAATTTCGACTGCCTTATGCAATTACCTGCTAATGCCTCTCTGTTCGTGACTTCTCAGGATCGTTTACTGATTGAAACTGAATGGAATATCATATTTGGAAAGTTTGGGATCTTTGCTTATAACATCAGACACTGATAAAACTAGAGCCATTATGTTCTCATAAAATTTAATAATAAATGGCAAATTTGAGATAACATAATATGCAAAAAATGCGCTACAGCGCCTTTGAAGGTGCTGTAGTATTCTGCTTTAACTGAAATAAAATGCTCTCAAATCAATAAAAATAAAACATGGTTCGGTTAAGCCAATTAATCCATCTCCCTTTGAGCGGATATTTCAAGGTGTTCACATTAAAATGGCCACACAAAGGTGGTTCGTGCGATCTGAATGATGTAGAGTTATCTAACACTAAGAGTAGAGTTTTAAATATGGCAGAATGATGGAATGGTCATCCATGCTGTCTGAAATCTCAAAATCACATGAGACCGACAAATCTACCTCTCACACTGACACAAATTGTGGCTTTGTATGATACACCATTTTTTCGAAAACAATTTAACGCTTTTTTTGTGAATACTACTGTATGGACGTGTAATATTATGTATTATACAAAAAACGTGCTATAGCGCCTTTAACGGTGTCAGCGTGAAAAGTGTTGAAAGACATTCAAACGTTTGGGATTAAAATTTTCAAGAGATTGTAAATGGAATAAACACATCGATGATATTATATAACATGATAATGGTATCTTGTCTTTATGTTCACACACTCTGTGTTGAATAAAAAGTATGTGATATAGATTACACATCATTTCGAATATGCTTGCGAGGTATGGGATTGATGTGCTCAATATCAAGGAAATCAATTAGAACAGCTGTAATTAGAAGCAACAAGTATTATAACAGGAATACCAAGATAAACTCACCGAGAATATGTGTACTTGAAACTAGTTGGGAAACATACAGAAGGAAGCGAAAACTTGGTCTTATTTACAAAATACAAACAATATAAGATCACCGTACCTAGATGATCTTTTTCCTGCAAATGTTGCATCAAAAGACAATTTTCGTAAATGATAATGATACAAAAAAAATATATTTCACTCCCTTGTCATTGAAAGTTTTAAAATCTAAATATATTGACCAAATATATAATAATATTTTACTTACAAACTAATGGTGAATGAGTTATTCAGAACATTATCACCTATTTCGGTGCCGGTATTTTCGATACCTAAAGCTGTTATTGAGGAAATATTTATGAAAATTCCTATCACCATATATCTGAGTTTCAAATTCATGTTTATACTTCACAAAGAACTGCAATGACATATTATGACGTATTGTGCCCAATATGAACATAAATTATGAGATAATACCAACTGAAGATCTGACAGTTCACGTAAATAAGAATATATTCATAATTGTTCAAACCTATTTTATCATTCAAAATATTATCTTTATAGTTGTAATTGTTCTACTGTCACCCCTTTTCACTGTTGTCTTCTGTCCATCTCTTATAAGAATATTAATAGTATTAATTGAAGTTACTAGGAAGAGGCTGTTCTAAGTTGTATAACTTGTAGCCAATCCTGTTCTCATGAATAAAGTATGTTTGAAACAGCCAACCCCCTCACAGCACGTGCTAGTTTTCCATCCATCTATTGCATAAGAGGCAGATCGATATCTGCTTGAGCATCAGTCATACACCACTGGTGTCAGAGACAACATAAGCTCAACATAGATGATGAAAACTATTTCACATTTTGATTGAAAAAGTTCGATGTTTAGATTTGAATGGACTCAATGCAGAAGCATTAACCAGTGCCATCGTAGCAATGGAGAAGTGGTGTAGTGGTTAGCGTATAGAGTTCGAATCCCGTCGGAGACACCAACACGTTCCGATCATGGTCTCATATTATGTTCTTACGCAAAGCAATTCATCCACATTGCACTCGGTTTATACAGCTGTTTAAATGGTGCCTGAACACGACAGTACGCTCCCGATAATGTCGGGCGGAGTGCTTCGTAGCGCTACCAAAAGTGTAGTTCCTTAAAGATTTTGTTAAATATTGCGCACTTTGATAAAAAAAATAAATGCTATACAAATGTATAGGCACCACTTAGTTGGATCTTCACAGACGATGGTTTGAATGCACAGTTTGTCATAGAAGAACTTTAGCATCTGCGGAAAGCGCTTCGTGAGAAAACATAACAAAGTTCCAGGATTTCAACAATGTTAGTGTCCACTACAATGATAGGAATCCTGATTGTCGTTGCTGCCTTTGTCGCAACAGCCGTATATGGTGAGTGTGGAAATCATACGTTACTTCATACCTACATATACATACATATACATGCATAAAAAAGTATACATATATACACATATTCATTAATACATATATACATATATAAATAAATACATACATACATATATACATATATACATATATACATATATACATAAATACATAAATACATATAAACATACAGGCAATAAATACAAACATACAAACATACATAATATACATTACATACAAACGTAAAAACATACAAATATTACATGCATACATTACATACAGTATATACATTACAAACATTACATTCATGACATAAACAACATATATTACATAGATATATATTACACAAACATATATACATTACATACATTACGTACGATACATACAAAACATACATTACATACATTACATACATTACATACATTACATACATTACATACATTACACACATTACATACATTACATACATACATTACATTACATAAGATACATACATTACATACATTACATACACTACATACATTACATATATCACAAACATCACATACATCACATACATTACATACATTGCATACATTACATACACTACATACATACATTACATTACATACATTACATACACTACATACATTACATATATCACAAACATCACATACATCACATACATTACATACATTGCATACATTACATACACTACATACATTACATATATCACAAACATCACATACATCACATACATTACATACATTGCATACATTACATACACTACATACATACATTACATTACATACATTACATACATTACATACATTACATACATTACATACACTACATACATACATTACATTACATAAGATACATACATTACATACATTACATACATTGCATACATTACATACTTAACATACATTACATACATTACATACATTACATACACTACATACATACATACATTACATACATACATTACATTACATACATTACATACATTACATACATTACATACATTACATACACTACATACATACATTACATTACATAAGATACATACATTACATACATTACATACATTACATACATTACGTACATTACATACATTACATACATCAAGTACATTACATATGTTACATACATTAAGTACCTTATATACATTCTATACATTACATACATTACATACATCAAGTACATTACATATATTAAATACATTACATACATTACATACACTACATACATACATTACATTACATACATTACATACATTACATACACTGCATTACATAAGATACATACATTACATACATTACATACATTGCATACATTACATACTTAACATACATTACATACATTACACACATTATATACATTACATACTTAACATACATTACATACATTACACACATTATATACATTACATACACTACATACATTACATACACTACATACACTACATACATAACATACATTACATACATTACATACATTACATACATTACATACATTACATACATTATATACATTATATACATTACATACACTACATACATTACATACATTACATACATTACATACACTACATACACTACACACATTACATACATTAAATACTATACATTACATACATTACATACATTACATACATTACATACATTACATACATTGCATACAATACATACATTACATTCATTACATACATTACGTACATTACATACATTACATACATGCATAGCATTCATTACATACATTACATACATTACATACAATACATACATTACATACAATACATACAATACATACAGTACATACATTACATACAATACATACGCTACATACATTACATTCATTACATGCATTACGTACATTACATAGATTACATACATGCATAACATTCATTACATACATTACATCCATTACAAACATTACATGCATTAGATACGAACAGGAATATTTTCTCAATAACAACTCCTTTAATGTGAAAATACACGACCTTTCGGAGTACATGCTCACTCTATCATCAGGCGGAATGTAAGGAAATAACAAAATATGATACATGTTTATAGCAAACAAAAGTTCATTCCCAATTTTCGTAGTGGTATATATCATTGTGTTATTTTATCAGTATGTGAATGAACGAATAGATAATTCATGATATTGAAATGTATGTATACTCCACTGTACATGTATATGTATGTATTCAATGTAATTATATGCATTTATTGTATATGTATGTATTTAATGTATAAATCATTACATTGCCAAAGCAAATATGAATTTGCAATTGTCAAAATACCTACATGTATTAAAGGTTAGATGAAATGACATATGGTAACATTCGTATTCGTTGAAAAGGGGTTTCGATTTGACAATTGCTCGATTTTAAACTTCTGAAATCGACCCATGAATAAATTACTTATATTCGGCCCAATTAAGCCCCGTCGACCAGAATGAAAGTGGGCGGGGGTGGTCACTGAAGCATATCGTGTTGTGACGTACGTTGAGGAGCCTTATCATGGCCGCTAATCATAATTTAACGCGTTTTCGCAACTTTTAAACTGCTCATATAAGACAGAAAACTTCATCAAAACAACCCCAATTTTCAATAAACGGATTACATAACTATTCAACTAGCGATTTCATATGGTTACAACAACTGGGGCGTGCTTAATGAGAGTGCATTCTGCGCTTTTTTATAGTATGTTTGTAGCAATTAATCGCGGAACTAGAAGGGAAGGTATGACAGTTCAAGTGACACTGAAACAAGGGAAGAAGATTATCGTGGGGATCGGGTGAAGAGAGATTAAGTGGCATCAATTGATCAAATTATGTTGAATAATCGGCATGTTAATTTTGTTTTGTATGTATTAATAAATGAATATATATGGTAGGTATAATTTCATATACACTGAGCGATTGACTGTTCGAACAAGCGAGACAACATTGCAGATTTATAAATAACATTGTGTATTACTTTATTTTAAGTTTGTCAATTAAAATATTCTATATATGATGTAATGCAATGCAAACCATTTTCACTTCACTTTCATGCTTAAATAAATGAACTGGATTGGTCAACAAGCTCAATGAAATTTACATGAAGATTGCTCTATTGTACACGCTAAACATACACATTATGATTACACAGATTGATATAGACAACGAACATTATCGAATTAAAGAATTATGTTACCAGTAGCATCTTAAATGAATACGAAATGGTTTAAAATATTGTCTGATAGCCTGTATGTGTCACTTCAGCACACCAACACACAATTCTCAGGCTATCGGACCATATAGATGTTTCTTCCAGACAGCTGTTTGTTTCACTTTACTATTCTGCTTCCCGTGTATGAACCAGTATTATTTACATCTGGATCCTCCATCGGCGTAAGTATTTCGTCGTTGCCATCAACAGCTTTGGCTTAACATCATGTGGGCAACAGAAGAACAGTTACTAGGCCTGTTTGGGAACACTGTAATCAATATCCTGCTCCACACAGCCTGGATCACAAGAGACATCCTGCTGCATTATCTTGCAAGATTTTCCGACTTATCGTCCTTATTGAACTTGTCGAACCATCTGCATTGACAAATATGAAGGAAAAATCCGCTATCGCAAAGTCAACAAAAAAATTATTCAAGCACGCATTCAAGATATCCTGAAAAACATCATCTGGCGGCTAGTAAACTCTGTACATCAACTTGTAAAATAGTTTAAACAGAGCACTGGATGCCATAGGAGATGCGTTTTTCAGACATGAAATTTAGAAAATATATATATAGAATGCTAAACGATGTCCCGTTTGATAACATGTTTATGAAATGAGTGAATGGCTTGGTATTTTAACGAGCGAAAGCGAGTTAAATACCGATGCGATTCACGAGTTTCATAAACATGTTATCAAACGGAACATCGTTTAGTATTTAATTATTACTCAATGATGTAAATAGCGCTGAATTGAATTGCATTCTGATGTTCAAGATAGCCAGAAGGCGTATTTATATTGTATGTATAAACATAGTCCTTCCACAGAATTGTACATTACTGTTGTAACAAATTTAGATTTGCAATGGCTCGCCTACGATGTTGCTCTAGTTCATGTTTCAATGTTGTCATGTAACACTATTACCATCAAGCTTTTTTTCAAATTTCCCATTTATAATGATAGTTTATGTCATTTATATTTACTTCATACGGTAAAACATCTGATACTTTAATCAACTGAAAAAAATACTAGCAGTGTTATAAAAACATAAATTCCGGAGATTTAATTGGGAAAACATTGAAAAGTACGGAAAATTCCGAGAAGTGCCGAAGTTTAGAGAAAGTAGAACCGTCAGCCGTGCAATACGGAATTCACCGTGCAATACGGAAATCGACCACAGAAACCGTATTCCACCCCTGTATTACTATCTTAAGTTTAAATTGGTATATAATAAAAAGCAAAAATTGCATGGCGGCCATTTTATTGTGAACACATTTTATTATTTCGAATGACAAAAGCGATGGTTATACTGAACCATTTACACTAATTTTTTAACTTGATTTTCTGAAGAGAGAAGGGTGTTTTACTATTAGTGACATTATTTTTCAAATACATTTCATAGCCTTATTTGAGCGAAACAACGTTCTACAGCCCCTTTAACACATGCTTATGTCCTACATGCTTCAAGTGAATAAAACTCTTCATATATACAAAATACAATAGATAAATTATCCGTACAACGAAAGAAACCGTACATAACACTCTTGAAGGCATTATATTGTTACGTTATAGGGTAAAACGTATCTCATTACGTATAAACTACACGATAAGCCGTATCCATAGAAAACGATTATTCGTATTCGTTGAACGTATTTGAAACTCTACTCTGCGTGTTCAGGTATCATAACATCAGTCAGATTACTTACTTGAGTGGCAGTTTTAGTCTGAACACGTTAAAATGTTTGCTCGAAGGAAAATGGACTCGTATGGCTTAACCGAACCATGTACATTAATTCGTTTTAAAACTCTTTTTATCGATTGGGGAGTATTATTTAGCAATTCTTAACATTTATTTTCCTTTCGTGAGTGCACTTTTGTCAGTAAGAACGGCTTTTAAGCGCCATGCTGAAGTCCCTTTACGGCTGTACATACGGACACAAGAGGCATTGCCACTGTTAGTTATACACGGTGTTTTGACAGGGTGTACATAACTGTAAGACCCTTGTATATACCGTATTTTCCTGAGGCGCAGATCTATAATCTGTACTTATTTCACTCATTTCCGATCAAATATATAGGCTACATAGCTATTTCCGTTTGTAATAAAGGCTCTGAACACTGTGATGGTACAGCGAGAACGCTGTAAAGAATTTACTGCTCTATATGAAGGGATATACTAAAAATAATCGATTTTGAGTTTATTACATGAAGAATAATAGAGAGACACATGTTTTTATTGAATTAATTTATTGACACAATCAAAATAAAAATTTTTTTATATAGGTTGAAATCACCGTACTTAAGTTTGTTATAGTAAATTTCGATTCTGAACTTCCGAGTCGAGTAACCGTTTAACTTCATCAAGGTCAAGGTCACCTGTAAGACCCGTTTAGTTAGTCACATGACCTGTTTTCATGGTTCATACGGATGGTACACCCTGGCAAATCCGCCTACACTGTTTATCTAAAGGGTAATAAAGGCAAGTATAACCTTTACGACATGGTGAGCAAAGACATCATAATGTGAAGTGGCGAAGTATACATTCATTTATTTTCTCTTGTTATACCCAGGCTACTGTTTGGAGAACGTGGCCCTGAGAAAGCCTGCATACCACCCGGTCACTGGGTATAACGGGCATCCACATCTTGCAGTGGACGGGAACGACAACAATGTGTATAATAGCGGCTCCTGCTCGTATGCCTATGGTAGCGCGGTTACTGATTTCTACTGGCAGGTTGACCTACAGGCTAACTACGCGATCAGGGCTGTCACCATCACCAACAGGGCGGACGCTTGGGGTACTGCAGTTACTTATTTATTTGTCTGGCAAACGTCAGGGTCAACATTGGAGTTAAAATTTTCAGAGATTTCTCTTGCATTATCTTGGTTATTTTCTATTCAGTTCATATGCTTCTTCGAAAACTGTTGCGTACTTTACTCTTTATGATACTGTCTCGAAAGCCTGATTCCCTAATTTCATTAATTCCAGCACTTTTCTAGTTTTTGTGGCGAATGTGAAGTTGTCTTAGTGATAACATGTCTGTCTTATGAAAAGCTACAGACACTTTCAAGAGACAGAGATAGACTTAGGTATGCCTGTAGACAGAGATAACAGTAGAAAGGTGATCGTTTCTGACTGAGATAGGCACATGGGGGTGGTACTTATAGACTAAGTAGGAAATGGGTGATCAGAATATAGACCGGCAGAAAGACTGGTGGGTAGAAACAAAAAATGATAGACAGAAACAGAGACAGACCAACAGACGAACAGAGGAGTAATTTAAAAAAAACAACAGGAGAGTAAAATATTCAGTGACATATATGGTAAGGTGAGGTAAGGTGATTTATAGCTTTTTACTCTGCTTCAAAAGTACTTCGCCTATATTCATTACCCCTGAGAAAAAGTTTAAATTTATATTTTTGTGAAACCCACTACTATCTATGAACCATGGGTGGTAGGGCGCTTTAATTCAATGTAGCATTGCACCCGCACCTTACTGAATGTCACAGATGCCATAATTCCGATGAATATTCCAATATTTTGTTTTAATGTATTTGTATTATCCAGTGTGGCGACTGAACAACTTCGACATCGAGGTGTACAAAACCAATCCGCTGACGGAACCGGCAGCTACGTTTGAGAAATGTTTGACTTTCACTGGATCCTTTGGACCCGTCACTCGGACCCTCTTCTGTGACAGTCGGGTCCAGGGCCGATATGTCCGAGTCCAGAAAAACACCGCTGGGGTATACGACGCCCTAACGTTGTGTGAGGTTGCTGTACATGCATATATTGAAGGTAGGAATTATGGAATCTGAGTCACTGGTAACAGCAACATAGGTAACAATAACATTGGTAACAGTAACATTGGTTACACTAACACTGGTACCTGTAACATTGGTAACACTAATATATTGGTAACAGTAACATTGGTAACGGTAACATTGGCAACAGTAACATCGGTAACAGTAACATAGGTAAATGTAACATTGGTTACAGGAACATGTGTAGCAGTAACATTGCTAACACTAACATAGGAAAGAGTAACATAGGTAACAGTACCATTGGTAACCGGAACATTTGTAACAGTAACATTGCTAACAGTAACATTGGTAACAGGAACACAAGTAAAAGTAACATTGGTAACAGGAACATTAGTAAAAGTAACATAGGTAACAATATCAATGCTAACAGGAATATTAGTAAAAGTAACATAGGTAACAGTAACATTTAGAACAGTAACATTGCTAACAGTAACATAGGTAATACTAACATTGGTCACTCTAACATGACATATACTTTAATAATAATAACTGAATGTAAAATATTAAGATTCGACTAGATTATAACTGTTCATTTGCAGCACATAAATGTTATGCTTGTCATTTTAACTTCATATTTTTCAGTCTGAGGTAGCATTTAATATTCCGATTTTTATCCACATTTAGTATCTGACCGTTATTTTAAAGGGGCGGTAGCACTTTTTTCGCTGCAATAAGTCGATGAAATGTATGTGAAAAATAATGTCACTAATAGTAAAACACCCTTCTCTCTAATTAAAAAATTGGTATACATGTTTCGGTAAAGCCATGGGAATCGTTTTTTGTCATTCGAAATAATAATATAATATATCTCAAGAACTGTAAAGTGGAATATCATAGTATCTCACACAAAGCTTTTCCTAGGAAAGATAAAGAGCTGATTCGATTCCGGTGACGTTGTCATCATTCTAAGGTCACGGCAGAACATTGAATATTTCGGTATTTAAACTTATAGCTATATTTATCAACAGGATATCTCAAGAACTGTTCACTGGATTCTCATCATATCTTCTTGTTCACATATGCCTTGCATGTAAAAGCGTGTCAGCGGAATATCTCAAGGATTGTTCATAAGATTCTCATCATCATCTGACATGATGAGATAATATGCAGGCCCAGTGGAAAGTATATACGAGTACTATTACACAACACTATGATTAAGAACTATATTGCTGACATTAGAGGAAATATGTGTTTAGAGATGATGCAATATTTGCCTGGTATATAAATGTGTTAGCCAACAGGGCACAATCATTTTGATCTGATATTTATTGCCTTCACTTACAGCATTATCTCTTACATGTATGGGATATTCATTGTTTTCATTTATAATTGTTCAAATCTTTATAAACAGGCGACATCTGCGACCCCAAAGCAAAGAGGCCATCGAAGTTTATTTCCCAGAACGAGGTGTACATGAATGTTTCCGGTTTCAAGGAGTTTACCGGAAGTCTGATGTCGTGCATGGTTGAGTGTTTCTGGCTTCCCATGTGTGACGGGTTCAACTTCAACGGAACTGGACACGGTACTGGGTCGTGTGAGCTGATTCCGATGAGGAAGGCTGGTTTGCCTCTCGTGAAGTCTGGCTGGACCTTCTACGAGGCTGTTTGTGCTTGAACAACAATAAACCCTGCCCCGGTGACTGGTGAAATGATAGTGAATATTTCCTTTCTTTTAACGTCCACAAATGAATTATTATTGATCAGTATTTGGTGTATCAATCTTGACGGCCTACTGTTGATTACATCCACCGACCGAGAACATATGGAACATAATTTTCTGAAATTATCATATTTGCATTCTGAGTTGGCGTTATTGCGGTCAACTGTTTTGATATCTTCATTAATGTGATTCAAGTTTGGTATTTTATCTCCTTGTTTCATTTTGTATATATTGTTTTTTACGATGTGATCAAGTTAAAGGGGCAGAAGCACGTTTTGTCGATGAAATAAGTCGATGAAATGTATTTGAAAAATAATGTCACCAATAGTAAAACACCCTTCTCTCTTCGGATAATCAAGTGAAAAAATGAGTGTACATGGTTCCGTAAAGCCATGGGAATCGTTTTTGTCATTCGAAATAATAAAATGCCGCCATGCAATTTTGGCTTTATTAGTAACACCGTTATTACTCCTACGGATAATTTGTCTGTGTAATAAGATGTTTTACCCTCTAACGTAAAAATATAAATAACATAAACTATCATTTTAAATGAAAAATTTGAAAAAATAAAATTTGCAAAAAAACGTGCTACTGCCCCTTTAAGAACACAGTTTCAATTTTCGAGATAACCTAAAATAATGTTTCTGCTGGAGAATGCTATTGTCGTTCCGTTTCTTTCATATATATCTGTATATTTTCTTAACAGTTGATACTGATCAAAATTCGTGGTCAAATTATTGGAAGGGATTCAATGACAATATGTGCTGATTTTACCTATTGCGTAAGGTCATTAATGTAATGAGCCGACCCTGTCTGGTCTCGTTGCTTTGATCTGCCACACCAATGGCTCTGCTTGATTCTGCTTGATTCGGGACCCGGCGCACTATCCGGCGTACGCCGCCGGAAGCGGCGTAACCGGCAGATCACTTGATTGGAACCCAGCGCACGCCTTATTTCTTTTTCAAATACATAGACAAGTCATATAATACATATCTTATTCACAATACAAAGGTCAACAATATATGCATTTATAAACATGGTACAGACCAACTGCAAAATAATTTCACTATTACAAGTTCACATAAATTTACAAGTTCACAAGTTCTTTTTTCCTGGCATCATACATTCACCGAAGTTGCAGTGTGTTTAAATCTTTAAAAAGATTATGGCATACAGACCAGATCTAGAATTTCATGAATTTTGAGTAATTGTAATTGGAGTAACATTCACGTTTATCAATCTCGTATACATTGTTAAGGCTTGTTTTATTAAATTGATTTGAGGTAAAGAACCCTTTAACTTTGATATGTATATGTTATACTTTACTGTTGTTATAATAAGGTTTAGCACCATATTTCGTCTTTCGGGATATCCGAGACATATGTTGCGTTTTGAGAAGTTCAATGTAGAGTCTGTTTGCTCGATCCATGTTTTAAGTCTACCCCAAATGTTATTCACTATCGGGCAATTATAGAACATTTGTACTAAAGTTTCCACACATTCTTTACAGAAGGTGCATTTGTTTGTGTCGTTCAGTTTTATTTTAAATAAAAGATCGTTCAAGGGGAGAATTCTATGTATGATGGAGACTGTAGTATTGAAACCAAATCTGCTTTGTGTCAAGATGTGATGAGACTGGTGTGTTATTTATTTCGTTTTTTTATGTTTGGTACTCTTCCACCATCTTTGTGTGATTGTGTAATTTCGTTACGACTTATCTTGTCTGGTTTATTTCGCCATATAAAGTTGAAACATAAAGAGTTTAATTATTCCACGATCTTATCACTTGGGTTCGGGAGAATTGAAGAGAGATGATTTAATTTTAGAAGGATCAAACTTTCAAAAATTGTAATTCTTCCAAGGGGAGTGAGATCTCTTCCTAACCATTGATTCATTATAATTCTGATCATATTTAGTTTATCCTTGTAATTTCTTTCAACCATTCCGGCCAGGTTATGTGTGAAGGTTATGCCAAGGATTAAGTCTCGTTGATTCCAGTCTAGCTTATAGTTTTGACAGAGGATATTCTGTGAGTTTTTTGATGTTCCTATCCATATGACTTGCGTATTTCTTGTATTTATCAGAGAATGTGAATTTTGAGCGTATTTTGAAGACATTTTCATTTCCGTCAAGTACGAGAGAGGTGTCGTCAGCAAATTGCGATATTAGGTATTCAGTGTTGCCTATCGTTATTCCCTTATTCTTATTATTTCTCATTATTATACTTAGCACTTCAGCACAAATTATGAAAATGTACGGAGATAACGGATCACCTTGCCTGCATCCTCTTGTAAGTTAAAACAAATTTGATGAGAAGCCGTTTACTATTACACTTGATTGGATATGTGTGTAATATAATTCAATCCACCGTCGGATGGATGGACCAAAATCGAAATAAGTTAGGGCTTTTTGAATAAATAATCGGGAAACTTGGCACGGTGATGTTCCTCCCTCTGTCCCATCCACAATTCTCTATGTTGACTTCACCTCCAGATACTCATTATCTTCCCACAGAGATTACTTCCTTCAGATTTCCAATCGTCACCTCTGTTTTACATTGCTTGAAATTGAGGACTCCAGCAAAATTCCCTTGCGGGGAAATTGGAACCTCATACTGTATACCTGCTTCTTAACCAATGAAAACTCATCTTTATCTTTATCTCATCTCAACTTTTTAGGATTATGCTCATTAGCATATGATCTTCGAATATGTCTGATGTAAATAACACAAATGCATCTTGAGTATTTGTCTCTGATTTGGTCTTTTTTATAAGCATGTTTATGATCAAAATAATAATTCAAATGGCATATTTTGAGGAAAACACATTAAACGAGAAAAGTTTTTCTTACGTTTATTTTATCATTATGACGTGTCATTGTCAAATGTCACTTGTACAACGCCATCGCTAATTGCACAACAATATTCAATTGCAACCAATTAGGTAATTCCATTTCTGCCCTCGATTTCAAGCGGAAAAGAACAGAGTTTAGGATCGGCAATCTAGAGGGCGTAACCTATGTAGGAGATGGCGTCGCGCGCTTTCTCCCTGCCGTAATACTAGCAGCCGCGATATAGGTGAAATACTCTTGAAAGCGGCGTTAAACCCCAACTCACCTCACCTATGTGGGAAGATAATGCCAGATACTGAATAGAGAGTATTTAAGCATGTGTTCGCCTCAATTGCATTAGTGATTTTGAGTTCTTCAATAGATGGAAACGGTTTAGCTTTTGCGTGCATGTTCATCCCGTTTTGTTCATACATCACGCTCGATTTCATCGTGATTGATGTTGCTTTCAGGCCGGTTCACACTGTGCCGAATTTGACAAAAGATGGAAACACGAATTTGAAAATGTTCAAATTCGCAAAGGATCGTAAGCAATCGGGCCATTCGTAAACGCATCTTAAGCATTCGTTTGGTCATCGGAGGAATTCTTCTCTGTTCGGCAGCAACATCGGGAGAGCGAGCAAAATACTTGACATGCTAGTTTCGTGGTGCATTCGTGTCCTCGCCGTGCCCTTCGTACGTCTATCGAGATGACATCGTATGATTCGTATCATCATCGTATTTGCCTTCGCCTGTCCATCGGGACCATAGGGCATATTTCACAAGCGAAGGCCATACGAATGTAACAAGAAGATGACCGAAGTCATAAGAAGACAACGCGACCTTGCAAGAATGCACACGGTGATTATACCATGTCGTATTGACTAGGTTACGAGGGCATTTACTTCATCAAAAGGTTTATGTCAATATGAGACATGTAATATATATATATATTTATTACATATTATAACCTGTGTAATATATGTTACAATACCCCTAAGAGCATGAAATATATAGTACCTTATATTTACCACTTAGGTATACATGCATCTGCAAAAGGTATCTGTACTATGAACGTCTATCTACGTACATGTATATAAGCATGCATTATATTAAACATGGAATGTATTCATATAGGTATCGTATATGCATACATATATGTATGCATACATATATGTATGTGTGTGTAATGAATATATTCTTACCTAAGTTCCATCGTGATAGCATCGTAATGCTAAACGATGGTTATACGCAGGTAATCACGAGGATTGAAGATAGTCGCGTTGCCTTCTTGTGACAATCGAGGAGCAAAGTGTTTACTATTTTGGTGATGGTACCGATGATAGTACGGTAATGAAAAGAAGTAACAAGATTGCATCTCGATGGTCGTGCGAAGGGAAAGATTGAGACACGGGCTGACCACGAAAATGAAGATTCGCACGCAAGATTTTCGAACATCCGCCGATGGTGCAACCGAAGGCGGAACAGTGAATTGAAAGGGTCACGTGACTTCCTGCTGTCATGACACCTCACGCTAGACTGGTTTCAACAACTTCATTGACTATATGTTTGCGCCATTGCTCAATAGTCATCCTAATTATATAATTAACTCATAAGCTTATCCAGAGTGGTAATTGGGTAGTGGGGATTCATGAGTTCGAAATTTTATATTTTTCTTTTTTAAATTAGAGAAAAACATTTTTAAATTTTAAAAACTTGTATGTTGTATGTAACTGTGATATGTAGCATCTTGCACCAACTTCCATATAATATAACATGTTTTAAAATGCTTCTCCATGGTGTATAAAGGTGTAATCAGAGTTAAAAGAGAAAAAGTTCGGTTAGCTAATTTCGGCAATCTCTTGTTTTCATTGCAGTAATCAGATTTATGCTTTCTCTGCTATACTAAAACAAAGTCTATATTACGCTGTTCCAGTACTTCCTAACATTTAAAATTAAGCTTTCCCGGGCCGACACCGAGAGGCCAACCGTCACAGCAACAGAGTTATATAATGTGAATGTCACGTGATGCTTGTATCGCCAAGCTCATCTTCGTTTTCTCATCGCATACTCGTCGAACTCTCCATACGACGTCGTGTTGCCATCATGCTGTCACCGTGTTGTATTCGTACAGACTATATAACGTTAGGCCAATGCGACGATCAACCCGACATTCGCATTGCATTCGCATTGTAGTCGTGTGTTACGTCGTATTACATCGTGTTACATCGTATTGCCTTCTGACTGCATCGTACCTGCTCCGGATTTTGATTATTTTTTAACCAAAATCGAAACCAAATTCGTGCGAAATGAGAATTTTCTAATTCGTGTTGGCATCTTTCGTCATATTCGGGACAGTGTGACCCGGCCTTTCAGCTGCAATGCCCCGGCATCGCACATATCCAGCTTAACTTAAGCTTCCCTAATTATCTCTCTGTAGCATATGCAATAAGCAAAGCCATTGCATTCATCGTTGTTTGCAAGTTACACGTGTTATGTGGGAAAACGGGAAAATGCCCATGTCATGCCATAATTAGGTTTCAATATCCATGTTGTATATACTGAAATGTACTTGCATGTTATATCGTGATCTATTCATACAATGTAGACACCCCATTCTAAAATGTAGTTGTATTTGTTCATCAGTTAGTATCGATTTAGTGTCCTTTAGGAAAGATGCATATTGAGTCCACGAATGATTACACCTAACGAATCTCGCTGAGTTCAGCTGGTAAGGTGCTTTCTCCAACGTCCGCCCTGAGGAGCCGTTCTTCTTATATATACGAACATTCCTTATAAGGTATAAGGGCAGCTTCGTTTTAACGCGTCAGCTCTCGTTCTTGTGCCTGGTAAGCAAGAGAACTCGTAACAGGGGATTTTGATGGTTGTTTTGCAAAAACTTGATGTAACTGTCTGTTGTTGGCTTAATGATCACTACCCCCTTTATTATAAGATAGTTCCCCCTTTTATTACAGGAAGTTTACACCTGCATGTGTACCTACTCTGGTTGTCGTATCAACCAAACCCTGATATGAAATAGGCTGAGCTATATTTTCTTATATATATTTTCTTGACAAATACCATGTTTATCTCATCGAGTGAGGTCGAAAGTTTATATTATCACGAGTGGCGCATCCGCGAGTGATAATATTTAAAGTTTCTACCTCACGAGATGAGATAAACATGGTATTTTGTCAAGAAAAGACAAATTTTCTATTTATTATATGACCAAATCCTTGCATATTCACCGAAATCGACTTGCATTGATGTTGAATCGGCTTCAGAATGAGCCTGTCGCCTCAGCAACAATGTGTCGTCATGAACGTGTCATGACGTCGGAGCATTGTTTTATGACGTCAGGTCATTGTTATATCAGTCACTAGTGACTGATAACACGTTCCATTGTTATTTTCACTAGTGACTGATAACAAGGTATATTTATATTGATAGATCCCGGTATTTCACCTGCAGTCATATAATAAAGCTGCGTACCGAAAGTTTGTCCACCTACCTGTATATCAGTGAAAATATGTATTTTGGCATGTCTTTGAAGCATCGCATCAACGCGAAAACTAGACTGATTCTTTTGCATTTTTTCACTATCAGAATACAGTTGAGCGTTTCGTACCATCAATCTGTTTTGATAGCTCACAGTAAACAGTTACAATTTTGGAAGCTTTTTGAGTCAATCTTTTAAAAACTTAAGTGTTTATTCTTCTGTGAATTATTCAGTAATTGATCAACTGGTTCTAACATACAACATATATTTCCTCTTATACTGATTGAACGTATTTGTGATGAATTTATTCTCATTTAGTCAATATGAAATCTTATATTCGAAAATTAAGGAAATTTGAATTTTAGAAATTTCACCGCTTCTGTCTATGTCATTGTCCAAATTCAAAAAATACATGCACCACAGCCTTGACGATCACAGGATATGTTTGAGAATGATTGTTTTACTCAATGATTTATGATGATTCATTGACAGTGTATATGATGCAATGTTATCGATGTTACAATGAACGTCAGTTTACATGATCTTTGCACTAAGATTCACATGAAGGTGAACAAACTTTCGGTACGCAGCTGTATATTAGTCTATCGACCCGTCCGTCCTTCCGTATGGTCAAACTACTCAAAAAGGTTAGGTTTTCATCAACCAAATTTTTCACAGTTGCCAATCATGTTCTTTCTATCATGCGTGGCTCATATTTTCTGTGATTTATTTTTTTCTTTTCAATGGAAACGTCGATTTTAGGACTTTTATAGTGTTCAGCGGGGGACAAGTTTACTCAGAATTATGACATGTAGTTAAAATTATGGATTAGTGTACTGCCAACCATACTTTTGATCGAGTTCGAAAGCCAGTTCCGAAACATTATTTATATCCAGAGGTATGACCCTTGAATCTGAACAATTTTATGTAATGATGCTTCAATGGAGACAGGGTTTCTCTGAAAATATTTCTTCTATTTGAATGAAATTTAGCATGCATGCAGTAGTGGGCCATGTTCAAGAGAGGTTTCAAAGTAATCGCTCAATGAGCGATTACTTTTAAACCTCTCTTGAACGCGATTGCTCAATGTAGCGCTTCGTAGCAAGGCGAGCAAACTTCGAGGAATTTGCACCGTGTCGTTCAAGAGAGAATGAGAGCTACTTGAGCTGTTATGGAAAGGAGCCCAGGTGATACTCTTGATCGAATTTGAAAGCAAGTTCCGAAAGATTATTTTGTTCGGAGTTATTGCCCTTGAATCTAAAATTGAACATAGTACAAATAAGTGATATGATGCTTCAACGGGGGCAGGTTTTCTCGGATACTATTTCACCTGGGAGAATGAAATTATGGTGGGGAGTTCTCCTGGACTCTTGATTGAGTTTGAAAGCCAGTTACAAAATATCATTTTAAATTTTTTTAGATGTGAAATTGAACTTGGTACTAGCCCGCTATGATGCTTCATTAGGTTCAATGGTTTACACAGACTTTATAAACCTCCAGTGACGTCACTCTATTGTGTTCTCGGGTATTTCTTTCCTGGACTAAACCTAATAGTTACTTCCCGGGCATTCCTGGGGTAAGCCCCGGGTATTCCACAAGAAATCCAAGGGTTTTTTTTAACAGAAAGCCCTGTCTTTTACCCGAACAATACCTTATAAACTACTTAATATTGAAATAACAACAAAACATGTCTCAAGTATTTATCCACATCTCTTTTGACATTATAAGTTGAAATTGAAAATGACTGAATACTTTGATTTGTCAGTCATTTGCTCGGCCTGCAAAGATCAGCTGGTGGTGATGGCTTGAACCTTTTTGCCACACTGAGGATCTCAGAGACAATTGCTTTCTGGTTGTCTGAGGTAGGGACCTCGCGGATATCCTACCTGAGCAGCTCACGACCCCACACAAATGGCCGAATGGGACCGAGTCACGTGATTTTATTTAGCCCGTTTTGCACGTGCACATCGCCATGCCTTCGAGTGTAAAATCAAGCATGAATAAAATAATTACTTAGTTTTATTTTATTTTATTGGAAGATCCTTTGACAGTTTCAAACCAAGAAAGATGAGTAAGTAAAGTTTTTATTCATAAAAATTATTCCGGGCTAATTGGTTATCCGAGGTTTGATTGGCTGACGTTTTATTGTGATTGCAGTAATTAGCATAATTAATGGTTTCCTATATTTTCCGGGGAACTAGAAAACCGGTCCCAAAAAGGTTTCTTGTGTACAGTAGATTCAATGTTTTAAACCTTTTGCATTTGCACACAAACGGACCCGATACCTACACCCTGCAATTGTAACTAATTGTATAATGTAGATTTCTTTCCGGTTTTCACAAAATCAATGACATGAAACTAAAACTTGTCTTGTATGCGATTTTATGCGCGCTTCTTTATGGCGTTCGGCTACATGTCAGGATAATGAAAGGTAAATCGTGTTGTTCACACTTAAAACCAAAAGAATGTGGAATAACTATTCATCACTTTATCGGAATCATACTCTACAATATGTGAATATTTGTGTTCTTATTACAGTGTGATATAATTTGTTTTCTCTTTATTCATATGCAGCGACACCCAGGCGAGTAGACATGGCGGCTGATACAAGTTGGAACGAGACCACTTTGAGGGTGTGCCGTTGTGACAGTCTTGATATCGTGGCCTTTATCTGACAATTAAACACGATTCTCGGTCCGAAGCCGTGTTGTCTGATGCAGCGAATCAAATGAATTGCATAGCAATTAGCTGTGCGAGAGCGCTTCATCGATGTTTCGCTTGTGGACATGAAATAAAATGCTGATACCAACGGGAGTTTGAGATTGTTTTTGTGGGGACGTTCGTAGTAATTTAAAACATATTTAAAATGAATACAATTTGAATTCTTAGAATATGTTAAAGTTTCGAAAATGTTCAGATAATAATAAATTAACAAAAAGTTTGTCATTTGAATCAACAAAATAAAATTGATGATATGGTGACATGTATGGCTGCGGGATTCAATAATTGTCAGGGGAGGAATTAAATGGTACGCCACTGTACAGTCAATTTGATTTTTTTTAGCATTATGAATGATGTTACATGCAAAAGTTGCCTCAAATCAATGAAAACAATGTTTCGTTTCGTCACCGAGTTCGGATTTTACACCACACCGGAATAGAACCGGAAGGGCATTTCAGGCATTGTTTTGAAACTCCTTTTTACATGCTCGAGAGGTTCAGCTGTTACGATCGATTGAAAGCTCCATGTTGGGATTCAACACCCAATAAGGTATGCAATGACTTCATAGTGATAAGGAGTATTATCCGCCTCGTATTTCAGAACAATTTACCCAAGCGTTTGTGATTTTGGAAATCGTCGCGATGTCCCTATCTGAGGTTCTCTTGTAGTTCCTAACCGCGTTGCTCCGGTGACCTGAACGATTGTTTATAAGAATTTACATAAACAGAAAACAAAAGTATATATAAACTTAAACATGTAAAAATGCATTTGAAAATATTGTTCCAATCACATTAAAAATCAGATCATAGATTCGATGCCTATGATAAAATGTCTTTCTAGTAAAATGTTTATTACAAATTTCTTAAAACTGCCAGACTAAAATACAGTGTACATAGACATACCAGTAATTATCTGTTCATCCACATCGGCTTGATACAGGCGAGTGGCTGCCGTGGCTCTTTGGGACAAATAATTAATGAGTCACAAATATATCGTTGCCGTCTGCTTCTTGCTCCATCGTCTCCAGTGGAATTCAGTGGCTTGAATAGGGTGCGTTTGATGCTTAAGACGGGACGAGCGCATGTGCTTCACGTGCACAGCGCGGATGTGCTCTCCGTTTGCTAATGATGATTCCCTACCAGTAAAAAACAATCAATCCACTTTTATACTTATTATTGAAATTATTTTGTAACTACAGTTTATCTCGGTTCATAAGTTAAATCGAAACCTCGCCCTCGGTTTTATATGATAACGTAAGCCCTCAGTCGGCCCTTTCCAATTCCCCTCTGCCGCGGGCTTAAATTATCAAACAAAACCTCCGGCTCGGTATTGGTGAATGTAAGTTGTCCTGATGATACACTGATCAAGTTTGATAGCGCAGTGGTCAGCGCGTTCGCTTTCAGATCCAGAGGTCCAGGGTTCAAATCCCGCTAAAGGCTCTGCAACTTTGTCTGCTGTACAGTTCTACTTGCAGTAAGGTATGATTACAATGCTACACTGAATTCCAGCAAAGTTCCACCGATGCAAAGCCACAATATCTTTCCTGTTTTATTTTGTTAACAGTTTTTTACTCGTCCGGCAGCCAGCCCTTGTGACCGGGAAAGTGCGTCCATAGAAAATATTTTTGTTCCTGGTGAACCCTATGGGTATATACTTGAGGAAACTGAATGATGACACTTTGTCATCATTGAGCATTTTGGATAATTAATGTTTTAATTTGATAGGGTACACTCGTGATTTCAGTTATCCAGACACATCAAGTAATTATATTTTAATGTTCACAAAATTTAAATAAAATTAAGGCAGTTATGAAATCAATTGTTGTCTATTAGCATTATGAAAATAAGTACACTTTTTTCACTGTTTTGTTGAAAAAAACCCCGAAAGGCCAAAATATTGATAATGTGTCTGGATAAACGAGGTTTCTGAGCAAATTTGGTTATCTTACAGTAAAATTGGATTTAATGGTGTAATAATTTACTTTTGATTAATAATTACGATTATTGAATGATGATCAAAAGAAATAGTGATAAATTTTCAGTTAGTATATGTTTACTTTTGACAAATTCTGAAAAAAGACCCCATGAAACCTAACATAGTTATGATTACTTGACATTAGAATACGGATATTTTCGGGATAACAACTTCTTTAATGTGAATATACAAGACGTTTCGGAGTATATACTTACTCCATCATCAGGTGAAATGTAAGAAATAACAAAATGGTATACATTTATTTAGTAAAGAAACCAATGGCGAGAAAACTCAATCAGATAGATTAAATTAAGTTTTTAAGATGAATTCGCATGAGAGTGGTTTACAATTATGATTTGTAATACAAACATGAGGATCATTAATAGTTGATTGTTAAATCAGCAATGGCCTGTGGGCTTTATTGAAGTAGTGATTGGACAACAGTAATACAAATTGGTAAAAGGAGGAAAGCCAATTGCCTTTATTGTAGATACAAGAACAGTTGATTGGATGTGAAATGCAGAAGACATGGTGATTGAGAGTATTAGGAGAGGCAAGTGATTTGGGTGAGTTTTTTTTGGCGCAAGTTGTTATTTGTTGACAAGACTGTGGTAGCCTCCTAGTTGATAGTGTGATCCTTGTTCATAGTATGCTCAGATAGGGAGGATGCGTGTCAACTTCCGTGGTGTCAGTTATTGTTTGTCGATTCTGTAATAAATAAATGTTGTTTACTTCTTTGTTTACTTATCTTGACGTTCTTTCCGACCATATCATATATGCCCGGGTAAATTTCGTCTCACTTAATCCCAACAATAATTGTAGTTTCAACCACAAGTCTCAAACTTCGAGTCTTTTTCCTCGGATTTTAACAGGGAAAGGGAGGTAACTCCAACCCTGTACACTTACGTAACATTAATAAGGTTTTCATCTTTTTTTCTTTATGTAATTTAAACCAAATTATTAATCTTGAATTAAATAATTCATGATCCTCGAGATGTTTGAAATGATATGATGTGGTATTAAAACCCATACGTTCATGTTACTGCAGTATATTTTTAATTTGTGTGTATTTAGAGTTCTTAAGAAACATCGTCAGACACAAAAAGTGGATCATCATATATGTAAGATGCAGTAAAATACTCCCTACTGTAGTGAAACAATAGTTAAAAAAATATAACAGCTAAAATAAGGATCTATAAGCATAAAGGAAAACAAGATATTCTGGATAACAACTTCTTTATTCGGTAAATACACTGTCTCGTAGTGTATGCTCACAGTTTCATCAGGTGGAATGAATAGAAAATATAACAAGGTAGATTTGGTAAATTTTACAATTAGAATTAAAAAGCATGAATGACATCAACATTTAGGTAATAACTGCAGTACTGCAATAACTTCACTAAAAAACACACGGGTAACTTTCAATTCAAATAAAAAGTGATGTTGCTATTCTCTCGTAACATAATAAAGTCTTGAACTGTCGTGTCGTTTATGGTGAAAGTTTCAAATAATTGGGACACCCTGTGATTCTAACCCCTAAAAGGCACAACACAAAAAACATCATTCCTAATTTTCAAATCTAATTTGAAGTTTCTAAGTCAGAGTTCAACATATTACTTTTAATGCTCAGCTTCAAAATACCACTTTAAAAACTAAGATTCACTTTGATATGATGCATAATGAAAAAAACAACTGATTCAGTATAACTAAGATACACAGTGAAACCACTGAAAGACACTCTAGAATAAATAAAGGATATTATATGAGTATCTATGTCATACTATGTTAACGACACGAGTGCCTGAATATTAGTATTTCCCGAGCGAGAGCTAAATGAAATTAATGAAAAAACGCTAAAATCCACTTTCAACCATAGGCTTGCGACCCGCCGTCGCGCATTTAGAACGCAACGACATAGACGAAACGGAACGTTATAGCATTGTTTATGACGTCGCGTCACCATGACAAAGTGATATGTTGCCCTTGGGCATCGTATGAAAAATATGAACCCCGATATGATAGCCCCCGTAGGTAATAATACACAATATGACACTGATACCAGTACAGGGCGTATTTGTTAACACATACAATAACAATTAACACGGAATGGTGGAATAACACTACCGAACAAAAGAAACACCTAGATGTAGAAATAAATAACTTCAAAATTACAATTATTGGCAGTTTCCAAATTATGTTGAAACAATGGTTGGCATGCCATTCCAATGAAATCGTAGAAAAAGTGTGATTCGAGTGAATATTGAACAGTTGTCCTTCTCTCATGTAAACCATTGTCATTCTTTTGTAACAAGTTCTGAAACTGTGAAAGAATTTTGCGCAGAAATGGCGCAACTTCATAATGCCATATTATATTTCTGTCATAAATATTTAAAAAAACCATGTAACATATCTGGTAACCGTTTCTTTTGCCCGGCAGTGATCAGAAGAAATCATGAAATACGTGGGCTGTTCGAGGTCAAATTGTTCAACCAAAATTATATTAATTAAGTATTAAGTAATCTTCACCTGTGAAAGGCAGATGTTCACCATTTAGTTCCTATAAGTGTATAAATTACATTGCCATATCTTCATCTTGTTTTAAAGTTTTACAAAGTGACCCACATATTATATCCATTTTAGTTTAATAAATGTAAACCATCCAAATACGGAATACATTACTTCAAAAAGCATATATATAAATAGAAAAAATCAGTTCACACCATTCTCCATTTGATAATAAACTAGACGCCAAATGAAACGCCTTACTTATCAATGACTAAAGTCACGGGCAAAACAAACTAATTTATATCAAAATAATTTATTTTCCAAACATCAAGTTAGAGTTTCATTAAGAATTTTACAATGTAACGACATCATTTGACCAGGACTTTAAACGTACCTAGGTTATGTTTCTTCCCAAACATTGACGAACTTTTAACAAATGTAATAGGACGATAAAGGAGGATATGGATCAAACGGTATAGAACACCAACCAGCATGTTAAGCAGCAGGGCCGGGATAGCGCAGTGGTTAGTCCGTTCGGCTTCGGATCAAGAGGTCCGTAGTTCGAATCCCGCCAGGAGCACGGCAGTAGAGAACTGTTCTACACGCAGCAAGGTTTGGATGCAATGCTTCACTGAATTTCAGTGCAGTACCACGCATGGTTCGCTCGTTGCTCGCAGGTTTCACCGCAATGCATAGCCACATGACGTTGCGGGCTTTTTCCCTGCAATATTATTAGCAGCCGTTATGTAAGTGAAATACTCTTGAAAGCGGCGTTAACCCCAATTCACCTCACCTCACTTGTTGCACGCCCGAAAGCGAGAGGGGGAAACGCGAGTAGTAAACTCTATAAATCGACTCGTAAAAAAGTTTAACCAGAGCAGAGTTTAAAAACCTGTTTGTTCTGCAAATTGACATTTACCCCCTTTTTCATTTTGGACGTTACATTGCGAATACGGTACATGGTAGTTTTGGTAAGTGTGAACAAAACCGGGTCAAATGAATCGTCTGTAAAAATATGTCACTCTCTGTATCGTATATATCTGTAAACGTTTATAACACCAATTAAATGTTGGTATAGTTGATTTTGCCCGTGAGTTTATAACACCATCAAATATGTGTTATAAACATATTTAATATATCAGTTCACAAGAAAGCTCAACAACAAACTTCATGTGAATTATGACAAAAAATAATTTCAAATTGAATTCTGGTAAATCTTTTTACGAAAAGTTCATATTCCAATTTTGACACTGACATCGGAAGGTTAAACTATTATTGTGCCTATATTTGTCAGCAGCCACATGCAGTACAGCGTTTAGGTTCGAAAATGCTTAGTACCAAACAGCTTCACAAAGTCACGGATGTAACGAAAATATTTCTATATCTTCTCTCTCGGGTAGAATTTATTTCGATCCGTTTTCACCTTGCCGTGGGATGATGGTTACCAAAAGGTACGAGCACTTCCTTAGTCATTCTCTTCCCATAGAGGTTACTCCACTCTGTTCTTCCATCCTAACCTCCGGTTCATACCGACCACTTTATATAGAGGATCCCGATAGGTTGCATCAGAAGTGAGTTGTACAGTCAGCCACGTCGACGTTGTTTTAAACTGGATATTATTACTCGCCGGTGTAAGATACTGCAGTGTAATATTTATACGGCAATATTAAACTAGTGTAATACCGCCGCACGTATGACGTCAAAACAGTTTGAGGTTATGACGTAACAATGGAAGTTACGTCGTCACAGTGGTATCGGACTTGCGGGAATCATAGTTTGAGAGCCATGTCGGCTATTTCGCTGAATTATAGATGAGCGAGTAATAAACAGAATATTAAATTTCCTGGTATTTAATACCATTTTTATTAAACTCGTGAATGACTTGGTATCAAAATCGCTTTCGCTCGTTTTATACAAAATCATTAACTCGTTTAATAAAAATTGTATTAAATAGAAGGTGGTTTAGTATCCTCTATTTCTTTAAATGTCAGAATGCCTAGAGCAGCTTCATCTGCGCGATGAGCAGGATAAACTCCATCGCAGATGTAAGACGATGTTTGATTGGACAAATATAAGGACACTACCAGTGTTGCAAACATTCATCGCCAAGGGATCCAGAATCGTAAAATAATGTCCATTTGAAACAGATGTTAGGATGGAAGAAATGACAATTTGAACACAAATATTTATAATTTTACATATACTGATGACAAAAATATATGTTTTGAAAGTTCAGATTAAGATAACACAAATATGTACCATATACTATTACAAATGTAACGAAGGTTTAATATAAGGACAATGCAAAAAATAAAAATTATAGAACGGTGGAAGCTTAACCGTGTATTAACATTACAAATGGTGTATACACAATCTTTAAGATTCTGTCGATGTTTCAGACATGCACTGGGTGAAGTCTTTATTTGTGCATGTAAATAATCATACAGATAGAGGTAATCAATGAATCACTTCTGTATTAGGCGGTACAAGAACTTCAACCTGTTCATTTATGATAAAATGTAAATTATTCACTGACAACAGCCTGTTCATCTATGATTAAGTGTGAATTATTCACTGACCACAACCTGTTCATCGATGATAAAGTGTGAATTATTCACTGACCACAGCCTGTTCATCTATGATTAAGTGTGAATTATTCACTGACCACAACCTGTTCATCAATGATTAAGTGTGAATTATTCACTGACCACAACCTGTTCATCTATGGTAAAGTGTGAATTATTCACTGACCACAACCTGTACATCGATGATTAAGTGTGATTTTTCATTAACCACAATCAGTTCATCTATGATAAAGTGTGAACTATTCGCTGACCACAGCCTGTTCATCTTTGATAAAGAAAGAACTTTTCATTGACTACAGCCTATTCCCACTTCAGGATTATGCGTTGCTGGCCATTTCTTGAGGATTAGAAAGTGCAGTTGTCCTTGTGTTTATCTTAGCTGGCAGATCTCTGATACAGGCCATCGTTTCATTCTGCAGTTTCTTCATTTTGTCGTAATTTCTTAAAATCTGTGTTTTTAAAAACGTCTCAGAATGCTGAATTTTAAGCTCCAGTGTTCTGAAGTCATTGTTTGTGTATTTAAACTTATCAGAGGAAATATCATTAAGTTCCAGTTTTATTGTTGGGACAGACTCCGAATAATCAAACATGTTGTGTCTTTTTATCTTGTGCAAACCAAGAACTTTTGCTAACTTTGGAAAATATTTTGCAGCTTTTGTGCCGAATTGAACGGAACTGAAGACCCATTCTTTCCGATGTTCAATCTGAATCCTAGAATACGAAGTGTTCATCATGGCAATTAGAAGGTTGAGAAGAACAATTGTTGTGCACAAAACGTATCCGATATACAGGATTTTAGATATGAGAGGTGAAGCGCTGACTGTCTCCAAATACATCTCTGTGTTTTCATCAACCGCAGCATCCATTCCAATCATCACGTTGAACATCAGATACATTGTGTGAATCGGTGTGTCATATGTTGTCGTGATATTGGCTGACGAAATGAACTGAGCATGGAGTGACAAAGAGAAACCCAGCAAAAATATCATGTAAACAAGTAATATCTTGAGGACATCTTTGATCATAACTCTTAAAACCACCTTGAAGAAGAAATGAATTTGACTTATTCCATTAGCTAAAGCAAATGTGAGAAGCCAGCCAAGCAGAAAGCTAGCAGACATGATGTTTCTCTTTGTGGGGGATATTTCAGTGTCAATATTGGCAATCACAACAATTAGTAAAACATCATACACTAAAACATTGATGTACCAAAATATTTCCTTAACGTAATTAATCTTACGGTATGTAACTTTTGCATCATAACGTTTTATATGAACAGCAATGAAAATCATTTTCAAAAGTTTGTTGAAGAGATAAATCGACATCAAGACAGGTTCCACAAGTCCGAAGCTGAACATCAACGTCTTGGTTTGGTCCAAAAGTTCTGGTGTCCGTACGTCAATCAGCTCACATCCAAGATAGCTGAACAGAGAGATGTACAGCACGTGGAGGAAGACAACCACGATGTAAACCTTTGTGTTGATGGAGCAGTATATATCTGTCAACTTCTTGATTGGCTTCACTCTCATCAGCTCGTCAAATCTAATTTGGGTTTGTGTTCGTTGCAGCAACATCGGAAGGTTTACATCAAGTATCTCCATACAGAGCCAGCGACGCAACCAAATGTTGTCATCATAGCCATCGTTCTTAACAAAGTGGGAGACATTAAAAGTCTCTTCTTTGCAACCCTTTTCGAACTGCCATTTGTAGCTTACATCCTCCAGATACATTAGTTTTTCGATCATTTCGACAGCAACTCTTTCAATCATCAACTCCCACACATTTCGGTTCTCTTTGTCTTTCGACTCTTCCAACAGACATTTCATTGCATAGTAATATCTGTTTTCGTCATTCGAGCTAACTTTTCCGTATTCTTCATCATTCGCGGTAACTTTTTCAAGTTGTATGGCATTCTCACGACCTTCTTCAATGTTTATGTCATCCTGACTAACTTCTCCGTGTTTTTCGTCATTCTCAGTAGCTTCATCAAGTTGTTTGTTATTCTCACAATCTTCTTTAATGTTTACGTCATCAGGACTAACTTCTCCGGTTTTTTTTAACTTCCCAATAACTTCTTCACAATGTTTGGCCCTCTCGCTATGTTTTTTTTGTTTGTCTTTGAACCATTTGACCGCCACTGACTTGTTACAAATTCTGTCAACGATTTGCATGTAGTACTTCATGTTGCCAGGATACTTCACCGAAGCATGTACAATACAATGTAACAAGGTGCCACCACCTTCTGATGTTTTCTCGTCGAGTACCAGGGCATGCGCATCTCCGCTTTCATCTGATTGGTCGATGAGTGCTTTAAAGACTGTTATAACAGACTCGTCCTTTTTAGAATCAAGACCCAAATCCTTAATCAGTTCACCCTTCATTGACTTCAAATTCTTTACAGAAGCACGTCTTTCACTGAAACAATGCAAACATAAGGAACACGTATTCTAAGCTGGTGAACTTGTTCCTCAGCCTCGTCTTATGAAAAAGATATGTTAAACCAAACCAATGCAAACAATGGCTTCTTTACAATATATTACATTCTATATTTTGAAATAATTCATTAAATTTATATATGTTACATTAGGACAATTGACAAATTTATTGAAGATTATTTGGGCATGATATCAAGCATGTGATGTTGAGAGCTCCTCTATTATGCATTTGAATTCAAAATTACATACATTTTATCAATCTAAATGATAATATTCTTAAAAAATGCTAACCTCCTACTTCTGTTATTGTTTTAGAAGAATGTTAAACTTCTAAGTTTGGGAATGTTACCTTGCTATCTATGTAAGCACGTGCCATTAAAGCGTGTGAAATGATGTACGCTTCTTGATTTATTTGAATCAAGTGTCTAAAGGCCAACCAGCCGTCAATACATAGAATATACTACACGAGGTCTCATTAGTAAGGTTTATGCAAATGAACTGTATTTGTTATGTTATTATGAGCAAGGTATTATTTTTAATGCAAACATTGACATTTATCTTATAGTAAACTCGTTCGCCTCGCCTCGCCTCGCCTCGAAGTCTGTCGGCTTGGTGTCGAGGCTGTTTGTCTTGTTACTAGCGACAGCTGACGTTTGTTTTTTTGATGACGGAATGTATATATGATTTACCATTTCCAAGTTTTATATACAATCTACTGAAAGAATGAAGCAACAGTGCCAAGGTTTTAAGTTTTGATGGACAGCAACAACCGACGCATTATGACTATACATAGTGACCTATGGTAGCATCTACTGTAGAGTGAGAACGACTCGCGATCGACATGATGTCAACATAGAAGGGCAAGGTCAACGCAGAGTGAATATGTTTGACTGTTACTAGTATCATTGCAACTACCATTGCAAGCTGTTCATTCCGTTCTTGGTGGTGATTAGGCTAAATGATATTTGTATATGACATTCGCCGCATTGGAAACCTTTTGATACCGACAATGAATGTGAGATGTGTCCGGATTTCCACAATACCCTTGAACTGTAAGTAAATACGGTGCGTTTGCCGATAGTTACAGCTATTCGCGATATCAATGATGCATACTGGACAAATGTACAACTTTTTAAAAGCATTGACCGAATAACTATGTTGACGCATATAAAGTTGTGAAAATGAAATGTTACGTGTTTGTTTTAATTCAAAAGTGATTCCGTTTCAACTTCACCCTAACTGAGAGGTCATTGGTTACCAAAACAATTCGTTGCAATGCGGGTCACGTCGTTACGACACAGGTCAACGTGATACGACACACGTGTGTCGTGCAAGATTAGTATGTCACTAGCTGTACGTTCACCACGTGTGTAATAAAGTACTATGTACAATGACCACGAAGAAAAAGGAATATACACTGGAGGGGAAAAGAAACGCATCACAGAAAATATCAGTTTTATTTATACATTCTTTAAGATAAAATTACCGAATAACGAATGCCTGTAAATGGACAAAATATGGCACATTGTTTAACATTCCATGTTCCATGTTTGATGTTGGTAGGATCAAATTTAATTTTTACAGAGTTAAACTTGGGTGGAAACTGTGCAGAGGACATTCAATGCATATCAGAATTTGCATTATGTGTAGACAACACGACATGTGGTTGTATTGATGATTATTATGATGGAAACAACGTTTGCAATGCCAGTAAGAAAATAGATGATCAAGTGTTAACTTCTAGCTTTGGCGTCTTAGATTAATTGTAGAAGTTATATAGTTAGTTCCTGCCTAATGGCGTCTTGGGCAACTTCCCAATGCAAGGCATAACTCTTGCCAGTCTCCATTACTGGCTGATTTAGGCCTTGCAGTATTTCCTTAAGAAATCTGTGTTTAGAAATCCAGCGCCGCTATGCATTTCTAGTGCAGCGATTCACTATTTCGACACAACTTAGCTAGGGAAATACCGCAAGGGTTAAATCAGCCAGTAATGCAGACTGGCAAGAGTTGTTCCTTGCGTTTGGAAGTTGCCACTCATCCTTCAATGCAAACATCAACTGTTGTCGTGTATGTGGTTGCTGCTGACGCCGTCGTAGACATCGATCCAACAGATCCCACTGATGCTCAATTGGATTGAGATCTTGGGATTTTGATGGCCATGGGAGGACAGTCACATTGGTGTGCGAGATAGTCCACAGAAAGACGTGCTGTGTGCGGTCTCGCGTTGTCCTGCTGGAAAATTTCCCTTCTAACGTCGATGTTAGGAACAAGGTGGCGACTGAGGATTTCATCTCTGTATCGTATAGCATTCAGATTGCCCTGTACCTGCACGAGATCGGTTCCCCCATTCATTGATATCGCCCCCCATACCATGACACTGTCGACCCCATGGATGCATTGTTGGATGTAGCGTTCGTTGCGTCGTCTATAGATGCGCATTCGCCCATCATGATGATAAAGATGGAACCGGGATTCATCACTGAACCAAATCCTCCTCCATTGGACTAGGGTCCATCTTCAAAGGTTCCTGCACCAGTGACGACGGACACGGCGATGATGACGGAGCAGACGTGGAGCTGTACCAGGACTGATTGGTCGTATGTCATGTTTTCGTGGCGGTTTCTAATCGTCTGCGCCGAGACTCTGCGAAGTCCAGGGACGTTGTCGACGGTATATGTAGCACTTTCAGTCCTGTTACGTAGATGGAAGATCCTGATGTAACGGTCCTGCGCAGGAGTGGTCACCCTTGGTCATCCTGATCTTTGGTCGGTCTCGGGTGGAGTTGTGCAGTCAGTAGCGCTGCCAAAGACGTGAAATCGTGCTTTGACTCACGTTGAAGTGTCTTGCAACTGAACGATGGCTTTCCCCGCGTTCCATACGCACAATTGCTTGATTTCGGTTTTCTTCATTAAGTCTTGGTATTTGCAGGTCGCATGTAGGTGCATTATTTTGGCGACAAACAATCAAAAGATGCGCATCACGTAAATTGTTGTATTGACTAGAACTGATGATAATAAATCAAATTTAATCGATCCAAAACATTATTGGCTAAATTATTGCAATTTGAAAAGTTGATGTTAGTGATCCGTTTCTTGTTTTGCCCAGTTTATTATTATCAATCAATATCTTGATCAAGCTCTAAAGCCCGAAGTATTACCGCGAGAAGTTGATATTAAACTGCAAATTTTACATTAGTTGATTTATGATAGCGGACCCGTACCAACATTGGAATATACTCTGAATAAATGCTACACAAAAATGATGGCGAAGCATATGGATTAACATTGAAAGATCTGAGTTTACACTGAGAAAGGTGATCATGAAACTGGCATCCTCATCCATTGGCAGACGGCCTGGGCATTTGAAAATGTAACAGGCCTTTAAAGCCCTGGTCCAAAAAAATGCGTGACCTTTTTCCGTACGTTTATTTGGGAGGTCTCGGATGCCACATTTTTTTCTGAAACGTCAGGAAGTGACCGAAACATTGAGAGTACGTCAACACACGTCACTCGCACGTCACTCGCACGATTGCTCAAGGTACAACTACGTGGCCCGCACGCCATGATGCTCGCCCGCACGCCAAGTACGCCTGGTCGTGCACGTTGCGCAGATGGTATGTGTGAGTTGTACGTGCTCACAATGTACGATTTCCGTGCAATTAAGCAGGTACGTTTAACGTACGGAGGGCGTACTAGCCCTTACTGCTCACGTAAGGTGTCCTTACGCACTCTCACGTTGTAAGTGGGGACTGGGGGGAATTTAAATGTAAGACGATTTCTCGAGGATCTCCAGAGGTTTCTCTGATCGTTTGCTGTCTGTGAGGGTCTTCTTGGGCATCTTGGGACGATATATGCTTGGCTTTTACATATACTGCAGATATCAGTGCGCAAAACCGTTTTTTTGGCGTTTTATGTTTTCTCAAATTTGCCATTTATCATTTAAGTTTATACAATATATCGGTACGTTAATGGGTTCAATATATTATTACACGATCCGATAAACCGTATCAATAGAAAACGGGTTATTTGGTAAGACGTATAAAGCAACAGTGGTGTGGAACTCTTCAGTGTAAGAGGTAGATCTGTAGGTCTCATTAGGATTTTAGAGTAAGGTGGTTGACCATTCCATCATTGTACTAAACTCATAGGCTAAAGAAACTTATCACCTCAGTTGGTTTGGATGAATGCAATATTTAAAAGTTATCAGATGCATTTGACTGAGACAAGATACAATAATACTTATCTGCAGTAGTTTGAATGAATAAATTGGTGACTGTGGCTACATTTAAGTTCAAAATTTCTTTGTTTAATGAAGACAGGGGTAAGAAATGAAATTTCCACCAACATGATTCCTACCATGTTTAAAATGTTGTAAATATGTGCATAATCAGGCACATTTATCAATTTTCACATATATTATGTCTTATATGTCAATTGACAACAGTGTATCATCAAGTTTTGAAGAAGTTTAAAATTTAAAATTTCATTTTTAGCTCATCTGGCCTGAAAGGCCCTATATGCGCTTATGGCATGGTATGGTGTCCGGCGTCCGTCAGTCCGTCCGTCCGCCTGTATACTGTTTGCATTTTCATCTTCTTCTCCAGAACCACTTGGTCTAGGGAGCTGAAATTTTGTGTGCAGACTCCTTGGCTAATGGGGATTCTAAATTGTAGATTTCATGACCTCAAATGGGGTCACAGGGGTCACAACCCAAAAAAAAACTCTTTTCATCTTCTTCTCCAGTTCCAAATGGTCTAGAGAGCTGAAACATTACGTGCAGACTCCATTGCTAATAGGGATTCTAAACTGTAGATTTGGTGACAACATGATGTCAAATAGGGTCACAAGGGTCACAACCTCAAAAACCTATTTTCATCTTCTTCTTCAGTTCAAAATGGTCTAGAGAGCTGAAAGTTTGTGTGCAGACTCGTTGACTAATGGGGATTCTAAATTGTAGATTTGGTGACCCCCGTGTCCTCACATTTTGGGTCACAGGGATCACGACTTTAAAAAGCTATTTTTATCTTCTCTAGTTCCAAAAGGTCTTGAGAGCTGAAAAGTGATGTACAGACTCCTTGGCCAATGGGAATTCTAAATTGTAGATTTCGTGATCCTGCGACCCCCAAATATAGGTCACAGACGTCATGACCTGAAAATCTATTTTCATCTTGAGATTTGATTTCCTCTTTAACGCGAGGTAATTTTAAGGAAACAACAATGATGAAATAAATCTTCAAGTGTGTCTTTATTTGTAGGGGATTGTATCTCTTGCCTCAAAGATAGGGCTAAGGACCTGAAGACATATTTGATCTTATCCATTTAAAGTGCTTCCTATGTGTTGTACCTCTCACCTAGAAGTTGACATTTTGAATTAGTAAATGTATATACAACCTGATGAGCTACATACCATGGCTCTATTTTTTTAATTAAAAAGACATGTAGAAGTATTCTTTGACTGCTGACAAAACACCTGTACTTTTCAGTTTTAGATTATCATTTCGAGGTGAGGTGAGGTGAGTTGGGGTTTAACGCCGCTTTCAAGAGTATTTCACTTATATCGCGGCTGCTAGTATTATGGAAGGGAGAAAGCCCGCAACGCCATGTGGCAATGCCTTGCGGTGAAACCTTCGAGCATCGGCTGGAACTAGCAAACCATGGGTGGTACTACGCTGAAATTCAGTGTAGCATTGCTTCCAAACCTTACTGCGTGTAGAACAGTTCTCTACTGCAGACAAAGTTGCCGTGCCCCTGGCGGGATTATCATTTCGAAAACTTGAGATATTTGCAATTGAAAATCATAAATATGATAAAATCAACTGAGGTGATAAGTTTTTATTTTGCCGATGAGTTTATATTTAAAACTCTATTCTGAGCGTTTAGGTATAACTACACTAGTCAGATAACTTGAACTACTTTCGAGCGGTCATTTTAATGTGATCACATGGCTTAACCGAACCATGTACATTCGTCTTTATTGCTTGAAGAGTATTAATTAACCATTGGAAACATGTATCCATAATGTTTCAGAGACCACTTCATTTCAGTAAGACAGTCTAGCTACGGCTCCTTTAAGTGCAAAACACGTCCACGTAAAGGCCCCTTCACAACCCGTCGTACGTGCAGCTGCGTGCTGTCTACCGACAAAAACGTGGGGTAAATTGGGGAATTCGTGCGTCCTCGGTACCGACGCCGTACCGATTTTGGACAAATTTGGAGCACGCAGACTCGTCGTAGAACTTTTAGTGCATGCAGAACTTTCGCTGCGTGCAGTCTACGAACGGGCTGCGAATTTTCCTCCGTACGATCGACGTGCGTGCCCTGTACGACAACCGCACGCACAACGCACCGACATCGTGCGTTTTTTCAAGCTTACCCACTCACACTTTCTCAACGAACGACGCACGTTGCACGTGCGTACAACGTGCGTTGTACGTGCGTAGTTCGTGCTTACTCGGCACGTCCAAAGTTTAACTATCAAATAATTAAAGAAAACTCACGTCGTTCGTACCGAGTAAGCACGTACAACGTACAGAGTAAGCACGTACAACGCACGTTTTGGGCACAACTCCTGTGCTGCCATCTGAAGTTGATCTTGCAGCATCAGGACCCGGAGCGGTGGAATGGGCGGCATCTTGTGGATTGACAATGTGTGCTAAGCACCTGTCAATAGGGTGGGAAAAACCTCATTGCACTCGCACGCACTTACAACGTGTGTGGTGTAAGGACACTGTACGTGAGACGCACGGCCCCCGTACGACAATGTGACAATCGCACATCACACGCACGTTGTACGCACGTTGTAAGCACGGCACACGCACGTACCACGTGCGTACTCCGCACGTGGCAACTGTGTTGCCAGTGCGTCGTCCGTGCTTACTCGACACTTCCCCAGTTCAACTGACAAATGACCATGCAACACTCACTTTGCCAGTGCCGAGTAAGTACGTGCTCCGCAATTACAACGTACGTTGTGCGCACTGATTTCTGCAGTTACTATGCGCTGCCATTTGAAGCTGCTTTTGCAGCTTTAGAAGCGGGAGTCTCTGAGTTGAATGGCCGGCATTTTGAGGCAGCAGCACTGAGAGAGAACCCCTGAACGTCGTCCTATACCCCTACCACCAGGGTGCCTGAAATCGGGTTGAGAAACTTAAATTCATTGCACTGTAATGTAAGGACATCGTGCGTGTGCAGCACATGGAAGTACGGTATCCGTACGTTTACGTGGCAAACGCACGTCACGCGCAAGGTGTAAGAAAGTTGTAAGAACTTACAACGCACTTACCAGGCATGCAACGTACTGTGCACGTAGCAGATCACGGCCAGGCATTTCGTGTTGGCACCGTACTTACACCTTGCGTTTGACGTGCGTTGATTTTGCTCCCTCCCTGCGTTTCCAACTTTCTCCCCACGTATTTCAGAAACGTGGCCTCCCCAAAAAACGTACGGAAAAAAACACGCACAGTGGTTTGGGACCGAGGCTTTAGTTATGCGTGCTCATTGGACAGTTGAACTGGGGAATTGCCGAATAACCACGGACCATGCACTTATCTCGTGCACTACACGCACGTGCTAAGCGTGCTATCCGTAGTGCAAGTGATCGTGGGAAAAACTCACGGAGTCGGTGCGTTGGGCACTCATTGTTGAGGCAACGCGTGTCACCCGTGCTGGGTTGAATCCGTAGCCGGAACGCAGCCCGGACGCAGAGACGCAGATTAACATGCACTAAAAGTGTATGTTTGCCCCCAAATCCGCATTCAGGCGGTACCCTTCCCACAGAGGTTACTATCTACAGATTTCCGATTCTAACCTCTATTCTTTTTCGTTTAAAATGGAGAGCAAATTGGAGTGTCCTTGTTGGATGCAATTGAATCTAGTTGTGGAAACAGCGCCGCCGTTATAAAAGTAACATTGGCCAATAACACGTCATAATGATAAAAAAAAGTAAGATAAACGGTTTCTTCGAAATAAGTTGTTCGATTTTGTGAAAACTATTGATCATAAACATGCTTATAAATAAAGAGGACCAAATCAGAGACAAAAAAAACATTTACATCAGACGTATTCAATACACATATGTGCTAATTAGCAAGACCCTTAAGAGTCAAATGCCTAGGTCTTTGAAGTCACTCTATCGACATGTTCGCTGATAGATGAGTTTTCATTGGTTAAAAATCAGGGATGCAGTATGAGGTTCTCATTTCCCCGTTAGGAAATTTTGCTGGAGTCCAGAAATTCAAGCCATGTAGAACAGAGGTTAGGATCGGAAATCTGAAGGGAGTAACCTTTGTGGGAAGAGAATTTGACCGAAGTGCAGTACGCCATTTTGCCTCCTGAACTCAAACAACCATTGCCTGCAGTGATTGACTATGCGAATATTAGAAATACCTAACAAAATTGTCCTGCTGCATAATTTTAGTTGACATAGAATCCAATTCAAAAGCAGGAACACAATTATGAGATAATTTGTTGTGAACGTTGTTAAAAAGAATGAAATATCCTACCTGGTCATGTTGAAGTTTGGCCTTATGTTCAGCACGTTGAACCTTTCCCATTAACTGTGAGTCGCTGTGTGAGCTGGTAGTTACACAACAAACAAAACCGCAACTCAATGATGCCATAAATCGTTTTATCAAGTCACAATTTAAGAGTGTCGATGACCTGAATATGTGGCAATCCAATACTCAAATATTCCCCTGTCTATAAAGTTTAAGTATGTGGTCTTGAGAAGCTCTTCGGCAGACACTAGACCCTCTCTACTTAACAACTTTTAAAAAATGTTTTGACAATATTCTCTATTTTATATGCTCATTGTATTATGTATGATGGTTTCACATTAAATATATACTATGAAGCAAATGCATTGATTAATAAAAAAAACCGATATTTTGATTGTGTATATAAGTGATAAGGGTTTTTAACGACGCTTTAAAAAATATCTCACTTATATTGCGGAGATTTGCTTTTTCAGTGAGAATTGCTGTAAAACTCAAAGGTAATTCCCACAGGGGTTACTCCCGTCAGATTTTCTGTCTAAACCTCTGTTATATATCGAGCAATTTCTTGCCTAGGAAGAGAGAATCCTTGGACAGTATTTATAAAAATTCTTAGAATTCTTAAGAACTCTAAGAGTAAAAATAAGAGTCTAGGAATGTTTATAAATACGGCCCCCTGATCAGCAATGAGTTGTGCAATCGCCGACGTTAAACCAAACTGAGCATTCCGTAACTGTCGAAATGACTAGACATGCTTCTTCACTGCGATGCGCACATATTGTTTACAAGACAGAATTTGGTCGCAGATGCAAGTTTTGCAAATTTTATTTTTTCAAATTTCCAATATATAATGAAAGTGTATGTCATTTACATTTACTTTGGAGGGTAAAACATCTGATTTCACAGACCAAGTATCCGTAGTGGTAATAACGAAGTTGTGTATAAAATTACAAATTGCACGGAGGCCATTTTATTCACATTTTATTATCTGAATTACAAAAACGATTCCTATGACTTTACCGAACCATGTACACTCATTTTTAACTTGATTTTCAGAATAGAGAAGGGTGTTTTACTATTGGTGACATTATTTTTCAAATAAAAAAAAAGTGCTTCTCCCCCTTTAAGATTACCTTAATTATTATGTTGTGCACCCTATCGCTCTTTATTACTCAACTGTGGTCAGATCACTCATTAGATAACAATTAGTTGGTTAAAAAAACATATATTACCCATACGGGTGAGAAGATACATACATACATTGCATTGACTTATTTGAACTAAAAAAAAGTGCTACTGTCCCTTTAAGTATATCCAAGTACTTCTATGGATTCTAACATACATTAAAACAATGTTACATTTTCTGACTTTCTTCTGCTCTGCTCAAAGTCCGCATATCTTATTATCCTGGTGGTCCGCACCGACACCATGAAATATAGGGGAGGGAACCTTCAGACGGCCCAAAATACAGACTCGTTAAAACAACATCCTGGTTGGTTGCACTGAAGTTGACTACACTGTTACCTTTCCCAACTAATGGACTGGTCCAAACACCAGGTTGTAACCACAGTCACACCTGACAGGTTCGTCTGGTTTTTGGGACGTCTGTTTACGGGCCGTCTGAGATTTGTGGCTATTCGACTTGACAACCAATTTAAGGCACTTTAGACTTGCCTTTCATATTGCCTTCAAGGTACCCACGTGTACTGCTGGGTTAACAGCGCCACACTTGAATAACGTCACTTGTCCGAGTTTCTACAATTTATGAGTTACAATGAGTAGTTACATGAAACTGATGCAATAAACATTTCAATTGACATTTCAAAAAATATTGATAGAGGTAGAAGGCAGAGTTACACATATCGAACCGTAGGTATGAAAGATAACAGGAGTTGATAATAATAATAAAGTTAATATTTAGAGCGTTTATATAACGTAAATATCCACTGCGAATGCATGTTCAAGGGGATGTTCGCTGGAAGACAAAACTTTTATTTCACCGGTTCGCGGGAAGACGAAAAGCGCACTTTTTGATAATTGGTGTTGTTTTTGTATTGTTTGTATAAGGGATTAGAGATGGATTATCGCCTTCCCTGTGGTGAGCAAAATGGTGAATTGCTCTGGTTAAATGTTTAGTCACGCCGAGATGTTAAATCTGATTATGATGATGATGTTGTTGATTCTAAAATTATTGATGATGATGGCACTTTGAAATTCCTTTCCTTAAATGTATATGGACTGAAAAAACGCCTAGATTATCCAGAACTACAAGAAATGATATCAAATAATGACATTATTAGATTTCAAGAAACTAAAAACTGATGCTTTAGACAGTAATGATATTCCAGGATATAAGCTATTTCTTCAACATAGGAAACAATCATTAAGAAAGGCTGTTGGTGGCTATTAGACTTAAATATGAAAAACATATATCAGTCATTACAGATTAAATACTGTGAATCAATATTATGGGTAAAACTTTGTAAATCTTTATTTGATTTCAAAGATGATATCTACTTAGGTATAGTGTTTATACCTCCTGAAAACTCTAAATATTTTACAAATGAGAACCTTTAATGATATTGAACATTCGTTACTTTATTTTAGCTCCAAGAGTGAACATATCATATTGATGGGAGATTTCAATGCCAGAACAAAACAACTTTGTGATTTTATTCTGTTTAATGAACAAATATTGAATGATATGGGTATGGATATTTGTGATATTGATTCTATTTCCCAACCTGATGTTATACTAGAAACACTCAACTTACCCCTGATCAGAGCAAATCAAGATAAAGATAGATCAAAAACTCAGGTAACAAACTCATTGAAATATGCAGAAATTTAAACCTATTTATATGTAATAGTAGAATTGGTCAAGATAAAGATGTTGGTATGAAAACCTGTAAAGATGCTAGTGTTGTAGATTATGTTATATGCTCTCCATCATGCTTACCTGTTATGACAGATTTGAATATTCTTGATTGTTCACACCTGTATTCAGATGCTCACTGTCCAGTAACATTCAGTATGTCCAGTAATATCTCTCAAACACAAAGAGAAGATATTCACCAATATGATAATAAGTCACAGAATCCTCAACGTTTACCGAGACGATATGACAACAATAAATAGGGACATCGCGACGATTTCCAAACTCACAAACGATGGGGTTTGTTCTGAAATACGTGGCGGATAATACTTCTTATCACTATGAAGTTATTGCATACCTTATTGGGTGTTGAATCCCAACATGGAGCTTTCAATCCAACGTAACAACTGAACCTCTCGAGTATGTAAAAAAGAGTTTCAAAACAATGCTTGAAATGCCCTTCCGGCTCTATTCCGGAAATGCTAACTATAAGGTGTTGTGTAAAATCCGAACTCGGTGACGAAACGAAATATTGTTCTCACTGACTTGAGCCAACTTTGGTATATACCATAAATCATTTTGCTAAAAAATGTTCAAATTGACTATACAGTGGCGTACCATTTACATTCCTTCCTTGACAATTATCAAATCCCACAGTCATACATGACACAATATAAATTTTATCTGGTTGATTCAAATGATGAACTTTTTTGTAAATCATCTAAACATTTTGGAAACACTTACATCACACAAATTTACATATTCTAAACATTATTGCAATTCGAGAAAGAAACGCTTATCAAACTATTCATTTATAAATATTGTTTAATGTAACTCCTCAACAACAGACGAACGCCAGTTATTTGTTTTGACAGTGTAACAGCCAACTAGCGTACATTAAATTCAACTCGCTTCCGCAATACTGGCACTGCAATTAAACTGCAGTGTTACATGACGCCGTTTAAAACCAAACAGGACAGCGCGTCATAACTGCACAGTCTACGACTCAAACGTGAGTCAACACAAGGGTACGCTGATGCATTGGGCTCGCTTCTTGTTGTACCAGCGGCCATTTCTACTCGCCTGGGTGTCACTGCATATGAAAATAGGGGAAAATAAATTATATCACACTGTAATGAGAACAACAAAGACAATCACATCTTGTAAACTATGATTCCGATAAAGTGATGAAAAATTATTACACATACGTTTGGTTTCAAGTGAAAAAAACACAATTGTTACCCTTTATTATCTTCACATTTACCTTCATCCCATAGATGCGCATAAAATCTCATTTAAAGGAATTATGAGTTGTATGTCATTCATTTTGTGGAATCCGAAAGTAAATCGACATTAGCCAAATTGTTAAAAAATCCGAAAGTCGACGCCCTGGCGATTTCTCATACAATGCATAAATAATATAGTATTCATTATAATGTAGACAAAGCCTTCATTTTGCCGCTAGGTTTCGACTTTACGAAAAATGAAATAAAAGCACAAATTATGCTAATCAGGAAAATCAGATGAAATGTCACCCAATGAAATAGAGTAATCAGTTACTCCGTATAAAATTAATGAACAAAAACTTTATTAACTGATGTTTCTTGGATCGAAGCAGTCGAAGGATCTTCCCACAAAATAAGAAAAATTCCGATGTGAACAAACATTTTATTTCACGCTTGGTTTTACAGCCGAAGATACGGCAATATGCACGTGCAAATCGAGACATTCTGCGAACAGGTAAACCACGTGACCATACCCGATATGTCATTTCAGTTGGACCGTCTTGCCGGTATGTACCTTGTTCGCGAGCTCCCTACAATAAATCAATTTAAGAATTCGTTGAAAATCTGGACACGGCCAGGATAAATAACCTGTGTCAGAAGACTTGAGTGCTGTGACCCAGTCCTGGTTAATGACATCACTGACGAGGTCTAGGGAGCTCGCGAACAAGGTACCCCATCGTTTGTGAGTTTGGAAATCGTCGCGATGTCCCTACGAGGTCACGAATGTGCTGACAGAGGCTGCACGTGCAACCTTCGGAGTCCGAAATCAGAGAATTAGACGGAGAAGGTTTAAGAAATCCAAACCGTGGTTCACTGTAGAGTGTAATAAAGTTAGGAAGACATTTAATAAAGCTAAACGGCGTTTTAAAAAAGTACATTCCGTATACAATAGACGTGTTTACAGATAAGAATCTAAGAAATATAAAAAATGATTGGATAAACATATCAGATTATTTAAAAGTGAATTAGAGATAACCCTGAGAGGAAAACAGAAACATAACCCAAAAGAATTTTGGAAAATTATTAAAGGAGAAAAAGAAAATGACAATGACAATTATTTAAACATCGACGTATTATATGAGTATTTCAAGTCACTGAATGAATCAGAACTCGATGAACAAAATGATCATGATGATAGCGATAAAATAACACATCTTTCCTCTGACGTTTTAAACAAAGTCATTTCGAAAGAAGAAGTGATGTCTGCTAAAGAGATGCAAAGCATCAGGGGTAGACTTAATCGAAAATTAATATTTCATAAATAGCGTAAACATTATGGTACCGCTGCTAGTCGAACTATTTAATCTTATATTTGAAAAAGGTGTTTTACCAGAATCGTGGTTAACGGGAATTATTAAACCAATCTCTAAGAAGAAGGGTGATAAATGTGACCCAAGCTCATACAGATCAATCACTGTGCTGAGTTGTTTTGGGAAACTGTTCACGAAGATATTGAATAACTGTCTTTCAGATTTCCTGGATGATAATAATATTCTAACATCTACCCAAGCCGGATTTAGGAAGTCAATCTCTACTGTTGACCATATATTTATAATTTATAATATTATGCAAATACTAAAAAGTAGGAAGCAAAAGCTCTATTGCGCTTTTATGGATTTCACCAAAGCTTTCGATACTGTCTGGCGAGTTGGATTAGGAAAAAAAATGCAAACGATTGGTATTGAGGGTAAATTTCTGAATCTCGTTAAATCAATTTATAGCCATATCAAATCTCGTGAACAATGTAATGATGAAGTATCAAATTATTTTCCATGAACAAGGGTGTTCGACAGGGGCAGAATCTTTCACCGTTACTTTTTTCTATTTTCATAAACGATATCAAATCTCATTTATTTGACGCCGATTGTGGTGGGGTAACACTTGAATATATGGAAGACGAAAATCTGTTGTTATATATCAAGTTGTTCGTTTTATTATATGCAGACGATGCCGTATAATTCGATGTTTCACCGAAAGGATTGCAAGATGCGCTAGACTCATTTAAGAATTATTGTGACACTTGGAAGCTAAATGTAAACATAAACAAAACTAAAATAGTAATATTTGGGGGAGGACCAGCAAAAAGCACAAAAGCTAAATTTAACTTGGGTGGTATGGAAATTGATATCATTGATAGCTATTCATATAATGCTTCATAGAAATAGGAAACTCGTATCAAGTATTAAAGCTGTATGTAATAGTGCTTTAAAAGCAATGTATAATTAAGTGATTAAAGCATGAAAGCTAGACCTTCCATTTGACTGATTACTGTTTGCATTTGACTCAATGGTAATTCCTATCTTGACATATGGTGCAGGAATATGGAGCTTTGAAAAATTTGAAGTCTTGGAGAAAATACACCTGAAACTCCTTAGACTTATTACTGATTTAAGAAATCCAACCCCCCGTTTCATGTTATATGGAGAACTCGGAAGATTCCCTATTAGAATTATGATATATAAACGTTTAATTACGTTCTGGCACAAGTTAACTTACCAAGGGACCCCTTATAAGCTACCGAATCTAGCTTATAACTATTTAGTACACTCAAGAACTAGAGACAATCCCTGGTGTTTGCTTGTAAAAAACCTACTTGACAATACTGGATTGTCATATATATTCGAAAACCCTTCTGTTTGTACTACCCAATGGCTCGTCTTGAAAGTTGAACACACTCTCAAAGATCAATTTATTCAAAGCTGGCAAAGTGATGTCATCTCTAGTCCTAAGGGAATGTATTATCAACAATTAAAGCCATCTCCGAACTTCGATGTATATCTCCTCCTTCCAAAATATATTTCATTACCAATATTGAGATTTAGAACCTCTAACCATAGTTTACCTTTCGAGACGGGCCGCTGGTATAATGTTCCAAGAGATGAAAGAACGTGTAAATTATGCACGTCTAAAAGCATTGGAGATGAGTTTCATTACATATTTAATTGTGTAGCTCTTGATAATTTGAGAACACAATATTTACCTAGTATTCTAACATATTTTCCGACTATATCAAAGTTCATAAAAATGTTATCTTCTAAATAAAACAAGACTTAGTTAATTTATCAAAATATATTGTACAACTCTCCTCTCTTGTTAGAACGAACCATGTCATTATTTAGATTTCGCCTATCTGTTGTTTTGAATCAAAATTTGTAATTATATTAAATCATATCTTGTAAATATGCTCTTGTACCACCATGGTGGTTTTTGGAGAATAAAGAAGTGAATTGAATTGAGAAATTTCCTAGTTGAGGCGCTCGCTGCGTATTTCCCAGAGGTGTCTTCAGAATCGAGTACTCGCTTGGCGTGTACGCGCGTACCCGCGAACGGCTCCTGAACGGACACCTGTGGTCGCGAGTACTTCCCAAGTTAATTTCAGAATATCATCACCATTTGAGAAAATGTAGGTGCCTTGCACATAACAATTGACCACATTTCAATTGAGGGGGTAATAAAAGAAAGAAAAATGAGGTAATCAAAGTTTGTGACACTCGACTCCATTTTGGATCGTAAATACTCGCTTGGCGAGACTGTGCGAGACTCCAAAGTGGTCACGCGTGTATTTGCGAGTACGCGCGAACTCGTGTTCGTTCAGAAGCGGGTACTCGCGGTTGTTGACACGCCTCTGGTCTAACCTTGCCTGCCGTAGCGCTCGAAGGTCACCTCCTCATCTTACACCAGGTACCCACTTAATGCAAGGTGAACAGGGGCACCATTGAAGACATTCACTCAGCCAGGGTAACACCATAAGTCTTTCAACTCACGTCATGATCTGGGGTAGGGAACCACCCTTCAAACATTTAGTTAAATCAGCAATGAAATTGAATTGTTGTTGAACTTCAATGATAGAGGTCCACTGAGCTATGCACAGGACCACGTGTCACCATTAATGTTAATAAATGCCTTGTCATGGTGAAGAGCATTGTCAATACGACCATATTGTTAAATAGCACAAAGGTATGTTTTCGGTTGAGAGCCTACATACCAGACTTACCTAACTGTAACAGTGTGATAAGAAGTAAGGGTCATATATCTCGCCCTACATTACCTACAGTAATATATAGAGGATTTATCATCTCTCACTGAGAACATTGAGTAAAGTGAAAGTTGGAACAAAATTGGAGCTAAATAATTTATTGTGAAAGCAATATTGATACAATTCTTGAAAGGCCTCTAGACTATGCTATAAAATCCCGAAGGCACATATTTGTGACATGAAATGACGTTGGCCGAATTAAAAACAAACTGTATCAGAGATATTCAGATTAGGATTGAAAATAAACACAATATTTTTATCAAACCAATTTAAATCAGTTCGTACGAAACGCTCGTGCCTCGTTCATCGATCTGACTACTACCCCGCAGACATAATGGCAAGTAACCTTTCACTTTCAATACAATCAGCCAATCAGAGGCCTTTCTGTTTTTGCTAGCCTCGTTGCTGATTGGCTGATGAAAAAGGTTTCGTGACATGACCTCTATGGCGCATTACTCAGATCAGCTAGCAATTGAAGGGGACAGGATAACACCGGGATTATCTGCCATTTCAATGTTTTTTAGGGATTTTAATTTAATAAAAAAAATTCCATTTTGATTTTTTGGAGGTAAAGGTTGTAATTTAAAAGAAAGCTATTAACAGTATGTTTACGGAAATGCGAAAGAAAATATTCGAAAAAAAAACTTCAATTACTATGAAATTTAAAAATGCTGTTAAAACTCTGGTGTTATCCAAACACCTTCAATTTTTAAATCGCGCGCAGCACATTTTTTACAAAAAAATACAACATTGGAATTTTATGAACAATGATAAAGACACATTATAATAAAATTGATGTTAACGAATATCTTGTTTGTGTGTACGTAGTCCAAGGACAACCCTGTCGGACACCTAGATAATATATCACCTTGTTTTGCTCATTACAAGTATATTTCAATTGACAGCTACAGTAGAGATCGAGTAGTCATGTTTTCAGTACGAGTGTACCTGGCGACGAGAAAATGAAATATTGCTAAGTGTTAACTTATGCGTATTGTCTTCGAATTATACCGTATTATGTAATTGTGCTACCATTTGCCTTCTCGGTCTTGGCAAACACCCAAACAAACCCACTTACATAACATTATAAATAGGTTGATATATGCCGAAAAATCAAATACCCCTTTGGTTGAAAATAACCGACTTAATATTTTCATATGAGCACATATCACGTTTACCTCGCAACCATTCGTCGTGACGTCACTGGAGCTTGCCGTCACAAAAGAAATAAGCCAGTTTAACTATTTTTACGCGAATCAAATAAAATTAAGTGGATAGTAATTTTTTGTATTACAATCGAAATGTGAAACATGACTTTTCGAAACTTGTGCAAATTAGTGTATAACCCTTGTTCTCACTCATAGAAATGGGAGAGGTGGTTTGTCACCTTTTGGGTCCATCACATTAACAAGCCAAATTTTTGTAAGTGTGAGGAAAGAAGATCTGAACTGTTACCGGCCATACTTTAATTTCTAGTTTCTAAGTTCAGAAAATATATCGTTTTTTTAGTTCTTTGGTCTGAAGAACTAATAACAATATTTAGATTTTGGTGGTTGTTATTAGAAAACCAACTATCTAAAACGGTACGGTTGAAATAATGACCGCTGACCGAGTGAATATCTGTGATAACCATCGAGCGGTACGCGAGATGGTTGTCACAGATATTCACGAGGTCGAGGTCATTATTTCACATACACCAAATGGTTATCATTCATTCCATACACAGTAGACATAAATTGGTACCCATATATAAATATGTATATATAATACTAGAAAATATATAAATACAGCCAAGACACAAAAGAATGAACATCCATCTGTATGGATCCTCGGTAGCTACATTGGTAAAGGCGCTGCTCGACGATATAGAGGTCCAGGGTTCGAATCCCACTTTCGTTACTTACAAATTTTTCAGTTCTAATTTGACAAAATCTACAAAATTTTACAAGTCCATCTGTATCCGAAGGTTGAATATCTCATAACCGACCATGGTGGTTATCTGAAAATAACTACCTCTTATATTGACCTGATAACCACACCACGTGGTGTATTGGTGCATATTACGCAGTGTCTCCCGACCGTAATGGCACTGTACTGTATCAATATCGAGCAATTGAGTGTACCATTGACAAAACTGTGTAGGTCGAAGTTTATTTAGATTATCGATCAAATTAATAAGTCGGTTAAGTAAAGTAACGAACGAAGAAGTAATGTATCCCAATTTTCTAGTTCTTCCAGCCAGACTTTATCTTCTGACTGAAGTTCTATTACCCTCTAATTTTCCGACCATCTTACACAAAAAGTGTAAAGTGAAGTGAAGTGAAGTGAAGTGGGAGTGGGAGTGGGAGTGGGAGTGGATGCTCTGTTTGATGTGAAAATGACACCATTTTGAGTAATAACATGTATTTTCTGTTTAACTGGTAAAACTCTAAACGCTCGTCAATTGATACACGTCGAAGTCATGGCTATTATTACCATGGGTGTACGCAACAAAGGTAGATAACTGCTGTTGATATTACAACAGGGAGAGGCAGGAAGCTTGTGACACAACAGTAAGTTGATCCACATTACCTGAACTTAGAGTGATATTCCCCGACTTGGTATACGATCTAAGTACTTGTAGGTAAGTAATCTACCTTGTAGCAATGTTTAACTATCGTCTAATGTACAGCCTCCTACGGCTAGCTTCATCTGGCTTCCCCTATACACTGTGTACTGTACCACCCAATTTACTTGTACATTGCCTGTGTAAAATTATCATATCCCTCAGCATATTCATTTGTAAATCTTTTCTCCATTCATGTATATATATATATTCATCTTGTAATCATGTCATGAATCATTTGATTGAAAATGGCGTTAACATCTAAACCGAATCGCCGCATTCTCGTAATAAGGAAGTTATATCAATAGAATTATTTCTCCACTCCTCTTGCGAAATCGAACACTCTGCTGTATACTGGATAAGCGAGTATGTGCAAGAGCGTGACGACATTGTTGTTAACAAGAGTTATACTAAGGGAGGTAACTCTAATTAAGATGTGTGAAATGTAAACGTGGAAGGGGAATTCCCTAGTTTCTATTTAACAATGACGCATCGTAGTAAAATCTCGCTCTATTTCAGACAGAGTTATATTATTATATTGCAGGATGTTATCATCATAGTATCCTTCTTTATTATATTCCACGTCAAAGTCGATACATTTTCTTTAAAATTAGCCAAAGCATAAACATTTACAAAGATATGATTTTTCAAAGCCTTAACTGATACAAAATCGCTTGAAAAAATACTTACATGTAATATGTGCCGCCAGCTAACGTGACTCAGTTACAAAGACAAAGACTTTGCTGCATAAGGGGCTGGATCGTCGACTTCATAATATGCTTTCTAGTCGCTAGAATTTCGACAAAACAAGAACCTGTGGCTGACTGCTACTTTAACGTGGCAGTAGCACGTTTTTTGAAAATTTATTATTTCAAATTTCTCCTCTATAATGATAGTTTATGTCATTTAAATTAACTTTAGCGGGTAAAACATTTTTTACAGAAACCAATTATCCGTAGTGTTAATAACGGTGTTGCGTATAAAGCAAAAATTGCATGGCGGCGATTTTATTGTGAATACATTTTATTATTTCAAATTACAAAAACGATTCCCATGGCTTTACCAAATCATGTACACTCATTTTTAACTTGATTTACCGAAGAGAGAAGAGTGTTTTACTATTGGTGAAATTATTTTTCAAAAACATTCATCAACTTATTTGAGCGGAAAAAAAGTGCTACTGCCCCTTTAAGATTACCTTAATTATTATGTTGTGCAACAGCACCCTATCGCTCTATATCTATTTTTGACGGTTCTCCTTCTTGTATTCTTGACCCACTCACAAGTTAAGTACACAACTCCCTAAACATTGAATGACCCTACAGTATCAAACAAATTGATATCACTATTACATCCCAAATTACTGCTCTTTTAGTATAGTATCTCCCCTCTCCATGTTTCACCCTCACCCACAAGAAATAAGCATCTTTAACCGGTTTTTAGGAATAACATTATACACATGTCCTTATCGTAATTGATTTTGAAACGTTTTGACATTAGTTTCACCTGAATAAATTTCGCATACACCAAATGTGTTTATTATTGTAATACTTCATTTTTTTCTACTCAGAATCTACGTGAATATGAAAGATGTTTCAAGATCCGTCAACGAGTGACAGTGATGCAGAATACCACACATGTGATGAGGATGACGATGATGAAGGTGATGATGACAGGTTGTCAGGTGTCCGTGGAGCAGCTCCACAGTCCTCGAGTTCCAGTGATGATGGTATAGATTATCATCATTCAAGTGATGACGACACTGAGGAAGAGTTGGATGTTCTCGGAGCAGCAGCTCCTGCACTATCTGTGAAGAAGGAGACACATCAGATGTACACCAGCAAGATCACAGGTTCAGTGTTAAAGCTACAACATGATTTAAGACTAAGTGATTTAAGAGCTTTTCCCCGCTTAATTGGATTTATAGATGATAACTGTGGAACTGTGTTTCTAAAATAACATATATAGGAGATCACGCATACATTTGGTAAACAAATTTCGTTCTTAATAAATTGCTGCAATCGTTTGTAGGATTCAAACCGTTTTTCTGTGCTCACTTGAACTTTTAAGAAGAAGCATCGTTTGCTCTTATACGATTCAAACCGTTTTCTGTGCTCAATTGAACTTTTAAGAAGAAGCATTGTTTGCTCTTGTATGATTCAAACCGTTTTCTGTGCTCACTTGAACTTTTAAGAAGAAGCATTGTTTGCTCTTGTACGATTCAAACCGTTTTCTGTGCTCACTTGAACTTTTAAAAAGAAGCATTGTTTGCTCTTGTACGATTCAAACCGTTTTCTGTGCTCACTTGAACTTTTAAAAAGAAGCATTGTTTGCTCTTGTACGATTCAAACCGTTTTCTGTGCTCACTTGAACTTTTAAGAGGAAGCATTGTTTGCTCTTAGCTTACAGAATAACCCCTTCATTGCTTATATTTAAGGACTTGATCAACATGTTCAGGAGATTCTTGAGGCCTGTGGTCAAACAAAGAGAAACAGACACCTAGTTTCTACACAAGGAGCACGGCAAGATGATGACACATTGGCCATAGTTACATCACAACTCATCCCAATTCCAGGATCTCAACCAACTGAGACCTCGCTGGCTGTAACAACACTGAGGTCTCAACAGGATGACAACACATTGACTATAGCTACACCACAACAGGGACAATGCATCCCAAGTCCAGGATCTCAACCAACTGAGACCTCCACGGCTGTAACAACACTGAGGTCTCAACAAGATGACGACACGTTGGCTGCAGCAGGAGGTAGGGAATTACTTTTGCACCATGGGCTGTACTTGGAGTGCTTCTCGTTTACTTAGTGGCCGATCAATGAGAAAGACAATACGTCCTGAGAAAAAACATTCTGTTGTGGTTGCACCATTGAATGAACGCATTATGTACTCAGTTTGCGTTTCAATTATTTTACCAGATCTGAAAAAATAGGTTTATATAGAGTTACTATGGCATTCCGTAGGAAGATATTTTTTGCTATATAAATGTATCACATTCTTACATCCTTACGTTCCACCTGATGAAGAAGTGAATATATATTCCGAAAGGTCGGGTATTTTCACATTAAAGAAGTTGTTGTAATATATTCCTGTACTTATCTATGTCACTTCTAAATGTCCTTCAAAGACATCTCGATAGTACTGTAAAAATACTTATCTTCTCAAAAATGTTTATACTATAACGTTGTATGTGAGATATAGACGACATGTAAAAGGGGCAGTAGCACGTTCTTTCGCTCAAATAAGTCGATGGAATGTATTTGAAAAATAATTTCACCAATAGTAAAACACCCTTCTCTCTTCGGAAAATCAAGTTGAAAATGAGTGTACATGACTCAGTAAAGTCATTTAAATCGTTTTAGTCATTCAAAATAATAAAATGCGTTCAAAATAAAATTACCGCCATGCATGTTTTGCGCAACACCGTTATTACTACGGATAATGGGTTTGTGTGATGATGTTGTACCCTCTTAAGTAAATTTAGATGACACAAACTATCATTATAAGTAGGAAATTTGAAAATAAATTTTGCAAAAAACGTGCTACAGCCCCTTTAAAATGATTGCATTGTATGATCCATTCCAGGTGGTTACAATGCTCTGGTCCAGCTGAATGTGAGTGTAACACAACAACAGTTTGGAGACGTCACAGTGGAAAAAGCCACTAACATAAATCAATCATTTGGAGGAAAACAGAACATCAGTAAAACTGCTAGCTACCATGAGGAGAGTAAAGCATCTGAACTTAGTAGATGTGACATTATCATGAGTGAGTATCAATTAACATTAAAATGAAGTTAACATTATTAACATGTTTTTATCAGTATATTGTTAACCGTTCATTATACAACACACAGGTAGGATAGTCTTGCTGACAAATGAATAAAGACATTATGGTCCTTTAAATGACCTGCACTAAACAAGATACTTATCTACTACATATCTTAGAACATGCTTAAAACTGATCTCGGTTGAATCTTTAAATATTTGGCATGTACTCGATCTCCTTGGGTTGTCTAACATAGCGGAGGCAAAGCAAAGCTACCTCATTATTTGATATTTTAGTTTTCAACCTTAGAGGAGAGAATCGTAAAAAACATTGACTCTATTTTATTTGTATCATACATATGTCTTCTATGTAGATTTGAGAAAACACAAACTGCTAATAAAATAATTGAATCACGTTTGCCTGTTACAGAGAGAACTGTTGAACACTTTAAGGTTTGGAATCAGGGAATGGTCAAAACAGCAGCTCTGGTGAAGGTACTAGGAAAACTAGAAAATGGAGCAACCTGGCTGACTATCAAAGGAAATCCAGGTGAGGGGAAGACCACAGTTGCGTACATGGCATTAGAAGAACTACATAGGCGCGGAAGACAAGTGTTTGATGTGCGAACACCAGAAGAGTTTTCTGAGGTCATCTCAACCTCGACTTCACCTGTCATCATGCTGGATGACGTGTTTGGTAATCTGGAGTTTGATCAAAGTAAGTGGTCAAGTTGGGAGCCTGCTGTAAGTCCATTGTTGAAGAAGCGGGAACATAAATCACATGAGAAGAAAGAGAATTCACCCGAACTGGATGTGACTGTTATACTCGTTGGAAGAGATTATGTTCTGAATTCAGCATCTGGGGATCTTGGTAGACTATCTGACTTTCTGACATCAGACAACTATGCCATTTTCATGGACCACAGTATGCAGAGAGACATTGAAGAAAAATGTGCCATATGGGAGTCAATATCAAGATCAAGTGGTGTTAAATTAGGTAAACATACAGTTGACAAATTGTTGAGAATTGATGTTGCTCATGGTTTTCCACATGTCTGTCGTCTCTTTGTTACACTTCATGAGGAGAACAAGGACATCCAAGCAGAGGAGTTTTTCAAGAAACCTTTGGAATTCCTGAACATTTCAATATCAAACTTATTCAAAGATACAAATAAGTTACTGTTGTTTAAGGAGATGGTGAAAAATGAGGGCAAAGTGTGCATAAGAGAAGTGAGGAAACTGGATCCAACGTACAAGGTCATACAGGCAGCAAAAAACATGGTAGGATCCTATTTGAGAATTGAAGGTGATTTTTATCTATTTGACCACCCATCTATCTACGACAGCGTGGCGTTTAACCTATGCCTGCTGGACCCAGTATTTGTTATTCAACAGTGTCACATGGCATTCATCCACGAACGAGTCAGACTTCAGATGGCACAAAATACATCATCAGCAGCAAGACTAGAATCCAGTCTTGTTGTGTATGTCGACAGTTCATATTCAGATGAACTGGCTGAACGGTTTTCTGCAGAGATAGTGAACAATAGTTTTCGCTATGTGCTCTCACATCAAGCATGTACAGATGCATCCTTTGTCAAAAAGATGATGTCATATGTTTCAATGCCACTTCAAGAACTGATTGACTCAAAAAGACATCGAAGGTTTTCCTTAACATACAACTCATTCCTTTCATGGGTACCGAGCAGCAAATCCCCAGAGCTCCTGAAATACTTAGATGATTGTCCAGAAATAAAGCTAAGTGAATATGATGAAAAAGCCATCCTTTTTGGAACATGTAAACATGCCGCATTGGAAGTTCTTAAATACTTGATAAATACAAGAAGCTCGCTTGACATCAATGTAAGATTTAACAATTTTGTGGTATTCGTAGATACTCCTCTGACACTTGCTGCAAAAACCGGTGACATTCAGTTCATACAACAAGTATTGTCATTAAAGCCGAATCTAAATGTTATACCTGGAGTTGGGAAATCAGCACTCCACTACCTGTGTATGAAGGGTTTGGTTTCAATTGTTACACAGATGATTGACAGTGGTGCTGATATTGATATAGAAGATTTGTTTGAAGAAAAAACTCCTTTATTCCTTGCGTGCGAACGCAACCAATTGGGAATTGTGAGGCTGTTAATAGAGAGGGGAGCACGGGTTGATGAAACAACCTTAAATGCTGCACATGTTGGAGGGAATCCAGAAATTGTGGAGATGGTTTTGGAGAAAGTAAAAAGCATGAACAATGAACAGACATTGGGAAATTCCTCAAATTATAGACATCGGCGCACACTGAATTTGTTTAAATATTTCTCAAGGGAGGTAGAGGAGATGTGAAAAACGCATAAACCTACTTGAGGAAGAGGAAACATTCATATTGTGAAATTGTTGTTCAAGACGATACCAAGAATCAATTATGAAACTATTTTAGTAGTTTTTTTTCACTCTGCATGTATTGGTGGACGTGTTGCTGTTTTAAAGTTTCTTTAACATAGATGCATCAATCATCACATCTACAGACTTACTGGCCCTTCTCGGCACTGTTTTAAAATGTAACAATTCACTTGCTTTTGAATTGCTTTTGAAAGAACTTGATGGATGTGGTAACATGGCCCTTTATACAGTTGTGAAGAAGGGGTCGAAAGTTTGTGTCGAACTGTTTGTCAAAGCTGGTGCTACACTAAATATCAAGAACACAGAGCATCTGGAAGTGGTGCACAAGCTTGACAATGTGTTAAATACTGTTTGTTACTGCATGAAGGTCCTAAAGTGAACACACAGAACACAGATGGTAACACATATCTGCACATTGCAGTCAATGCAAATATTATTATATTATTGGTTTAGTAATGCACCTGTGTCGAAAACTGATCAAAACTAGGAGCTGATGTTAACACACAGAACACATATGATAACACATGTTCTCAGTGTTAAGGTAGAGCTTTGATTTGCCCTGTCCTGATCGCTTACACTTTTGGTAGATTTTGGGACTGATGCTACAATTAAAAACAAGAAGAGAAACCAGCTGTTGATGTTTAAACTTTTCATTGACTGAAGAGACACTTCTCACCCGGGTTACTTCTCAAAAGGACTTAACTAATATAATTGAAACGGAGCGGTATTTATATAAGCATTTGCTTGTTTACCAATCCGGTTCCTTCTTTTGTGGAAATAAATATGTTTAAACCATATAATCGAAACTTTTGCCTTGCAGTGCACACATTACCTGTTTTTTTTGGTATTATAACACTTTGCTTGTTAAACCAACATTTTAGAGGAATTTGAGACAACGGTAATTGTTTGTGTACATAAGCCTTTAGATAAATTGATGAGTTCTGATTGGTTAAAGGCAATGCATAAGAAACCGTGCAGGCAGATTTGTCATGGTCTGCAACCCATGGTCAATCCAGGTCATGTGACAAGCTAAGCGTGGATGACCGTAGATGGAATGTTAAACCGTTCCTTGACTCATTTCAGAAGCACCATTTTCAGTAACAAAAATCAGTATGGAGATTTTGAGATGTGAAGTTTTGTTTGCATCAATAAATAAATTCAATACAAACACGTGTCGCTTTTATTTTAGTTTATCATAAGACTTAAAATCAAATATGTTTAGTCGCAGAAATTCCGTGCCGTGTCTTACTGTTTAACAGTTCACATTTCTTTTTATCACAGACAGAATTGGTATACACATACATCTGGTCGGAATTTACAAATAATACATCAAAAGCGTGACCTTTTTGCTACAAGGTGTTGTGGCAAGGTGTACAGGACTGCAGGAGCTACCGTCCAGAAAATACGGAATAAACGAGGGCCTTAACGTCCTACAAAAACCTAAAATCACATTGTAACCGATAGAAAATAGTCGAATATCTGTATAATGCAATGGGATGTATTTTGCTAATCACATTGTTTCCGGAGCAGAACTGGAAAACTGTTAGACTTAGCTAAACGAAACTTGGCACGTTCATGCGAAGTTATATGAACCTTTGGGTTTCAAATTTCTCGAATTTCTCATTTTTGTGGACAAGTCATATTTCGTGATGGCTCTTTTCAAGAATCATCGTCTTCCAACAGAAAATATACATTTTGATCATTTCATTGACTATTAAAACTTTATCTATGTAAATATTAAGTTGTCTTTGAACGTAAGTATTTATGCATAAAGAAAGGTTACACCGAGCCAATAGTGATACAGGAGGATGTACAATAACATTACATTTGGCTAATAAAGTAATATGTGTAAAATAACTCGCCTGATTAAGTAATGTCAAAAGCGACAATGTTTTACCAAATTACAACAGAATGCTGTTGCCTAGTAAATTCGATTTTGAATGTCTTCTGTAGGCAAATGTTTAGCAAAGAAGTATCCACAAATTCATTGATCGGGGTAAGTTAATTTAAGTTAAGAACTGATGATATATGAACATTGATATACTGAAAGATACTGTTGAAACAATGCCTTCGGTCATTGATTTGCTCGTTTCCCATGAAATAGAAGCAGAAAATTATAAAACAAGCAAAACAAATTCTTCTTCACTTTCCTAACTCGCCTTAGCGAGGATATTTCAAAAGATAAATGAACATTAACATATTGTTATTCAAATATATTTGTTCTTTAAAATTTAGGTAAGGTGATATTTGGACACACAATGTTAACATGGAAATATGTGCTTACACAATAAAATATGTTATTATGTAAGCATATTTTACCCACGATCTGATTGGTCGAGAGGCGATCACGTGACCGTCGACAGAAAAGCATATTGACTCCAGCCCGAGTCCGACCAAAAACCTTATTGACTTTGGTGACGTCAAACGATTGTTGAATGACGTCAAACGACTGTAGCATGACGTCAAACGACTGTTGCATGACGTCATTCTATTGTTATCATGACTTCTTGTGACCGTAGGCCTACATGTAGCTGTTCAATCCAAATTGCATTGTTTACTGTATTTCATTGTTTTCCTTTCGTTTCTGTATTGAATACATGAATTCGGTCAATATCTGTTTTTACTGGCCCGAGAATCAATAATGACAGCGGACTTCGTCCTTTGTCAATATTGTTTTCTCGGTTCCATAATAACAGGTATTGGCCACATCACCAGTCTATAACTAACATGAGATATGAAAAATCATTTTCCTATCACTACCCTTCCCCTTTCTGAATAATGATATCATTATATGGATTTCCTCCTTTTGCGGTCTACGCAATGTATGATTTAAACAGACACGAAATCTGTCTTTTGGGTCCACATCACCAAACTTCCACATTTCAACATTACTTGATCATTCGCACCTTTGTCTTCTCTATTGTTCAAACTTCTAAAATGTTCAAACAGTTTGTGATGTAAATATGCTTCTCAAAGGCGGCACTAGCACGATTTTTCGTTCAAACAAGTCGATGAAATGTATTTGAAAAAGAATGTCACTAATAGTAAAACACCCTTCTCTCTTCGGAAAATCTTAAAACTTTAGTGTACATGGTTCGGTAAAGCCATTTAAGAAGTTTTTGTAATTCTTAGTACCGTATTCATCCTAATAAACGCCCTCTCCTAATAAACGCCCACCTAAGCCATTTTTAACTCGCGGAAATGACCCCTAATAAACGCCCCCCTTTTGTATCGACTAAGCTTACTGATGTTTCACTGAAGAAGAGTTTTCAATCTTGCTATCAACCTCTTATGTCTAGTAAAGTGTAAGGTACATGGTATATTCACTACACACAATACAGTCACTACACATTCTTTGCGACCGCCATGTTTTAAGAAACAGGAACATGTCTTGCTAAACTCTCTTGGAAGATGTCCCACAACTACAATTAACTCTTCTTTACATTTATATGATACACTTATTATAATTAAAACTCTGAAATAAAATCGATGTTCCTTTTTCTTTTGGACATCAACAGACATTTTTTTAAATAAACGCCCCCTTTTTACGATTTTTTAAAGTTATTTTAATAAACGCCAATTTTTAAACGCCCAGGGCTTCTATTACGGCGAATACGGTAATAAAATGTGTTCACAATAAAATGGCTGCCATTCAGTTGTTGCTTTTTACGCAACATTATTACCACTACGGATATTTTGTTTGTGTGGTAAGATGTTTTACCCTCTAAAGTAGTTTTAAATGACACAAACTACCATTATAAACGGAAAATTTGAAAAATAAATTTGATGAAAACGTTCTACGGTCCCTTTAAATAATTGCTTTTTATCTTTGCGTTGTTATTTGTTCAATTGTTTACTTATGTCAATCGTGTAAAGCCTCTCTAGTGATTCTCTGTTTTTGTCGTTTTTTGCACAACTGGGAAATGATGGCTTACGTTCTCAGCACGTCCATGGATAATGCAATGTAATTTTTATTTAAACAATACGCTAAACCTTAATGGGAAACACGGATGCACTGAAGCGTCGTCAACACAATAAAGAGATGATTTCATCATACTACCTTGAGATTTAGTCTGGCAGTGGATTTTTGAGTTATTGTTTCTTTGCATCATTTCTATGCATTTCATTAATCAATAAATGAACAACTTAATGAATGAATAAGAAATTGCCCATATTTTAGTGTTCCATGATAGGTTATGACAATACTCATTCTAGCAGCAAAAAAAATTGATTGACTGGTCCACCAATATGCACGTATCTCCTTGCATTTTGTTTATATATACTCATTCACTGAATGTTCTTTTATTATCATCTCATTGTGTTTTTGTCACCATATTCAAATCAGATGTTTCGCACACTATGGTACATGATCTGTGAGTAACAGTGTGTACATTGCTATCAATATTTCATGCATGTGCTGAAGTGTCACTACTCTTAAAGAGCCATTGAGTATTTTCAGAATATTCATTTCCTTTTCATGCCGAAACACCACATGTGCAGATTTAAAGGAATTTTCCAGCGCAAAATGAAAATGAAGCTATTGTGATAGCGAAATATCAATTCATTTTAGGTAATTTGAAAAATCTGTAATAAATATTCAAACTGAGAAAAAAATCGTGATCATCAGGCTCATATTGCGTCGCCATGTTGCTATCTCGAATATTAAACGAGACCCAGAAACGATGGGATTGCGTTATGAATAACACACCACGAAATTAGGAGACGCGCTGTTTACAATGAAAATTGAGCAACCTCATTTTACACGTGCAATGACCGATATTACCCGCACTATATATACGCACAATAGTTATTGATAGACTATTAGTAGTAGCAGACTAATGAAATATTACCAACCCACATCTGTCTATTTGTCTATTATTTTTTGCATTTATTTTTTCAAATTTCCCATTAATATTGATGGTTTATGTTATTTAAATCAACTTTAGATATCTAAAACATCTTATTACACAAACCAATTATCCGTAGTGGTAATAACGATGTTGCGTATAAAGCAAAAATTGCATTTTATTGTGAACACAATTTATGATTTCAAATTACAAAAACGATTCCCATGGCTTTACCGAACCATGTAGATTCAATTTTTAACTTAACTTTCCGAAGAGAGAAGGGTGTTTTACTATTGGTGAATTATTTTTCAAATAAATGTCATCGACTTATTTCAGCGAAAAAACGTGCTACTGCCCCTTTAAATTAACACCATTTATAACGTTTGTCATGTGAATCCAACTCCCAACTCAAGGGAGATCAATAGATTTTCCACTGTAACTTAACAGCACACCTGAGGTTAGCGGTTAGCTTGGTAGTTAAGTACATAAGTATGTTGGAGCGATGAATATTGGATGTCCATTGCTTTCCTTTTAAGCTGACTTCCCAGACAATGTACAGTGTGACTTGAAGTTGTCAGATGTAAACTGCTCTTATGAGATTCTTGTGGTACTCCGTGCAAAAAGGATGCTTGTTCAACGTGCTGTGGTGATAACTCTGAGATTTATTGTTGTGTATTTCTTGGATTTTGCTTATATTGAAGGTAAATGTTCATATGTTTTTAAAAGTTTGTTATTTGGAAAAAAGGTGTATTTATATAATGTTATTCAAGTGTTTGAGGGCATTTACATGTGGAATACATAATAAACCAATATTTCTGGATAACACCCTTTTTTAACCTATCCTTCAGAGGCATTTAGAATTTGGTAAGATGAAGAAATACAAGGGTATGGATTTACTGCTTCTCATATTCAGTGAAAAAAAGATTTACACCGTCTTTTTTAAGCAGTGATTATATATATATATATATATATATATATACCGAAACGTCGCATCTCACTACCATAAAGAAGTTGTAAAGATGCAGAGCCATAAATTTGCATTTCTGGACAACTTCTTTATGTGTAGACACACGGCGTTTCGGAGCAGACGCTCACTCCTTCATCGGGTGGATCGTGGGCGGACACTATTCACCTAAATGCTGACCTCAAACCTATGGAAGGGGATTTGTGCCAGAAATGAAGACATGTTGACTTGTAACTTGTAAAGTGTAACATGTCGTTCTCAACCATACAAGTCTCGAAAAGACAAGTCCAACCATGCAAAACTAACATTTTAATCCTGTCAATCGTAACTTCCCATTCTCAACATTACAAAGTTGACATGTAATTCTAGAAATCGTCAAAGTCGAAAAGTCAACTTGTCATTTTTATTTATTAAATCTGAATATTATACACATTTTGTAATGTTACAAGTTACGTTTGACAAATGAAAAATGGAAAATGGAAAATGAAGAGTAGCAAAGTCAGCTTTGTAAAACCTACTTTAACATTTCGAGACTGACATGACTTGCATAGTTACGATTGCAATGTTTCAAATCACATCTCGACACGATTTCGCATTGACCATATTTGGAATATTACGGAAATTAGCGGAAAGGAACGAATAATCCCGATCCGATAAACACAATGTTCAACTATGACTTCTCCCTTGGCAAGCATCTCCCAGCATCTACTATAACACATATTTTAAAGTTGCATACTAGTAAGTAGTTTTCCCATTATTAGCATACTGTTGACAAAAGCACATTGACTAAAACATTAAAGGACACCATCGCATTTTGCTGTGGAGGAATGTATGCTTTGTTTGTTTGTTTTAAATATACAAGATAGTTGGAGTAAATCCCGTCTTGCTATACACGCAGTTGTATATGTATAAACTAAAACACTCCAAATCCAGATCATTGTATTTTGAATCAGTGACGTATTCCCATTTAAGTTGGTTTATCAAAATGTGTGAGTCAAATATAAGATCGCCCAGAAGGGTGTTGAAATTATTTTGTTTGCATTTTCTTGTAAAAGGGTATACATGATTGCACAGTTTACACTCGGGTATAATGATAGCTATACATGTTTAATGAGTTGGCATAATATAAAACTACATGTTTAATACCTTCATAAGTAGGACAGTCTGTATCAATTGGGTATAAAGAAACAAATGCGTCTTTTGTAAAAAAATTGTTTTTTAAAAACAGTTGGTCGGGACATTTTTTCACATTCGATTATAGTTAGATAATTTATCGACATTTTGGAAATAAATACATGATGATAAATAGTTTCAAACTAAACCTTACGTAATTTCAAGTGGTTTCGAAACATAAATTACTGTCAGTGTCACGGAGTGCTTTGATTTGGGTCCATAAAATTCCTGTCTCAGCTTTTGGACCGTCGTAACACTGGTCACAGTTCGGTATTTATGTTCCCCGTTTCCATGGAAACGCAACTTGGATTCCTTTCTGGTGCAGAACTAATCTAGATGTAGATATCGCTTGTCGATATCGCATGATCTCACACAAGCACAATCTACTTAGCGAGCCAGTTTTGGGTGATAAAAGACGATTGTTCATGAAACTTTCGATTCCCCCAAAATTCATTTACGTGATTACATTTATGAAAACATATTGGAAACTTTCTGGTTCAGATTTACAGAAAGAACAAATATTTGAATGACTTATTTTCATTTTCAGCAGCTCTCTTCTTGTGTAGATTGCTCTATTTATAAATATATACTGAACATCTAAAAATGTTTCACTCTTAGTACAGTTTCTGGACATTTCATTTCTTTCAACTTTTAAATTAATAATTTGATATATATTTCTACTACAGTGAGTTTCTTACATTAATGACTAACAAAAAGGTGTTAAATAGATACGACAAAGACGTATGTTTAGGGGGAAACATATTGTTGTAAAACATTAATTATCGGAATTTGTATCTAAATAAAAAATATCATCGTTTCATATGAGTTAATAAAACACATATTTAATCTATTGAAAACAATACGCATGTCAATGTATTCATGAATGACAATTTTAGTGAAATTGTACGTTTTAAATTTTTTTTTATATCCTGTATATGTTACAGTCGATTCAATTTTTAAATTCAACAGTGCAATTATATTTTTGAAATTACTAGTAATATAATTCTATTTTCAGTTTGCATTATTTATTCATAAGTATTTTCATGTTTTTGTATGTAGAAGTTGAATGTTTATTGTTTAAAGTGTGAAACAACTGATCTAGGCTTATGATTTACATTTCATACTTGAATTCAGTAATTTAATTGATTCTTTATATAGAATTAATGGACATATTAATCATGGACAAATATATGTCTGTCCCACAACAATACACTTTTCACTGCTTCAAATACTACAAATATAGGTTGCTTGATAAGTAACTTAGTAAATTAAAATAGATAAATGAACATATTCAAAACCAATAAATAATTTAAACTAGTTGAGAAAAGTTTGTAAAATAATTAAAAGAGATAAATTGAACTCAGCTAAAGAACATTTCCCCTTGATAATCTGTCTGTAAGAATAAGAAATATTGACGCTCAGAACAGTTTTAAGTTATAATTAAAGTGAAATGCATTTTAAAATTTTTTTTTAAAGAAGTATTTGAAGTTCCCTGATTTAGATCATTGCTTTGTGGTACATTTAAAACATTTTAAAATTAATAATAAAGTTGTCAACACTGGCTTATGTATTTCTTTCAATTTCTTCCCCACTAACGTTTAAATACTTTCAATATCAAGATTTTCTTTTTAAAAACTTGGATATTCATTTCTGAATGCAAAAGACTTTACTGAATACACGTAAAGTTGGAGTATAAAAAAGTGAATGTTGACATGATTTAACTGAGAGAAGAAAATGTGTAATGAACGCACAGAAAGTAATAAATATTTTCGGGTGTAGGATGTCTATATATGGTTTCAAATTGTAAATCTGCAGTTTTATATGTAAGTGAAAGAAGTTTTATGATAACGGATCGGATACGTTTATCATAGCATCAATGCCAATCAAGCTATGTGATCCTGTATGTCTGTCAGTGTCATCCCACATTTACATTACTTCCGCATTCGTTTTGCGTTGCAACACAAATAATCGTTTGTCAAGTGTCCTTAAAATTTATTGAAATAATAATTAGAATACCTAAGAATTAAGTTTCAATTGGTATTTTCGTTTGGCATTTAATTACTAAGCGACACTAGATCTATCACACGGAATGTAAGTGACAGTAGCGCTCCGTGAACTGACAGCGTGCGTTTGTTTGTAGGACATAACAAGAGTTCACTCGTCCAGGTTGGGCTCAAAATAGACTAAGGGATTCCCCATCTGGGACAGTGGCAAGGGAGGTCTCTTTTTTTTGCAAATGCCTCTCGTCCTCGGAAAACATCGGCAATGTTCGGGAAACTTCCAAATATGGTCAATGCGAATTCATGTAGAGATGTAATTTGAAACATTGCATTCGCAACTATACAAGTCGTGTCAGTCTCGAAATGTCCGTTTTACAAAGCTGACTTTGCAACTCTTCATTTTCCATTTTTCTAGTCAAACGTAACTTGTAACATTACAAAATGTGTATATTATTTAGATTTAATAATTAAAAATAACAAGTTGACTTTTCGACTTTGAAGATTTCTAGAATTACATTTCAACTTTGTAATGTTGAGAATGGGAAGTTACGATTGACAGGATTAAAATGTTAGTTTTGCATGGTTGGACTTGTCTTTTCGAGACTTGTATGGTTGAGAACGACATGTTACACTTTACAAGTTACAAGTCAACATGTCTTCATTTCTGGCACAAATCCCCTTTCATACAAACCACGGTTAATTCAAAAGATTAAGAAAAGGTTCATTTCAAAGGTTGCAGGTACACTCCGTAATAGCGCCTCTGGCTTCTGTTTCAAGAATGCTGCATCCGTTTTAAGTTGTGGAAATAATTAATTGCACAATTTGCACGAATCTATCATTGAGAATAAGTGTTTTTAATGTGTAAAGGCATCTCATATACAAGGTCACAGAATCGGTTATATCCCCCACCAAGTGGGAAAAGTCTTTGATATATTGGACAATAACATGTAGTTTCTTTCCTTGATAAATCCTTACTCACATTTCTTGTGAATATTTTCATAAACTATTAACTTATTGGTGATAAATCCATGCAGATAAGATCTTTCCATTTTGTCCCCCGTTCACAACGATGTTGTCGGGGAAATAGAAATGACCTCCGTCCGTCTGTGCGTCCAGATTTCGTTTCCGGACCAGAACTCAAAAACTTTAAGGCCTAGCTCAATTAAACTTAGTGTATGGAACAGTCATCATATGTATACATGTATTTGCCTTTTGGGGTTTTCGACCTCTTTGGAATTTTATTTTACATGTAGTCGCTTCCATGGAAACGTAACTTCAAATTTCGTGTCTGGACTAGAACTGAAAAACGGTTATGCCTAGCTCAATGAAACTTGGTATGTGGCACAGTTATCATGTGTAGATGTGCCTTTTGTGGTTTTCGACTTCTTTGGATTTAATGTTTAGCCGTTTCTATGGAAACATAACTTATCATTTAGTTTCCACTTAGGACAATCTTCATCTTGAGTTCGTGGCGAAACTCAAAATGCTTTTTATTCCTCGTGAGTGATTTAATTTATATTAAATATATTAAAGACTAACGCTCCATAATCATTGTTAAATAAAGTTTATACTTTTCCCACTTGGCAGGGGAAATAGTTGACTCTGTCTGCATGCTTAAGTTTTGTTCTGGAAGCGAAACTGTCAATTGCAGTTCCACAGCTAAATTCAAAGAAGTTGAAAAAACCCAAAAGCACATCTACACTTGATGATTGTTCCCGATATATCAAGCAACATTGAGCTAGGCCTTACAGTGTTTGAGTTCTGGTCCTGCCTTTCAATGGACATTGCCAAAGATAAAATTTCAAGAAAGTCGGAAAACCCAAAAGATATCTACGCATGATGATTTTCCCCGATACATGTCATTGAGATACCTTGGACGGAGCGGATGGAGGTCATTTCTCCCCTAGACTTATATATATCATCGTCAATAAATTATACCTCACACACACAGGTTTCTGTCTTGAAAACGTGGCATTGGGGAAGCCTGCAACCCAACCGAGCGTAGGTTTCGGTGGCACAGCAAATAAGGCTGTTGACGGTAATGACAACCAACTCTATGGCGGAGGTTCCTGTACGTACTCTGCGAGTGGTCTCCCCTACTGGCAGGTGGATCTGCAGGCTAACTACACCATCAGGGCTGTCACCATCACCAACAGGAAGGACAGTTGGGGTACTGGAGTTACGTTATCTGTTCATCTATATATGCCACTCAACATGGGGGGATATGTGAGAGAATTCCACATCAAAACAAAGAAAGACATGCTTGACAAACTCACTAGTTTTTCGCCACTGCACATCTCCTAGTGATGGGAAAAAAAGTTTCATGCAAGGTGTAACTTGCGTCAGTCTCCATCATGTTGGCCTTGTTGAGTCTCATGAATTGTTCTTAAAGGTACATCCATTGTGTTGTTTGGGGTCATATATTCCAAACGCTATAAATGGTGTTACTTTATCGAGATGTACCAACTGTTACCGAAAACTACCATTTTTATGACAGTCGACATAGTATATTGACGATATGAAGTGAAAGTAGTGATTTCTTATCGAAAACCGGACAATGCACCACATGTGACGCGCGCCAATGAGTCAAACGTAAATTTGGAAACTTATTTACAGCAGACAAACGGACAGATTTGGGTTGGTAATGTTTAATAGGTCTTATAACTACTGTAAATGTAAACGGGACGTGTAGTTTCGGTTTCTGCACATGTATATTGATGTTGCTCGATTTTAATTAGAAACTAGTAATTATGATATATTTGTCAATTGGGGGTGAATATGCAAGTTGAGTGAACTAATTTGAACTGAAATTAGCACATATCGTTTGTTTTCACGTATTTCAGCCAAATAAATTTTTTTGAAACACAATGGATGTTCCTTTAAATAGCATGCAGCATAGTCAGAGAAAGTTAACGAAATGCAGCAAGGTTTAAATTAGCCTGTGATTGAAATTGGCGCTAGTTATGACTTACGTGGGAAGTTGCTCTTGGTAGTGTATGTTACGAGTGGGAAATTTAAAATGGGTAAAATGAATATTATTTTGGCAATATTTTGGGAAAATCTAAATCTGAGAAATGACCAATTACAAAATAGAGTAATTTGAAAATTAAATTCAGAAATCAACTAAATCGCTTTGTAATAGGCTTTGTATCTCTAGAAGTATAAAAACCTTTGAAAGAATAGTTATAGTTTTCTCAAAATAAGCTCGGCAAAATGCTGTTGTGAATTGATATCATACAAAATACAAGATATTTCAATCGACGAGCGATCATGTCTTCAGAATGCAACTAAACTAAATTTGAAGAAGACACATATTTATGGATGATCAACTTCTTTATTAACAATAGCGACGTTTCGGTATAGATCCTTATACCGATATCAAGCATATGGAAGAGATGGTGAAACATCAGGTTATAGACAGTATACATGTTGGTATGAAATTTGAAACATTATCTGTTCATATTTCTGAGAAATTCACGTTTTGAGAAATCGTCGTTTTAGAATCTGACAAATTGTGTAGACTGGACAAGATTGGAGATAGAAAACAGAGATGCGTGGCTTCTTTTATGAGGTCCTACAGTAATGATGCTTCAACAAATCTAAGTCCAAGAAGGTACAACATTATATTGTGTTTGACTCTGTTGACAAATTGGTATCGTTTCATTTGGCCCAGGGAGGCGGGATAGCGAAGTGGTTAGCGCGTTCGGCTTCGGATCAAGAGGTCAGGGGCATGGCAACTTTGTCTGCAGTAGAGAACTGTTCTACACGCAGTAAGGTTTGGGTGCAATGCTACACTGAATTTCAGCGTAGTACCACCCATGGTTCGCTAGTTCCAGCCGATGCTCGCAGGTTTCACCGCAATGCATAGCCACATGGCGTTGTGGGCTTTCTCCCTGCCATAATACTAGCATCCGCAGTGAAATACTCTTGAAAGCGGCGTTAAACCCCAACTCTCTCACTCACTCATTTGGCCCACGGTGTATACATGTCGGGGCATAATGGAACCCGGGCCTCCTTTCACAAAGCAGCTGCTCTGAGGTGATCGTCAGTCACTATGGTAACTTTAGTGCAATGTTAAGGAATGGGAGTTAAGGTTAACCTTAGTTGAGGTTGCTTTGCGAAAGGATTCCCTGTTAAGAAAGTGATATTGTGACATTGTCACAGCTGAATGTGAGGGTCTTACCAGAACTGATAGACGTGTCTACAAATTGATTACTAAGGGGTGTGAAGAGTGGATGATAAAACGATAACTGTATTAATATATGACAGTAATTTATATCTCATTGTTTAGTATGGCGGCTATACGACTTCGACATTGAGGTATATTCGACCAATCCGCTGACAGATCCGGCAGCTACGTTTGAGAAATGTTTGACTTTCCCTGGATCCTTTGGACCCGTCACTCGGACCCTCTTCTTTGACAGTCTGATCAAGGGCAGATACGTCCGAATCCAGAAGAATAGCATGAAGGGCAAAGACGCCTTAACTCTTTGTGAAGTAGCAGTGCATCCATATATTGAAGGTAAGAGTTGCTGCCGCGGCTGCATGCTGCATTTTGTTTATTTTCCGGGACTAGCGTAGCAGGTTCACTTTATGTAAACCGTGATATGATACGTATAGAATACTTAACGATGTTCTGTTTGTTTAATACCTTCTTTTTTAAACGAGTGGGTTTTAAAGTCTGTACAGAGCAAAAGCGGGTAAGATACTAATGTTATTTACGGGTTTCACAAAAATTATATTACACGGGACCAAGTTTTGTATTTTACTTATTTCCGTTGATGTTAATTAAGATAATGTGACATTGCTTATAATTTTGTCATTGTGGCCGTACATCTTTCATTGTAAGGACATTAGTTTAACATTTAAATGACTATGAACGTGACTGTAATTGCGACATTATTTGTTGATCCCTTCTTAAAACGTTGGCAACCAAAACAAACAACAAAAAACATTGTCAAACTTGGACCTCGATACTTAATTGAGATTTATTTCATTATTTGATATATTTTCATTTTAACCTCTTTAAAACATTTTTCAGAACCACAAGACAACTGTGACGGTCAACATAAACGTCCTGCTTATTTTCTTATCCACAACGACGTCTACATGCCGACTTCCTATGTCAAGGAGATCACCGGAAGTCTGATGTCGTGCCTGCAGGAATGTGTCTGGCTTCCGATGTGTGGCGGGTTCAACTTCGACGGAACCGGAAATGGTTTTGGGTCGTGCGAGCTGATCGCCTTTGGACTTCGACAACCCGTTGCGTCATCAGGGTGGACTTACTATGAGGCTGTGTGTGATTAGAGACAGGAAACACTTAAAGGCACATTCCCACTGTGTAATTTGTAGGTCTACTTGTAATATACAACTATAGTATCTTCACAATATTGATGTATATCATTTGACATGACTTGAACTTGTTTACACTGCAACTAGTTGAATACTACAAGTAGTACCTCCATATAGGCTGTGTCATGTGACGTAAACTATATTAAAGCGGCATAGAGTATTTTTTGGAGTCACTTATTTCAAACGTTGATCAACGGTGATAATATTTTATAATATATATGACGAAATTACCATATGTTTCCAGACTGTCCCGCGCCGATTAGTCAAACAAAATTTTGGGATTTTTTATTTTGCATAAACATACATATTAGGGTAGGTATTGTTTAATTGGTTTTGGTTGGTAGTGTTTTATAGCTTTATAACTAGTATACATTTAAATGGGTCGTGTTATTTCGGTTTCCTAACATATACAGGCCGTTGCTCCCTCTAAATTGAAGAAAACGTAATTGTACTATATTTGATATGCGGGAATACATGTGTACATGTAAATCAAGTGAAATGATTTGAACTCAAATGAACACAAATGGTATTTTTGAACTTATTAGAACCCATGTTACATACTGTAACTTTAATTTGTGTCCATTTACAGTACACGTTGGCCAACCAAGTGAGTTCCTTGCGTGCTACTGTTAAATCCCTTTGATACTAGAATATGTAAACAAAGGCAAAAGAAAGTACTCACCTCAGTTGGTTTTGATTAATTTGATTAATACCATGTTGAAAATTTTGTAAATGTGTGCAGAATGAGGCACATTTATTAATTTTCACATAGAAAAGGTTTTATATGTCGATGAACAGTGCTGAATCATCAAACATAATTTTTTAAGAAATTTAAAATTTATAAATTTCATTTTTTTAAAAATAAATGAAACATGTAGAAGTCATCTTTGACCTGTACTTTGCAGTTTTAGATTATGTCATCGAAAACTTGAGATATTTGCAATTGAAAATCATACATATGATAAAATTATTAAATTATTATACGTGAGTACTTTCTTTTGTCTGTTTTCATAAGTATGTATAAATATACAGCTGCGTGGCGAAAGTTTGTTCATCTGGCGTCTTTGAAACATCGTATCGACACAAAATCTAGACCTATCATTTTGCATTTTCGCATTATAAAAAGACAGTTGAGTGTTCCATAACATAATCTGATTTGATACCTCATAGTAGACAGTTACTATTTTTGCAGCTCTTTGAAGTGACCAGGGGTCAATCTTTTCAAAACTACAGTTTATATTTTCTTCTGTGAAATATTCAGTAAGTGATCAACATGGTCTAATATACATCATATACTTCTTCTTATACTCATGCAATGTATTTGAATTTGTTCTCATTTAGCCAATCTGATAACTTCTATTCTAAATCTTCTAAATTAATGAAATTTGAATTTTCAAAAGTTAACCCCTTCTGTTTTTTTCATTCTGTCAAATTTCATAAACATGTGGCGATCACAGGAACCGTTTAAGAATGATTGTTTTACTCATGGATGTATGATGATTGATTGCCATTGTATGTGATGTAATTCCATTGACGTTACAATGAACTAAATTTACATGATATTTGCACTAAGATTCAATGTAGGTGACCAAACTTTCGGTACGCAGCTGTACATGTATATTGTGTAAATAGTAAATGTGTGTCATCTCTAGCCTTGCATTTAAGATGGAAAAGCCATCTGGGAATTGGTCTCCAGATACGTTGACCCTTGTTGATGCGAGTGCGATAGGAAGGATGTTAAAATGTTAACACCCATGACAGCATAACTCTTGGATTGTTATGACAACCTTGTTTACCTGCTTTGTTTTTAGCCACACTTGTGTAGTGAGACTCTTTAATGGTTTATAACCTTAGTACTTGTTTCAACTTGATTACATGTATTCAACCAACTACCAAAACAAACCAACAATGGTTGTATTGAATTAAGTCACACAATAGGTTATTGATTAATCGTTCAGTTTTGCAAACGAATTGAAATAATATGTCTACAATTTTCATGGTTTACATCCAATGTACATTTGTACATGTAACTGTTCAATTCTGGTGTATTTGTAAAATGCCAAATTCTAGATTTGTTTAAGAACGCTAATTTATATCAGCAATGGTTGTATTGAATTAAGTCACACAATAGGTTATTGATTAATCGTTCAGTTGAACAAACGGATTGAATTAATATGTCTACAAATTTATGGTTTACATCCAATGTATATTTGTACATGTAGCTGTTAAATTCTGGTGTAAAAATGTAAAATACCAAATCCTAGATTTGTTTAAGAACGCTAATTTATATCAACAATGGTTGTATTGAGTTAAGTCACACAATAGGTTATTGATTATTCGTTCAGTTTTGCAAAGGTATTGAAATAATACGTCTACAATTTTCATGGTATACTTCGAATGTATATTTGTACATGAAGCTGTTAAATTCTGGTGTAAAAATGTAAAATACCTATTCTAGATTTGTTTGAGAATGCAAATTTATATCAACAATGGTTGTATTGAATTAAGTTACACAATAGGTTATTGATTATTCGTTCAGTTTAACAAACGAATTGAAATAATATGTCTACAATTTTCATGGTTTACATCCAATGTATATTTGTACATGTAGCTGTTAAAATCTGGTGTAATTGTAAAATGCCAAATTCTAGATATGTTTAAGAACGCTAATTTATATCAACAAGGGTTATATTGAATTAAGTCACACAATAAGTTATTGATTAATCTTTCAGTATTACAAACGAATTGAAAAATTATGGCTACAATTTTCCTGGTTTACATCCAATGTATATTTGTACATGTAGCTGTTAAATTCTGGTGTAAAATGTAAAATGCCAAATTCTAGATTTGTTTAAGAACGCTAATTTATATCATCAATGGTTGTATTGAATTAAGTCACACAATAGGTTATTGATTAATCGTTCTATTTTACAAACGAATTGAAATAATATGTCTACAATTTTCATGGTTTACATCCAATGTATATTTGTACATGTAGCTGTTAAAGTCTGGTGTAAAAATGTAAAATGCCAGATATGTTTAAGTTTTAAGGTAAAACAAACTGGGCATGAAGAATTAAGAATAATATCTACTCTTTTGGATTTGGCTGTAACATTTATAAAATGCTGATAAATTCATATCAAAATTTGTATGAAATGTAGAGCTTCTTTCGAACAGGAATGGTGCACATCACTTGAAACAAGTTCGAAATGTTAAGTTTATTCTTGTTAAATGTCACATTTGGTGAGAGTAACCTTAAAACATTATCAATTCAAAGTTTCGTTCAGCCCAAATCGTTCAAATTTCCCCTTCATAATGACAGTTTATGTCATTCAAATTTACTTAAGAGGGTAAAACATATTTTTGTCACAAACCAATATATAGCAAACATTTCATTGCGGCCATTCTAATGTGAACCCATTTATTATTTCGAATTACAAAAGCGATTCCATGGCTTAATTGAACTATGTACACTAATTTTTTAACTTGATTTTCCGAAGAGAGAAGGATGTTTACTATTGATGATATTATTTTCATACACATTTCATCGACTTATTTGAGCCAAAAATGTATGTATGTATGTGTGTGTATATATATATATATATATATATATATATATATATATATATATATATATATATATATATATATATATATATATATATATATATACATATATATATATATGTAGTCGTTATAGAGATCTACAAAATTTCATTCATGAAAGTATGATACTTAATATTTTGTACCTTTTCAAACACACATATGGAGCTGAAATGTCTATTTCATGGCCGTTCATGGCCATAATGCTTGTATGAAATATGGGAATTTTGTCAGTATAATATGTTGTCGGCATAACTTACCTTCTTGGACGCATCATTACTGTAGGACGCCTTAAAACCAGCCAAAAAGGCCGTTTTGGATCTCCTATCATGGAGGTTCGAAAACGACGATTTCTTGAAAAATCTGTTTCTCAGAAATATGAAGAAGTGAATATCGTTTATTTTGTATGTTAGCATTACTTTTGCGCATAGGAGTAAATGTTGTCCAAATTTAAAATGCTTGTATTAAAGGCGCTGTAGCACGTTTTTTGCAAATTTTATTTTTTCAAATTTCTCATTTGTAATGATAGTTTATGTCATTTATATTTACTTTAGAGGGTAAAACATCTTATTACACAAACCAATTATCCGTAGTGGTAATAACGGTGTTGCGTATAAAGCCAAAATTGCATGGCGGCCATTGTATTGTGAACACATTTTATTATTTCGAATGACAAAAAAAAATTCCCATGGCTTTACGGAACCATATACACTCATTTGTAACTTGATTTTCCGAAGAGAGAAGGGTGTTTTACTATTGTTGACATTATTTTTCAAATACATTTCATCGACTTATTTCAGCGAAAAAACGTGCTACAGCGCCTTTAACTTATATCTACGTTTTATTCAAATCCCACTATTCATAAATTGAATATGCTCATTGACAGCCAAGAAATACAAAACATAGCAATATTTAAACACAATGCAATGAATCTTAGAGATTCACTCCCGCGTCAATAAACCTTATCATTTGACTCTTTATTAATATGTAAAATAACTTATGGACGTAACTTTATTTGTCGTTTACATGCATATTATTGCTCTGTAAAACAAGTGCCAATAGCCTCCACTACAAACGAAATAAAATTGATTTATTGATAATTTGTATGTTGGTAAAATTGAAAATAACAGAAAGCAAAATGTGACTTCATTTTATATAATTTGAAAATTATGACTAGTTATGATAGACAGTTTTTATGGTATCATAACATTGTTCCCGAACTTTACGTCAATCCGAATATCATGCATCCCACAATAGTTATTTCCGTGCTGATCGTTATGTAAAATTGTCATAACACGTGGATTTGATCGCAAATTCAACTGTATAAGTAATAGATACATGATACAGAAGTGGTGTATACAAAATATCAGCTCACGAGGGGGCGGAGCTGATCATTTGATTTATCATTAAAAGAGTACTGAGTGACATATGTTTTGTTTTTCTACTGAGCGACATACATCCCTTTGATATCATCTGGGTTTTGCAACAATGTTGCAAGTACTCAAGGTCGTCAGCCAGGTGTCTGTAGCTCCGCCCTTGGACCGCCTTGCTGCTCCTATCAGAGATTTTAAAATAACTGTGGCTGATAAATAAGTGACGTCATAGATACACTTTTCTTGATACATGATATATCGTCTCGAAACATCAAAGGGAATTTAACCGCCCATTAGAAAATACACCAACGCTAATGCCACGCCTTTCGAATGTGTAGCGTGAACGTGCCATTGGCGTGCTGGAAGCGTGGACGTCAACGACTACCGTTGCAAGGACAGTTGGATGCAGCCTTCACACTGTTTATGACACGTTAAACCACCTAGGTTTAAGCAATGTTTTCAACAATCCGGAATCTTTTAACACCGAATGACTGGCCTCAAATGTAGAATTCGTCTTAAAAGATCACTTTATTCAGAGTTGGTTTTCAACTATAAATAATAGCCCAAAGGTACTTTATTATAAGATCATAAAAGATTCCATAACATTTCAACGTTATTTCTTTCTTCCAACAAATGTTTATATTCCAATAATGAAATTTAAAACTACCAATCATTTTCTACCCATTGAGACTGGCCGCTGGGAGGGCATTACAAGGGAAAACAGAACATGTAAGTTGTGCGACTCCAAAGCAATAGCGGATGAACTACATTACTTATTGAGATGTAATTACTTTGATGATGCTAGACAAAAATATATTCCTGCAGAATATCTAAAATGGAGAAATCTTATTACCTTTAAAACTTTAATGTGCTCAAACAAAACATCAGTATTGAAATAATTATCAGTGTTTATTAAGTGTATACTTACACACTTTAAATGATAATTATGCCCCATCTTGTGATTGTATATATGTAATTTGATGACTTTGTACTCTTGTACCACCGCTGGGTGGTTGATGGAGAAATAAAGAAAGTTGAAAGTTTATGAGAATCGACTACAACAAACTGGCCCCCTTGCTGATCGCCCAAGACCTGATCGACCATGCATGGCGTCACAGTCAGAGGATCGCCAGACTGTCCCATGTCACATCCGTTAGTGTCTTTTGACGCCTACAGGCACCAGGAATGAGTTGTTGAGAGCTCGAATGTTGCCACAAACCATCCGAAACCATCATTGCTCGACGATCATTTATCGAGGAACTAATCTGACGCCATTTCATCGACGTTAACGTTTGCTGTGGGCTCGGCAACACATCCACTGGAATAAGAGAGACTGGAATCGAGTTGTTTTAAGTGATGAGTCTAGCTTAACGCTGAGATTTGCTGATTGGAGTGTGGAGACGACGCCGTGAACGTTATGCTCAGTGTTGTCTGCAGGAGGTAGACAGATTTGGGGCGGAAGTATCATGGTTTGGGTGCTTTTTGTGGTATTGCCCGTTCACGACTGCTGTTTATCCGTGGGAACCTTGCAGCTGCAGGTTATCGCCATCACATGCTTACCCCGAACATATTCCATTAATGACTGCACAAGTTTTGTTCTTAGGGGTTTTACTGTGTTTGTTGATGCCGTAGATACATGTTTATAGTCATACGAGGGGCGTTCAATAAGTGTTGCAAGCGGGGCATTGGTGTTTACATAAACAGTGTCAGCTTATAGCAGGTGTTACTATAGTCAAAACATAACATTGACACATGTCAAAACAATTTCTAGACACAACAATTATTTAGATATAATAGCTGCGCTGACCTAGGGGTCTCCATAATCATGGATTCTCTCAAACATGAACAACGCGATGTGATCAAGTTCCTTACTAAAGAGGGATGCAAAGCTACAGAAATACATAATCGTATGTGTAAGTGATGGGTAAGGATGCTCCTAACTTTTCAACAGTTTGTCGCTGGTCTCTTCAGTTCAAGCGGGGCAGGGAGTCCTTAGACGATGACCCACTGTCAGGCAGGCTATCTGAAGTCACCCGACCGGAAGTTATTGCCGCTATCGAAAGACGAATTTTAGCTGACCGCCGTGTTAAAGTTTCTGAACTGTCTTTGGAATTCCAGATATCAGTTGGAAGTGTTGAAAAAATAATTCATGACCATCTTGGTATGTCCAAGGTATCTGCAAGATGGGTACCCAGAAACCTCACAGCACAAGATCGCCAGAAAAGAACCGAAAGTTGCATGGAGCTCCTGGATCGGTTTAATGCGGATGAAGCCAGGTTTTTGTCTCGTCTGGTGACAGGTGACGAAACCTGGATCCACCACTGGGACCCGGAAACTAAACTGGAATCCAAGCAATGGAAGCAACCGAGTTCACCGCCTCCCCTGAAGTTTCGCACTCAACCATCAGCTGGCAAGGTTATGGCGACAATCTTTTGGGATGCAAAAGGCATGTTATTAATTGATTACTTGCCAATGAATGAATGGTCAATATTATGCCAACCTAATGCAAGAATTGCGAAAGACAATTCGACAGAAACGCCGTGGACTGTTGACACGTAGTGTTCTGATTTTGCATGACAACGCTCCAGTCCACAAGTCAAGAGTTGCACAGGCCGCTATACGTGATTGTGGATTCGAACAGCTTAACCACCCACCCTACAGCCCAGACCTAGCCCCCAGTGACTATTTCCTGTTCAGAAACCTGAAATCCGCCCTACGTGGAAGGCACTTCCGGGATGACGAAGACGTCAAAGCTGCCACAGAGGCGTGGTTAGGGGGGCAAACGGAAGACTTCTACAAAAGCGGCATCAAAAGTCTTAAAGAGAAATGGAATAAGTGTATTGAGGTGAAGGGTAACTATATTGAAAAATAAAAGTAAAAAATTGACTACGCGAGTTGGTTTTATATTGAAGTTGCAACAATTATTGAACGCCCCTCGTATGTTCGTAGTTACGCGTAATTTGTTGCTTATGTATATAATACGCCGAGTAATCACACAAAAATAGAACAGTCGAAATGGCCTTTCCACTCAGAGATAGCCATGCAAAAGGAGAGTCCGCTCTAAAACGCTTGATAACTCACGGTCATGTAACGATATCAATAAATAGTTGCGTTTGTAAAATTAATTTGAGCTTTGAATAGCAATGAATTCCGCAACTATTTATCTTATAAGTGGACAGGACGCATATGCTCAATGGCCGGTTGAATTCGGGAAAATCTGTTTCTGTGTAAATGCTCTTGCAATCTGTGTGCATCCTTTGTACGACCTAGAATCGACGCTCGATTTGCTTCCCGGCTGAGTAGCCGGTGAGCCGGTCGCCCGGACTTCCGCCGGCTCACGCATTCGTTTTGGAGCGGCTGAACCGGCTGACAGCCGAATGCGCCGGTTTCGTTTGAGCGGTCCAAGGCTACTCAAGATGGCTGCACATGGTAAGTATCGTGAATTGCAACATTGTGCAAACCAAATGTTCTAATTTTGCCCGAGATGTAAACATGTTTTGAACTTTGAGAAGGTTATTTTGAACTAATATTCATATATTCAGAGCCTGAGGTGAAAGTAGAACGATGGACATACATTACTATTTAACTATTATTATGAAGGTTTTTTTCATGGTAGATTCAATAAATGTATGTAAAATATGTTATTTATAAATATATCCAAAAACATTTTTAATAACTAATAACATTTTTCAGTTAATATTACCCAAAGATAATTTAATTTGTCCTTTTTTTGCCATATCAGACCAGTTTAACTATAATAATGTTAATTGTAAACTTTTCACATTCTTGCTACCGAAGATATGAATTGGTGAATATACTATTCGTCCAGGGCCCGATTTTGCATGTCTTGATTTTATTTTTTGCTTTCTTATAACTGCCATTTTGTTGATATTGATATAATTTCAGATAGGCCTACATCGGTTAAGGAGATCATCCAGTCTGATTAAAACCGACGGTATTCCGCGGAAAAAATTTGCAAAATAGTGCATCTACCGGGATACGAAGTCATATCGTTCGGAGGTTTCCTCGCCAAACCGTCTGGAAACAGTCGGAGACTAGCGTGTTCGAGCGCAATTCAGGTAGCCAATCAAAAGATGCCCAACAAATGCTTTCGGTGCGAGAAGTTAGGGGCAGATAACTCCAAACAGCTATCCTTTTATCTGTTCCAAATGCTTTCAAAACAGCGACCGTTTAAAAACTATGATGTGATTGGTCAGCTATTTGACTGGGCTTTGGCTGCGCTAAACTGGTTCGGAATACACGCCTATACGGGATGTTCTCAGACCTTGTGGCGAGGAATCTACAGAACCTGTTCGTATCCCGGTTGATGTAAAAAAAATTCAAATTTTATTCCTCGGAACAAGGTCGATTTTAATCAGACTGGGAGATCATCATAACTGCCATTTTATTGATATCGATATAATTTCAGATAGGCCTACATCGGTTAAGGAGATCATCCTTGATCAGCTGTTTAGGCCGCGTGCTGACAAGGCTGCAAACAAGGACAAGGCTCTTGATTTCCAAAATATGATACCCTAAGATTTCCAAACACAATATTTTCTTCGGCGTGTTTTACTTGTGGGTAATGCTTTGAACATGTAATCGTTCTTACGTAATTCAAAGATTGTGTAGTAGTATTGCAGGAAATCTTCCAAAAAAGAACCAACTGTAACCTTATCTTGAAACAAGGCAATGGTTTGCTTTAGTAACTAACTTGACAGCTAACACATAGAATTACTGAAATAGAATAATTAAGTTTAATATTAAACTACTGAAGGAATAAAATGACTTAGCAAACTAATGAGTATTATCATTAATGCCCGTTCTGAAAACACCAACTAAAATCATGTAAGTAAACAACACAACTCCAACTGAATTGCAACTAGAGTTAAATAAATAATAAATCTATAATTCAACACTGCCATAATTGGACAAGGACTTTCAGCAGAGCTGATTTTCACACTTGGGACTGGAGGGCCTTAATAACAAGCTGAACACGAACACAATAAAGGTTACAATATCCCATGCTTGCTGACGTCTATTTTATTGGCATTAAGCAAAGATGACTAAATTATATATTGATTCTTTGAAAACAGCTTCCGTAGATTCAAGAATAAATAAATCTCTGAACAAATAGCCCTTCTCGGCATCACTGTATTGATTTAAAATGGTCTGACAAGCGACCACAATAGTTGTCTCCACCATCTTGACTTTCGCCCGGTGCATTGGATTCAGTCAGTGAGCCGGCTTAGCCGGTCACGTGATCGTGCACACCAGCTATCAGACGGTTTACAGCAAATCGAGCAGGCCCTCAAATGAATGGGAATTTCAATGACGATCCTTTAGCTGTTTTGCATGTTTTCAGAGTCTTCTGTTTGCCTTCCCTGGGCGTTTACTGAGAAACCTAATGAAAGTCAACAGCATTTGAGCATCGAAGGCTATTCCCTTACAAACCGTCAGCCTCCTTTTTAGCCATCCTCGTTCCACCATTGTCAATTATGGCGACAGTTGACCGACTATGCAGCAACATTTCTGCCTCCTCTGCGATATCTGAACAAGGCTTCAGCGATCCCTGGAGAGTGTTAGGCAACCTGTACCGGGTTAATAATTTATGTAAAGTTGTTTCAGCCCGATTTCAACATTCCAAGATAAAAACAACAACTAGTCCAGGCAGTTGGCGATTTCAGAAACTCGCGAGTGAGTGAGTTGGGGTTTAACGCCGCTTTCAAGAGTATTTCACTTATATCGCGGCTGCTAGTATTATGGCAGGGAGAAAGCCCGCAACGCCATGTGGCTATGCACTGCGGTGAAACCTGCGAGCAGCGGCTGGAACTAGCGAACCATGGGTGGTAGTGTAGCATTGCACCCAAACCTTACTGCGTGTAGAACAGTTCTCTACTGCAGACAAAGTTGCAATGCCCCTGGCAGGATTGTGAGTGTTTGAACATACATAAATTTGAAACCTATTATTTGATTGCTCACAGAGCGAAGAGAGGGTATAACCTGTTCCCAATCCTTAACATTACGAATACAATATGTTTAAACCAACGCAGAAGAAAGGCACAAGGGACACAGAGACATAATCCCATGCAAATTGTTTATGTGGTCATCGTTGAGCGTCCATTGTACGACCTTTCTGCCTCTTGGCAACTTCCAAACGCAAGGCATAACTCATGCCAGTCTGCATTACTGGCTGATTTAACCCTTGCGGTATTTCCCTGGCTTTGTTGTGTCAAAATAGTGAATCGCTGCACTAGAAATGCATAGCGGGCCTTGATTTTTATACACAGATTTCTTAAGGAAATACTGCAAGGCCTAAATCAGCCAGTAATGGAGACTGGCAAGAGTTATGCCTTGCACTGGGAAGTTGGTCTCTTGGGAGAAACCGTTGAGCGACCATTTGAGCGACTAGAATCGACGGAAGTGTTTAACATGTTTAAAATTTAAGATAACTATATTCTTGGTTACATTGCCTAATGACATTGGGTACATTTGTGTCTGTGCCTCTATGTACCTCCTATTCTACAGTATATAGTTGATTAAGAAATAGAGTTCTCTGTACCCCAATGTGTTTTTTAAATAAAGTATAGTTTTGCTGAGTTCTTTGACATAATAATAGTTCAGGGCAAAACTATACTTTCTCATAAAAAACATTGGAGTACAGCGAACTTTATTTCTTTTCTAAGATGCCAAATGATCAGATACAGGTAACATTCTGCTTCCGATAATGTGGAAAAAATTTTTATATTAATAATCCATGAACGGGGACATGTATGTATATCTTTCAATGAGATAAAATTTTGACAATGCTCATATATTTTATCAACATGCTCATTCGTTTATGAGATCTATTTCGTCCGAGGTTGGAGTGATGCGTTCAATGATAAATAATTTGTTTGATCGGACAAGCTCTCATTGCTTTACAATTATGGTATATTTGATTTGTAAAATTCCAATCAAAAGAGTATTGTTGATTTTCACAGAAATATAAACTATCCTAGTCCTGAATTCTTTCAGAATTTGGTATTATGAATAATAGCGAAAATATCTATAAGTTTCGACATAGATTTTAATGTTGTTATTAAAGGAGAATATTTGTAAAGATTTATTCTGTTATAGTAAAATATACTTTAAAAACGGATTTCAGCAAAACGACTCGCACCGAAAACGTTTTTTCAACGTTTCTACATAAAATTTGGCATTTTAACAATTTTTTGGACAGACTTTGTCTTAAACAATACTGTTGAACATGTTAAAACAAAGTTTTTCTCTAATATTCTCCTTTAAGTGAGTTCTAGGATCGGCATTAGAATTGCATGCCGAAATGTTGCCTATGCAGAATGAAGAATATCCACAGACAATGTCCTCATTCTTAGTCCTATAAAGGTACATGGTGCTATATTTGGCCAACATGTTTTGCACAACTTGGATATTATTCCTTGTGTACTCAGCGTGTCCATGGAATGTGCACTTGAAGTTTTGCATAACTAATATACAGAACCTCAAGGGAACACATTTCAGCACTGAAACAAAGTCAACATGATAAAAAGATTGCGTTGTGTCACAATACCTTGATAATTAGTTTAACAGTTCTTTGCATTGATTAATTGCTATAACCAGTATAATGCCCTAAAGAAGAGCTTAATAAACAATCAAGAAATTGTCAATATTTGAGTTTTACAAAGCAGTGAAATGCAATACACGCAGCAAAATAAATTGATTGACATGTTCTCATATATATTCAATTATCTTCCCACCTTTTGTGTAACGTCAAATATCAATATACCTACCAACGTTTTGTTTATATACCCTTTCACTGGCTGTCCTTTTGAATACCATTTCATTGTGTTTGTTTCCATATGCAAATCAAATGTTTCTCAAAAATGGTACTGATATATACATTACATTGTATATTTTGCTATCAGTGCATCATGCATTTGCTTAGTTCGAAAAGGTATATTGATAAATTACAATAGAAAAGTGGCTCTACCCTTAAAAAACATGATCAATAAAGTTCCGTTGTAGTTTCAAAACATACCCAGTATTGACGTTTACTTTGTGTGTGTATGCATGCAGGTATATTGAATTTAAGAATAATGGATGTCCAAGGGTTTTCATCTAAACGTTCCTGATAAACACTGTATAGTGTTACATGAAGTTGTCAGATGTAAACTGATTTCATTAGATTCTTGTGGTACTCCGTGCAAAAAGGATGCTTGTTCAACGTGCTGTGGTGATAACTCTGAAATTTATGGTTATGTCTTTATGGGATTTTTCTTATATTGAAGGTAAATGAAATTGTCCAGGTTTTTAAAAAGTATATAATTTGAAAACATTATGAAAGTATTTATGTATGTATTAAGTTATTCTATATGTTACTCGTTTGGGCAAAACAGTTATTGGAAATTAACATTATTTTGATTAGAGAATGCAATGTAATAATTGTAGTATTAATGACGTACATTTTGATAATGAAAACAATGATGTGTATAGTTCTAATTCTTTGACTCCTGTTCAGATAGAATTATCTGATAAGCCGGATCAAATGTATATCTGTATATCAATACACGACCCAATAAGCAGTATACATAGAAAACGGTTATCATATTGGCAGATATGTTGTGACTTTTAAAGCGACAATTTTGTGGCACTCTTTAGTGTGAGAGGTAGATGTGTAGGGCTCATGAGATTTTGAGGATTCGGACAGCGAGATGGTTGACCATTCCATCAGGTGCCATATTTAAAACTCTACTCTGAGTGTTTAGGTATCGCTACATCAGTAAGATCACTTAATGTGAACACCTTAAAATGGCCGTTCAAAAGGAAACGTACTCGACTGGCTTGACCGAACCATGGACATTCATTTTAGGGAACCTTTTTATTGATTGAGGAGTATTATTTAACCATTGGTAACACTTGTTTTCCTTTTCATGAGAGTACGTTTTTCAGTAAGAACTTCGTGCTACCGTACCTTTAAGGCACCTAATGTATGCAACGGGACCATTTCTACACTAGTAAGGCATTTCCCTTGCCCAGTCTTAAGACAAACTATAATGTTCTCACTTTCACTTTTGAAATCTGAGGTAGGAGATATAGAACTTTTGGGATGCACGCACAAAGAGTATAGCCTTGAGTAATAACAACTCCTTTCCAATTATTTTAGCATGTAGCCTTTAAGTAAATTTCACCGTCATAAAGTATGTCTCACATAAACAGGTTACTGTCTTGAAAACGTGGCATTAGGAAAACCTGCAACCCAGCCAGACGTGGGTTTCAGTGCAACAGCAGACAGAGCTGTTGATGGCAATGGGGACCAAAGATTCAATGGAGCTTCCTGTACATACTCTGCGAGTGGTCTCCCCTACTGGCAGGTGGATCTGCAGGCCGAGTACACCATCAGAGCTGCCACCATCACCAACAGAGCGAACGCTAGAGGTAAAAAAATTATTTGTTGTATATAATTTTATTCTTTTTTCAGATACACAGACATATATATGATATTACATTCATAGTACAAACGTTTTCAATAGAAGTACAAACACATATTGGTAGGGATGACAGCGGTTTTTCAACCAAACTAAAAAAAAATAATCCGTAAGAAATAGGATATTGGGAATCAGAAAACAACTTTAGTGAAAAAAAAATCCACCAAAAATCTTTGTTTTAATCACGATCGGTCGATTTAAAGTTCAACATTTGGAAAGAGCCAAGACGGGAAGGGAGGCAACTCCTGCAGTGCCACAATTTTCAACACTTTCACACACCTGAAAAACAATATAAATAAATGTTTAATATCCACCAAAGTCATAATTGTTAAAGGTGAACATTCAATGAATTATTATAAACCTCTACTAAAACTAATCAATTACTTGTTTGGATACAAATGCACAGTTAAAATTCACTGTGCTCGGCGACTTGAGGACAGTGGTCACGTCTGTGCAAGGATCTAAGTGGCGTCTGCATGAGCTGAGCTGCTGCATGATGACAACTACTTCACACTTAGAGACCAATATTACACACAACCCTCTGAAGAACAAGACATTTAGAGTTATCTTCCCAATTAGATTTTCCTAACACTTTTGGATGTTTTATTTTTAAGTGGACCTAAAATGAACAATGAGAAAGATGAAACATGTTTATGAAACTGATGATATTTTGAACCTTCGTTTCAAAATAAAAATATAAAAAGATTTATTTAGGGGAAATCTAAATGTTGTTTGAATAAAAACATGTGGAAAAACATTGACATATTACATGTATTTCAGAATTTTGTTTGCTTCTTTGTCAAATAAAGTATGCCAACGCACTGTTCTTAAGCTTCGGTGAGTACTTCCTGTACACCGATGTTACAAATAACAAGCCTCCATATACAGAGGTGTATATGTTCATATTGGACATTTTTTAAAGTCTATCCCGAATACCCATTTTGAGGACCAACATAATTCCTTGTTTGTTGTTGTTTTTGTTTTGTTTTTTAAAATAGGAATTTACATTCATATTTGAAGCAGTTAAACTATTTATTAATGGAGTAATTTAATCAATTTGTGAAAGGCATTCATGTAATGCGTAAGGTAAGTGTAGGCTACAATACGTCCGATTTCCAAAAACCATGGAGCCTGCCCGGTGGTCGAGTAGATGCTGTACTCTCACAATATAACTGACAGTGTAATACTTCGTCATCCTGATATGTTCGGGGTATGGTAGCAAATAAGTCAGGTGATAACGATTAAACAGTTTACCAGCGCGTGTATCTAGACTCCTTACAATGCCATTACGTGTACTGGTTAAAATGCGCCGCCTACAAAAGACGGTGAATGGAGCTTGTTTGCAAAACAAGAGTCCAAATGGCAAAATAAAAATTCCTGGTACTTTTCAACGTTCTGACGCACCATTCTATCTTAATCAGACATTTGGCTGAATGGATGTTTTATATTCTACATTATATTAAAAACTTAGTTATGACAAATTCATGAACACTACAACTAGAGCCCGACACAGGACAGTTCGAATTAAAGGTTTTTGCTAGCCTATTCGAAATTACAAATAATTATGAAGGCTTCGCGTCAATATTTGTTTCTGCATATTGTTCACAAATTAACAATACATTAAGATTTGTAATAACATAATTTATATTTATCTAAATGGAACCAATGTGAAAATATCATATTGATTCCAACCTACTTGTGCCAAATCATCCGCCGTTGTTTTCAATGAAATACGTTCAAGCCTCATGATGTCGCATTGATAAGAAAGATATCTTATAAAAGAAACATATTTATTCTGATTTCATGAAGTGAAAACAAGGACAGTGGGCTAAACTTTCTTTTTTTATGTACTAGTATATCTTAGTGTCCATTTTTTCTTTAGATGACTTTCAAGTTAAGAATCGAGGATTGTTCCGACGATAGTTGTGTACTGGAATCAAGGAATTATATGTGATATACGTATTTGCTGGAATGTAAAAGAAGTCGAAGATTCAATTGCCGAACAGGGCATGTTCTTCTTATGTTAGACAGTCACACGGTAATGTTTAGCCAAACATTTTTCTTGTAAGGCCAGATGTCACTGTAATTTGGTCAATTGACCAGCATAGAGCAGTGGTGATAAATGCGTAGAACGTAGACAAAACAATAATGTATGTACATCTAAGTATGTATGTTAATTTGTTGCAATAACTTAGGAATTTCTTCATTCTAAAATGCAGAAAACCGGGCAAGTAGGTTTTCCCCGGATTCAGTGGAATTTGAATTTGATTTCATTTGCCATTCCGACTGTCTGCCGTTTGGTTTTTGGAGTATTCTACATTGTTAATAAACTAACATATTTGTACATTTTATTGTTTTGTTTCTTTTAATACTTATTTATTACTCCCAGCAACTACGATGGCGACTTGTAATGGATTAAATATTATACACAAAGCTAACTTCAAGTTTGAAACCCAGAATAATGTTCAAAGTAAATCGTTAACTTAAAAAAAACTAAATAGTTGACCATAAATGCAGTAGTATTTATTATCGCTGACAACTAATAGAGGGGAGAAGATCAAAAGAAAATGATGAAGTAATTGGCAAGAAATCCTACAGTCAAGGAATAGGTACGGTAAATTGTTAGTCAAAATACTTACATGATGCTTTCCAACTGCATGGATCTCTAGGCTGTGTTAACATCAATTCGCACGTGTTCTCGCGGTACATAAAATCCAATCTGGATTGCGTTCTTCACGTGCAGACAGTGTCATTTATACCTCTCTGGACGAGTATTGCAGAATACGTCACATCCGCATTTTCAATTGGACCAAATTAAATGGCTATGCAAAAGTATTTATAGTATCTGACATTATGAAAAAAATATGTCTACATACACCAGACCATGGTCTATATGAATCCGGTACTGAAGCTCCAAAAAATGTTTTAAACCAAAAGTTAGGAATTTAATTGTCAATCCCGCACCTGCTCGAAAACCGAAGCGCCTGTCAACAACACACAAAATAATTTTTTGCGCGAAAAGTATTGCTTGTCATCGTGCATCAAACCAACGAACATGGACACAGACTCATTACCTAACGGTAGATATGTTTTCCAGATTTTTATAGCAAGGAATACTTTTGTATTGAATTTTTAGTATTTAATCCTTCTTTTCCGGAAATTTAACCGGAAGTACCGTTAGTTGTTCTTCAGTCGTTTAGCGGAAGACACAGGTGATGGACGTCTCAAGTGTCAGTGGATACTTTAGGTGCTTATGATAAAGAGGTAGTGCATATTCATACGTTTTCATGTTTCTGACATGTTTATTGTTCTCTCTGTGGGAACTGTATCACATGTTATTGTTTTATTTAGATTTAATGGGGGTTTGAGTTTTGTTTACAATTTCGTAGGGCCCGCTCAAAATGGGGCTGCTTTGTGATGATCGTGACGTCACTGTCATCTCTAATATTGGTACAGGACAACTGCAAAACAAAAATACAGAAACTCACTTAAACTTCTCTCGTTTCTTTTTAAACCTGGCATTTAACATTCAAGAAGTTGCAGTGAGTTTTAAATGGTAAATAGATTATGGCATACGGACCAGAATTTTGTGAATTTCGAATGATTGCATTCTGAGTAACAAACGAGTTTGTCAATTTCGTAGGCATGTTTTAAATCTTGTCTTATTGTATGAAGTTGCGATAAGGGTCCTTTTAATTTGGATATGTATATATTATACTTGACTGCTGTTATAAGGTTGAGAATCATATTTCGTCTTTCATATTGCCTTTTGAAAGGTTCAATTTGGAATCTGTTTTTTTGCTCTATCCAGGTCTTGATTCTATCCCAGATGTTATTCACAATCGGACTATCGTAGAATATGTGAACTATAGTTTCTAAATATACTTTACAGAAGGTACATTTGTTTGTGTCTTTCAGTTTCATTTTGAATAGGAGATCGTTCAGGGGGAGAATTTTATGTATGATGGAGTATTGAAACCAAATTTGCTTTGTGCCGAGATGTGATGAAAATGGCGTATTATTTATTTCGGCCCATTCTCTAGAGGTTATAGATTGATTTAAATCCTTTTCCCTTTAAAATCCTTGATAAGATTATGGTGGATAAAAAACGAATATACATCGTATATTAGGACAATCTTTCTTAGTTGGAAGTATAACATTTTTGTCATAATATACGTTATATTATAAAACATTTCCTACATAATTATGCATCAGAATGTGTAACATCTTAAAGACAAATACGAAGAGAAAAAGAGAGAACATATGTAGATGAAAGATTAATAGACGGCAAGAATGTTTACTGTATTAGTAGATTTTAGATTGAAATAACCTAGCATAGAATCATTCTATCCTCAATAAAATTCATTATGTATTTTACAATGTAATTAATCAGGAACGTCATATCAGTTGAAACTTAATTTCATTGTTTAGTATGGCGACTTCACGACTTCGACATTGAGGTATATACGACCAATCCGCTGACAGATCCGTCGGCTACGTTTGAGAAATGTTTGACTTTTCCTGGATCCTTTGGACCCGTCACTCGGACCCTCTTCTGTGACAGTCTAGTTCAGGGCAGATACGTCCGAATCCAGAAGAATAGCATGTTGAACGACGACGCCCTAACTCTCTGTGAAGTAGCAGTTCATCCGTTCTTTGAAGGTAGGAGTGAATTTCATGTAGACAGGGATCTAATATATAGATATATTTAGCCTAGTGCTTTTCGAAAAGACAAGTGTATTTATGGATGATCAACTTCGTTATTTAACAATAATACCATCTCTGTATTGATACTTATATTGATATTAGGCATATGGGAAAAGATGATGAAACAGCAGGTTAATTTAGGAATAGATGATGAACAGCAGGTTAAAGTTGGAACAGATGATGGAACAGCAGGTTAATGTGGTAACAGATGAAACAGCAGGTTAATATTTCAATACTCTAGATGAGAACAGGTAATAAGAAAGTGTATTTCTGTATCATGGATATTAAAATATATGATATAAAAATTGGGTTAGATGAGCTTTTGGCGAGCTCCCAGGGCATTCCAAAAAACATTGTAGACAGTTCAACAATCAGTCGACGTTGAAAAAAAAATCGTTATCATCGTTCAAACGACATTGAATTACGATTTGATATGAATTTTGCGTAGATGTTAACGTTAACTTATGTTAAACAAAATGTAAATTACCATGCATTTTTTCATAATCATCGCCCCCTCCCCCTTCTCATTTTCCATTTCATAATTTGAAACGTTCTGTTATATGTTATGTTAATAATATGAGTTATTAAGCAATAGTTGTAAACATTACACCACATATCCATTTAAAAGTTCTTTTGTCGAAATGGAAACAACCATATTTCAAAACCAGAAAATGACACTGTTTTGGCGTAAAAAATTGAATGTTTGTCATTGTGACCTGAAATCAACCCAATTTCAAAGTCGAAATGGGGTTGTGTGCCGGTTTGACTGAAACTTGAGATTAACTTTACTATAATAAAACTTCTTTGGTTGGAATGAAACAATTTTCAATGATAACAAACATATTTGTATCACAATACAATTCAGAAACATTTGACATATTTTAATATTTTCAATACACTATTTCAAATTCATCCTTTATTCAGAACCACGTGGAAATTGTGAAACTCAACAGAAACGTCCTGCTGATTTTATTACCCACAACGACGTTTACATGGCGACTTCCGGTTTCAAGGAGATTACCGGAAGTCTGATGTCGTGCATGGTGGAGTGTTTCTGGCTTCCCATGTGTGATGGGTTCAACTTCAACGGAACTGGACACGGTACTGGGTCGTGTGAACTGATTGCTGTTGGACTTGGAAAACCTGCTGCATCATCAGGATGGACTTACTATGAGGCTGTGTGTGATTAGAAATAGGAACTCAGTTTCTAGATACTTCTTCACAGTTAGAATATTTTAAAGTAGCATAGAGTTTCGTTGGAATCAAACGTCGATTTATCAAGGGTGGCATTTTATCGAGTTCCTGACTTTTTCTGAATTTTTTTAAATGTTTATCACATCAGTACAGTGACTGCATAAAGATGTAAAGTCGGATATGTGCATACTTTTGTTAGTCAAGTGTAATAAGTTTTGACAGTATAGTGTCAATAAAGGTTTGAAATTTGAAACATATCTATATCCTTAAAGGTGCATCCATTGTGTTTCATGAAAAAATTATTTTGCTTTAATACGTACCAAATCACCATATGTGCTGTTCACAATACAAAAAAATTCAATCGGCTTGCATATTCATTCCCAATCGCCGAATATATCATAATTACTAGTTTTCCATTAAAATCGAGTAACATCTTTATGCATGTGCAGAAACCGAAACTGCACGCCCCATTTACATGCACAGTAATGATATGACCTTTTCAGCATAATCAACCCAAATTTGATATTTTGTCTGTTTTAAAAAAGATTCCAAAATTACATTTGACTCATTGGCGCGCGTCAATCGCTATGCATTGTCCGGTTTCGATCCAAAATCACTATTTGTACCTTCACATCGTCAATATACTAAGTCGACTATCATCAAAATGGTATGTTCATCTCCAGTACGAAAAGCTCTAGAAGCTGTAGTGTTGTGTACACTCCTTGGCCAAAGGGGTTTCTTAATTGTAAATTTGATTACCATGTGACACCAAATACATGTATAGGTCACAAGGGTCACGACCTTAAAAGTTCTAGAAGGCTAAAATATTGTGTACATACTAGCTTTAAGAAATTGTATATTCGTTGACTCTGTGGTCCAATAAAATATGCCTTGGTCTATTGTACATTTTCAACCTACGTATTATTTAAAGCCTGATAAGCTATATCTATTGTTCATATCAATATCGCATGTTGACAGCTGTTCTCACTTAAGCAGGTTAATTCTCCTGGGCATGCTGTCAATTGGGGTAACCCCTACCATGTCGCAAATGTTGTAAATGTGTGCAGAACCAGGCACATTTATTAATTTTCACGTAGAATATGTCTTATGTGTCGATGAACAGTTGTGTATCATCAAAACTAAATTTTGAAGAAATTTAAAATTTAATTAAAGTAAAAAACATGTAGGATTATTCTTTGACTGCTGACTAAACACCTGTGATTTTCAGTTTGAGATTATGACATCGCAAACATGAGATGTTTGCAATTGAAATTATTCATATGATAAAATCAACTGAGACGATTACTTTCTTTTGCCTGGCAGTTTCTGTTCTGTTCAGAATGAGACCAAACCCTGACCCAATTTCTGCAGTGAGGTAGAGGGGAGAATCTCTTTGTCTCAGGTCGTTCTCTTTTCTGTATCACATGTGCTCTATGGTGTTCATATCCGGGCTTTTGGCAGGCAATGTAAGGTGGTCAACGTCAATGTAAGAAACCTTTAATTGCTCTTGCACGATAGTCATGCATAGTCAACTTGCAAATAAATTGTTGCCATTAATCTTGCGAGGATGGGGAATCAACATTTGGTAAACAAAATTGGCGATATGTTCTTTGATTTTCATTTCCTTGGATCATTCCATTTACTCAAGTTGATTTAGCGTTCCGCCTTCAATCTCCTACTGTTAATTGGTATAACGAGATCGCAAAATATGCATTGACATCGGCATGCTTTGGCTCCAAAGCGAAATTTGAGGCAAGGACCCCTGGAGGGGTCACAGAACACCAGCAAACTGTTTTGGGTATGAGAAGTATTATCCTCTTCCAACATCAAACTCCCTTCAAATTTGCGATCCTAACCTCTGTTCTATATTGTTTAAAAACGAGTGCAAAAATGGAGTGTCCTGATTGGTTGCAATTGAACCTAGTTGTGCAATCAGCGACGCCGTTGTAAAAGTGATGTTTGCCAATGAAGCGTCAAAATTACAAAATAAAAGTAAGATAAACGTGTTCACATTTAATGTGTTTTCCTCGAAATATGCTATTTGATTTTGTGAAAACTATTGATCATAAACATGCTTATACGACCCAATCAGCGACAAATACTAAAAAAAGTTCAATTGTGTTAATTATATCAGACAAATTCGAGGGAAATATGCTAATGAGCAAGACCCTTAAGAGTCAAATGCTTAGATCTTTGAGGTCACTCGGTCGACGTCGCCGCTGAAAGATGAGTTTCGATTGGTTAATAAGCAGGCATACGGTATGAGGTTCCCATTTTCAAAGCTAGGGAATTTTGCTGGAGTCTAGAAGTTCGGGCGATGTAGAACAGAGTTTAGGATCGGAAATTTGACCTGAGTAAGCTATTTGGAAAGAGAATGGAGAAGTATAGCCAAGTGACACATCAACTAGGATTTGGGGGTTTCTGCTGATGCCAACAACTAGCTTTTCGTTGTGAATAGTTGTCATGGTCACCTGTAAAGGGTCTCAAAGCTCTTCTTCTTACAAATCGTTCAATATATATTCTTTGCTTCAAATTGAGGTATCTGCCAGGGATTTATGTGACTTGAGATAACAGTTTTGCTCCTCTTTAATACACGTATAGTATACATCAAAGGTGCATCTATTCTTTGGGAACGTATGTCAAACGTAAGAAATTATGTTATTTTCTAGAGAAGTACTGAGAAGTCGCCTCAGTATTGTGACAATATACGAGTGGCGTTCAATAAAGCTTTACTGAAAGAAATTAAACTAACGTCTTTCTCTACATGGACACCACACAGTGTGATACATTTCTCCCATCGCTTGATGCAGCAGCTAGGCCTTTCTTGTAAAAGGCATCAGATCTTGTCAAAAGCAAGGACTTGACCTCATTAATGAGAGTTTCATCATCAGGCAAACGAGTGCCTTTAAAAAATGACTTCATGTTTGGGAAGAGGACACAATCAAATGGTGCAAGGTCGGCAGCATACTGTGGGTGAAAAAGTATTTCATAGCCGCACGACTGCATTTTCCTGAAGCAGGCTGACACCTTTAGTGAGCTTACCGCGTCTCTCGGTTTTGATAGCTTTCCGCAATTTCTGCAGCAAATTAAACTAGCTTACTGTGCCCCAGTAATTGTGGTACCCCTTTCCAAAAAATCCATCATAATTACACTATGTGGTTCCCAAAATACTGTGAGCATAACCTTTCCTGCTGAACGCGTGCCTTTTTAGGGGGTGGTGACTGAAGATGCTTCCACTGCTTTGACTTGATTTTACTTTCAGGGTCACTCATTTAATACAATGAAGATGATATTAAACAATTAGATATAACTTATATTATGTGTAGAAATATATTCTGTTCTGAATGCCATAACATGGTAAACAAACATAGACATATTTTGAATAACTGCAATTTTTGGGTTACTTAACAAGTCTACAAATTTCCACAAAGGTTCGGATGGACATAGTAATAGTTTTTAATATACAACATCCTCAGTGAATTATAATTGGGCAAATTAAAACGATATGATATTCATCTTCTATTTGATTATTATTTCAAAGTCTGCATATTCGATTTTCTATTTGGACTGATTTGAATCTTCAACTTTCGATATATAAATCATATGATGAACATCTTAATCTACATAACGCTATCCTAAACTTGTTTTACATTTATACATGAGAGATAAATTTCTGATTCTAGAGTACATTTAAACATTCTATATTACAGACACTTGCTAGAAAGGGATATGTTTTCAGTCCATTCTTGTAAATATATATATTTTAATCTCCTCGTTACTTGAATCAACACACTGGTCTATCCACACAAAACCAAAACCCTTTGTGAATACGAAATTTCTTACAGAAGTAACCCAATTTTTTTTACCATTCTTATCATATAACATCATCATGTTGTAACATTTCTTTGGTAGACGATATGAAGGCATTTCCAATAACTTTAACCAATACTTTATGGCTTTAATACTTATGAATAGGTGCATTGGGTATCTAACATGCACATACAGGCCCGTAGCAACAGGGATAAAAAAAAAATTCGGCTCTCTATTCCAAAGTGTTTTTCAACCTGAAAGACAATGCAAATAACTGTTTGAGAAAACAAAATAATTTTCACTTATAGAAAATTCTGATGATGTACGTAACGTTTGCATGTAAGTAACAAGTATCGTGTCTGATGTATATAAATAGACAATGGCAATAAACACAACTGGCTCTATATACTTTGTAAGAAGTGAAGACAATTCTGATAGTGCAAGTTGATGTTTGAGTATAACGCATACTGCGTAGACAAGTATTGCAACGTTTACCCAGCGTACCTTTTGAGTATGAGTAAGTTAAGGTACAACCCCCCTTCCCCCCCCCCCCCCCCCCCCCCCCTGAAGTTGGTGCTACAGGTCTGACATGTTGTAGAGGGGGGGGGGGGGGGGGGGGGGGGGGGGGGGGTTGTGGAATTTTTCCGCCATTTTGTTTTTTCAAATAGCCTTTGACATGACCTTTAAGTGACCTTTAATAAGGGGTTCAGGTGACCTTTAGGTCACCTTTTGTAGAAAACTTGGTCATGTTATCCATTATAAAATGACCTATATTTTTAAGTCATTTCAACAGTTGTCAACTAACACTGCAAGGATGAATACTTCAGACAAGAATTCCCTAGATGAAACTTTGGCTACTCTTCAAGACCATTATTGTCATATTGATCTTGGTGACAATGTCTTTGCGACAGCAAAGACATGGAACGATACTGTATACATTGACATCAGGAAGTATACGGTGTATGTTAGTGGCAAGTCTTACCCTACAAAACGTGGTATTATGCTAACTCTTAAACACTGGCTTGAGTTTCCTGGAGTTTTCTATTACTTGGAGGAATGCAGTGAGACAGGTGATTATACACATGTTGGAGCAAATGTGTATGCAACATCAGAAGACCATGCTGTGGATCTTAGGCAATGGGAACAAGATGATGCTGGTAAACTAGTCCCAACCTCAAAGGGTATTCTACTCTCTCAAGACCAGTGGAAACGATTGAGAGATTGTTGTGATGTGATGCCAGACTTTGAGCCTGAACTGAGGGACATGATGACATGCCCAACTGACTCTCTTAAGAGTACAGATTCAAATAAACTTATAGAGAAGAAGAACGAGACCCATGAGTCTAAGAACTCGAATGAATCCTTAAAGAGAAAACTACCGGATGATGATGGGTCTCAGTCTGACAAAGAAGTTCCCAACACTGAAGGAGAGGATCATGTAGATCAACAAATACGTCAGATCCGTGAGGAGATGGATAAAGACTACAGAAGATTTGATCAGCAGATGGACTTACTGATTCCAGGGTATAGCAGTTTGGTTAAGGGGAGGAAACCTGATCATTATCCTATTGGTTATATTAAAACCACAGCATCTGATGGAAGACCACAATATGAGGTTGCAACACCTTTCAATACATCAGATCAATCGCCGCCAATGTACCTCGATTTAAGGTCACCACCATTTTCTGATGATGGTAATGATGATGAGAGTGTTGACGATGATGATCTTGGTGTAGATGATGAACATTTTCATCAGGGTCAAATGGAGCATTTGCAATGTTCGAAGTGCAATCCTAGTGACTATATCTACTGGTAGAACTCATTCTGCGCTGAGACTTGACTCATTCAAGGACTGGCCTATACAGATGACCCCTGGGTGGAACATAAGAGGTGGTCACAAGACTGACTATTTGTATATGGTAGGACAACCAAACCAAAAGAGAGACAATCCTGGCAAAACATGTAACCTTGGTTCAACAGTATGATTGGTATACCATGATTTTGTAATAAACATATTGTATGTATTTTTCTTGTGTTGGTCTTCTTTTTGTAGATATATAAATACAGTGAAAATCAATAGGATAGGCCCATTTATCCATCATGGCACCTTACATTACATGATATTTATTATGATCCTTAACATCAGTTATGCCGGACCAAAGAAGTTATTCGAAGCTGTGAAAGCTGAAGGTTAAGATTCGATTTAATTTCACATTATCTTTTGGGTCTGTCCACTGCAGTCTACCAAAGGTCAAGAAGTGGTGAAAGCTTTGACAGACTTTTGAAAAACACAAGATCGTATACTTGGTATTTTATCAGACTGATATGGGAACTGAATTCAATATAGGTTGACAGAACTTATATAATAGGTCGAGATAATGACTAACCTCATTTGCTTCAGAATATTCAAACTGAACGCATCACCATGAGTCAATACAAACTATTTGTCCCAGACACTGAGAAATGGACTCGTTATTATATGTTACAAGTCCAGGGTAAACTGAAACCATATAATTTTGTCATGAGAGGTGGGGAACAGCAGGGTATAATGTCTGTGGACAGAACATTGGAGCTGTACGATCCCGAGTGGCCTAAAATTTTGGAAGAAAGGAAACGAAAAGAACAGGCAAGGAACATGCCTTATTTTGAACAACCCAAACTCAACTTTATCTCCCCTACACAACACGTCGTCGAGCAAGCCCAAGCTCAGGAAAAAAGAGTACAGGCAAATTTAAAACAGTCAAAGGAAATCAAAGTGAGAGGAGGTCCAAGAAAACGAATGAAAACAATCTTTTAACTACCAACAACACCAAATTATAAAGTTAGTTTGAAATAAACCATTGAACTGTCAACATGGTGATGTGTCCAGTGTGTGGGGAAGTTTTTTCCAGAACTGACAATATGTTGAGACACAGGAGATCTAAACACAAACCTGCTTTTGAAAATTCACAGTCACAGACAAATACACAGCCAACGACAGACAGCCACAGGCAGCAACCATTACCGACGCCGTCCCCTCATGGCCCTCCTCATGGCCCTCCTCCTCCTCCTCCTCATGGCCCTCCTCCTACTCCTCCTGGCCCTCCTCATGGCCCTCCTCCTCCTTATGATGCTACTCATCATTCGACTGAAGAATTCAGGCTATTACATCCCTTTACAATGGTAGTTTCTGGGCCCACTTCGAGTGGTAAAAGTTTATTAGTGAAGCAGTTTCTAGAGAGGATGAAGATTAAACCATATCCAGAACGAATTATCTGGTTATACAAGAGATGGCAGCCTTTGTACAACACAATTCTTACAGACGTTTATCCAAATGTTGAGTTCTTACAAGGTATTCCTTCTGGCCTTGAAAAGGATGATTTTCTTGATCCTACTATGGTGAATGTCCTCGTTCTTGATGATCTAATGAGTTCAGCGAGTAAGGACCCACGCATAACAGATCTATTTACAGAAGGTTCCCATCATCGCAACCTCTCTGTCATCGCCATCAATCAAAACATTTTCTATAATAGGGACCCAACACAACGGAGAAATTGTCTCTATTTGATCCTTTTTAACAATCCAGTGGATCAACAACCTATCATGACTTTAGCAAGGCAAATGTATCCAACCCGATCTCAACATTTTATGCAAACATTTCAGTTGGCTACTCAAAAACCATATGGGTATTTACTTGTCGACCTTAAACCATTTACTCCCAACTCTGATCGGCTCTGTCCTAATGTCTTTAGTATTAAAAGAGAACACACACCACAGAAGATTCATTTGGAGCGAAATCTCCATAGAGTGCTGACTTGTGAAAATTACCTCTCAAACATGCCTTCCTGTGATGATTGTGGAATAGTATTTCTGGACCATTCTGATCTGCAAAAACATAGAAAAAATTGGTGTCCAGAGAGTGGAGACTCTAGACAGAGTCCTCCTGGATTACCTGATGGGAGAATGAAAAGAAAATTGGAAGAGGATTTCATTACTGTGAAAAAACCTCGTCAAATGGAAGATTGTGTTTATTGTGGGCAAATGTTCAGTAATAGTCATAACTTGCAGAGACATCTCCATGACAAACAATGTCCTGAAATGGAAAATGCTACTGATGACGACGATGATGATGATAGTGTTACAAACCATGCTGATAAACCACAGAAAGCAGGTGATCTTGAGGAGCAAGGAATAAGACAAATGTATAAAAGTGTACGTAAGGAAAATAAAGACTTTTTGGAAGAGAAAAGACAACTTTATTTGAAAAGATTTCTCACTGAAGAAATGATAGATGATAAACTGAAGAGGTTAACATGGAGAGCTTTTAAGGAAATGTATGCACACTTTATCTTGTATCTGCACTATTTGCAATGGGGACCAAAGACACAAGGACTTTTGAATCAAGTAGAGGACACAAATGATATATATCACACTGTGTTTTCTAAATTGTACAAATATAAATCTTGGATAGAAGATTTAATTGATGATGACGACGAAACGCTATCTGATGACGAGAGTGAGGTATCGGAGAATGAAGATGAAAGCCAATAGACGTTGTAAAGCAGATTTATAGGAGTGCTCCTTATCCTATAATCTGCTCATTGAAACGGGGCTAATAAAAAAATGTTTGATGTTGTATTCTAGTTTATTATTTGTTATTTTCTTATGATACTCATGACATAAACGTTTGAAATGGTCTTGGTTTAAACAACTGTTCTACACACTGCAAAGTTTGCATGAAATACTACACTGAATTTCAGTACAGTGCCAAATCTTAGTTTTACAAACACTTGGATGATGGGATTTTTCTTCCTGTAGTAAAAGTAGCCAACCCTGATATAAGTGATACATTCACACTCTCACTGAACAGATGGTTACTTAGTTATTGTACAATTGAGACAAATTTTTAAATACATGAATGTGTTAACTCTTACATACACTCTGTTTGTATGCGATTTATCAATATTTCATAAAATAATACTACAATAACATACACACATTGTCTTGAAACAATACTTTCAATTTATTCCAATTTACCCTGTTAAACATTCACCAACTGTCCCAGCATGTAACTATGCTAACTTGCCATACAAATCGAAACAATCCTTACTAACAAACTTTCACTACTTTAAACTCTTTCAGAGATAATACATCATCTCTCTCTCATATCCCTTAAAGGGTCCGCTAGATGTAATAGAACCCCCATCAACAGTGAAATATCTTTACTGCCCCCAGTGAGAATCACTCAAGTGTGAAGTACTTGAGCAGTTGTTACTCAAGCAGTTCACCCATACTCAGGCTTATGGCCCGGTTACTAATTGGCTCTCATTAACTACTTGACTGTTGGTTTGAATAGGATGATCACCTCTTTGAGTGACCACTCGGCTGCCTCATTATCTCCTCAATAAATAAGTCATTGATGATGGCCGGTCATTCTCACACATTTTAATTGTAAGATGAAGATTCATTAAGAAGCTGGCAGCTTCAACTTGTGATGTACACATTAAATAAATATTATATTTGATACTAAATATTTTACACCACTGTGTATTGTAAAATATATGGAAACCAATTATTTAACATAATTTATAAAATATGTAGAGTCTGGTAATTAATACAACATTATTAAAAAATCCACGATTTACAAATGAACTTTGTGGGAAAGCATGGGCTTTTATAGGTGTTTTTGATAGGGTCTAAAGGTCAACTGACTATATTGTTCTGTGATACAGGATGTGCCCACTTAAGGATATCTGTTGATGACAGGTGAAAAGGTAAGCTGCCTGTCAGAGGTTTACCACAAACAGGATGTGCCTACTTTTAGGTTATCTATTTATGTGACAGGTCAAAAGTCCAGCTGCCCACCTGTCATATTTTTACCAAAACACAGGATGTTCCTACTTAAGGATATTAGTTAATAATGTTTGTGATGGGCCGAAAGGCTACCTGTCTAAACAATTTACCATAGAGAGAATGTGCCCACTTTTAGGTTATTCTGTTTTTGTGACAGGTCAATAGTCCAGCTGCCTGTCTGTCATATTTTTACCAAAAAACAGGATGTTCCTACTAAAGTATATTGGTTGGTAAAGTTTGTGATGGGCCAAAAGGTCACCTGTCTTAACATTTTCCCAAATACAGGATGTGCCTACTTTTAGGTGTATATGTTGATCACATCTTTGTCTCTCATCTTAATGAAAACATGATAGATGTATAATGTAAAAATATTAACAAATCCATAACAATATTGCGTACCCACCCCATAAAGTGACATTTGTCTAGAAATGATAGAGCAAATCTAGAGCAAGATAAATGATAACAAACTAAAATGTATGAAAAAACCATATCGCTAATCACTTGTAAAGGACATTTTCAGAAAATGGTATTCAGATGTTTAAGCAAACTTGTGCAAAGTCTAGGGTATTATAAGTATGCTCATTTATATGAATCTTGTGCCACATTCTTATCCGGGCGCATAAGAACGCATTTTGTAATTAAGGAAATGGCTACTGAGGTTTGTAAGCAGCTAAATGGCAAATGATAGACTTGATTATTGTCCTTCACTTTGATATTATCGTATCAAGCTTTGTGTCCTTTTCTCCCCCAAAACTCCTTTTGAATGAATATGAATAAAGTTACAAATAAATCTACAAATAGAGCTACAAATGGCACATTGATTTGTCATATGGTATATTTTATCCTTCATTCTTGTCACTAACATAGGAGTAAAACATTACATTATTCCAGACTTTTAAAACATATTCTAAGTCACTCTCAGTTTTTAAGACAAATGTTGACTTTAGTGTTTTATAATCATATTGTGGTCAGTATGTGTTCCCCAAAATGTAGCCAGTCTACAATCTCTATTCTAGAATAGCGCAGACTGAGTGTAAGTCTTTTATTTCAGATTGAATATTTAATCAATGTTGATATGTATGCCCGTAAAGACAATTGACATTGAAATTACCCTAACCAGATATTGTTTGTTTCATTCATTAACTTAAACACACAACGATTATGGATATCACTGTATGTCCAGTTGAGAACTTCCTGTATAGAATAGGGACTGGTCAAACTGAAGGAGTACTTGAGATGTTATATCCTGTTCACTTCCGTCGGCATTTCTACACTTACTGACCACTGGTCAATGACATCTCGGTTAATTTATCTTCAGGCAATTTTAAACACTTCTGTAAAATGTTGTTGTATGAATTATGAATTAGTATGGATAGAAATCAAAAACCTTAATCCAACTCATTTTTCAAAACATTAAGTAAGCTCTTAATCAAAATAGTTAAAACTTGTAAGATATTTTCATTCAAGTTATTGATCACACCTGTCAAATCAAAGTTACCTCAAGTCACATGAGAGGGTACAGGTGACCTAAAGGTCACCTTCATATCATGTGTGTAGGTACAGGTGACCTAAAGGTCACATGAACCCCATTAATCAAAGGTCACCTACATATCATGTGCGAGGGTACAGGTGACCTAAAGGTCACCTTCTACCTTAATTAAAGGACACTTAAAGGTCATGTCAAGGCTATTTAAAAAACAAAATGGCGGAAAAATTCCAATATTCCAATAAATTTCATTCAACAAACATTCGACAACAACAACAAATATTCCGTAAACAAGAAGACAATTGTAATTTATTGCACACCATGAACTAGCTTGTCATGGTTTTAGTAACACAGCGTGCCATCACAAATGTTTCTGAAAAGTTTTGTCTTCTTGAAATTGACTACAGCCGACATGCACATACATAACATATGGAATTCATTCATCAATAATAAATTTCATTCAACAAACATTCGACAACAACAACAAATATTCCGTAAACAAGAAGACAATTGTAATTTATTGCACACCATGAACTAGCTTGTCATGGTTTTAGTAACACAGCGTGCCATCACAAATGTTTCTGAAAAGTTTTGTTTTCTTGAAATTGACTACAGCCGGCAGGTATTGTTATCTGAAGTGATGTAAAAAGTACACCATAAAAAGTTTGGTATCTCACAAATTGATAAAGAGGTAATTGCTGTGTATATGGTATAAATTCAAGAAAGTTCACAGGTTGAAGCTTCAACTTCAATTTCCCATTAGCTGATGTTCACACAAGCATTCGTAAAATATCGCCAATAACGATAAATGCTGTTAAGGTATGAAATACAATGCAGTTAATACCATAATGGAAACAAATAAAATACAACACTGGAAATATTAATTTGTTCGTGTGCGAGACCTTAAAGTACATGGTTGTTGTTGATAAGTGTCCAGAAAGCATCACGTAACGACATGCTCTAAAGAGTATGGTACATGTACAGTCCAAATAACCGATTTTGCACTTATTTGATTATATTATGAACGCTGCATATTTTGAAGGATAGTCGAAATATATTATTTTCTATTGAATTCTTATCTGCATTTGGTTGATTAGACTATTTTGTGAAAATGAGAACCCCCAAATAAGTAATGTGTTGTTCCTATATTAAACTAGAGCGACTTAAACATCGTGTCTGCTTTTCACCAGCCAGTGACAAACAAAACATAGGGCGGGGCTTAAAGGGTTGGAGATAACCGGAAGTGACGTACGTGGAGGAATGGGGTTTAAACATTGGCTTACTATTTACAATGGCAAACACTTGGGAATTGGCCAGTCGTTCTGTTATATATACGCTTTGTAACAATGCCATATTGCTGTTCTGCAATAATATTGTTTTGAGGTAACAAAACCGATGGCGAAACAAGTTTATAGTTAATGTTAAATGACCCCAAAAGAACAATCATCAATAACATCGAGTTCAATTTGGTTCGTTGTTACCAAAGAGATTGGTTGGTTGTCAGCTCTTGATTACATTCAGAATCTAATAAATAATAGAATAATGTTTTCAATCAAATGTGTGGTTCATCAAATCAAATCAAATACATTTGCTTTGACTTTGACATTTCTGCAATTTTGTCAATTAGACATAAATCATAAACCAATAAATCCATCAATGACAGTTATTGGAAACAGAAGATGGTCAAATACTAACCCTCTTTCAGCAAAAGTCTTTTTGGCAAATGGCAGGTATAGAATCAAAAGATTGTGAGCTTTTCACACTAAAATTAATTTCATTAGTTCATTACCCCACAGTCTTAATTTGATAACTTGAGAGAGACATATATAATTCATGTTATTACAAGATAGGAACCTAGTGATGCGAATCTAATGACACCGAGACATGCAGACAGACAATTGTGTTAGTACATGTACCTACCACCTGCTTTTGTTTATATAGATGTTTTGACACTAACCAATCTGGTCATGGTCCGATAATGGATAAATTGCATCGTCTTAAGGATCCAAGCAAGAAAACAGACAATTAAAAACATGTCATAGAGTGAAAATATTTTATGATAGCATCTAATTGACGTCCAATGAATGGTGATTTGGGAAAGAGCAGTGTTTAAGCGAGCAACACTCGCGTCTCGGCCTTAGTCTATGTGTTATGACAGCAGACCAGTGGTGATTTGCTACACACATAGTTTGCATTAGCGCGAAATGCACTCCGATTGAGCAGGACCCGGCCATTGTAACCATATGAAATCGCTAGTTGAATAGTTAAGTAATCCGTTTAGCGAAAATTTGAGATGTTTTGATGAAGATTTCTGTCTTATATGATCGGTTAAAAATTTGGTAATACGCGTTTAATTAAGATTAGCGGCCATAATGAGATTCCTTCACGTACGTCACAGCAGGATATGCTCCAGTGACCACAGCTACGCCCACTTTCTTTCCAGTAGCCAGGGCTTAATTAGGCACTTTTTAAAAAAGCTGTATATAAATAATTTACGGGCTGATTTTGGAAATTTAAAGTCGAGTTGTTGTCACATTGAAATCCCTTTATAATAAATCCCGAAAGTGACCATAGGTACGACATATAACCTTTAATGATATAATCAAGATTTGAATATATACACTTATGTGGGAAACATCCATCAACATAATATTCTGATATGCACTTCTCTTTTAAAAAAGCAGGATGGTGTAATGGTTGGCGTGTTTTGGCTTCGGATCAAGGGGTTCGAATTCGGCCTATGTACCAACAAAAAGACTTTTATGTGAACAATTTTCATCTGCAGAGCTCTATTACTGGACAATATCATAGTAATAGAACAAATGATTTCGCCACGTGGCCCATAAGTAAGTTATAAAACAAAGGAAAAAGAAAGAGAGTATTACCCGAGAAAGTGTGTCTTATTACTTTTACGAAAAGAGTGTGATTTTTTGTATTGACCGAAAAAGTTTCTTAAAAGTCATATGACACATATCTGAATGTAATAATTTATGTTTTACCTGTTCTGTTCCTTGTGAGTCACGTAGAAATAGCAACAAAAGGGTCCACTTCTCTTGTGGTGTCAAGCTACAATGCCGTCATGAACAATTGTTTCATGACGTCATAGGCGACGAAGTAAGGAACACTAAAACAATGGTTGCTAGGTAAACATGACATGTGTATTTTCAACCATATTAGAAATTAGAAATACTTGCCATTTAGATAGTGAAGTAATATAACATGGTTAAATTTGGGATAACACTACCTTCAATAGTACACATTCTTGTACAAATATAACCATGTTACATAAATTCCGATATGTGTCATCAGTTGCTGATATAAGCATAAACCATATCAGGTAACTTCATTTTTTAACAAACACAAGATACTTTTAGGACTTGTTAACATGAAGGCCCATTTACACATCATTTGTACGACCCTTAAACAACCAAAAAAGTGAATAGGACGCTCAATGTTCGGCTGAATTCGGGAAATTCCGTTTTTGTGTAAATGCTCCAGCAATCTTCGTTTGTCCTTTGTACTACCTACAATGCAAATTATGGGGATTTCAATGTCGACGTTTGAGCATTCTCCACGTTTACGGAGCCTCCTGTTCGCCGTTGTTGGATGTTCATTGTGCAACCTAATGAAAACCAACAACGTTTGGGCATCGAGGATGATCCCCTTACAAACCCTCATCATTCTCTGTGCCTTGCCCGTACCGCTATTGTAGACTATGGTGGTGTTTTGCCGATCATGCAGCAACATTTCTACCTCTTCTGCAATATAAGTACTCTTCTGCAATACAGATACCATGATTCAGCCATCTCTGGAGAAGGTTAGGCAACCTTGAGAGACTGGGTTTATAATAAAATGCATTTGTGTGTATTTGTGTCAGTCCCATTCCAAAAGTCCAAGATAAAAGACATCCAATTATTCTTGACAATGTAATACAAGGTAACAGGCTCTACTGCTGAACAACATGGCCAAAATCCTTGTTGAAAAGGTGCACCTAAAGTCTGTTTGAACATCTTCTGAAACCAATTATTATCAAAGACATTTGAAATCTACTTTATCCGACAACATGTTTTACTGTTGAATATGTGGTGACGTGACTTTTACAAGTGAGTTTACATATCTTTATTTCTGTGACTTCTTCCTGTTTTCTTGCCTTTTTTGGTCCCTTGGTTCTCGCTAGAAGGCCTGTTAACCTGGATATGGTCTCATCCAGGTCAAATGAATGTCAAGGTCAAGAATGGCTGACAAGTGCACTGCATGGCGATAATTTGAGACATGATGACGTACTACAGTCGGAGAAATGATATGTAGGTGTTGTAATATTTGTTTACATATGTAGTTGCACTCTGCACTTCGAATCTGCCGGTGTTGTCAACATTGCTGGAATACATAAATGATTTTAAAAGGTGAGTTTTCACTGACTTTCGTGAGTGGAAAAATTGGCTTGAAAGTTTGGAAAGTAGCGATGTCTTGTCGCATACCTTTTGAAATAATGATCCGATTGTGACTGTATATAGCTCGTTTTGTGAGATTTATTTACCTATTGTCTCGAAGTCTTCGACTGTGCCATAAAAAATGTTATTAATGCGAAATATGACTTTGAATGAGAATGGGGCGGTTTCGTCGTTACATCCCTTTCCTTTTATATAGTAATAGGTAGGGTCTATATAGGTAATGTTTTTCAAACGCTGTTTCTAAGCATACACGCCACTGTGGCAATAGCCGCGTGCTTTAAATCTACGAAACATGTACGAATTATAAGTTAAGAATAAAACAAAGTTACGAATGCACTACGGATTTCTACAAATAAGATACGATATCATGATTACGATTTTTTTAGGATAGTTTGTGACATTCGCTAATTAATCCCTACTTGTTTTGTTCTTAATTCGTAGATGATTCGTAGGTGATTCTTGGGTGAAAAAACCAAAATTATCAACCACGAATTTCAAAGAATTGTTTATGAAGTCGTTGCGAAATACAATATTTTATTATGAATAGTGTACAAAGCGCCTACAAGACTGAAATTTATGGAGATGATTCTTCTTTTTCACGAATTCAACGAATAAAAGGAATGTTTCCAAACCAACTAGGAATCATTTATGGATTCTGAGAATTAATTAGTCCACGGATGTGCAAAATTTCCCTTTTGTGATGATAATTCACGATATTTCGGGTCGCAATGCAATTGGGGCAGAAAATGGTGATTTGTTCTCTTCATAACTAAAGGCGTTAACACTTAAATTGTGTGTACAGACACTTTGCCGAATATGGATTTTTTAATGTAGATTTCTTAACCCACTGACCACTAAAGCCTGATGAGCCAATGTAATTTTTAAAAATTATTATTATACAAACTCGTAGCAACTACATAACTGGAACAAGATATGAATAGCTAAACTCCATGACCATTATATTTAATTTCTTACAGCACTATAAACTTGCCTCGTTCTTGTGTTTCTATCGTTGTTTACAATGTGTGAGTAGACCATAACTCTTTGCATGGGCAATTAATATACTCGATTGTACATTTTGGGTTGAAAACATCTTAGAAAATGTATGTATTTCTTTCAATGAGATTACATTTTGCTCATATATTTTATCAACATGCTCATTCGTTTATGAGATCTATTTCGTTCGAGTGATGTGTTCATTGATAAATAAATCGTTTTGATCTTCCGGGACAAGCTATTCTCATTACTTTACAATTATGATCTATTTGATTTATAAAATTCCTTTAAAAGGATTATTGTTGATATTCCGTGAAATATAAACTTATCTTTGTCCTGAAATCTTTGAGATCTTTAAATCTTTTGGCCATTTAGATGATGAATAATGACGAAAATATCTATCGCCATAAGTTCTAATGTCGTAAGCAAGTGAGCACTAGGTTTTATTGCCAAGGATACTTGACAACAACATAAGAACCAATGCCGAAATGTGGCCAATGCAGAATTAAGAAATTGCATATCCACAGAGACGGTCGTCATTCTTAGTCCTGTAAAAGTACATGGTACTATATTTATTCTGTTTTGTTGGCCAACATGTTTTGCACAACTGGGATATTATTCCTTGTGTAATCAGCATGACCATGGAATGAGCACTTGAAGTATTGTACAAATAAATCACAGATCCTCAGGGGAAAACATTGAAGCAATGAAACACTGTCATTGTTATAAACAGATTGCGTTGTGTCATCATAATTAGTTTAACAGTTGTGTCATTGTTTGGATTGATCATTTGCACTAATGAACTAAAGAGGAGCTTAATAAACAATCAAGAAATTGTCAATATTTGAGGGTTACATAGCAGCAAAGGACAATACACGTAGCAAAATAAATTGATTGACTTGTTCATATATATCTAATTATCTACCATTATTTTGTGTAACATCAACTATCAATTTACTTACCAATGTTTTGTTTATATAAACCTTTCACTGGACATGTTTGAATAATCATTGCATTGTGTTTGTGTCACCAAATTCAAATCAAATTTGTCTCACGGCATGGTAATAATCTATGCATAATAATGTATATTTTGCCATCAATTTATCATGCATGTTCGTAGCTTCGACAGGTCTATCGATAAATTCAATTAAAAAGGTGACACTAGTTTAAAAAAAGACACGATCAATAGATGTTCCGTTGTAGATACAAAGCTTACCAGAGATTGTCGTTTAATCTGTTAATACAAACATACATTGTCAAGTATATTGAATTAATGAATAATGGATGTAATGGGGAATTTCATTTAAACGTTCATGACTGACACTTTACAGAGTGATTTGAAGTTGTCAGATGTAAACTGTTTTCATTAGATTCTTGTGGTACTCCGTGAAAAAGGATGCATATTCTACGGGCTGGGGTGATAATTCTGAAATGGATGGTTATGTCATTTTTGGTTTTTCCTTATATTGAAGGTAAATGAAATTGTTCAAGTTTATAATTTGAAATCATAACAAACTTATTTATTTATATATTAAGTTATTTATATATGTTATTCGTTAAGGCAAAACAGTTAGTGAAAATTAATATTATTTTGATTAGAGAATATAATTTGATCATTGCAGTAAGAATTAAATGCCTTTTTGAAAAACATGTAGGAAAAACAAAGAAAAGTTTAATTCTAATTAGTTCGCTTCTTTTCAGAAAGTTTTAAATGGCTTAGGGTCAACGTTCGGAACACTGAATGAAATTTATATATATTTTTACACGAGTCACTTATATGTCAATTATGAATCATATTAATTGTGGTTTGGTGATCATAATCATTTGAGGTGAATTCTTCATACATCTAGACCTGATCGATTGATTATGGAAAAATAATTTTCAAAATGACTTTCTATTGCATATTTCGTTAACTTTTTGCATATTATTAAATAGACATGTTTATTTAGAAGGGTGGTCCCAAAAGTCCCTGGCCTCAATATGAACAAATGTCAGAAACGCAACCATATAGTACATCATGGAAAACATAATGGAGTGTAAATGAAACGAAAATACATACACTTCAATTGCCTGTAATAGGTTGTTCTTTAAGGATACTCCCATACTGTCTACCAAAATGGACACAACTGAATGTAGTTTTGTGATTGCAAATTTGCTTTAAGAATTATAGTCCAAAGGAAATTGATGAAGATATGTCAGAGACATTTACTAGAGGTACTACGCATTGAAGACCTGCGTTAGACAGTGGTGTGCTGAATTTACTAGAGGTACTACGCATTGAAGACCTGCGTTAGACAGTGGTGTGCTGAATTTACTAGAGGTACTACGCATTGAAGACCTGCATTAAACACTGGTGTGCTGAATTTACTAGACGTACTACGCGTTGAAGACCTGCGTTAAACACTAGTGTGCTGAATTTACTAGAGGTACTACGCATCGAAGACCTGCGTTAAACAGTGGTGTGCTGAATTTACTAGAGGTACTACGCATTGAAGACCTGCGTTAGACAGTGCTGTGCTGAATTTACTAGAGGTACTACGCATTGAAGACTGCATTAAACAGTGGTGTGCTGAATTTACTAGACGTACTACGCGTTGAAGACCTGCGTTAAACACTAGTGTGCTGAATTTACTAGAGGTACTACGCGTTGAAGACCTGCGTTAGACACCTGTGTGCTGAATTTACTAGAGGTACTACGCATTGAAGACCTGCGTTAAACACTGGTGTGCTGAATTTACTAGAGGTACTACGCATTGAAGACCTCCGTTAGACAGCTGTGTGCTGAATTTACTAGAGGTACTACGCGTTGAAGACCTGCGTTAAACAGTGGTGTGCTGAATTTACTAGAGGTACTACGCATTGAAGACCTGCGTTAAACACTGGTGTGATGAATTTACTAGAGTTACTACGCATTGAAGACCTGCGTTAAACACTGGTGTGCTGAATTTACTAGACGTACTACGCATTGAAGACCTGCGTTAAACACTGGTGTGCTGAATTTACTAGACGTACTACGCATTGAAGACCTGCGTTAAACAGTGGTGTGCTGAATTTACTAGAGGTACTACGCATTGAAGACCTGCGTTAGACAGTGCTGTGCTGAATTTACTAGAGGTACTACGCATTGAAGACTGCATTAAACAGTGGTGTGCTGAATTTACTAGACGTACTACGCGTTGAAGACCTGCGTTAAACACTAGTGTGCTGAATTTACTAGAGGTACTACGCGTTGAAGACCTGCGTTAGACACCTGTGTGCTGAATTTACTAGAGGTACTACTCATTGAAGACCTGCGTTAAACACTGGTGTGCTGAATTTACTAGAGGTACTACGCATTGAAGACCTCCGTTAGACACCTGTGTGCTGAATTTACTAGAGGTACTACGCGTTGAAGACCTGCGTTAAACAGTGGTGTGCTGAATTTACTAGAGGTACTACGCATTGAAGACCTGCGTTAAACACTGGTGTGATGAATTTACTAGAGTTACTACGCATTGAAGACCTGCGTTAAACACTGGTGTGCTGAATTTACTAGACGTACTACGCATTGAAGACCTGCGTTAAACACTGGTGTGCTGAATTTACTAGACGTACTACGCATTGAAGACCTGCGTTAAACAGTGGTGTGCTGAATTTACTAGAGGTACTACGCATTGAAGACCTGCGTTAAACACTGGTGTGCTGAATTTATTAGACGTACTACGCATTGAAGACCTGCGTTAGACACCTGTGTGCTGAATTTACTAGAGGTACTACGCGTTGAAGACCTGCGTTAAACAGTGCTGTGCTGAATTTACTACACGTACTACGCATTGAACACCTGCGTTTAACACTGGTGTGCTGAATTTACTAGACGTACTACGCATTGAAGACCTGCGTTAAACACTGGTGTGCTGAATTTACTAGAAGTACTACGCATTGAAGACCTGCGTTAAACAGTGGTGTGCTGAATTTACTAGAGGTACTACGCATTGAAGACCTGCATTAGAAAGTGGTGTGCTGAATTTACTAGACGTACTACGCGTTGAAGACCTGCGTTAAACACTGGTGTGCTGAATTTACTAGACGTACTACGCATTGAAGACCTGCGTTAAACAGTGGTGTGCTGAATTTACTAGAGGTACTACGCACTGGAGACCTGCTTGAAACACTGATGTGCTGAATTTACTAGAGGTACTACGCATTGAAGACCTCCGTTAGACAGTGGTGTGCTGAATTTACTAGAGGTACTACGCATTGAAGACCTGCGTTAAACAGTGGTGTGCTGAATTTACTAGAGGTACTACGCACTGAAGATCTGCGTTAGACACTGGTGTGCTGAATTTACTAGAGGTACTACGCACTGAAGACCTGCGTTAAACACTGGTGTGCTGAATTTACTAGAGGTACTACGCATTGAAGACCTGCGTTAAACACTGGTGTGCTGAATTTATTAGACGTACTACGCATTGAAGACCTGCGTTAGACACCTGTGTGCTGAATTTACTAGAGGTACTACGCGTTGAAGACCTGCGTTAGACACCTGTGTGCTGAATTTACTAGAGGTACTACGCGTTGAAGACCTGCGTTAAACAGTGCTGTGCTGAATTTACTACACGTACTACGCATTGAAGACCTGCGTTTAACACTGGTGTGCTGAATTTACTAGACGTACTACGCATTGAAGACCTGCGTTAAACACTGGTGTGCTGAATTTACTAGAAGTACTACGCATTGAAGACCTGCGTTAAACAGTGGTGTGCTGAATTTACTAGAGGTACTACGCATTGAAGACCTGCATTAGAAAGTGGTGTGCTGAATTTACTAGACGTACTACGCGTTGAAGACCTGCGTTAAACACTGGTGTGCTGAATTTACTAGACGTACTACGCATTGAAGACCTGCGTTAAACAGTGGTGTGCTGAATTTACTAGAGGTACTACGCACTGGAGAACTGCTTGAAACACTGGTGTGCTGAATTAACTCACTGTTACTATATGTATCACGCATTGAAGACCTGCGTTAAACACTGGTGTGCTGAATTTACTAGATGTATCACGCATTGAAGACCTGCGTTAAACACTGGTGTGCTGAATTTACTAGACGTACTACGCATTGAAGACCTGCGTTAAACACTGGTGTGCTGACTTTACTAGACGTACTACGCATTGAAGACCTGCGTTAAACAGTGGTGTGCTGAATTTACTAGACGTACTACGCACTGGAGACCTGCTTGAAACACTGGTGTGCTGAATTAACTCACTGTTACTATATGTATCACGCATTGAAGACCTGCGTTAAACACTGTGTGCTGAATTTACTAGATGTATCACGCATTGAAGACCTGCGTTAAACACTGGTGTGCTGAATTTACTAGAGGTACTACGCATAGAAGATCTGCGTTAAACACTGGTGTGCTGAATTTACTAGACGTACTACGCATTAAAGACCTGCATTAAACACTGGTGTGTTGAATTTATTAGACGTACTACGCATTGAAGACCTGCGTTCAACACTGGTGTGCTGAATTTACTAGAGTACTACACATTGAAGACCTGCGTTAAACACTGGTGTGCTGAATTTACTAGACTACTACACATTGAAGACCTGCGTTAAACACTGGTGTGCTGAATTTACTAGAGTACTACGCATTGAAGACCTGCATTAAACACTGGTGTGTTGAATTTATTAGACGTACTACGCATTGAAGACCTGCGTTAAACACTGGTGTGCTGAATTTACTAGAGTACTACACATTGAAGACCTGCGTTAAACACTTGTGTGCTGAATTTACTAGAGTACTACGCATTGAAGACCTGCGTTAAACACTGGTGTGCTGAATTTACTAGAGTACTACACATTGAAGACGTGCGTTAAACACTGGTGTGCTGAATTTACTAGAGTACTACGCATTGAAGACCTGCATTAAACACTGGTGTGCTGAATTTACTAGAGGTACTACGCACTGAAGACCTGCGTTAAACACTGGTGTGCTGAATTTACTAGAGGTACTACGCACTGAAGACCTGCGTTAGACAGTGGTGTGCTGAATTTACTAGAGGTACTACGCATTGAAGACCTGCGTTAGACAGTGGTGTGCTGAATTTACTAGAGGTACTACGCATTGAAGACCTGCGTTAAACAGTGGTGTGCTGAATTTACTAGAGGTACTACGCACTGAAGACCTGCGTTAGACACTGGTTTGCTGAATTTACTAGACGTACTACGCACTGGAGACCTGCGTTAAACAGTGGTGTGCTGAATTTACTAGACGTACTACGCACTGGAGACCTGCTTGAAACACTGGTGTGCTGAATTAACTCACTGTTACTATATGTATCACGCATTGAAGACCTGCGTTAAACACTGTGTGCTGAATTTACTAGATGTATCACGCATTGAAGACCTGCGTTAAACACTGGTGTGCTGAATTTACTAGAGGTACTACGCATAGAAGATCTGCGTTAAACACTGGTGTGCTGAATTTACTAGACGTACTACGCATTAAAGACCTGCATTAAACACTGGTGTGTTGAATTTATTAGACGTACTACGCATTGAAGACCTGCGTTCAACACTGGTGTGCTGAATTTACTAGAGTACTACACATTGAAGACCTGCGTTAAACACTGGTGTGCTGAATTTACTAGAATACTACACATTGAAGACCTGCGTTAAACACTGGTGTGCTGAATTTACTAGAGTACTACGCATTGAAGACCTGCATTAAACACTGGTGTGTTGAATTTATTAGACGTACTACGCATTGAAGACCTGCGTTAAACACTGGTGTGCTGAATTTACTAGAGTACTACACATTGAAGACCTGCGTTAAACACTTGTGTGCTGAATTTACTAGAGTACTACGCATTGAAGACCTGCGTTAAACACTGGTGTGCTGAATTTACTAGAGTACTACACATTGAAGACGTGCGTTAAACACTGGTGTGCTGAATTTACTAGAGTACTACGCATTGAAGACCTGCATTAAACACTGGTGTGCTGATTTTACTAGAGGTACTACGCACTGAAGACCTGCGTTAAACACTGGTGTGCTGAATTTACTAGAGGTACTACGCACTGAAGACCTGCTTTAGACAGTGGTGTGCTGAATTTACTAGAGGTACTACGCATTGAAGACCTGCGTTAGACAGTGGTGTGCTGAATTTACTAGAGGTACTACGCATTGAAGACCTGCGTTAAACAGTGGTGTGCTGAATTTACTAGAGGTACTACGCACTGAAGACCTGCGTTAGACACTGGTTTGCTGAATTTACTAGAGGTACTACGCATTGAAGACCTGCGTTAAACAGTGGTGTGCTGAATTTACTAGAGGTACTACGCGTTGAAGACCTGCGTTAAACACTGGTGTGCTGAATTTACTAGAGGTACTACGCGTTGAAGACCTGCGTTAGACACCTGTGTGCTGAATTTACTAGAGGTACTATGCATTGAAGACCTGCGTTAAACACTGGTGTGCTGAATTTACTAGACGTACTACGCATTGAAGACCTGCGTTAGACACCTGTGTGCTGAATTTACTAGAGGTACTACGCGTTGAAGACCTGCGTTAGACACCTGTGTGCTGAATTTACTAGAGGTACTACGCGTTGAAGACCTGCGTTAAACAGTGCTGTGCTGAATTTACTAGACGTACTACGCATTGAAGACCTGCGTTTAACACTGGTGTGCTGAATTTACTAGACGTACTACGCATTGAAGACCTGCGTTAAACACTGGTGTGCTGAATTTACTAGAAGTACTACGCATTGAAGACCTGCGTTAGACAGTGGTGTGCTGAATTTACTAGAGGTACTACGCATTGAAGACCTGCATTAAACAGTGGTGTGCTGAATTTACTAGACGTACTACGCGTTGAAGACCTGCGTTAAACACTGGTGTGCTGAATTTACTAGACGTACTACGCATTGAAGACCTGCGTTAAACACTGGTGTGCTGAATTTACTAGACGTACTACGCATTGAAGACCTGCGTTAAACAGTGGTGTGCTGAATTTACTAGAGGTACTACGCACTGGAGACCTGCTTTAAACACTGGTGTGCTGAATTAACTCACTGTTACTATATGTATCACGCATTGAAGACCTGCGTTAAACACTGGTGTGCTGAATTTACTAGATGTATCACGCATTGAAGACCTGCGTTAAACACTGGTGTGCTGAATTTACTAGACGTACTACGCATTGAAGACCTGCGTTAAACACTGGTGTGCTGAATTTACTAGACGTACTACGCATTGAAGACCTGCGTTAAACAGTGGTGTGCTGAATTTACTAGAGGTACTACGCACTGGAGACCTGCTTGAAACACTGGTGTGCTGAATTAACTCACTGTTACTATATGTATCACGCATTGAAGACCTGCGTTAAACACTGTGTGCTGAATTTACTAGATGTACTACGCATAGAAGATCTGCGTTAAACACTGGTGTGATGAATTTACTAGACGTACTACGCATTAAAGACCTGCATTAAACACTGGTGTGTTGAATTTATTAGACGTACTACGCATTGAAGACCTGCGTTAAACACTGGTGTGCTGAATTTACTAGAGTACTACGCATTGAAGACCTGCATTAAACACTGGTGGTCTGAATTTACTAGAGTACTACACATTAAAGACCTGCGTTAAACACTGGTGTGCTGAATTTACTAGAGTACTACACATTGAAGACCTGCGTTAAACACTGGTGTGCTGAATTTACTAGAGTACTACGCATTGAAGACCTGCGTTAAACACTGGTGTGCTGAATTTACTAGAGTACTACACATTGAAGACCTGCGTTAAACACTGGTGTGCTGAATTTACTAGAGTACTACGCATTGAAGACCTGCGTTAAACACTGGTGTGCTGAATTTACTAGAATACTACACATTGAAGACCTGCGTTAAACACTGGTGTGCTGAATTTACTAGAGTACTACGCATTGAAGACCTGCATTAAACACTGGTGTGTTGAATTTATTAGACGTACTACGCATTGAAGACCTGCGTTAAACACTGGTGTGCTGAATTTACTAGAGTACTACACATTGAAGACCTGCGTTAAACACTGGTGTGCTGAATTTACTAGAGTACTACGCATTGAAGACCTGTGTTAAACACTGGTGTGTTGAATTTACTAGAGTACTACACATTGAAGACCTGCGTTAAACACTGGTGTGCTGAATTTACTAGAGTACTACGCATTGAAGACCTGCATTAAACACTGGTGTGCTGAATTTACTAGAGGTACTACGCACTGAAGACCTGCGTTAAACACTGGTGTGCTGAATTTACTAGAGGTACTACGCACTGAAGACCTGCGTTAAACACTGGTGTGCTGAATTAACTAGAGTACTACACATTGAAGACCTGCGTTAGACAGTGGTGTGCTGAATTTACTAGAGGTACTACGCACTGAAGATCTGCGTTAAACACTGATGTGCTGAATTTACCAGGGGTACTTTGCACTGAAGACATGCGTTAAACACTGGTGTGCTGAATTTACTAGAGGTACTACGCGTTAAAGACCTGCGTTAAACACTGGTGTGCTGAATTTACCAGAGGTACTACGCACTGAAGACCTGCGTTAAACAGTGGTGTGCTGAATTTACTAGATGTATCACGCATTGAAGACCCGGTTAAACACCTGTGTGCTGAATTTACTAGACGTACTACGCATTGAAGACCTGCATTAAACACTGGTGTGCTGAATTTGCTAGAGGTACTACGCACTGAAGATCTGCGTTAAACACTGATGGGCTGAATTTACTAGGGGTACTTTGCACTGAAGACATGCGTTAAACACTGGTGTGCTGAATTTACTAGAGGTACTACGCGTTAAAGACCTACGTTAAACACTGGTGTGCTGAATTTACCAGAGGTACTACGCACTGAAGACCTGCGTTAAACAGTGGTGTGCTGAATTTACTAGATGTATCACGCATTGAAGACCCGGTTAAACACCTGTGTGCTGAATTTACTAGAGGTACTACGCATTGAAGACCTGCGTTAAACACTGGTGTGCTGAATTTATTAGACGTACTACGCATTGAAGACCTGCATTAAACACTGGTGTGCTGAATTTATTAGACGTACTACGCGTTGAATACCTGCGTTAGACACTGGTGTGCTGAATTGACTAGAGGTACTACGCATAGAAGATCTGCGTTAAACAGTGGTGTGCTGAATTTACTAGAGGTACTACGCACTGAAGACCTGCGTTAAACACTGGTGTGCTGATTTTACTAGAGTACTACGCATAGAAGATCTGCGTTAAACAGTGGTGTGCTGAATTTACTAGAGGTACTACGCACTGAAGACCTGCGTTAAACACTGGTGTGCTGATTTTACTAGAGTACTACACAACGATCCACGCTCGGTTCGTCAATCTGAGGTCACCACAGAGGGAAACTCAATTGAACGAATAATACATGACCATTTCATATGAATCAGGTATTGGGACGTTGGGTCCCCAGATCAATGCAACTTCTTGACGAGTACCGACAGATCCAGAATGGTCATGCAGTGGCAATACGTAACATCAAGGAATCCATTTTCTTGGACTCACGGGATTAATAATGATTTATTATTTGGAGAAAGGTTCTACAATCAATGGCGTGTATTACGCAAAGGGATTGCGTCATTTACAGGAAAAGATCAAAGAAACGAAGTGGTAAACTGCGCAAAGGTGTAAGGCTCCTCTTCAGGTCAATGCTCCTGTGCACACCGAACAGGTTGCAGTCGGTGCGATATAGGACTATTGGGTCAAGGTTCTTCCCCCACCCACCTGTTCCCCAGATCTAGTCCCTTCAGACTTTCTCTCTAGTGGCCATAAACGAGAACGTCATTGCGACAGTAGAGGAGTTTTTCGGGTCATGTGCCAAAACGTGAATTTCAGATGGGTTGAAAATGTTAGAAAAAGGCTGGACTAAATGCAATGAGCTCAGGGGGATCATGTCGAAAAATAATAGGTTACCGTATTTGGGCAACGGGGCCTTTACTACACTAGAGTTTAGCGCAGATCCTGGCCCAGTTTCTTTAGACAAACAAAACTGTGAGACATCAAAAGGTCGTACTTTCACTTATGAAATCTGAAGTAGGTGCAAGAACTTTTGGGATGCAAGTAGACAGACATTACATATACATATAATACATTTATTTGTTATATTTGTATTACGATCGTCTCAATATGGCTATGGCCATTCAATACAGCATTGTTCAAATAAGGAACTATTTCTTCTAAATCCCTTTGAAACTTTAACTTTTAGTATAGTTTAACGCAAATAAAAATGTCTCACATATACAGGTTACTGTCTTGAAAACGTGGCATTAGGAAAGCCTGCAACCCAGTCAGTCGTAGTTTTCGGTGCAACGGCAGATAGAGCTGTTGATGGCAATGGGGACCAAAGATTCAGCGCAGTGTCCTGTACGTTCTCTGACAGTGGACTCCCTTACTGGCAGGTGGATCTGCAGGCTGAGTACACCATCAGGGCTGTCACCATCACCAACAGGGCGGACGCTAGAGGTAACATGCAAAGCAGTGAGCATGACTCACTTATACCCCTGACAAGCAGATGTTGAATTGTTAACATATTGTTAACTAAAGTGTGATAACTTTTTATAAGATTATGGTGGATAAAAAACGAATATACATCGTATATTAGGACAATCTTTCTTAGTTGGAAGTATAACTTTTTTGTTGTAATATTTGTTAACCGTTATATTATAAAACATTTCCTACATAATTATGCATCAGAATGTGTAACATCTTAAAGACAAATACGAAGAGAAAAAGAGAGAACATATGTAGATGAAAGATTAATAGACGGCAAGAATGTTTACTGTATTAGTAGATTTTAGATTGAAATAACATAGCATAGAATCATCAAATTATCCTCAATAAAATTCATTATGTATTTTACAATGTAATTAAGCAGGAACGTCATATCAGTTGAAATTTAATTTCATTGTTTAGTATGGCGACTGCACGACTTCGACATTGAGGTATATACGACCAATCCGCTGACAGATCCGTCGGCTACGTTTGAGAAATGTTTGACTTTTCCTGGATCCTTTGGACCCGTCACTCAGACCCTCTTCTGTGACAGTCTGGTCCAGGGCAGATACGTCCGAATCCAGAAGAATAGCATGCTGAACGATGACGCCTTAACTCTCTGTGAAGTAGCAGTTCATCCATTCTTTGAAGGTAGGAGTGAATTTCATGTAGACAGGGATCTAATATATAGATATATTTAGCCTAGTGCTTTTCGAAAAGACAAGTGTATTTATTGATGATCAACTTCGTTATTTAACAATAATACCATCTCTGTATTGATACTTATATTGATATTAAGCAAATGGGAAAAGATGATGAAACAGCAGGTTAATTTAGGAATAGATGATGAACAGCAGGTTAAAGTTGGAACAGATGATGGAACAGCAAGTTAATATGGGAATAGATGAAACAGCAGGTTAATATGGGAATAGATGAAACAGCAGGTTAATATTTCAATACTCTAGATGAGAACAGGTAATAAGAAAGTGTATTTCTGTATCATGGATATTAAAATATATGATATAAACATTGGGTTAGATGGGCTTTTGGCGAGCTCCCAGGGCATTCCCAAAAACATTGTAGACAGTTCAACAATCAGTCGACGTTGAATAAAAATTCGTTATCATCGTTCAAACGACATTGAATTACGATTTGATATGAATTTTGTGTAGATGTTAACGTTAACTTATGTTAAACAAAATGTAAATAACTATGCATTTTTCATAATCATAATATCCCCTCCTCCTCTCCCCCTTCTAATTTTCCATTTCATAATTTGAAACGTTCTGTTATATGATATGTTATGTCAAAGTCGAAATGTCGTTGTGTGCCGGTTTGACTGAAACTTGAGATTAACTTTATTATAATAAAACTTCTTTGGTTGGAATTAAGCAATTTTCAATGATAACTAACATATTTGTATCACAATACAATTCAGAAACATTTGACATATTTTAATATTTTCAATACAATATTTCAAATTTATCCTTTATTCAGAACCACGTGGAAATTGTGAAACTCAACAGAAACGTCCTGCTGATTTTATTACCCACAACGACGTTTACATGTCGACTTCCGGTTTCAAGGAGATTACCGGAAGTCTGATGTTGTGCATGGTTGAGTGTTTCTGGCTTCCCATGTGTGATGGTTTCAACTTCAACGGAACTGGACATGGTACTGGGTCGTGTGAACTGATTGCTGTTGGACTTGGAAAACCCACTGCATCATCAGGGTGGACTTACTATGAGGCTGTGTGTGATTAGAAACAGGAACTCAGTTTCAAGATACTTATTCACAGTTAGAATAGTTTAAAGGGGCAGTAGCACGTTTTTCGCTCAAATAAGTTGATGAAATGTATTTGAAAAATAATTTCACCAATAGTAAAACATCCTTCTCTCTTCGGAAAATAAAGTTTAAAATGAGTGTACATGTTTCGGTAAAGCCATGGGAATCGTTTTTGTAATACAAAATAATAAATAAATAAATAAATTGTGTTCACAATAAAATGGCCGCCATGCAATGCTTGCTTTATACGCAACCTAGTTTTTACCACTACAGATAATTGGTTTGTGTAATAAGATGTTTTACCCTCTAAAGTTAATTTAAATGACATAAACTATCATTATAAATGGGAAATTTGAAAAAATAATTTTTGCAAAAAACGTGCTACTGCCCCTTTAAAGTAGCATAAAGTTTCGTTGGAATCAAACGTCGATTTATCAAGGGTGGCATTTTATCGAGTTTCTGACTTTTTCTGAAAATTTTATTTTAATGCTTATCACATCAGTACAGTGACTGCATAAATATGTAAAGTCGGATATGTGCATACTTTTGTTATTCAAGTGTAATAAGTTTTGACAGTGTAGTGTCAATAAAGGTTTGAAATTTGAAAAATATCTATATCCTTAAAGGTGCATCAATTGTGTTTCATGAAAAAAATAGTTTGCTTTAATACGTACCAACTCACCATATGTGCTGTTCACAATACAAACAAATTCAATCGGCTTGCATATTCATTCCCAATCGCCGAATGTATCATAATTACTAGTTTTCCATTAAAATCGAGTAACATCTTTACGCATGTGCAGAAACCGAAACTGCACGCCCCATTTACATGCACAGTAATTATATGACCTTTTCAGCATAATCAACCCAAATTTGATATTTGTCTGTTTAAAAAAAGATTCCAAAATTACATTTGACTTGGCGCGCGTCAATCGCTATGCATTGTCCGGTTTCGATCCAAAATCACTTTTTGTACCTTCGCATCGTCAATATACATGACTATCATCAAAATGGTATGTTCATCTCCAGTACGAAAAGCTCTAGAAGCTGTAGTGTTGTGTACACTCCTTGGTCAAAGGGGATTCTTAATTGTAAATTTGATTACCATGTGACACCAAATATAGGTCACAAGGGTCACGACCTAAACAGTTCTAGAAGGCTAAAATATTGTGTACATACTAGCTTTAAGAAATTGTATATTCGTTGACTCTGTGGTCCAATAAAATATGCCTTGGTCTATTGTACATTTTCAACCTACGTATTATTTAAAGCCTGATAAGCTAAATCTATTTTTCATATCAATATCGCATGTTGACAGCTGTTCTCACTTAAGCAGGTTAATTCTCCTGGGCATGCTGTCAATTGGGGTAACCCCTACCATGTCTCAAATGTTGTAAATGTGTGCAGAACCAGGCACATTTATTAATTTTCACGTAGAATATGTCTTATGTGTCGATGAACAGTTGTGTATCATCAATACTAATTTTTGAAGAAATTTAAAATTTAATTATTTAAAGTAAAAAACGTGTGGGAGTATTCTTTGACTGCTGACTAAACACCTGTGATTTTCAGTTTGAGATTATGACATCGCAAACATGAGATGTTTGCAATTGAAATTATTCATATGATAAAATCAACTGAGATGATTACTTTCTTTTGCCTGGCAGTTTTTGTTCTGTTCAGAACGAGACCAAACCCTGACCCAATTTCTGCAGTGAGGTAGAGGGGAGAGTCTCTTTGTCTCAGGTCGTTCTCTATTCTGTATCACATGTGCTCTATGGTGTTCATATCCGGGCTTTTGGCAGGCAATGTAAGGTGGTCAACGTCAGCGTAAGAAACCGTTGATTGCTCTTGCACGATAGTCGTGCATAGTCATCTTGCAAAATAAATTGTTGCCATTAATCTTGCGAGCATGGGGAATCAACATTTGCTAAAAAAAATTGGCGATATGTTCTTTGATTTACATTTCCATCTGTCAGTAAAAAAAATAGTTTTTCCATTTACTCAAGTTGATTTAGCGTTCCGCCTTCAATCTCCTACTGGTAATTGGTATAACTAGATCGCAAAATATGCATTGACATCGGCATGCTGTGGCAACAATGCGAAAATTGAGGCAAGGACCCCTTGAGGAGTCCCAGAACACCAGCAAAATGTTTTTGGTATAAGAAGTATCATCCTCTTCCCACATCAAACTCCCTTCAGATTTGCGATCCTAACCACTGTTTTATATTGTTTGAAAACGAGTGAAAAAAGGGAATGTCCTGATTGGTTGCAATTGAACCTAGTTGTGCAATCAGCGACGCCGTTGTAAAAGTGATGTTTGCCATTGAAGCGTCAAAATGATAAAATAAAAGTAAGATAAACGTGTTCACGTTTAATGTCTTTTCCTCGAAATATGCTATTTGATTTTGTGAAAACTATTGATCATAAACATGCTTATAAGACCCAATCAGCAACAAATACTAAAAAAAGTTCAATAGTGTTAATTAGATCAGACAAATTCGAAGGAAATATGCTAATGAGCAAGACCCTTAAGAGTCAAATGCTTAGATCTTTGAAGTCACTCGGTCGACATCGCCGCTGACAGATGAGTTTCGATTGGTTAATAAGCAGGGATACGGTATGAGGTTCCCATTTCCAAAGCTAGGGAAGTTTGCTGGAGTCTAGAAGTTCAGGCGATGTAGAACAGAGTTTAGGATCTGAAATTTGACCTGAGTAAGCTATGTGGAAAGAGAATGGAGAAGTATAGCCAAGTGACACATCAAATAGGATTTTGGGGTTTCTGCTGATGCCAACAACTAGCTTTTCGTTGTGAATAGTTGTCATGGTCACATGTAAAGGGTCTCAAAGCTCTTCTTCGTACAAATCATTCAATATATTCTTTGCTTCAAATTGAGGTATCTGCCATGGATGTATACGATTTGAGATAACAGTTTTGCTCCTCTTTAATACACGAATAGTATACATCAAAGGTGCATCTATTCTTTGGGAACGTATGTCAAACGTAAGAAATTATATTATTTTCTATAGAAGTACTGAGAAGTCGACTCAGTATTGTGACAATATAGGAGTGGCGTTCAATAACGCTTTCCCCTGATAAAAAGTGGAAACTTTACTGAAAGAAATTAAACTAATGTCTTTCTCTACATAGGCACCACACAGTGTGATACATTTCTCCCATCGCTTGATGCAGCAGCTAGGCCTTTCTTGTAAAAGGCATCAGATCTTGTCAAAAGCCAGGACTTGACCTCATTAATGAGAGTTTCATCATCAGGCAAACGAGTGCCTTTCAAAAATGACTTCATGTTTCGGAAGAGGACAAAATCAAATGGTGCAATGTCGGGAGCATACGGTGGGTGAAAAAGTATTTCATAGCCGCATGTCTGCGCTACACGTGAGTTGTGGACAAGAGCATTGTCCTGAAGCAGTTTGACACCTTTAGTGAGCTTACCGCGTCTCTCGGTTTTGATAGCTTTCCGCAATTTCTGCAGCAAATTAAACTAGCTTACTGTTCCCCAGTATTTGTGGTACCCCTTTTCAAAAAATCCATCATGATTACACTATGCTGTTCCCAAAATACGGTGAGCATAACCTTTCCTGCTGAACCCGTGCCTTTTTAGGGGGTGGTGACTGAAGATGCTTCCACTGCTTTGACTTGATTTTACTTTCAGGGTCACTCATTTAATACAATGAAGATGATATTCAACAATTAGATATAACTTATATTATGTGTAGAAATATATTCTGTTCTGAATGCCATTACATGGTAAAGAAACATAGACAGATTTTGAATAACTGCAATTTGTGGGTTACTTAACAAGTCTACAAATATCTACAAAGGTTCGGATGGACATAGTAATAGTTTTTAATATAAAACATCCTCAGTGAATTATAAATAGGGCAAATTAAAACGAAATGATATTCATCTTCTATTTGATTATTATTTCAAAGTCTGCATATTCGATTTTCTATTTGGACTGATTTGAATCTTCAACTTTCGATATATAAATCATGTGATGAACATCTTAATCTACATAACGCTATCCTAAACTTGATTTACATTTATACATGAGAGATAAATTTCTGATTCTAGAGTACGTTTAAACATTCTATATTACAGACACTTGCTAGAAAGGGATATGTTTTCAGTCCATTCTTGTAAATAAATATAGTTCAATCTCCTCGTTACTTGACAAATAAAGTCATCGTTTGAATCAACACACTGGTCTATCCACACAAAACCAAAACCCTTTATGAATAAGAAATTTCTTACAGAAGTAACCCAACAACAAATATTCTGTTAGCAAGAAGACAATTGTAATGTATTGAACACAAGCTTGTGCTGTCATGGTTTTATTTATGTTTATTTATTAATTATGTAACACAGCGTGCCATCACAAATGTTTCTGAAATGTTTTGTCTTCTTGAAATTGACTACAGCCGACAGGTATTGTTATCTGAAGTGATGTAAAAAGTACACCATAAAACGTTCGGTATCTCACAAATTGATAAAGAGGTAATTTCTGTGTACAGTATAAATTCAAGAAAGTTCACAGGTTGAATCTTAAACTTCAATTTCCCATTAGCTGATGTTCACACAAGCATTCGTAAAATATCGCCAATAACGATAAATGCTGTTAGGGGGTGAAATACAATGCAGTTAATACCATAATGGAAACACATAAAATACAACACTGGAAATATTAATTTGTTCGTGTGCGAGACCTTTAAGTACATGGTTGTTGTTGATAAGTGTCTAGAAAGCATCACGTAACGACATGTTCTAAATAGTATGGTACATGTACAGTCCAAATTACCGATTTTGCACTTACTTGATTATATTTAAACGCTGCATATTTTGAAGGATAGTCGAAATATATTATTTTCTATTGAATTCTTATCTGCATTTGGTTGATTAGACTATTTTGTGAAAATGAGAACTCCCAAATAAGTAATATGTTGTTCCTATATTAAACAAGAGCGACTTAAACATTGCGTCTTCTTTTCAGCGGCCAGTGAAAAACACAAAATAGGGCGGGGCTTAGAGGGTTGGAGATAACCGGAAGTGACCTACGTGGAGGAATGGGGTGTAAACATTGGCTTACTATTTACAATGGCAAACACTTGGGAATTGGTCAGTCGTTCTGTTATATATACGCTTTGCAACAATGCCATATTGCTATTCTGCAATAATATTGTTTGGAGGAAACAAAACCGATGGCCAAACAAGTTTATAGTTAATGTTAAATGACCCCAAAAAAGACAATCATCAATAACATCGAGTTCAATTTGGTTCGTTGTTACCCAAAAGCGTGGTTGGTTGTCAGCTCTTGATTACATTCAGAATCTAATAAATAATAGAATAATGTTTTCAATCAAATGTGTGGTTCATCAAATCAAATCAAATAAATTTGCTTTGACTTTGACATTTCTGCAATTTTGTCAATTAGACACAAATCATAAACCAATAAATCCATCAATGACAGTTATTGGAAACAGAAGATGGTCAAATACGAACCCTTTTTCAGCAAAAGTCTTTTCGCAAATGGCAGGTATAGAATCAAAAGATTATGAGCTTTTTACACTAAAATTAATCATCAAAAAAAACAATCATCAATAACATCGAGTTCAATTTGGTTCGTTGTTACCCAAAAGCGTGGTTGGTTGTCAGCTCTTGATTACATTCAGAATCTAATAAATAATAGAATAATGTTTTCAATCAAATGTGTGGTTCATCAAATCAAATCAAATAAATTTGCTTTGACTTTGACATTTCTGCAATTTTGTCAATTAGACATAAATCATAATCCAATAAATCCATAAATGACAGTTATTGGAAACAGAAGATGGTCAAATACCAACCCTCTTTCAGCAAAAGTCTTTTCGCAAATGGCAGGTATAGAATCAAAAGATTGTGAGCTTTTTACACTAAAATTAATTTCATTAGTTCATTACCCCACAGTCTTAATTTGATAACTTGAGAGAGACATATATAATTCATGTTATTACAAGATAGGAACCTAGTGATGCCAATCTAATGACACCGAGACATGCAGACAGACAATTGTGTTAGAACATGTACCTAACACCTGCTTTTGTTTATATAGATGTTTTGACACTGACCAATCTGGTCATGGTCCGATAATGGATAAATTGCATCGTCTTAAGGATCCAAGCAAGAAAACAGACAATTAAAAACTTGTCATAGAGTGAAAATATATTATGATAGCATCTAATTGACGTCCAATGAATGGTGATTTGGGAAAAAGCAGTGTTTAAACGAGCAACACTCGCGTCTCGGCCTTAGTCTATGTGTTATGACAGCAGACCAGTGGTTATTTGCTACAAACATAGTTTGCATTAGCGCGAAATGCACTCAGCTTAAGCAGGACCTGGCCGTTGTAACCATATGAAATCGCTAGTTGAATAGTTAAGTAATCCGTTAAGTGAGAATTTGAGATGTTTTGATGAAGATTTCTGTCTTATATTATCGGTTTAAAATTTGGTAATACGCGTTTAATTAAGATTAGCGGCCATAATGAGATTCCTTCACGTACGTCACAGCAGGATATGCTCCAGTGACCAAAGCTACGCCCACTTTCTTTCCAGTAGCCAGGGCTTAATTAGGCACTTTTTAAAAGTATATAAATAATTTACGGGCCGATTTTGGAAATTTAAAGCCGAGATGTTGTCACATTGAAACCCCTTTTTAATAAATCACGAAAGTGACCATAGGTACGACATATAACCTTTAATGATATAATCAAGATTTGAATATATACACTTATGTGGGAAACATCCATCAAGATAATATTCTGATATGCACTTCTCTTTTAAAAAAGCAGGATGGTGTAATGGTTGGCGTGTTTTGGCTTCGGATCAAGGGGTTCGAATTCGGCCTATGTACCAACAAAAAGACTTTTATGTGAAAAATTTTCATCTGCAGAGCTCAGTTACTGGACAATATCATTGTAATAGAACAATATGATTTCGCCACATGGCGCACATGTAAGTTATAAAACAAAGGAAAAAGAAAGAGAGTATTACCCGAGAAAGTGTGTCTTATTACTTTTACGAAAAGAGTGTGATTTTGTGTATTGACCGAGAAAGTTTCTAAAAAAGTCATATGACACATATCTGAATGTAATAATTATTTTTTACCTGTTCTGTTCCTTGTGAGTCACGTAGAAATAGCAACAAAAGGGTCCACTTCTCAAGCTACAATGCCGTCATGAACAATGAGGAATCGCAGTGGCGACAGGGGCAGATAATTCCAATAGGTGGCGCCACATGAGAAAGATCCGGAAGTAGATTTGACAGACGATGCTTCGCTAGCAACGTGGGCTTGACAGGGCGAATATTCTACGTATTTTCACTATTTTATCCCTTTAACTATGCACCATGAGTGACAAGCCATCTAAATACACCTCCTGGAATGTGGGTCAACTTCGCACGGAACTAAGATCGAAAGGAGCGAAATTATCAGGCCGTAAAACGGAACTTATCGAAAGGTGTGTATATTTTCGCTGATTATTAGCCTAGCTGTTTATGAGTTTTAATGTCCTATTTTCGTTTCGAAAATTATGCGAGAGCTACTATAACATACTTTCTGATTGATAATTGTAGTGACACTGTGAAGAATATCATTATGGTTGTTGTTTTGATGAAAATAATAATGCATTCCAATGATTCTATAGAGCATCGGCTTTCTCAGACCGTAGATTTCCTCACATGGTTAGGCTAGCCGTGAAATGTTTGTTATAGATATACTTTTATATAAACAGATGTGCAGAATCTATTTATTTCATTGTAAATCTTCAGACGAATTCATAGAAGAATGATAGTTTTGTGCTACCTGTGTTTTATTTATTCAATTTATTTATTTAATTTCTTCATTTATTTATTTATGATATGTTTGTGATTTAACATATCTTCAATTCATGTTATATATTTCTTCACTTTAAATAGTGATTTATACCCTACTATAATTAAATATTTTAAATATCTAGATTAAAGTTTTGTGGTAGTCGGTACATGTGTATTATTAAGCTATGTATTTATTTATTTATTTATTTATTTAAAAACTACAGATATATAATTTCATTAATCAAGTGCAAGACTTTCAATTTAAAAACAATCCTTCTTCTTATTTATTTAGGTTGGAATCTTACGACAGAAACTACAATTTTGGAAATAACATCTCCCAAGAAATCATTGAAGAATATGACATCAGTTTGCCGGACGAAACAGATTACAAAGACCTTCACTCTGAAACAGACTTCCCTAAGGTCACTAAAGAAAATATTGATGCTTATTTTAAATGGATTAACTAAGAGTCTAGGTAAAGAAAGTATTGACCTGGTAAATGACAGATTTCTGTTATACATCAAAGTAGCAGCAAAAGATGGCACATACTTTGTTAAAAGTCAGTGTAGGGCATCAATGAGAAAGCATGTAACCTATAATATTGACATAGTTATCTCTTCTGATGGAGTAGTTGATGAGTGCCAGTGTGATTGTGGTGCTGGAATGGGGCCTGATGCTCACTGTAAACATGTGAATGCACTACTGTATGCACTTTCAAAGTTTGGACAAAGTGGTAATATTTTAACTGAAATAACCTGCACACAGAGATTACAAACATTCCATCGCAGCAAATCATACAAAGGATCACCACTTAAAACAAGTGCATTCCAAAAGAATTGTGACGGAAGAAAAAGTGTGCTTTTTGACCCTCGACCAGAGGCCTTTAGAGGAACACCAAGCTATCCAGCTTATTTCAGAAACACATGTTTGAATTTCCATGACATCGGTCATTTACCTGTCATACAGCTTTATCCACCAGCAAATACATATGCCATCGCTCATGACCATGACTACACTGGTGATCAAGAAGCAATGTTCCTACAGTCAATCAAAGTTAATAACATTGACAAATCAGATGTAGAGGAAATCGAAGAATCAACTCGAAAACAAGCCAAATGCAACTTCTGGAAAGAGATAAGATGCACAAGACTGAATTCATCCAACTTTGGAAGGATTTGTAAAGCTACTGCCAAAACTGATCATGACTCTCTTGCCAGAACATTAACAGTTCATAACTCTGTCAGTTCAAAAGCAATAAGACATGGCAAGAAATATGAGAATGTGGCTATTAAAGCATATTGTCAGCAGACTGGTCAAACTGTTAGTAAATGTGGGTCCTTCGTTTCGATCACCCACCCTTTTCTTGCTGCTAGTCCTGATGGAATCTTAGATGGAGATGGCATCATAGAGGTTAAGTGTCCTTTCACAGCAAAAGGGAAAGTCATCACTCACAAAACTGTTCCATACTTACATGAAGATCTCAAAGGTAACATTACTTTGAAATTGTCTGACCAGGAGGCTTCAAGGGCACACAACTATTATTATCAAGTTCAAGGACAATTGTTCTGTTCAGAGAAACAGTATTGTGACTTTGTTGTCTACACCATAAAGGACCTTAAGATCATTAGAATTGAGAGAGACAATGCCTTTATTGATCAAATGGTGAGCAAGCTTCAAACTTTCTTTGACTGTCATTTCAAATCTGCTGTCCTTGCCAAATACTTCTACAAAAATTACTACAAATTTACATTTGATTATTAGACCTGTGTATGTCTGAATGCTGAGATTTTGTACAAAAACTTGTGTACATTATTCACAAACATGGTTTGCAATTTATGAATAAGATATTAATCACGTTTAAGATGAATATTAATTTATTTCTGTCGTGAGACTGGAAACTGTAAATTTCTTTATAGGTACTTCGCTTGTTTTCAGAGAATTGTTTTTAAATGATTTGTTATCAGGTTATCAGTTTTTGTAAATCAATGATAAATCTATGAGCAGTGTCTGTGACATAATCATCTGTAGACCAAGTCAAACAACTGAAAGCCAATTGATCACATACATGTATTTCTCAACTTACTTGGCTATGAATGTCATTCAATTAAAATTAAATGTGCTTCCTGTTATTCCTTTAATAAAATACTATTAATGAAGAAAGAATGTTTATTTTCATTTTCACAAATAAGTAATTTCAATAACTACTAACTCAGCAGAAAACTTCATTGATCTGTAATACTTGAAACCCTTCAATGCGAGCTGGGGGCCGGAGAGCGCAGTGGTTAGCATGTTCAACTTCGGATCAAGAGGTCCGGGTTCGAATCCTGCCAGGGGCTCAGCAACTTTGTCTGCTATAGAGAACTGCTCTACATGTATTAAGGTTTGGGTATAATGCTACTCAAGTTCAGTACCAAGCATGGTTCGCTAGTTCCAACAGTTGTTTGCAGGTTTCACCGCATTCATAGCCACAATGGTGATATAGAAAATCTCACCCTGTTGTGTTTTCATATCAAATATTTGTACTTAAATCAATGAATGTTGATATATTTGATATCAGAACACAAGAGGATGATATTCTCTTTATCATTCAAAATCATTCTTCAATAGTTATTACCAAAATAATGAACATTATCTGAAACACAAAACTGCCATTTAGCTTCTTCATGGCAGTGATCTCTGTGAGATCATAGCGTTGTGACGTCATCAGCATTATGGCATCATAGCATTGTTATGTCATCAATTTTGTGATGTCATAGTATTGTAAGCAGTGTTCTAACTTCTAAGTGATGTCAAAGCCTGAACTGAGATCTGATCAACAATAACACATAACAAGAAGGGAATAGAATTTCTATGAAACATTTTATTCTGAGATAGTATAACTTTCAACATATTCAGGGAACATGTATTGTCGCTAACATCACTGAATGAGTTTCAGTGTGCACTCTGACAAGAACAAGCAATTTAATGGGAATAACAAGACTTTTTATGCACTTTTTGGAACAATGCAGTCCTTGAAGTTACACAATACACAACAGACATATATGATCTCTGATGACAGAACAGCTTCATTTGCAGCAAGGCTGTGTTTCAGAATTTTGAATGTCTTTGCCAGTCCAATGAGTCGTTCAATATGAACTCTTTTGTTTGCAATCTTACGATCAGTTTGCACAGTTTCACCATCTAAACGATTCTTTTTCTTGAAGAATGCAGGTGTGGTTATTTTGACATCATACGGTGCAAAAATATCCTGAACATTAAATCCTTTGTCTGCAAGAATCTCATCCCCCTTGTCACACATCTGAAGTAGAGCACTTCTCTCAACAATCTGCCTGTCACTTGCTGAACCTGCATATGCTGTAGACACAAATGAAATAAGACCCCCAGGGCTTCCCCCAACAAGGACTTTGGATGTGTTTTTATTCTTGTATGTAGAGAAACTTGATTGCTGGAACAAAGGCTTGCTTGGTTTCTGTATTGGACATTCTGTACCATCTACAATCACACGTGCTTGAGGAAATAATGACTGAAATCCAGATGGGCTGTAAAACTTCACTAAATCTCTATCAGGCCAGAACCCTATTTCTTTCCACTGGTGGTACATGAAATTAATCCATGTCACAAATATGTTGGAAACAGTACCTTCAGACACTTCAAAGAAATCCGCAAGAACAGCATTGCTCCAGTGTTGTCTAAGTTTAACTAAGGTCATGAACAGTTGATTCTCGACATTCACATTCTTCACATCATGAGTGTAATAATTCAGGTGATAAGCAGCAGGTCCTAGAGAATGCAAAATAAGCTGAAATTTGTCATAGGAGTCACACCCTGAATACAACTGTATACCATTAGGGTCCTCAACATATCTCTCAATTCCAAATAAAGGTTTTCTTGGCGTCTGTGTGCTAGTATTGATGACATGTATAGCTTCTTCCAGTGATTCCTGTGGACATTCCTTTCCTTCATCATCAGTTATGTCAACTTCCATACCAATTTCTATGTCTGATGAGAAAAAAACTTCATCTCCTTCAGTCTGACTTGTACTTGATGATCTTCTTTGGGCTCTTAAAATTCTCTCTCTTACAGACTTTGTTGTTTCTCGAGTCCAGGCAAACTGACTGGGGACTGCATCTCTCTTCAACCTTTTAATAAGGGGATTGGTTCCTGAAATTATTGACATAATTAGGCGGTGTATGATGACTTGTCAAATCTCATAATAAAATGTTATAGTTAATGTAAAAAATGAATGTTTAATATTTGGCTTGATTTTTGAAAAGGAACGTCTTATTGTCCCCTTTAATTTATTCATATATTTAAATACTTCCAAAATTTTAAAATTATAAATTCAATATGCAATAGTGTTGTATATTAAAGACAAATAATACATAAAGTACATAGTAGCAAAATTCAATGAAACATTTACATCATCATACTAGCCTACATGTTTCGGTAGTTTGTGTCAGCACTAAATCTTTTAAATTGATAATTTCTCATTCTTGACATTTATACAGCTTCATATATAAATTGTTCATTAAATATATCACAAAATTTCATTTCTAATTCGGAAATGCAAACTTAAAAAAATCTCAGAAGTTCAGCATTAGGGTACTTTCAAGGTAGCTACCGTGTGCAAACGACCCATCGATTTTACAAGAAAGGCACATTATGATCGAAAACCGGACAATGTCAATAGTCTTATTATTGAAACTTTTAAAAGGAAGTGTAGACACTAAAGATAAAGATAAAGAGTGCAATTCTACGAGTGGATACGAAAAATACAGGAAAGTTTATTGTTTCAAGGCTTTACTAGATCTAAAGAGTTTACAATTTTGTAGTGTCGTATTCTTACCGTGGACAGTAGATTTCACGTAGTCGGTCTGAAGGAAGTGAGCACTGCAGACAACGCTAAATGGACTTGGAATCCATTTATCACGACGAATAGCAACTATCCATGATTTCTTCAGGTTTTCATTCTTTGGAAACTTATGCCCCATTCGATGTGAGCACTTTGGAACACAACATAGTGCTGGCGGCATTTTGCATTACTGCGGGAAAACGTCTCGGTTGCAAAGGGAGATAACTCTATGGATCTTAGTTTTCCTGTGCTGCCACCTGACGACGTGATTTCAGTGATATTCCTCATTGTTTCATGACGTCATAGGCGACGAAGTAAGAACACTAAAACAATGGTTGCTTGGTAAACATGACATGTGTATTTTCAACCATATTAGAATTAGAAATATTTGCCATTTAGATAGTGAAGAAATATAACATGGTTACATTTCGGATAACACTACCTTCAATAGTACACATTCTTGTACAATAATTTGTACTATTTAAGGTATTGTTAACCCAAATATAACCATGTTACATATTAGTAATATATTCCAATATGTGTCATCAGTTGCTGATATAAGCATAAACCATATTATGTAACATCATGTTTTAACAAACACAACATAGTTTTAGGACTTGTTAACATGAAGGCCCATTTACACATCATTTGTACGACCCTTAAACAACCAAAAAAGTGAATAGGACGCTCAATGTTCGGCTGAATTCGGGAAATTCCGTTTTTGTGTAAATGCTCCAGCAATCTTCGTTTGTCCTTTGTACTACCTAGAATGCAAATTAAGGGGATTTCAATGTCGATGTTTGAGCATTCTCCACGTTTACGGAGCCTCCTGTTCGCCGTTGTTGGGTGTTCATTGTGCAACCTAATGAAAACCAACAACGTTTGGGCATCGAGGATGATCCCCTTACAAACCCTCATCATTCTCTGTGCCTTGCCCGTATCGCTATTGTAGACTATGGTGGTGTTTTGCCGATCATGCAGCAACATTTCTACCTCTTCTGCAATATAAGTACTCATCTGCAATACATGTACTCTTCTGCAGATACCATGATTCAACCATCTCTGGAGAAGGTTAGGCAACCTTGAGAGACTGGGTTTATAATAAAATGCATTTGTGTGTATTTGTGTCAGTCCCATTCCAAAAGTCCAAGATAAAAGACATCCAATTAGTCTTGACAATGTAATACAAGGTAACAGGCTCTATTGCTGAACAACATGGCCACAATCCTTGTTGAAAAGGTGCACCAAATGTCTGTTTGAACATCTTCTGAAACCGATTATTATCAAAGACATTTGAAATCTACTTTATCCGACAACATGTTTAACTGTTGAATATCTGGTGACGTGTCTTTTGCAAGTGAGTTTACATATCTTTATTTCTGTGACTTCTTCCTGTTTTCTTGCCTCTTTTTGGTCCCTTGGTTCTCGCTAGAAGGCCCGTTAACCTGGATATGGGCTAATCCAGGTCAAATGAATGTCAAGGTCAAGAATGGCTGACAAGTGCACTGCATGGCGATGATTTGAGACATACTGGCGTCGTACAGTCGGTGAAATGATATGTAGCTGTTGTAATATTTTTTTACATCTGTAGCTGCACTCTGCAGTTCGAATCTGCCGTTTTAGGGGTGTTGTCAACGTTGCTGGAATTAATAAATGATTTTATTAATTAACTATCAATGTTATGGAACGTATACGGCATTTAGGGCCTAGACCATTTGATTCAACAACTGGGCCAATACGGGAAAACTGGGCCAATATGGGAAAACTGGGACAATTAAGACAAACTGGGACAATATGTGTCTGAGCATGCGCAGTTGCACATTTGGTAAAAAAACCTGAAGCTGTCGCTTCACAACTTTGACTCGTGCTATATGTTCACCAATCCTGTTTATAATTATTATTTCAATATAAATGAGATGTCTAGTGTTGTGCTAATAGAATGAAAAGAAGTTCGTCTCGGGCCAATACAAGGGACCTCGGACCTGTAACTGGGCCAATACGGAAATACTTAATTAATAACATTATATTAAAAGGTGAGTTTTCAGCGATTTTCGTGATTGGGGAAATTGGCTTGAAAGTTTGGAGGTAGCGATGTCTTGTCGCATACCTTTTGAAATAATGATCCGTTTATAGTTCATTTTGTGGAAAATAATTTAGCTTTCGTCTCGTAGTCTTCGACTGTGCCATAAAAAATGTTCTTAATGCGAAATATGACTTTGAATGAGCATGGGGTGGTTTCGTCGTTACTTCCTTTCCTTTTATATAGTAATAGGGTAGGGTCTATATAGGTAATGACTTTCAAACGTTGTTTCTAAGTGATACATGCCACTGTGGCAATAGCCGTGTGCTTTAAACCTACAAAACATGTAAGCATTATAAGTTAAGAATAAAACAAAGTTACGAATGCACTAAGGATTTCTACAAATAAGATACGATATCATGATTCATGTACGAATTTTTGACGATAGTTTGTGACATTTGCTTATTAATCCCTACTTGTTTTGTTCTTAATTCTCGACATTCGTTGATGATTCGTATATGATTCTTGGGTGAAAACACCCAAATTATTAACCACGAATTTCAAAGAATTGTTTATAAAGTTGTTGCGAAATACATTTTTTTATTATGAAGAGTATGCAAAGCGCCTACAATACTGAAATTTATGGAGATGATTCTTCTTTTTCACGAATGCAGCGAATAAAAGGAATGTTTCCAAATCAACTAGGAATGATTAACGGATTCTGAGAATTAATTAGTCCACGGATGTGCAAAATTTCCCTTTTGTGATGATTATTCGAGATATTTCGGGTCGCAATGCAATTGGGGCAGAAAATGGTGATTTGTTCTCTTCATAACTAAAGGCGTTAACACTTAAATTGTGTGTACAGACACTTTGCCGAATGTGGATTATATAATGTAGATTTCTAACCCACTGACCACTAAAACCTGATGAGCCAATGTTATTTTTAAAAACTATTATTATACAAACTCGTAGCAACTACATAACTGAAACAAGAGATGAATAGCTAAACTCAAATACCATTATATTTAATTTCCTACAGAGCTATAAACTTGCCTCGTTCTTGTGTTTCTATCTTTGTTTACAATGTGTGAGTTGACAATAATTCTTTGCATAGGCAAATAATATACTCGATTGTTCATTTTGGGTTAAAAACATAGAAAATGTATGTATTTCTTTCAATGGGATTACAATTTGCTCATATATTCATCAACATGATCATTCGTTTATGTGATCTATTTCGTTCGAGTGATGTGTTCATTGATAAATAAATCGTTTTGATCTTCCGGGACAAGCTATTCTCATCACTTTACAAATATGATCTATTTGATTTATAAAATTCCTTTCACTTGTTGATTTTCCGTGAAATATATATATCTTTGTCCTGAAATCTTTGAGATCTTTAAATCTTTTGGCCATTCAGTTGATAAATAATGACGAAAATATCTATCGACATAAGTTCTAATGTCGTTAGCAAGTGAGCACTAGGTTTTATTGCCAAGGAGACTTGACAACAACATAAAAACCTATGCCGAAATGTGGCCAATGCAGTTGCATATCCACAGACACGGTCGTCATTCTTAGTCCTGTAAAAGTACATGGTACTATATTTATTCTGTTTTGTTGGCCAACATGTTTTGCACAACTGGGATATTATTCCTTGTGTAATTGACGTGACCATGGAATGAGCACTTGAAGTATTGTACAAATAAATCACAGAACCTCAGGGGAAAACATTGAAGCAATGAAGCACTGTCATTGTTATAAACATATTGCGTTGTGTCATCATAATTAGTTTAATAGTTGTGTCATTGTTTGGATTGATCATTTGCACTAATGAACTAAAGAGGAGCTTAATAAACAATCAAGAAATTGTCAATATTTGAGGGTTACATAGCAGCAAAGGACAATACACGTAGCAAAATAAATTGATTGACTTGTTCATATATATCTAATAATCTACCATTATTTTGTGTAACATCAACTATCAATTTACTTACCAATGTTTTGTTTATATAAACCTTTCACTGGACATGTTTGAATAATCATTGCATTGTGTTTGTGTCACCAAATTCAAATCAAATTTGTCTCACGGCATGGTAATAATCCATGCATAATAGTGTATATTTTGCCATCAATTTATCATGCATGTGCGTAGCTTCGACAGGTCTATCGATAAATTCAATTAAAAGGGTGACACTAGTTTAAAAAAAGACACGATCAATAGATGTTCCATTGTAGATACAAAGCTTACCAGAGATTGTCGTTTAATCTGTTAATACAAACATACATTGTCAAGTATATTGAATTAATGAATAATGGATGTAACGGGGAATTTCATTTAAACGTTCATGACTGACACTTTACAGAGTGATTTGAAGTTGTCAGATGTAAACTGTTTTCATTAGATTCTTGTGGTACTCCGTGAAAAAGGATGCATATTCTACGTGCTGGGGTGATAATTCTGAAATGGATGGTTATGTCATTTTTGGTTTTTCCTTATATTGAAGGTAAATGAAATTGTTCAGGTTTATAATTTGAAATCATAACAAACTTATTTATTTATATATTAAGTTATTTATATATGTTATTCGTTAAGGCAAAACAGTTAGTGAAAATTAATATTATTTTGATTAGAGAATATAATTTGATCATTGCAGTAAGAATTAAATGCCTTTTTGAAAAACATGTAGGAAAAACAAAGAAAAGTTTAATTCTAATTAGTTCGCTTCTTTTCAGAAAGTTTTAAATGGCTCAGGGTCAACGTTCGGAACACTGAATGAAATTTATATATATTTTTACACGAGTCACTTATATGTCAATTATGAATCATATTAATTGTGGTTTGGTGATCATAATCATTTGACGTGAATACTTCATACATCTAGACCTGATCGATTGATTATGGAAAAATAATTTTCAAAATGTCTTTCTATTGCATATAAACAAGCACTCGTTTGACATTTCGTTAACTTTTTGCATATTATAAAATAGACATGTTTATTTAGGAGGGTGGTCCCAATAGTCCCTGGCCTCGATATGAACAAATGTCAGAAACGCAACCATATTGTACATCATGGAAAACATAATGGAGTGTAAATGAAACGAAAATACATACACTTCAATTGTCTGTAATAGGTTGTTCTTTAAGGATACTCCCATACTGTCTACCAAAATGGACACAACTGAATGTAGTTTTGTGATTGCAAATTTGCTTTAAGAATTATAGTCCAAAGGAAATTGATGAAGATATGTCAGAGACATTAGGTAACTCTGCTCCATCATATAGCTGCGTTTAACACTGGTGTCCTGAATTTACTAGAGGTTTTACGCATTGAAGACCTGCGTTAAACACTTGTGTGCTAAATTTACTAGATGTACTACGCATCGAAGACCTGCGTTAAACAGTGGTGTGCTGAATTTACTAGAGGTACTACGCATTGAAGACCTGCGTTAGACAGTGGTGTGCTGAATTTACTAGACGTACTACGCATTGAAGACCTGCATTAAACAGTGGTGTGCTGAATTTACTAGACGTACTACGCGTTGAAGACCTGCGTTAAACACTAGTGTGCTGAATTTACTAGAGGTACTACGCGTTGAAGACCTGCGTTAGACACCTGTGTGCTAAATTTACTAGAGGTACTACGCATTTAAGACCTGCGTTAAACACTGGTGTGCTGAATTTACTAGAGGTACTACGCATTGAAGACCTCCGTTAGACACCTGTGTGCTGAATTTACTAGAGGTACTACGCGTTGAAGACCTGCGTTAAACAGTGGTGTGCTGAATTTACTAGACGTACTACGCATTGAAGACCTGCATTAAACAGTGGTGTGCTGAATTTACTAGACGTACTACGCGTTGAAGACCTGCGTTAAACACTAGTGTGCTGAATTTACTAGAGGTACTACGCGTTGAAGACCTGCGTTAGACACCTGTGTGCTGAATTTACTAGAGGTACTATGCATTGAAGACCTGCGTTAAACAATGGTGTGCTGAATTTACTAGACGTACTACGCATTGAAGACCTGCGTTAGACACCTGTGTGCTGAATTTACTAGAGGTACTACGCGTTAAAGACCTGCGTTAGACACCTGTGTGCTGAATTTACTAGAGGTACTACGCGTTGAAGACCTGCGTTAAACAGTGCTGTGCTGAATTTACTAGACGTACTACGCATTGAAGACCTGCGTTTAACACTGGTGTGCTGAATTTACTAGAGGTACTACGCGTTGAAGACCTGCGTTAGACACCTGTGTGCTGAATTTACTAGAGGTACTACGCATTTAAGACCTGCGTTAAACAATGGTGTGCTGAATTTACTAGACGTACTACGCATTGAAGACCTGCGTTAGACAGTGGTGTGCTGAATTTACTAGAGGTACTACGCATTTAAGACCTGCATTAAACAGTGGTGTGCTGAATTTACTAGAGGTACTACGCATTGAAGACCTGCATTAAACAGTGGTGTGCTGAATTTACTAGACGTACTACGCGTTGAAGACCTGCGTTAAACACTAGTGTGCTGAATTTACTAGAGGTACTTAGCACTGAAGACCTGCGTTAAACACTGCTGTGCTGAATTTACTAGAGGTACTACGCGTTGAAGAACTGCGTTAAACACTGGTGTGTTGAAATTACTAGACGTACTACGCATTGAAGACCTGCGTTAAACAGTGGTGTGCTGAATTTACTAGAGGTACTACGCACTGGAGACCTGCTTGAAACACTAGTGTGCTGAATTAACTCACTGTTACTATATGTATCACGCATTGAAGACCTGCGTTAAACACTGGTGTGCTGAATTTACTAGATGTATCACGCATTGAAGACCTGCGTTAAACACTGGTGTGCTGAATTTACTAGACGTACTACGCATTGAAGACCTGCGTTAAACACTGGTGTGCTGAATTTACTAGACGTACTACGCATTGAAGACCTGCGTTAAACAGTGGTGTGCTGAATTTACTAGAGGTACTACGCACTGGAGACCTGCTTGAAACACTGGTGTGCTGAATTAACTCACTGTTACTATATGTATCACGCATTGAAGACCTGCGTTAAACACTGTGTGCTGAATTTACTAGATGTATCACGCATTGAAGACCTGCGTTAAACACTGGTGTGCTGAATTTACTAGAGGTACTACGCATAGAAGATCTGCGTTAAACACTGGTGTGCTGAATTTATTAGATGTACTTCGCATTGAAGACCTGCGTTTAACACTGGTGTGCTGAATTTACTAGAGGTACTACGCACTGAAGACCTGCGTTAAACACTGATGTGCTGAATTTACTAGAGGTACTACGCGTTAAAGACCTGCGTTAAACACTGGTGTGCTGAATTTACCAGAGGTACTACGCACTGAAGACCTGCGTTAAACACTGGTGTGCTGAATTTACTAGACGTACTACGCATTGAAGACCTGCGTTAAACACTGGTGTGCTGAATTTACTAGACGTACTACGCATTGAAGACCTGCGTTAAACAGTGGTGTGCTGAATTTACCAGAGGTACTACGCACTGAAGACATGCGTTAAACACTGGTGTGCTGAATTTACTAGAGGTACTACGCATTGAAGACCTGCATTAAACACTGGTGTGTGGAATTTATTAGACGTACTACGCATTGAAGACCTGCGTTAAACACCGGTGTGCTGAATTTACTAGAGGTACTACGCATAGAAGATCTGCGTTAAACAGTGTTGTGCTGAATTTACTAGAGGTACTACGCACTGAAGACCTGCGTTAAACACTGGTGTGCTGAATTTACTAGAGTACTACACAACGATCCACGCTCAGTTCGTCCATCTGAGGTCACCACAGAGGGAAAATCAATTGAACGAATAATACATGACCATTTCATATGAATCAGGTATTGGGACGTTGGGTCCCCAGGTCAATGCAACTTCTTGAGGAGTACCGACAGATCCAGAATGGTCATGCAGTGGCAATACGTAACATCAAGGAATCCATTTTCTTCGACTCACGGGATTAAATAATGATTTATTATTTGGAGAAAGGTTCTACAATCAATGGCGTGTATTACGCAAAGGGACTGCGTCATTTACAGGAAAAGATCAAAGAAACGAAGTGGTAAACTGCGCAAAGGTGTAAGGCTCCTCTTCAGGTCAATGCTCCTGTGCACACCGAACAGGTTGCAGTCAGTGCGGTATAGGACTATGGGGTCAAGGTTCTTCCCCCACCCACCTGTTCCCCAGATCTAGTCCCTTCAGACTTTCTCTTCCCTCGACTGAACAGAACTCCGTGGCAATAAACGAGAACGTCATTGCAACAGTAGAGGAGTTTTTCGGGGGATATGCCAAAACGTGAATTTCAGATGGGTTGAAAATGTTAGAAAAAGGCTGGACTAAATGCAATGAACTCATGGGGATCATGTCGAAAAATAATAGGCTACCTTATTTGGCCAACGGGGCCTTTACTACACTAGAGTTAAGCGCAGATCCTGGCCCAGTTTCTTTAGACAAACAAAACTGTGAGACATCAAAAGGTCGTACTTTCACTTATGAAATGTGAAGTAGGTGCTAGAACTTTTGGGATGCAAGTAGACAGACATTACATATACATGTAATACATTTATTTGTTATATTTGTATTACGATCGTCTCAATATGGCTATGGCCATTCAATATAGCATTGTTCAAATAAGGAACTATTTCTTCTAAATCCCTTTGAAACTTTAACTTTTAGTATAGTTTAACGCAAATAAAAATGTCTCACATATACAGGTTACTGTCTTGAAAACGTGGCATTAGGAAATCCTGCAACCCAGTCAGTCGTAGGTCTCGGTGCAACGGCAGATAGAGCTGTTGATGGCAATGGGGATCAAAGATTCAGCGCAGCTTCCTGTACGTTCTCGGGCAGTGGTCTCCCCTACTGGCAGGTGGATCTGCAGGCTGAGTACACCATCAGGGCTGTCACCATCACCAACAGGGCGGACCTCAGAGGTAACATGCAAAGCAGTGAGCATGGCTCACTTATAGCCCTGACAAGCACATGTTAAATTGCTTACATATTGTTTACTAAAGTGTGAGAACCTTTTATAGGATTATGGTGGATAAAGAACGAGTATCTAAGATACATTTGTATATCATGACAATCTTTCTTAGTTGGAATCAGAACTTTTATTTTTCTGTCGTAATATTTGGTATATGTAACAGTATAAAACGTTTTCTACATAGTTTTGCATTAGAATGTGTAACATCTTAAAGACCAATATAAAGAGAAAGAGAGAGCACATATTAAATTAATATAGATTAAAGATTAATAGACGGCAAGAATGTTTACTGTATAAGTAGTTTTTAGATTGAAATAACATAGCATAGAATCATCAAATTATCCTCAATAAAATTCATTATGTATTTTACAATGTAATTAATCAGGAACGTCATATCAGTTGAAATTTAATTTCATTGTTTAGTATGGCGACTTCACGACTTCGACATTGAGGTATATACGACCAATCCGCTGACAGATCCGTCAGCTTCGTTTGAGAAATGTTTGACTTTCCCTGGATCCTTTGGACCCGTCACTCGGACCCTCTTCTGTGACAGTCTGATCCAGGGCAGATACGTCCGAATCCAGAAGAATAGCATGTTGAACGACGACGCCTTAACTCTCTGTGAAGTAGCAGTTCATCCGTTCTTTGAAGGTAAGAGTGAATTTCATGTAGACAGGGATCTAATATATAGATATATTTAGCCTAGTGCTTTTCGAAAAGACAAGTGTATTTATGGATGATCAACTTCGTTATTTAACAATAACACCATCTCTGTATTTATACTTATAGTATTATCAAGCATATGGTAATAGATGAAACAGCAAGTTAATATGGTGATAGATGATGAAACAGCAGGTTAATACTGGAATAGATTGGACAGCAAGTTAATATGAGAACATATGATGATACAGCAAGGGAATATTGGAATTGATGATGAAACAATAAGCAAATTTTCGAGCAGGTGATGAAACAGCGAATAAATATGAAAACATGGGAATAGATGATGAAACAGCTAATATAATGTATGTAAGTAAGTGTATTTCTGCATCATAGATATTAAATATTTGGTATAAAATTTTGGTAAGATGAGGCTTTGGTATTTCCAAATATGACATATTTGTACACATTTGACATATTTTAATATTTTCAATACAATACTTAACCTTTATTCAGAACCACGTGGAAATTGTGAAACTCAACAGAAACGTCCTGCTGATTTTATTACCCACAACGACGTTTACATGGCGACTTCCGGTTTTAAGGAGATTACCGGAATTCTGATGTCGTGCATGGTTGAGTGTTTCTGGCTTCCCGTGTGTGATGGGTTCAACTTCAACGGAACTGGACACGGTACTGGGTCGTGTGAGCTGATTGCTGTTGGACTTGGAAAACCTGCTGCCTCATCAGGGTGGACTTACTATGAGGCAGTGTGTGATTAGAGACAGGAACTCAGTTTCAAAATACTTCTTCACAGTTAGAGTAATTCAAAGTGGAGTAGTGTTTCGTTGGAATAGAACGTTATTAAGGGTGGCCTATTATCTAGAAGTTTCTGACTTTTTCTGGTTATTTTATTTTAATGCTTATCACATCAGTGTCCTCTTGATGGTCAAGTGTATTACTTTTTGACACTATAGTATCAAAAAAGGTGTGAAATCTTTTTCTCGTTTTTCATTGAAGTATGTTTGTCTTGCACGGGCCAATTTATCAAACACAATTTTGAAAACATATCTATATTCTTAAAAGGAGAATTCTATTTTTTCTATTTTTTTGTGGAAACGAAATTCGGGAGGATATTCCTGTTTACACATATATGTTATTAATACATGATTAAAACACTGTGAAATTGAAAGATACTAATGAAGGTAACATTTTGATGATTTTACATTTCACAACTTGATAAACACAAGCGGACATTTGTTGAAAAATAAAACAAGAGAACTGAAGCCATTCATCGGCGCTGCGAGTCGGGAAAACTTCGCTACAGCAACAGTAACTTGTTTATTAGTCTTATTACATGTTTTGTGTTACTATGTGAATACTCTATCGGTGTATGTCTTTTGTTATCAAAAAGTTGCAAAATTGGGTTTAATTTAGCGTGTTTTCATTTCACGTAATGCAAAATATCCAATATTGCGATAGAACCCTACCTTTAATACCATGCATATAATAGTGACTACCATAGTTTCCAAGTTGTATCGAGAAATTAACAGAACAGATTGTCCGGGCTCGAGGACAAATGTCCTGCTATTTCCCGATGCAGCGAGGAAACTATGGTAGTAACAGACTTACATCTCACTTATACCGAGTGAAATAACGTGAACAATTAACAGTTTTTTAAATGATGTAAAATACCATAACCTTTGTGTGGCTCCTTCTCTAGTGTATGAATGAAATGCGCAGTACTACACGGCTGTTCGGCCTGACCGATCTTAGCACGTGATATGTTATATAGAAAGTGTTCTCCTTTGAATTACGATGTCAATAAGAAAAGGGTCAGAAGGATGTTGCATATAGTTGAAGTGATTTTAGTTCATCAGGCCTGAAAGTTTGTTTATGGCATGGCATGGCAGACGACCATCTGTCCATCATTAGAACTCAACCTACTTTCTCAGCCAATCAGACGGTCGTATTTGCCTGACAAAATAGACTCTTAATGATTAAGAACTCAACGCTGAAACGCTCTTCATGACACGCCCTCTCTGTGTCTGATTGGTCAAAAACAAATGACAACAATGTTTTACAACTTTTTATTGACATGTGCCCCACGTGACTCGAAGTAAACACGACCTCGACCCTACGCAACACAGGCGGTATAAAGATACTGGCAAATGAGTTTCGAAATATTTTGAATGCAGCATGCATTTGTTAGTTAGCATAATTAGTGTACACTTTGTTTCAGCCTTATTAAAGTCGTTTTACAAACAAAAACGTTCAGTCTTTTAAGGAACTAAAGCCAAAAAAGCCGACTTTAATTTTATTACAAAATTATGAATTAATTATATTCTGGGTATTTTTCTGTAATCTAAACACAAAGCACTAATAACTAAATAGATATTTACTTCCATCTGTATTAAATTATGAAACAACAATGTAAATTTCAATGACTCGCACATTACACAATTTGATGTAGACAACGGTTTCTACATGGTTAAAAAGAACTTATTTCCGAATACAATGAATAGAGGAAAATGAGCTCACCTCAAAGACAGACGGAAGTTTTACCATAAGTGATAACAAATGTTACGATCAAATACGTTTTTCGAAAAGTGAGAGTTCATAAAAACACGTCCATACAGGTTGGCGACATCGCGTCATATGAAACGATTACGTAGGAAATCACGGAAACAGTGACGTCATTGAACCTGTCAATCAAAAGTAGGTGGAGTTCTAAGTCAGTTAGAACCTATGAAGAGGCTCCGCCCCTTCTTAATCACGAAGATTTCTCTTCATAGGTTCTAACTATTACATAAACATTTTGCTTTTTCGACTTCTTCTCAAGAAACAGTGACTCTAGAAAGCTGAAATCTTATGTACAGACTCCTTGGTCAATTGGGATTCAAAACTGTAGATTGGGTGACCCGGTGACCCATGACCATGACCTCAAAACTTATTTTTATCTTCATCTCATGTACTAAAAGCTCTAGAAAGCTTAAATCTAGTTTACAGACTCCTTCGCCAATGGGGACTCTAAATTGTAGATTTGGTGACCTTGTGACACAAGGCCATGACCTACAATCCTATTTTTACTTATCTACATACTCCTTAGACAATGTTGATTATAGATGGAACTTTCGTTGGCCCCCCAAAAAATGCCTTGGTCTGGACTATATGAATATGCATTGACAACGGCGTGCTGAGGCTCCAATGCGAACTTTTAGGCAAGGATCCCTTTCAGGGGGCCCAAACAGCGGCAAAATGTTGTTGGTATGAGAAGTATAGGCAAGTGACACATCACATGTTTCGCTTTTTGCTGATGTCAACAACAAACTTTTCGTTGTGATTAGTTGTCATGGTCACATGTAGAGGGTCTCAAAGCTCTTCTTCGTACAAATCGTTAAATATATATTCTTGGCTTCAATCGAGACATGTGCAATGGCTGTATTTGGTCTCAGAGAACAGTCCAGCTCCTCTTTAATATGCCAATAGTATACATCAAAGGTGCATCCATTGTGTTGTTGTTGGGCACATATGTCAAACGTTATAAAAAAAAAAAAATGTTCGGAAAGTACAGAGAAGTCGACTCAGTATAGTGACAATAGAAAAACATTGATTTCTGATCGAAAACCGGTCAATGCACCGTGATTGACGCGGGTCAATTGGTCAAACGTAATTTTGGTGAGGTGAGGTTAGGGGATATGGGGTTTAACGCCACTTTCAAGATTATTTCACATATATCACGGCTACAAGTAGTATTGCAGGGAGAAAGCCCGCAACACCCTGTTGCTTGTGCATTGCGGTGAAACCTGCGAACAACGGTTAGAACTAGCGAACCATGGAGGTACTACGCTGATGTAATTTTGAAAACTTATATAAGGATTTACCTGATAAAACATCCAATGTTGGTTAATAATGTTTGATATGTCATATAACTACTGTGCATGTAAAGGGACGTGAATGATTTTACTCGATTTTTTAGTGAAACTGAAATCAGCACCTCTGGTATATTGGCACGTATTAAAGTCAAATAAAATATTATGAAACACAATGGATGCATCGTAAATTACGTTATATATTATCCATGTCAAAACAAACATTTACCACAATTAGATAAGTATGTTTAACGAAAAAAGAATGACACACGAAATTTGGGGCGGGATAGCGCAAATGGTCAGCGTGTTCGGCTCGTATCATGAAGTCCGGGGTTCGAATCCCGCCAGGGGCTCGGCAACTGTGTCTGCTGTGGAGAACTGTTCTACACGCAGTAAGGTTTGGGTGCAATGCTACACTGAATTTCAGCGCAGTACTAACCATGGTTTGCTAGTTCAAGCCGATGCTCGCAAATTTTATCGCAATGTATAGCCACCATGACGTTGTGGGCTTTCTTCCTGCAATAATACTAGCAGCCGTAAACAACTTTGAAAGCGGCGGAACATCCCTAACTCACCTCATCTCACACGAAAAAACATGCTAAGTAACATACCCTAGGCTACTAAATACATCGTATTTTTAATATGAATTTGAAGAGTTGCCTGAAAGTGACAAAACATGGCAAACTTGCAAAATACAATTATGATCATATTTCATCCATCAATAATAAAATAAATTCCATAAACCTGTCACACTGGGCATGCGTTCTCACTGCATTCCCAAAGGGTTTAAAAATTAAGCAAAACGCGAAAAAAAAACTACGTCCGAATAAATCGCATTCCGTTGACGCATGCGATTTGGGGGTTTACATTACACGCGTTTTGCATGCGATTTTAATGCGAATATCATAAGTGCGATTGTTTAAGGTCCATATGTTATAATGTTTGCACATGTATATGTATGTACAGATGTACGTAATTACTGTAGGTGCATGTACAATGGGTGAATGTACAGATTTTATGTATAAAACCTCATGTATATATGTGTCGGTGTGTTTGTGTCGATGTATATAAAAATTATGCACACATGTATGTATGTATGTATGTATGTATGTATGTATATATGCACACATGTATGTATGTATGCATGTATATGTATACAGGTCTGAATGTCTGTTTGTATGTATTGATGTACAGATCTCTGTTGGCGTAATTGTTTATGACTTCTTTGCCTACACGTGGTTGGAATACCTCTTTCTGATAATGGAAATATGACGTCTAGAGGGAATTACAATGCGATTTTGAATGCGATGCGAATAAGATAGAACAGGTTCTATTTTCTTCGCATCGCATCGCATCGCATCGCAACGGACTTATTGTATGACAACTCATTGAAAATAACGTGTTGCGTTCTTGTGCGATTATTTTTAACGCATCGCATCCAAAAAACGGTCGTAGTGACAACCCCGCCTAAGAGATCATTTAAAACATGTTATGGTCGCAGTGGAAGCTCTCAAGGACGCACTTGGAACTCCAAGAACGACCAAGAACCCCGAACCTCTTCGTCTGTTTTGAACATGTTCAAAACAAGCGTAGAGGTCCGGTTCTTGATGGCTCAGAACACAGTTTAAGGGCTGCTATTGATAAAATTAATACATTTTATAAAATGTCAGGGCTTAGAATAAATATAGATAAGACGAAAGCAATATAGATAGGCTCTAAGAGAGATAGTAGTGAACAATTGTGCAATGACATTAACATAAAATGGCAAAGTGGAGTATTTGAAGTACTTGGAATCAAATTCCACAATGATCTTGACAATTTGTGGGTAATCAATACAAAAGAAAATAGAAGAAATTGATAGATTGCTTGCACAATGGAGGAAAAGACACTTAACTCCGACTGGCAAAATAACTGTTATAAAAACTTTTGCTTTGTCAAAAAAATTCTCATTTTCAATACCTTACCTAATCCCTCAACAAATTTTAACTCTTCATTAGATAGTATATTCTTCAGATTTATTTTGAATGGAATACCGGATAAAATCAAAATCGACAATTTGAAAAAAAACGATATTGAGACTGTGGTAGTTGAGTCGTAAAACGCAGCTGAAACGAGTTAAAAATGTTTTTCGGGTTTCACACGGCTTTTTTAATGAAAAAGGCCATTTTTAAGAACGCAGTGCAAACGCCACGAGAATACTGTGCAGTGTGACAGGGGGCATTGACCGTGAGAAGACAAATGTAATGTATTGCACTAGATGAACTGGCACGTGCAGCTCATGCAGTCATAGTTTTGGAATTATGTAACACGCCGTGCCGTCGCAATTGTTACTGAAATATTTCGTCTTCTTGAAATTGACTAGTGCCAACGCGCAATGGTTCGTTAAGTCATTTCACAAATAAATAAAGAGGTATTTGCTGTGATTAATTCAAGAAGAAAATTCACAGGTAGAAGCTTAAACTTCAATTTCTCGTTTGCTGGTGTTCACACAAGCATTCGTAAAATATCTCGAATAACGATTAATTCGGTCAAGAAGTGATAGACAATGTAGTAAATACCACAATGGAAAAATTTATGAAACACTGACAATATTGATATTTTGTTCGAATTGGAGACGTACAGGTATATTGTCGTGTGCAAGACCTTAAAGCACACCGTTGTTGTTGATAAGGGTCTAGAAATCACCAGGTGACGACGACATACTCGAAAGTAGGCTATCGTCCAAATAAAAGACTGTGCAGTTACTTGATTATGTAACGATCGCTGGATACTTTAATGATATAATCAAGATTTGATGGAATATATAAACTTATGTGGTAAACATTTATCAACATTATATCATGATATATATACTTCTATTCTAAAGAATGCACATCTTCCGCACGCATCGGGCCATATGTGCACTTTCAGGAAATGTCAGTATGTATTTTCTAAAAGTGCTATATATGACCCGATGCGTGCGGAAGATGAAGAAGGCAGGGTGGCGCAAAGGTTACCGCGTTCGGCTCCGGATCAAGAGGTCCGGGGTTCGAATCCCACCAGGAACACGGCAACTTTGTCTGTAGCAGATAACAGTTCTTAACGCAGTACGGTTTGGTTGCAATGCTACACTGAATTTCAGCGTGGTACCACCCGTGGTTCTCCAATTCCAGGTCTCGGTAGATGTAAACGATGTGGAAGATCAGATTTCATTGGATACAAAAACAGGGCTATTATAAGTAGTATATTTTCTTTGGTGCTAGGTTTTTTTGTTAGAAACTAAAAAGTGGCCCAAGTAGAACTGATTTTACAGGGGGAAGTAGCACGTTTTCCCCTCAAATAAGTCAATGAAATGTATTTGAAAAATAATTTCACCAATTGTAAAACAACCTACATGTACTCTCTTCAGAAAATCAAGCTAAACATGAGCGTACATTGCTCAGTAAAGCCATTCGTCTTTGTATTTCGGATTAATAAAATGTGTTCAAAATAAAAAGGCCGCGATGCAATTTTTGCTTTATACGCAAAACCGTTATTACCACTACGGATAATTGGTTTGTGTAATAAGATATTTTACCCTCTCAAATAATGTTAAATGACACTGACTATCATTATAAATGGGAAATTTGAAAACAAATTTAAAAAAAACTTTAAGATCGAATATCTGAATGAAGTTAACTCTGGGGTAGAGAATGAGTGAGTTGGTGATATCTCCACATCCATATGTATACAGTTTCTCTTGGGATGCCTTGCACAGACTTCACTTGTTGTTTGTTTAATTTTTAACTAAAATATCATTATTTAAAGTAGACGGGGTAAGAAATGAAATTTACACCAACGTGACCTCTACCATGTTCAAACTGTTGTAAATATGTGCAGGACGAAGCACATTTATTGATTTTGATGTGTTATATGTCGATGAACAGTTGTGTTTTATCAAAATTAATTAGCGAGAATTTTAAATTTTAATAAAAAAAAAAAAGAATTTCAAACCGCGGAGAGGTATTCTTTGACTGATTTAATGTCTTGGACTAATTTCACAAATTAGTCCGTTTTTTAATACGACGTCGAAAACTCGAAATATTTGACTTTGAAAATTATACATATGATGAAACATACAAATACTGAGCCATATACTTTCTCTTGCCCGTCGGTGTATGTAAAGTTTAACCTTTTAGGTGAATTCACTTGTATTTCTATCTTACAAACTGGTATCGAGGTATGTATCGTGCATGCATTGTGATAATAATTGTTTGCTTGTTCCTTATAAATACTTAGGGGGCGGGATAGCGCAGTGGTTCGAATCCCGCCAGGGGCACGGCAACTTTGTCTGCAGAAGAGAACTGTTCTATACGCAGTAAGGTTTTGGTGGACTGAATTTCAGCGTAGTACCACCCATGGTTCGCTAGTTCAAGCCGATGCTCACAGGTTTCACCGCAATGCATAGCCACATGGCGTTGCGGGTTTTCTCCCTGCCATAATACTAGCAGCCGCGATATAAGTGATATACCCTTGAAAGCGGCGTTGTTCCCCAACTCACTCACTCACTCACTCTAACATGTTTACATACATGTGTCATCTTGATCAATTTATTCCATATAAATGTGTATATATTATGCTCATGTACCACCGATTGTGGAATTGAGTTAATAAAAACCTTGAAACCTTGTCAAACCGAATTTTGGGAACTTACAACAGACAAAAATACTTGTGGGTTGGCAATGTTGAATAGGTCATTTAACTACTGTGCATGTACATTGGATATGTGTAATTTCGTAAAGGGATGTTGCTCGATTTTCATTGGAAACACGAAAATATCATTTATTTGGCAATTAGGTAAGAATATACAAGTCGGTGAAATTATTTGAACTTTAATCAGTAATGTTGTCTTACGGCATAAACAACATGAAACATACGAATGCCCCTATTTCACTACGAGACGAATTATCACGAATATCCACGAATAGGTGATTGTATAAATTCGTGAACATTCGGCAAAATTCGTGAACAGCAATTTCACTTGTACGAAAAATTCGTAGATTTTCATGCTGAAACCCTACGAAACAGATACGAATTATTTACGAACTGTTCACGAAATAGTTACGAATTGTGCGAAATAATTAAGAAACAGTTGCGAATACACTACGAATTTGCGTCCTTAATTCGGGAAATTCGTAAATGATTCGTAAGAAATTCAAACACGAGATAGTTACGAATAGTTTACGAAGCAACTACGAATTAAAAATTCGTAGTTGATTCGTGAACATTTTGGAACAAATCAAAATTTGTTCACGAATGCTACGAATTGGAGGAATGTTGCCGAATCATCCACGAATCTTTAACGAATTCCAAGAATTAATTACGAATTGTCTACGAATGTTTACGAATGTGAAAATGTTCTCTTTCGTGATGATTCGTGAAATAGGGGTATTAATGTCACTCTAACTGGTAGAAATAAAAATGTCGAAACTATATCTACGTTAGATAACAGTGAATTATAACTGTATATTCACGTGGTCACTTCATAGTTAGATAGTGAAAGATAAGGCCACTATTTATAACGATAACGCCAACCTACATTATGAAAGTCTTCATAACTGTAATAATTTGTTTCATCAATATATTGGCCAAAGGTAAGTAAACCCTATTTTAGCTGTTGGTTGGATAAAAATCATTACCAACATAATTTATTCTACCCCTCTTTTTAGATGTTCTATGTGGATATAATGCATATAATGTGAGTGTCCTTGGCACACAATGTTTACGACATGAGTGCATACATATTAGTATTTCCTGAGCGATAGCGCAGGATACACGAATATTTTAAGGCCTGTACCACGGGGTGTTTTTTCTTTTAATTTTTATGTGTTCATGTTTGTCTTTTATGATAAAAGTGTTTGCAGTATAGGTTTACTTATAAAGATTAAACAGCCCATTTCACGACCCTATTATCCGTTCATGTAAAAACGTTGTCACGTATAAGACGAAAACTGCTAACGGCCATTTTAGTGTGAACACATTTTAATAATTCGAGGATCCACGTTGCTTACTCGAATTATAACACCATATTTTAGAAGTCTATTATTGAATGAGAATGATTGTTTCGCAATTGGTAACATTTTTTCCATTTTGAAAAAACTCCTGAAAATGTGCTACAGTCCCTTTAAGAGACTGGCATGGGTACAATAATGCTCTATTTATTACCAAAGTAACCCAAATCCACACACTAATAGGCCGACTACAAGATGTCGCAACGACATACAGAACGCAACGTGATAGACAAACGTGGCGGCATAGCATCTTTGAAACACTATGAACCCCGATAACGCCGCTTTCAAGAGTATTTCACTTATATCGCGGCTGCTAGTATTATGGCAGGGAGAAAGCCCGCAATGCCATGTGGCTATTCACTGCGGTGAAACCTGCGAGCATCGGCTTGAACTAGCGAACCATGGGTGGTACTACTCTGGAATTCAGTGTAGCAGTGCACCCAAACCTAACTGCATGTAGAACAGTTCTCTGTTGCAGACAAAGTTGCCGTTCCCCTGGCGGGATTCGAAACCCGGACCTCTTGATCCGAAGCCGAACGCGCTAACCACTGCGCTATCCCGCCCCGTTTAGTATTTAGAAGTTGACGAGATGAAGGGTACATGTATAGATATTACGAGGGTTAAGCGTTTCGGTTTAAGAGCGAATTGAAGACCGTTATCAAGCAAAGAGTTAAATGATATAGACTTAGTCTATCTTTAATGATATTTCGTATAAGAACAGGAAGATTCTCTGGATAACTTCTTTAAAGGGGCAGTAGCACGTTTTTTCGATCAAATACGTCGATGAAATGTATTTGAAAAGTTATTTTACATATAGTAAAACACCCTTATCTCTTCGGAAAATCAAGTTAAAAATGAGTGTACATGGCTCAGTACGGCAATGGGACTCGTTTTGTCATTCGAAATAATAAATTGTGTTCACAATAAAATGGCCACCATGCATTTTTTGCTTTATACGCAACACCTTTATTACTACTACGGATATTGGTTTGTTTAATAAGATGTTTTACCCTCTAAAGTAAATTTAAATGACACAAACTATCATTAAAAATAGGAAATTTGAAAAAATAAATATTGCCAAAAACGTGCTACTGCCCCTTTAATGTGAAAATATACGACGTTTCGGATTATATACCCACTCCTTCATCTTTCAAACATTCCACCTGGTGAAAGGGTGTAATATACTTCTTATGTATGCCACTTCTAATTGCCCTTCAAATACTTGCAACGGCATTTTATATGGCTTTATTTCCCTTGTGTTATTGTGTTTCGCAGTGTCCGGTGACTGTCCAAACGGTTTGACTAAATTCGGTGACCATTGCTACTGGGCGTCCAGGCACAAACTGAATTGGCTCTCAGCACAGGTGACTACCATTTACTCAATATATAGTCTAATTGTGAATTGTTGAATTATGTCCTGGTATTAACGAAACAAGGAATTGTTTTGTATGTTCCTTCAATTCATAATTGTATAGTTAATGTGTATATGTTTGGACTCACCGGTACCCTAAAGAAAGTAAAGTGTATTTAGGGCCCGTTCATATGGCAAGATTTGTAGGTTTGACCTCATGTATCTTTAACCTGTGATGAAGTACATGAAACTGCAAGTATAAAATGATACTAGGAAAATTGTTTTCAGAAATCATCACACTTAATAACGTCGCTCAATTTAGTTAAAACCAGATGTAATGGTATACGAGAGGGTTCAACAGTTTTGAAAGCTTGGTATTAATGTTTACGTAAACAGCGTCAGCTTATAGCAGGTGTTAATAATAATATAATAGTGACACATGTCAAAACAATTTCTAGACACAACAGTTATTTGGATATATCAGCTGCACTGGCCAAGGGGTATCCTAAATCATGGATTCTCTTAAAGGTACATCCATTGTGTTGTTGGGGGTCACATATTGCATATGTTATAAATGGTGTTACTTTATCGAGAAGTACCGACTGTTACCGAAAACTACCATTTTGATGATGGTTGACTTAGCATATTGACAATATGAAGGTAAAAGTAGTGATTTGGGGTGATGAGACAAATGTATGAAACACCATCTTGCACCATCAGCGAACACGTTTTCGCCACCCTACTACAATACCTTGATTCCCTGGACGAATAACTCTCGCATGGCTAGGAATAACCAGCCAATGAAAGAAGTGAGATTCGAGCAATACAGGCAGTACCCGGATGAGATAAGCTATGATCGATATTCAAATCACGAAAATTCATTAACTTACAAATTGCATACTTTATATAGTGAGTGAGTTGGGGTTTAACGCCGTTTTCAAGAGTATAAAAATTTTCACTTATATCGCGACTGCTAGTATTATGACAGGGAAAAAGCCCGCAACGCCATGTGGCTATGCACTGTTGTGAAACCATGGTGAACTACGCTGAAATTCAGTGTAGCATTGCACCCAAACCTTACTGCGTGTAGAACAGTTCTCTACTGCAGACAAAGTTGCCGTGCCCCTGGCGGGATTCGAACCCCGGACCTCTTGATCCGAAGCCGAAGGCGCTAACCACTGCGCTATCCCGCCCCCTACTTTATATAGCGATGAGTTCTCAGCCTACAGCACAACGAGCTTCATTGGGCTCAGGGAATCAGGGTATTGCAGTAGGGTAACAGATACAAATATATGGAGCAAGATGGCCAAGCACTGAAGAGTGTTTAGGCCAAAATAAGAAAGAATTTGTTTCTGGTTTCCGCCCGCATCAGTTTCAAACCCACGCCTCAGATCTTTTTTTCTAGGTTTTAACAAAAGAAAGGGGCAGATAACTCTTCACAAAATTTTTGACATTGAAAATGGAGTGTAGGGGTGATATTATTGACCATTTGGAATAGTAACGCATATTTAAGAGGGTTTGAGCTTTATTTATATAAGTAAGTGTCTTAATTTAATTTGTTTTTTTTAACTGGTGATAAGTTTGTAAAGAATGGAACGTATCTCATCATTCGAAAAAAGTAATGTCGCAAGAAAAATAATCGCGTCATGGAATCATATTTCCCAGACTTTAAATACCAGAAACTTTTATATTTTTTATTTTTGGGCCTTATTTACAGGAAGAATGTGAAGCCAAGCAAGCGAACCTAGCATCAGCAATGACGCAAAAGGAGAGTGGATACATCCATGCTTTTGTGAAGGAATTGAACTTCGGAGGTATGTTTTGTGTTCCCTTGGAATCTAGGTCTCATGTGCTATGCTTGATTCGTTTAAGCGGCGTATAAACCGACCACGTGTCCGGCGTACTCCGTTCCTGGACCAGGCTGAAGTTGAAACAAGTGTATCGACGTACAAACAGGAATACGTCATCATCCCTCAAACTAGCTTCAATAAACATGTCATTTATATCATACTATTATATTTTGAAATTATTTTAAAACATGTGTTAATATGTTATTAACGTGTAATGCATTGTTTTAAAGAACCAGTAATATTTCAAAATAAATAATCCGTCTAATTGTCAAAAGCAAATTCATTAAAAATAATAGTTATTGACTGTCGCAAGGATAACATTTGTCTGCCAGTATACGCCGCCTTCGCCGGTCATTTCGCTGGAGCATTCGGAGTACGCCTTAGGCGTACGCCGGTTTCCAATCAAGAGATTCGCCGTACGCCGGTTAGTGCGCCGGGTTCCAAATCAAGCATAGCCAATATCTTTGTTTATTATAAAAAAGATTGATGGAGCGATATAGCGTGATATTTAGCACGAATAATTCCGAATCTAGATGTCCTGTTGGAAATCCAGCCTTGTCGACTGTATCTACTACAGACGTTTATATATGTCATTTATAGGGACACTTTGCGATTTGACATGTCATGTCCGACGTATTTTTCAAACACGCTCCGTCAAGATTGTTAAACTAAATATCTGATTCCTTACATACACTGTTTGAAAAAAAGTGTATTTTATAATAGATAATAATACAGTTACGACAAAAACATATTATTTTTTATTAATGAAAACCAACCCGCAAAGAAATTGGATCCTTGATAGCTCAGACTGTGAAAACCTAGCTCAACAATAAACAAAATTCAAGGTTCGAATCCCACTTTCACTTTATATCAAACTTTAACACGGGAAAGCGGTGGAATCCGCCCTCCGAGTCCGGCTTTTTGGGGATTCCTGTTTTCTTGGGTTCTTGTAGGTTCTAGTTTGACGAATCTTTAATCATTGAGGCTATGAGATAACAAAGGGTGGTTATGGCATTCACACGACTGATCAAAATTAAGTACACCGTAATTCCATGACATTACCGCATTAGAAGTCAAAAGGCAGTGTTCCGCTCAAAGATGTAACCTTGATTTTTGATAATAAAAATAATCGCAGTCTCGTGTCTTCTGATAACAAATATATCAACACTCATTGATAAAAGTAAACATATCCCCCGAAAGCCTCGGATATTTTATCAACTCATGCTTATATAATGTTGATATCAGAAGTCACTTGGAGAAAAAGTTCTCAATTATGTCTATATTTGCTTCCACACTTTCATGAGAAGATGTGTTGCAGAGCATGACAGCCTCTGGATTGGACTCAATGACATCCTTCGTGAAGGCGAATGGATCTGGCGGGACACCAAGGAACAGGCTCAGTATCACAACTGGGCCCCTGGTGAACCGAACCAGTCCTCCTCCAAAGAACAGGACTGTGTTGAACTATATGGCAAGGAGGATCACCGCTGGGGGGATATAGAGTGCTCGGCCTTGAACTACTTTATCTGCCAGAAGAAGTAAGATTATACAATTCATATGGATGTTGTTGTTGCCCAAGCGAAAATTGTGATATCCTCCTTTACTGTACACAACGGTATTTCATTATACCCCCTTATTGTTATACCCAACGTATTGTTTGCTATGGGGTCAAGTTAATGTGTATGGGCATTATCTATATAGATGCTAGATTGACAGATAAATGACAGCAGTTAAATTCCATATATGCTTCATTATTATAAGGAGGGGACATTTTCTGGATAACAACTTCTTTAAAGTGAAAATGCACGACGTTCCGCAGGATAGAATTACTCCTTCGTAAGGTTTAAAAGGTCATTAGGTCATTCCACCTGATGGAGTAAGTATTTACTCCGACACGTCGTACATTCACATCAAAGAAGTTGATATTCAGAAAATCGGATAATCTGATCATTTGCTTGATTTGCTTGATAACAGTGTTAGAATCTGCACCGAAACGTCGCACTCCTGCAATAAAGAAGTTGTAAATCCATAAAACTCGTTCTCCTTAATTATTAAAGTTTCGACTTTAGTTTTTAAAACGGTTTATCCACATTTGAGGCTAAATGTTTAAAGTTTTTTGGAAATATACGCCAAGAGGATGTTTGTTATAATTGACAAAAACAAAGATGAAAGAATGTAAACATGCATGCTCTTGTGAAATGACAGTTTACAAGTTTATAGTTCATGTATTTAGCACGTACTCGTATGTTTATTGCACTTATAAAGTAGGGTATATTGGGTTTTTTTGCAGATTGCACGATGATGTCATACCCGTTGAACCCGTGTTTGGGTAACTCGATTGGCAAGAAAGCAGGAACTAGTTCCACCTGCATTCGCAGGAAATGGAATTGAAAGGTTATTTTTAAAATAAAAGGTTCTGAAATAAAAAAAAAACATTATGTTCTTGCCGTATTCATTTGAACAAATTAACCCTGTTAATGAAACAACTTTTTATGAATAATAAATTAAATAACCTACGGATACATTTTAACTTACATGTAACTCTTCCCGTGAAAATTGATTAAAAACCCAGGTACATCCATTCCAATGTCCGCATTGCTATATTCTTTACAATCTGATGTATTTTATTGAATCTTGACCACGAGATCAATGTACAGGCACCAGCCGTTTTCTGGACAACGGCATCCGAGCCTACCACGCTTTCGTGGGATGACGCGCGCCCTGATTTCATCAGCGCCCCGACCACCATTGTTCTTGTGAAAAAAATTGTCATCGACTTGCAATATTGTGTGACGGCTCTGATTTATCAATCGAGCACATGATGGACTATCTAGAGTGAAAACTGAAGGGGTAGAATTCAGTTTGACTCAGTGAGAGAACTTTTATTTGAGCGTGGAGGAATGGTGAAACATCGTCGATGACGTCATCAGGCGTCTAGTAAGCTCCGTGGCTTGACGTGTTTTCAGCGTGTATTAAGAGCAATGGAGGCCATATCAAATAATGTCAGTGTTTCATAAATGTTTGCTCTGCAAATTGACGTTTCCTCCAATTCAATGCGTTACGTTACGTTACGTTACGTTACGTTACGTTACGTTACGTTACGTTACGCTGATATTGTATATGTCACTTTAGTGGAATTTTGAACATTTGATAATCACAGAATTTTTTTTTTTAAAACATTAATTCACTGTATTATCAACGTATAATGATTATGTTGATAACACCAAATAAATGTTGGTATAGCTTCTTTTGCTCGCCATTTTTTCGTAAGACCGTTAATCATTATGTGCCAAGCAAATTCTTTGCACATGATTACATCTATATCTATCAATGTATAATTAAACGCTTTCAGTGGTTTTATTGGTTATGTGTCTGCGTTGTACTCTTTGCCACACGGCTTTTAATGCAGGCGATAATTTCTCTGCTATACCTCTTTACCTCTTTAAACGGCGGATGAAGAGGATGTGTATAAATATCACGTATCAACTTCCACGGATAGACGCCGTAGAAAAACATCCTGTTGTCGACGCTTTCGGCTAAAACAGCTTCAATGATATATGCTCTTATTGTGGATTTCCGGTCCTTAAGGAAAGCGGAGTCGTCTGACGTTTATCTTCAGATATATCAACCCTTTTCTTTACATAGTGTGAGCTATGTATGTTACAGAAAAAAGAAGAAATTATTTATTCCATTAACGTGTCAAACATTATGTCGGCAACATACAATCAAATATACATATTAAGACAAATAACATAAGCTGTCTGGTAAAAAATTGGATATGAGCAACTAATCTACTAAAAACGCTGACGAGCTAAAACTGATGATTTCTTTGGGTTTTTTTAATATACAAGATAGTTGAAGTAAATCCTTTCTTGCTACATGCAGTTGTATATGTATAAGCTAAAACACTCCCAATCCAGATCAGTGTATTTCGAATCAGTGACGTATTCCCATTTATGATAGTAAATTAGTTTATCAAAATGTGTGAGTCCGTGGTTCGAATCCTGCCAGGGGCATGACGACTTTGTCTGCAGTAAAGAACTGTTCTACACGCAGTAAGGTTTGGGTGAAATGCTACACTGAATTTCAGTACCACCCATGGTTCGCTAGTTCCAGTCGATGCTTGTAGGTTTCACTGCAATTCATAGCCACATTGTGTTGTGGGCTTTCTCCCTGCAATAATACTAGCAGCCGTGATATAAGTAAAATACTCTTGAAAGCGGCGTTAAATCCCAAATTACCTCACCTCGTATTTGAAGAAAATGGGACGACGTTGACAATGTTCCGAAATTTTAGATCTCGTTCGATTTGGGATTTCAACCAATAATATGGTAGACCATTCCATATTTAAATCTCTGCTCTAGGTGTTCAGGTATCGTTACATCAGTCAGATCACTTACACCACCTTTGACCGTCCATTTCAATGTGAACACCTTAAATGGCCGCTCGAAGTAAGGGACTCTCGTGGCCTAACCAAACTACATGTATCTACATTGGTTTTAAAACTATTTTTATTGATTCAGGATTATTATTTAGTCAATGGTAATGTTTTTACCTTTGTGAAAGCACTTTATTTCAGTAAGGGCGGCGTGCTACAGCGCCTTTAAGACTCTGATACCTCTTCAATTTCAGAGATCTTGTCATAGACTTGCCTTGGCGTTTTAGAAACTTGACGCTAGACAATGCATGTCAGTGATTGTCCATTTACGTTGATGAAGCTACGAGTCGTGTTTTCTCTCAGTACATTGGAAATACCATATCATAACAGTAATCAATTAAAGGGGCAGTAGCACTTTTTTTTTGCCCAAATAAGTCTATGAAATGTATTTGAAAAATAATTTCACCAATGGTAAAACACCATTCTCTCTTCAGAAAATCAAGTTAAAAATGAGTGTACATGGCTCAGTAAAGCCATGGGGATCGTTTTTGTCATTCGAAATAATAAAATGCGTTCACTATAAAATGGCTGCCATGCAATTTTTGCTTTATGCGCAACACCGTTACCACTACTACGGATAATTGTTTAGTATTATTGGATGTTTTACCCTCTTTAGTACATTCAAATGGCACAAACTATCATTATTAATAGAAAATTTGAAAAAATTAATTTAGCAAAAAACGGACTACTGCCCCTTTAAAGGTCCTGCTAGTTATAGGTTAATGTTGTCATTCCTTGTCATGTTTCCATGGAAGAATAAATCGTCTGAAATATATTAAGATTGATTCTTGAAGACCATTCAGCAAAGAAACTGCTCTATGCGGAAATACTATGATGGGACTTACTTGCAGTATTAATTAAAGGAAATATTAATTATAGGCTAATGTGTTCCTTCCTTGACATCTATCAAGTCGAACAATAACTCGTCTGTAGTACATAAATTAAGCTCGGAGTGCATTTAGCAAAAGTACGGCACTGCACATACATATGCGCAATTCCAGTGTTTGGAAATTAGTTATACTAATATATTAGAACATGTTTTATCAAAGCAATTTAGTATTCCTGAGAGTTCAAAGACCAGCTAAATATCATATGTAAAACATTTAGGAAATATAAATCCCAGTTGTCTATAAACCATCCCCCATCTTGGCTACAACCTCATAATTTATGTTAAATGTTCTCTTGTTTATCTAAGGATTGCAGTAATTTATTCAACAGATATACATAGTCGTGAAAAAATTTAACATGGCGATCAATAGGAAACGTTTTTATTTAGATATCGCATGTACACATGTAGGTAAAATGCATGACATTAGTTAAAGTGTCGTCAGAAAATTTAATTTGAATACACTTCAAGCTGAGATGGTTTCGAATCAAGCTGGAAAGTTTTACAATGATCCAACCGGAACTCATTTCATGAACATAATTTATCCCAGGTTAAATCAACATGACCACTGACCATGAGCACTGACCACAAGTTTCACTACTCCCGTGCGGGTCAGTGATCGGCCCTTCAGACTCTTGGTTTTTCATCCATGAAGCGGTTCACCGATTGCTGAACTTCATTGATAGCGGTTATCTGAGCTACACAAAGGACCACGTGCCACCTCATGTGTATATAACAATACGCACTTAAAGGGGCAGTAGCACGTTTTTTGCACATTTTATTTTTTCAAATTTCCCGTTTATAATGATAGTTTATGTCGTTTATATTTACTTTGGAGGGTAAAACATATTTTTACACAAACCAATTATCTGTAGTGGTAGTAACATTGTTGCGTATAAAGCAAAACTTGCATGGCGGTCATTTTATTGTGAACACATTTTATTATTTCGAATGACAAAAACGATTCCCATGGCTTTAAGGAATCATGTAAATGACTTATTTCAGCGACAAAACGTGCTACTGCCCCTTTAATGGAAACATAACCGTTTCTTTTAATGGAACTATATATTTAAATGCAATTGATACACTTTATTCATATAATAAACTAGCGGCCAAAAGAAACCATACAAATACAGAGTCGTGCAAAAAGTATTCGGACGGTGAAGCCATTTCCATAGACTTACATGTTAATTTAGTCTGGGGTAAATAATTTTCATAGATAGGATATTTGTCCGATCCTATTCACATGTATCATGTTTGTGAGGAATCATCTTGGCTACAACCTCATAATTTATGTTTAATTTTCCGTTTTATATATAGGAAATGACAGTAATGTCATCAACATATATACGTAGTTGTGATAACATTCAACGTGGCGATCTATGGGACCCGTTTTTATTTAATGTACACACGTAGGTAAATCGGATGACATTTGTTAAATCGTCGTCAGAAAATTTAATTGAAAGTGTGTACTTTAAGCTGAGATGTTTTCTATGATGGCTGAGAGGGGCCATTTGATTTCGTGTTAACTTTCCAACACGAAATCGCGAAATCGCGAAAAAATCAAAACGAAATCGCGAAATTGTGAAACGAAATCGCGAAACAGGGAAACGAAATCGCGAAACAGCGACACGAAATCGCGAAACAGCGAACGAAATCGCGAAGGAGCGAAACGTCCGCGAAACGAAATCGCGAAGGAGCGAAACGCCCCCGAAACGAAATCGCGAAGGAGCGAAACGTCCGCGAAACGAAATCGCGAAGGAGCGAAACGTCCGTGAAACGAAATCGCGAAGGAGCGAAATCGCGAAGGAACGAAATCGCGAAGGAACGAAATCGCGAAGGAGCGAAAGAGCGAAATCGCGAAAGAGCGAAATCGCGAAGGAGCGAAACCGCGAAGGAGCGAAATCGCGAAGAAGCGAAATCGCGAAGGAGCGAAAGAAGAATTTTTCAGTTCCCTGTATATAGTAAGTAAGATCGGATGTTTGAGCAAATAATCTGATGTCCTATAATTGTTTTTTTAACGTAACATGAACCGGTATACAAAGCAATTATGTATTATAGAATCTGCATGTTATATTTGTCTTTATGTGTAGTGTTATTTGTTAGAAATATATACACTGGAATTCTAATTTCGAAAAACTTTTAAACTTGTTGGTGATTTCTTTTATCTCTTTAAATTATAAACCGTTATATTTTACGCTTCGTATACTGCATACTTCGCTTCGTATATAAAATGATTTTATCCAATATATCAAGTTTCAACATCACATATCATAGAGATCTTGAGTGTAATTTTAAACAAAATATATCATTCGTGGGATTCGAACCTTAACCAAGGACAAGAGTAGAACAGACGGTCAAGGCAGTAACCACTAGACAACACATCACCTCATCGGCTTTTGTCACGAATTGTATTCATTAACTACATATACAGAAAGAAACTACTGTATTTTCTTTCTACTTCTATGTCGTTTAAATAGAAAGAATGATAGTATTTACTATAAAGAATGCGACGTTTCCTAACTTTCGGTGTTGATAGGCCTGCAAACAAGGCTTCTAGTCTATCTATTAAAGTTGATCGCGAGGAAATGTCGCTTTAATTATTGTAAATCTGTCATTCGTCATGTCATAAAATTCAACGATATTTACAGATAATATTTCTAAAAAGTGGGTATGGTACCAACTACTTTGACGTCTTATGAGTAACTACAAAATTTAAGATGGTATTCATTTGTTCGATACCAGCTATATGTTACAGGAGTCGGCATAACATCTAAACCATTGTGCATGTTCCTTGATTTGTGAAATAATATGAAGCATTATTAAATGATATATTGCCACATTGTATTCTACCACAGACAGGATACAGCTTCATTATCAAACTTTCAAACTATAATTGCTATTTTTAGAAACATACGTTGAGTAAACGTTTCTTCTTATACATTGCAAACTCGTCGTGTGGTATTGAAATACACGAAGATGTATTATCATAAATATGCTAACTAAGAAAGAAGACCAAACGCGAGCCAGGAAGCGATATTTGTTGTTTGTTTAATTAATAACAGAGACATTTATATTTCATATGCAAATGAGAAATACCCTCGTTCAAACAAAGTTAAAAGATTTGAATACAAATCGTCGATTTGAATAAGACTATTTAAATTAGTATAACTTGCTTATTGGAATTTGGAACATTAATAAGAGTGAGGCACAATTTGCAAAAGGAGAAATCAAATCACAATGACCACATTATTTTTTAAACGTAATACAATTTGTATTTTCGGTATGTAGGTCAGTATTAAATATTTAAGACTGTTTAATCGAAATATGATGTCAAACGCAGTCATTCTTCGTTTAACAAAAACAACTATTATGAATCATAAATGGTATTCCAGATTATGACTATTTTAAAACTATGACAACCAAACGATACATGCGCAAAATTATACCGCAACTTATGAATGTATCCAGTTTGACAGTCATCATAACAGTGCGTGCTACAGTTTTCGCTGTACGGATAGGCGTGTTTACACTCCATCTGCGACAACTTCATCACTTTGAAGCTGTCGGCTTCGACGTTTTAATTATCGATTACAGGTTAATGAGAGCGAATTGTAATTATATTATTGCATCTATAGAAGGCCTAAAGGGGTACACAAGGCATAATAAGTCCTTGACTATCCAATTTACTGTCAAGAAGTGTGCTGTACAGTTCCTTTGAGTACTGTACGTACTCAAACTTATACAATTTTGGCGTATTTACTGTATCATCCTACGTGTTTAATACGCTTTAATTTAAGATTGATGTGTATTTTCTGAATATACCATTTATTTCCCAGTCCATAAACTATAATGTAGATTACAGTAAAATAGCTACAACGTATTAAGTGAATAACATTTTTATGGCATGTCCATTATATGATAAATTACGTATTATGTCAATCTGTCGACAGATAAATTTAGAATAGGTTGTGGCTAGATGACCAAAATGTGACAAAAGAATCATATTTGTATTGTGCATATGCATTTGATTTTTATAGTTGATAGTTGTATTGCAGTTTTTGATTCAAACCTGTTCGGAGTAGGTAATTTGTTTGCCATTTTAAAAAAAATATAAATGTATATGTTCAAATAAAGAGGAGATTCAAAATATCGTTCCTTCTTTCTTTGAATCTTAGAATAACTGTTTTTGCATTTTCTGCGGTGTCCGTTTCATTTTTAATTCATTCCAGTAGATCCTGCCACAACCTTTTGACAAACCATTCTTTATAAACCACACACACACACATATATATTTATCGTGAATGTTAAAGCGTATTATATAATTTAGGCATATGGCTTTTGAGTACGGATTAGATTAGTCATTAGATTTTAGTCAGTAGACTCAGTGTATCTAAGTTTATATGGCAGCTCTTGTTGGCGGCATTACTATTTTGACATATTCCAAAGTTACTCCTACTTACTCTTACTTCTCTAACAAATATAAACAATAACAAGTTACCTATTATACGTCGTTCATATTACCAGTTCGATTTTTTTGTATCGATCTTACATTGTCCTCAATTAACGTTACATTTATCATAAAACATGCAGCTTCTATATTATATAACTGCTTTGTATACCGGTTCATCGCCTTATAATATAATTGTCATGTTATGTTACAAAAAACAATTATAGGATATCGGATTATATGGTCAAACATCCGATCTTACTTACTATGAAGAGGGAACTGTAAATTCCTTATTTCGCTTCTTCGCTCCTTCGCGATTTCGCGATTTCGCGATTTCGCTTCTTCGCGATTTCGCTCCTTCGCGATTTCGCTCTTTCGCGATTTCGCTCTTTCGCTCTTTCGCGATGTCGCACTTTCGCTCTTTCGCGATTTCGTTTCGCGGACGTTTCGCTCCTTCGCGATTTCGTTTCGCGGACGTTTCGCTCCTTCGCGATTTCGTTTCGGGGGCGTTTCGCTCCTTCGCGATTTCGTTTCGCGGACGTTCGCTCCTTCGCGATTTCGTTCGCTGTTTCGCGATTTCGTGTCGCTGTTTCGCGATTTCGTTTCCCTGTTTCGCGATTTCGTTTCACAATTTCGCGATTTCGTTTTGATTTTTTCGCGATTTCGCTATTTCGTGTTGGAAAGTTAACACGAAATCAAATGGCCCCTCTCAGCCATCATAGTTTTCCAATCAAGCTTGAAAATTTGACATTGATCCAACCAGAATTTATTTCATGAAATTATGTATCCAAGACTAAATTAACATGCAAGTCTATGGAAATAACGCCACAGTCCGAATACTTTTTGCATCACTCTGTATTTCAACTGAGTCAAAAACAATATACTGCTACCGTACTAAGTTAGTATTTAATGTCTTGGATAAGTGTATGGTTCGTCAAGTAGTACTAAACATTTCACTCATAATGGCATGATACTTTTATTTCTACGTTTGTTCATCATCGATTGGGTGCTAACATCGCTATTTCAAGAGGACACACTTGTTTACATTTAAAGGGGCAGTAGCATGTTTTTTTGAAAATTTTATTTTTTCAAATTTTCCATGTATAATGGTAGTTTATATCATTTATATTTACTTTAGAGGGTAAAACATCCTATTACACAAACCAATTATCCGTAGTGGTAATAACCATGTTGCGTATAAAGCAAAAATTGCATGGCAGCCATTTTATTGTGAACACATTTTATTATTTCGAATCACAAAAACGATTCCCATGGCTTTACGGAACCATGTACACTCATTTATAAACTTGCTTTTCCAAAGTAATAAGGATGTTTTATCATTAGTGACGTTATTTCTCAAATACATTTCATCGACTTATTTGAGCGAAAAAACGTGCTACTGCCCCTTTAAAATTAAAATTTACAAAATATGGAAATTACGTTAATAAAAGGTTTTGTCGACACCATGGACAACATTGGACTCTTCATTAAAACTTGGTTTCTGTATGACGTCATAAAGACAAGCCAAACAGCCATAGTTCACTCTAGGTAGCGCTCCTATCTCGCCTTGTTAAGGAGATTCTAAAACGACGATTTTTTAAAAGGCGTGCTTTTCATAAACACAATAAGATTATGTTTAAAACGGAAAATTAAGGTTTGATGGCTTCTGAACACATTATATAACTATGTTTCAGTAGTATTAATCAGTTGTTGATTAAATAATATTCCCTTTTGTTGGCAGCGTTTCTTTTGGCCGCTAGTTTAGAAGTCATTTCCCTATATGAATGAATGCAGAAAATCGCTCGTTAAATCTCCGTGAGAAGAATAACGCTTATGCAGTAAATTAGGTGTGAGAAGGATATACTTACTGGTTGTGACGTACTTCCAATGACCGGCAGTATGTTCTATGTATTTAATCCATAGTCATGACGTCACTTTATTGTGTTTTCAGTTGATTATTATTTAGGAATCAACTGTTTATTGACTGTCCCAGTCAGGAGGGGTGTTGGGTTAAGACATTTTCAGTAATGGCTAATCGAGTACATTTTTCGAGACTGATGTAATTTGTCTTAGTGTACATGAATAGGATCTTAAAATATCTCTCAACTAGACAAGTTAATTTTTGTAATGCATGAACCTGGATTCGAACATGCAACCCTTCGCTTGGTAGTCGCTTCTAACCATTGGGCCACAAGACGCTGTTAGAAACCTTAGGATTGTTTGTCAGTAAGAATCCAACGTTCTATTCAAGGCACGGAAGGCATGGAAAGGCAGAGTTTCAGCTGTCAATCACTTCGCTTCGCGTGGAAGTTTTGCGCTGCACGTGCGTGGAAGAATCCATTTCATGAGGGCCGCAGCTACTTGTACCATATCCGATGAATGAGCACCGAAATTTGCCAAATAATTGATTTTGGTATTCCATAATTGAAATTTATTGTTTCAAATCTAAAATAATCACATATGCATGTTTCGTGAAGTCATACATGGATTAAGATGGAGAATGCATGAGGAGCAGTGGAGTCGTTCCACAGCTCCTCATGCATTCTCCGTTACGTATGAAGAAGAGAAGAAGAAGAATATTTTATTTACGTGTCACATGTCGTACATAAATAATATTGACATAAAACACATGATTATAAAAAAAACAGCACCAAGCCATCAGCCTTACGAGACACGATATGTTTATATATGTTGCAGCCCTTTGTCCTCTATAGCTGTAATAGCAACATCTCGACATAGCTATTAACTTAAGGAGAACGTGATAATGTCATTGACTTTAGTAATGGCAGGAAATATTTATAAGTACATGAACATTTGTAACTGAATTCGTTGATGTTAAAATTTAAGGTACCGTAAATCCTTGAATTAAAACCCGCCTAGTATAATCGCCGGGTCTACCTAATCTTTGAAATAAATAATGACCTGTCTTGAATAATCGCCTGGTTGAATTCAGCAGATGTTAACAAACAAGTGGTGGGTATCCTTTGCTAAATAATTATAATTTAATTTACAAATAATAATATTAATAATGTAGTCATATATGTATGCGGCTTTTAACCTCATGGCAGGAACTTCGTTTACAATATGTACAACTTTAAAATATACAATGAAGTTTTTGTTTAAATTGTACATTATTGTGTTTATATATTATGGTTTCGAAAAAAAAATCGCCTCCCTCGAATAATACCCTCAATAATCACAGGGTCAATAGGTGTTTGAATCTAATAATCAAGGAGCGGGGATTCAAGTATTTACGGTAATGGTATGAGGTTTATTCTTAATTTATCGTCGACACTGTCAATCCTATGAAAGCAAGATTCTAAGTGATTGACAATCTGTATCGATGGTTTTGATTGTCGAGTGTTAGTGATATCTATCGCTGACTAATACGATAGTAGAGTGAACAATAACACGAATAGAATAACGAATAGAATATAGTATAAATATTTAAATATAAATATCGTATTCTCCAACACGTACTTCATTGACTATAAATACTCGTGACCTTGTGTCACGTCACGAATGAAATTGTCAGAATTGTGATCAATAACGTTATATCCATTTGTAATGAACTAGCTACATGTGTGGAGGGACTTGTCTAATGGAACGATTTAATGTGAGGTTTTCAAATATATATTGCACAGATTTGCCTCTTGAGCCTTTGAGTTGTACGTTTATATTGCATCAACACGTATGAACTCTTTATATGTGTGAGATTATAGATGTATTCAAATTCTCTGTCTCTGTCTGTTTTTCTGTCTCTCTTTCTGTATCTCTGTATGTGTGTCTGTATCTCTGTATCTGTGTCTGTCTGTATCTCTGTATGTGTGTCTGTCTGTATCTCTGTATGTGTGTCTGTCTGTATCTCTGTATGTGTGTCTGTATCTCTGTATGTCTGTCTGTCTGTCTGTATCTCTGTATGTGTGTATGTCTGTATCTCTGTATGTGTGTCTGTCTGTATCTCTGTATGTGTGTGTCTGTATGTGTGTCTGTCTGTATCTATGTATGTGTGTCTGTCTGTATCTCTGTATGTGTGTCTGTCTGTATCTCTGTATGTGTGTCTGTCTGTATCTCTGTATCTGTGTCTGTCTGTATCTCTGTATGTGTGTCTGTCTGTATCTCTGTATGTGTGTCTGTCTGTATCTCTGTATGTGTGTCTGTATCTCTGTATGTGCGTCTGTCTGTATCTCTGTATGTGTGTCTGTCTGTATCTCTGTATGTGTGTCTGTCTGTATCTCTGTATGTGCGTCTGTCTGTATCTCTGTATGTGTGTCTGTATCTCTGTATGTCTGTCTGTCTGTATCTCTGTATGTGTGTCTGTCTGTATCTCTGTATGTGTGTCTGTCTGTATCTCTGTATGTGTATCTGTCTGTATCTCTGTATGTGTGTCTGTCTGTATCTCTGTATGTGTGTCTGTCTGTATCTCTGTATGTGTGTCTATCTGTATCTCTGTAAGTGTGTCTGTATCTCTGTATCTGTGTCTCCGTCTGTATCTCTGTATGTGTGTCTGTGTGTATCTCTGTATGTGTGTCTGTATCTCTGTATGTCTGTCTGTCTGTAGCTCTGTATGTGTGTCTGTCTGTATCTATGTATGTGTGTCTGTCTGTATCTCTGTATGTGTGTCTGTATCTCTGTATGTGTGTCTGTCTGTATCTCTGTATGTCTGTCTGTCTGTATCTCTGTATGTGTGACTGTATCTCTGTATGTGTGTCTGTCTGTATCTCTGTATGTGTGTCTGGATCTATGTCGATCTGTCGCTCTGTCCTGTCTATATCTGTCGGTCTCTCTGTCTAAAGTATGTCTAAGTCTCACTCTGTGTCTCTCTGTAATTGTATGTCTCTCTGTCTCTTACCTCTTTCCTTTCCCTCCGTCTTTCGTTCTCTCTCTCTCTCTCCCGCTGTTATTTATAAATCACAAGGTCGTAATTAAAAATACCAAAACAAGAATTAAAAAAAAACAATTTGACATTTCCCATGCTACCGCCTACACGAACATGATGGCCTGTCTTCAGTACACATATGCAGATCAGCTTCGTGCAACAATGTCAGGATTTGACTGATACTGGCATCAAAGAGTTGTTCTGCTGGCTGGAAGATCAGTAACTTCCTGTTTGCTAGAGTCTAATCCCGGTATTTGTCTGACAGATGATACAAAGCTAAATGGTATTGCATGACGTAGTTCAATAAACAATCTGATGCGGGGTAGTTCTTTTCACAATAAACTAGTTAAATGATACACATTTTCAATCATTACACGTGGTTAGGAATCGGACTAGAATGAGATTCACAGAAAAGCACATCGTCTCTTCAATAAACACATGTTTATGTACATGTTTTTATTGTTCCAAATAATACAAGTTTCATACAGATGACATCAAAAGCTTATTCAAATATATGAGTGTGTAAGTTCCCTATCAAATTCCACAGCAAAACATCATTCTGGATTAAACCACTTCTTGAAAACCTATATAAATAATGAACTATTTGTATATGAATTATTCACCGGCAACACCTCCTTTAAAACATTATCTTAAATATTCGATTTTGCCATATGTGCCAGGCACCATAATTATATAAAATGATATATATTTTGGCGGAAATATGCGACAGAAGCTGAAAGCACACGACAAGTTATATTGTTTAAACATGTAACTGAACCGGTATGGTATTGTCTTTTCCAAGGCTTCGCACTGTTGTGTAAAGTCCCGCAATTGAGCACTTCATCACCAATGAACTTTGTATGAGAAAGAGTTCTATAGATTAACATGTAAATGTATATCCATAGAACCTAGTTCCATTCGTGACTTTATAGTTTATGCCTTTCACAACTGTGACTCTTGTGGGGCGGGTACTGCGTCTCTCTGAGCTTTGTGAGCACATCTCACAGTGGACACGAAGAAAGAGCTCTACGGATTAACATGTATCTCCAGAGAACCTGGTTCCATTCATAACTTCGTAGTCTTTGTCTTTCACAACTGTGACTCTTGCGTGGCGGGTACTGCGTCTCTCTGACCTTTGTGAACACACCTCACACTGGACACGAAGAAAGAGCTCTACGGATTAACCTGTATCTCCAGAGAACCTGGTTACATTCATAACTTCGAATTCGTAGTCTGATCTGTGTCTTTTCACAAATGTGACTCTTGCGTGGCGGGTACTGCGTCTCTCTGAGCTTTGTGGACACATTTCACACTGGACACGAAGAAAGAGCTCTACGGATTAACATGTATCTCCATAGAACCTGGTTACATTCATAACTTCGAATTCGTAGTCTGATCTGTGTCTTTTCACAAATGTGACTCTTGCGTGGCGGGTACTGCGTCTCTCTGAGCTTTGTGGACACATTTCACACTGGACACGAAGAAAGAGCTCTACGGATTAACCTGTATCTCCAGAGAACCTGGTTACATTCATAACTTCGAATTCGTAGTCTGATCTGTGTCTTTTCACAAATGTGACTCTTGCGTGGCGGGTACTGCGTCTCTCTGAGCTTTGTGGACACATCTCACACTGGACACGAAGAAAGAGCTCTATGGATTAACATTATCTCCATAGAACCTGGTTCCATTCATAACTTCATAGTTTTTATCTTTCACAACATTGACTCTTGCGTGGCGGGTACTGCGTCTCTCTGAGTTTTGTGAACACATCTCACACTGGACACGAACCCTTGGCGGAGCTCCTGGTTAGTAATCAGGTAGGTGATGACGTTCGCAGCAGGCCTTAGTCTGAACAGTAGAAAGGCCACGAGACTGATATAGTAGCTCGTATGCACTGCGACAACGCCGAGGAGAGAGTTGAGTACACCGGGACCAACGTAGAAAGCCAGGAACTCTACGAAGACGAGCATCATCATCCTGAACACAACCTCGTCCTTCCGCTTGTTGGGTTTTGAGACTTTGTCCGTCGTGCCTGAAACCACAGATATGGCCGCCACTCTTTTTCTAGACTTCCTGGTGAAGATGTATATCTTGATGTAACAGACCACAACGCTGACTGTCATTGGTATGTACAGTGCAACAACCAATACGTACGTCGACGTCATGTCGCTGAACGTACAGCTGAGTCGGACCGGTTCGTAAACGACTTCACCTCCGAAAGCTGCGCAGATGACAACCGGAAGTACCCATGAAAGAAGTATTGCTCCCAGCAGCCACCTCACTTCCGTTATCTTGATCAAGAGATGGCTGTAACAGACCTGCAAGAGTCTGTATATTGCGATGACAGTGAGGATGCATGCAGTGGTACTGATGGTTCCGAATGTGACGTACGCCTGGAGGTGGCACACAATTGAGCCAAATGGAGGTCGGTCAGCGAGAAATATGGCAATGTTAAGCGGGACTGAAATAGACACAAATAGAATATCTGCCACCAGGAAGTTGCCTAAGAGTATGTAGAGTGGTCGTTGAAGCTTCTTGTCTAAGACGACGGCGAATAGTAGGATAGTGTTCCCGCAAAGGGTGATTGTGATGACGAATATCAGGATTACAACTGACGAATAAATACCGGCAAACGAGATCTGCTCACTAACTGAGCTGTTGGGGTGCATTTTCTTCCTTTCGTTGTGGTAGTTGTGGTCGTTAGTGCGTCATATCTGAAAAACAAGTTTTACAATTCATTATAAATTTATTTCACCTTCGCAAACGTATTGAAGTTCAGAGGAAGAAACACCTTAAGAAAGCTTTCTCACAATTCTGTTATACATTAGGTTTAAAGGGGCAGTAGCACGTTTTTTCGCTCAAATAAGCTCGAAAAATAATGTCACCAACAGTAAAACACCCTTCTCAATCAAGTAAACAATGAGTTTACATGGTTTGGTAAAGTCATGGGCATCGTTTTTGTAATTCGAAATAATAAAATGTGTACACATTAAAATGGCCGGCCATGCAATGTCTGCTTTATAAGCAACACCGTTATTACCATTTGGGATAATTGGTTTGTGTAATGAAATGTTGCATCCTCTAAATTAACTATAAATGACATGAACTATAATTATAAATTTGAAAAAAATAAAATTTTAATCCTTTAAAGTTAAAGTTAAGGTAGCTCAGACTTATTTTCCTTCTCCCGAGACTATATATTTAATTTAGCATATTCTGCTGGCTAGTGTTCTTCTCTTGGCTAAATTATTGTCTTAAGTTTTCTTTCAAGTTTTTCTACAATTGCAGGATGAAATGAGCCCTCTTCGTTTGGTCGGTGGAAAGGTTACGAAGCCTTCAAAATACTGCTTGAGCGGCATTCTAGAAGTTGGTGTTGTAGAGTAGAAAAGGATATTTATGGATGATCAACTTCTTTATTTAACAATGTCGACGTTTTGGTATGGATCCTTATATATGTATCAATCATCTATGTTTGCTTGATAACGGTATAAGGACATGCATGCGTGATAACCGTTTAAGGATATACACCGAAACGTCGTCATTTTGAAATAAAGAAGTTGATCATCCACAAATAATGTATTTTCGAAAAAGACGGTCAGAATTCTCATAAACGCCTCACTTAAGAAGCTGTCACTTCGAAATTATATATATTTTACTAGTATTGTTATGCAAAAATGTATACTTAAAATGTTGTAAGTTACATACATAAATAAATGATTTAATTTTATGACGTTTGAAATACAACAATGCCTCACTGTAAATGTGTACTCTTCTGGCATGTCGTTTCTTTATAAAAACTCCAAAAAGGTTAAACTTTATTTTGGAAATAAAATTTGCTTACGCAAGCAAAAAATTAAGATTCTAAAATAGATCATTGTGCAATAACGATTGTCATATAAATGCCCACTATAGAAGTGCATAACAGAATCTAAAGCTTTACAGATGGCATGGTGACCGTAAAAGAAATAGAATGAATATAGCAGAAACAGAACAGAAACAAAACTAATTGAAAAGCCGTGAGCGAATGACGAAGACAAATATATAACGAAATGCATGTACTAAATAATAAGAAACTGTCTTTTTAAGAGAGAAGTACGGGAGCTATGGTTTCGGGGGTTTCTTTATGTGTAATATTCGTACATTGTTGTGAAAACGGTTGGCTGATTTAGCTCTATTGTTATTGTTTTGTTAATAATGTTTGTTACATCCATAATAAGAATAATGAAGCTCATACCAGCTTTAACATCGTTTCTTTTGACGTTCAGTATAGAAAACGTATTCAGAAAAACTATTTGGCTATTCTCAACCAAAATCAATGACCTTGAAATTAATGGCCGTGTTTATGAAATCGACATTGACATTAGGCCTTTAAGCCTCATTTCACTAATCACTAAGGTGATCGAAAGTCAGTAAGAATACCACAGTATAATGTTAAAGAATTAAGCTAAGCTGAGGTTGCCGCGTCTTCTTGGTCAAGTAGATAAGTACATATGCACTGACCAAACTGATGTATTCGTTAATGTACATAATAAATATAGTCAAAGAGCATCACCCTGCGTTATACGAGTTCCGACAACCAGATTGATAGAGCACCAGCGGAACTCACTCGAGTGGAAAATAAACAGGAAGTGCTGCGTATAGATCCCCCATTGTTCCTTATGACATTAGGGGTAATTACCTTCTGATCTATCCTTTTAGCTTTTAGCTACAGTTGCAAGTCACGATGGATTATCCAACAGACAAAGCAGCGATGCTTGAGATGCATTTGCAACGAAATGAGTCCAGGATTGATATTTGGCTTTTGATAATAACAGACTTAGAAGAACAATAACTTTGGTTTTGTCGTACATTGTAAGACAAATGTTCTGTTTTTAGAAACAAATGGATGCGGTATCCATTAAAGATTATTTATTCAATGATTATTTAAAACAAATTTCATTGTTTGATTTGGCATACATGTAGAGTATTTTTTTGACACTGTATGAAACGGTTCCGTTGTATGGAAATGAACATTTCGGGTATGAAGGATTCTGTTCCGGTACTGGATATACGAAAATGGTTAATATATAATTATGCTCTATTCGTGGAAAATCAATTGGTAAGAAAATAAAGTGGAAATTCGAATTTCTCTGCAAACGTTTGAAAGAAAGTGTTGAGTAATAGTCTAAGGCTCTTTCTGCTACACATGTATCAAAAAATGATTTTCACTAAGAGACTGAAAACTGATTTCAATAAGCTGTAAAATAACTTTTATGCAATGGAAAATATATAAAAGAAAACAAACAAAAAAGAAAATAGACAGCTACGTCATTGAAACGAAGACGAGGCTTGTTGATAGTTTCAATTATGCAAATTGATAAAGAATTTGAAACACATGCCATTTATATAGTGAACAAATGTAACATTGTTATATTTGGGATCGAACTATCTGCAATAGTACAAATTTGTGTACTTTTTCAGATTTGTTTGAATTCCTCAAGGACTCGTCTCGAAAAAAGTACAAGTATAAAAATTGTTGCAGATAGTTTTATTTGTTTTCTCACAACATGTCTGAGCTATTTCGTGCCCCTTTTTCGGGTGGATGATAATTGCACTTATTTACTTAATTTGAAGATTATTATGTTTCAATATCACCCCCAAAGGTTATCAACAAAAAAAGGGCCTAAATCTAACAAAGAACAAATTGTATAATGATATAAAGAGAACATAGTAACTCCTTACTATACATTTCCACGTAGTGGTTAATTGATATATTATTCGATACAACAGAAGGATAACATAAAGATATTTCGGGTCGGGACCAAAGAACATGACATGATGTTCACATTAAACGATATACCTTTTTGCCGACTACCGACAAACAAGCCCCGCTAGGAACTCTTTGACATGCTGTGTATGATCAGTGCCACCGGAAAGGCAGGACATTCTCAAATCCCTACTAAATAAAAACTTAGTGGTATTCGTGAATTCCTACAAAGCCTATGTCTCGTGTCACATTAAAGATGATTGGATATATCGAGACACAGTGAGGTCTGCGCGAGTCTTTTTCAGTATCACGACATTTGGTTTAAAGGCGCTGTAGCACGTTTTTCTTACAGAAATAAAGTGATCTCACGAAAAGGTAAATAAGTGTTACCAATGGCTAGATAATAATCCTGAATCTAAAACGAATGTACATGGTTCGATTAAGCCATGCGAGTCTATTTCCCTTCGAGTGGTCATGTCAATGTGTTCACATTACAATGGCCGCTCGAAGGTAGTTCAATTGATATTACTGTTGTATAGCGATACCTAAACACTAAGAATAAAATTTCAGTGAAGGCACCATGATGGAATGGTCATTCATCTCGCTGTCTGAACTCTCAAATGGGATCTACATCTACAAATCTACATCTCACACCACCGTCGCTTTATACGTGTACAATTGTGTTCAAGTACGGATAACCATTTTCTATCGGATCGTGTAGAAGGAGATATTTTACCCTCTAACATAACAATATATTGTATAACCCTTTAAAGGTGAGGTGAGTTGGGGTTTAATGCCAACGTTTAACACTTATATCGCGGCTGCTAGTATTATGGCAGGGAGAAAGCCCGCAACGCCTTGTGGCTATGCATTGCGCTGAAACCTGCGAGCATCGGCTTGAACTACGTAGCATTGCACCCAAACCTGACTGCGTGTAGAACAGTTCTCTACTGCAGACAACGTTGCAGTGCTCCTAGCGGGATTCGAACCCCGGACCTCTTGATCCGAAGCCGAACGCGCTAACCACTGCGCTATCCCGCCCACTATAACTTATAAAAAGAAATTGAGAATTTGAGAACATAAAATATGCAAAAAACGTGCTACAGCGCCTTTAAGTGTGTCAAAATGTACATTTATCAGGAAGATTGGTTCTTCCATAATTTGAAAACATGAAGTAGCCTTCCAATCATCCAAACACCCTTATTATTAAAGGTACATCCATTGTGTTCTTTAGGGTCACTTGTGCTAAACGTTATAAATTGTGTTATGTTATCGAGAAGTACTGACTGTTGCCGAAAATTGCCATTTTGATCTTAATCAACTTAGTTAATTGACGATGTGAAGGCAAATGTAATGATTTCTGATCGAAAACCGGACAATGTACCGCGTATGGCGCGCGCCAATGAGTCAAACGTAATTTTGGAATCTTATTTATAACAGACAAACTGATAAATTTGGGTTGATCATGTTAAAAGGTCATATAACTACTGTGTATGTAAATGGAAGTGCAGTTTCGGTTTCTGCACATGCATAATGAAGTTACTCTTTTTTAATTGGTAACTAGTAATTATGATATATTTGGTGATTGGGGATGTATATACAAGCTGAGTGAATTTATTTGCACTGTAAACAGCAAATATGGTGTGTCGGAACGTTTAAAGCCTAATAACAATTTATAAAACATAATGGATGCACCTTTAACAGTATACACAATATACATAACTTCTCAGGTACACGGTTACTTTGAGCAAACAGATGACAATGTACATTAACATTGCCATAAACTAGAAGCTTGAAATTAAACTTCCTTCTAAAATAATTTTAACATTTTAAAAATTCTTACAATATAGTTTCTAGACTTGATCGAAACTTCAGCATTACTGAAAGCATTACTAATATAACGCATCTGGTATCGGTTGAGTTGTACCCCTCAAAAAATATTCCATTGCTACACAGATTATTTTATCCAAAATGTGCCCTTTCCTGTTAACTTTGACATTATCCTTTAATATAAAGCTCTAGTATATGTTAAACCAAACAGCCATACAACAGACATGGTTATAAACTTATCCTTCTCAACTTGCAGACCGGAAGGTTGCTTACTTCAGTTATATAAACTGAATTTAAGATATCAAATTTCACAAACTCAAAAACAAAATGTTTTCTAACGTAGCTGAAGTTAAAGGAGCTGTAGCAGGTTTTTTGCAAAATTTTTTTTCTCAAATTTTCCATTTATAATGATAGTTTATGTCATTTGTATTTACTTTAGGGAGTAAAACATCTTATTACACAAACCAATTATCCGTAGTGGCCATAACGGTAAAACAAATATTGTATGACTGCCATTTTAATGTGAACACATTTTATTATTTCGAATGACAAAAAACGATCCCCATTGCTTTACCGAGCCACGTACACACATTTTTAACTTGATTTTCCGAAGAGAGAACGGTGTTTTACTATTGGTGAAATTATTTTTCAAATACAGTTCATCGACTTGTTTGAGCGAAAATACGTGCTAATGCCCCTTTAACATTTACATGTACAGTAGAACACGGATATAGCGAACACGGATAAAGCGAACACACGGTTATAGCGAACACATGGTTATAGCGAACACATGGTTATAGCGAACACATGGTTATAGCGAACACGGATAAAGCGAACACATGGTTATAGCTAACACGGATAAAGCGAACACATGGTTATAGCGAACACGGATAAAGCGAACACGGATAAAGCGAACACATGGTTATAGCGAACAAACGGACATAGCGAACAAATTTGTAAGTCCAATCAAAAACCCTATATAATGCCAAACGTGAAAAGCGAACAGCGGATATAGTGAACTGAATTCTTTGGTCCTTGGATTTCGTTATATCCATGTTCTTCTGTACATCAAAAGAAACACATTTGATCAAACATTCTAAAGACAGGAGAAACATTAAAACTTACCATATTTTTCAAGCTTCGGTAACAGAGTCGGCGTGCATCCTTGTATCTCTGTATATATATGTACAGTCTACATGAGATCTGTCTCTCCCACGTACTAACACAAGTCGACTGTCACGCCCACTATCGATCGAATACTTGATACTTCTGCGAATGGTCGGAATCGATTAATTGAATAGAGATTATCTATTATTCAAGGTTCGTTAACAAATGGGGTGACCAAAATCAAAGGTAAACATTTTTGAGTGAATTTTGTTATTTTTATATACTGTAATTATAACAAACACAAATATGATTACATGACTAAGACATGTATTTCAAAATCGTGTTTTTATTTCATTATCACCGAAACTATTAATGTTACCGAAATTGATTTTGTAATTATTGTTTTTACTTGATCTAACTTTTGAATTATGACGAACTGTTCAGAGAGATTCCTCCAGGTTTATGAATCATGATCTGAACATTGAAAACATAAACAAAATCAGCTGATCGCCAAAACGAATCACTTGTATCAAAACCCAAATTATTTCATATGGAAAGTTCTTTATAGATAATACCATTCCGGTTTAATCCCTTAGAGCAGACTGTAATTAAACAACAATGTCATAAATAAAATGTCCCATTTAGGGTAACTTTTTTTTAAATTCGAAGATTTTGCTGTAACTTTCCTATGCAAGACATAACTCTTGCCAGTCTCCATTACTGGCTGATTTAGGCCTTGCAGTATTTCCTTAAGAAATCTGTGTTTAGAAATCCAGGCCCGCTATGCATTTTTGGTGCAGCGATTCACTGTCTTGACACAACAAACCGAGGGAAATACCGCAAGGGTTAAATCAGCCAGTAAACCAGACTGGCAAGAGTTATGCCTTGCGTTTGGAAGTTGCGTGCCGTCTTGCTAAGTGGAAACGTACTACAGTTGGGACATTTTGACACCAATGATCCATTTACCAACCGCTATTTGTGAGAAAATCCTGAGTAAAAATAACATACTACCTTGTAAGAAAATTTCATACATGTATATCGCAGAATCCTGAATTTTCAGAGAGCACAGATATTGTTAAGGGGTAGGAGAAGGGCTTCATTTATCGTGTTAAATGTACAATGTCATGCAATTGTTAAAAAAGGGTGTGGTAAAAAAACGTTTTTTAAAAATCGTCGTTATTGACTCCCACCCTTGATCATCCCCTGATGTATTTCAACAACGGTAACAAAAACATATACAGTATATGGAGGCAGTTGTTGCCTTAAGTAGGGGCAGTAGCACGTTTTTTTCGCTGAAATAAGTCGATGAAATATTTTTGAAAAATAATGTCACCAATAGTAAAACACCCTTCTCTCTTCAGAAAATCAAGTTAACAGCTGAGTGTACATGGTTCCGTAAATTCATGGGAATCGTTTTTGTCATTCAAAATAATTAAATGTGTTCAAATTCAAATTGCCGCCATGCATTTTTTTGCTTTATAAGCAACACCGTTATTACCACTACGGAAAAATGGTTTGTGTAATAAGATGTTTTACCTTCTAGCGTAAATATAAATGACATAAATTATCATTATAAACGGGAAATTTGCACACAAAACAATTGCAAAAAGATGCTACTGCCCCTTTAAAGGTCATCACGTTTTTAACTACCTAACGACAGGTGTAAATATGCTCAGGTATATATCAACAAGTTGAAAAATTTCCTTATAATTCTTTAACTCGTTCTACAACACAGGCTACAGAACGGAATTTCTGTAACCTCATTTCGATCGGTGTTACACCATATTTTCATTACCGCGTGGCGTTAATTCATACAGGTAATCGATTCATAAGTGTGATAGCATCCTTCTAATAATCGGAAATCAATGCACAAGTCATAATGACAATCTCCTGCGTGCCACAGAATTGCCGTGTAATTAAAGGTCACATTTACCTAAAGGTTTTCTGCGTCAAAGAAAGTTACAATTATAAACAAACTTCCGTCTCTTTTTTAAAGATGAAACATTTGCCAATTATGTAAGGCTAATGAATTACAATGTCGAATTACAGTTTACTCTGTGCTCAAGCAACTTCAAAGGAAACCATATATTTCTAGACTAATAGTTTTTTTTAAAACTTGAATTTTAAGGACATGAAAGAGGTTTACGGCACAGGAGCTAGTATTGCTTTGCCTGTCGAAATGATCAAACAAGTATTTAATCGGTGATAAATCTGGTGATCACGCTGGCCATTGCAAAATGTTGGCGTTGTTTAACGTTAGGAAGTCTCTAAGTACTCTGGCAGTGTGGCGGCGAGCGTTGTCTTGTTGGGTGATTGCTCTTGGACTTTTCAGGAGGTAAGGGACCACAGGAAGGACGTCAAACGGCGTCGATGTAGCCTTGGGCATTCTTATAACGGTCAAAGACAATCAGTTCTGTTGTGTGGTCCCTTGACGCTACCGCCGCCGGCACCACCTCCTGGACACAACACGGGGCCGTTCTCTCTCCTCTCCGACGATAAACACGCACTCGGTCATCAGCTGTTTGTTGCTGGAACCTGTTTTCGTCTGTAAACAAAATTATGTGCGAGTTCCTGTTCTGCCACCGCTGTACCATTCTTGCCCATTGGTGACGGTAACGTCGGTCACTTCGGCTCAGCATCATCAAGCGAAAGGGCCGGTACGCTCCAATGCCATGTTCACGAAGACGTCTGGCCACTGTCCCTCTGCTGATAACACGGTGTAACGATATTCTGCTGATGACGTCACTGTGACGAAATGATTGCGTACATGTAGGTGAATCGTACGGATGTAGCGGTCATCGTTTGCGGTTGTGACCCTGGATCTTCCACTTCTTGGCCGGTATTGGGTCCCACCTGTCTGTACCATTCGTGTCGTGTCGTGTCTACTTATCGTAGTGCGGGTGCAGTTGAAGATACGAGCAACGTGGTCGTGACGTGCTCCCAACTGCAACACACCAATCGCTTTCTCTCGTTCCTCTGTGGTAAGTCTCGGCATGTCACTTGTTCTGTTCGTTACAACTGAGGTCTAAAGCATGCAGATTCGTGGTTTTTATACAGTTTGGTACCATATTAACGTGATGCACGTGCATACCATTTTGCTAGAAAAACGTGTGATAAAGTCCATATTTGGTTAGAAGCGTGAATTGCTTCTCGGTAATTATGAAGTTGCGTTGTTGTGACACAGTTTGAAAATAAAAAATCGATTTGAAAACCTAGTTTCAACTTTTTAAAACATAAAATATTTTGGTATAGTTTCTTTTGCCCCATCCTCGATAATCCAGCGCTATTGTTCCGATAAATCTACACACAAGCGCTGGAAAACAGTAAGGGTATTTATCCCTAACCTAGTTACCTCCTCTTGGGTCCATGTTATCCAATCAGAAACGAAACGCAGACACTATCTGCGTAAACAACTCGACCAATCAAAACGCATCACTACCGTTGTTTATAGAAACAAACCGCGGCGGTCGACTCACTCGATTACGATAAAGTTTGTAACACATTCAGCGTAGAAAACCTGACAGAAACTCAAAAGAAAGTTTTAAGAAGTATGTACGAGAAGAAGGGTGTATTCATGTCCATCAAAGTGGGTGGAGGTAAATGATTAAAATCCCTGTACTGCGAAAGCCAAGATCTTGACACGAGAGTGCTTGTTATTTCACCCTTGATTTCAAGTGATCTCATTGGTTGTTAGAAAGCAAGCGTTTCGCTGAGTCATTGTGAAGGGAGGTAACTAGGTAAAGGATAAATACCCTTACTGTTTTCCAGCGCTTGTGTGTAGATTTATCGGAACAATAGCGCTGGATTATCGAGGATGCTTTTGCCCCTGAGTTTAGTGATAGGGTTAGGTCTATATGCATGTATGTCTTTCTTACGTTATTTCTAAACGATATACCTCCCTGTGGTTTACAATTGATACATCCTACATGTGCCAGTAGCTTCTCCAGCTGCCAAACGTTTCAAGTGGTGTATAATACTCTAAAGGTGTTAATAAATAATTTAATTTAAGAAAGGGGGCGGGATAGCGCAGTGGTTAGCGCGTTCGGCTTCGGATCAAGAGGTCCGGAGTTCGAATCCCGCCAGAGGCTAGGCAACTTTGTCTGCAGTAGAGAACTGTTCTACACGCAGTCAGGTTTCACCGCAATGCATAGCCAAAAGGGGTTGCGGGCTTTTTCCCTGCTATAATACTAGCAGCCGCGATATAAGTGAAATACTCTTGAAAGCGGCGTTAAACCACAATTCACCTCACCTCATTTAAGAAATAGAAGACGAGTTGGTGTGCTCAATTGTAAAATAAAACAAAGCAGGGGGCATAAAACACGAAGGATGCAGAGTGTGTTATGCTCCCAGCTGTGTTTTATTCTACGATAAAGCAAAACAACGAGTCTTCTATTTCTTATATGAGATGCCCTGAAACGATTAACTCGCTTTTATGTACAAACCGTTGATATATTATGTTATTTGTATAAACTATATTTTGAACACACTAAATTAGCAATTAAACTAAAATATGACGGCATTGGTTAAGCGACGCTCTAACTGAAATCACGAACATGTTTATTGTCTCATAGAGGACGCTGTCGGTCCCATTTACCGCCTGTGTTTTATTGCCGTGGGTACCTTATATATATATATATATATATATATATATATATATATATATATATAGAGAGAGAGAGAGAGAGAGAGAATCTCACCCAAGTGTCTTCTGATATCAAATATATCAACACGAGTTGATAAAAGTTACACATATCCGAGTCTTGCCGAGGATATTTTGACTTTTATCAACGAGTGTTGATATATTTGATATCAGAAGACACGAGGGTGAGATTCTATTTATCATCCAAAATCATTCTTATTACGTTTAAGTGGGACAAAAATGTCGCTGAGTACATCTCTGCCATTTGACACCCAGTGCGGTGTGACGTCATCATGTTTATGACGTCATAGGATTGTGATGTCATTACTCGATGATGTAAATGCATTGTGATGTCATGTAGTTGACGGTGACAGGGCATTGTGCAAAATCTACTGCCAAAACGATATCTCCTAGGAGATATCGCTTGATCTCCCACAAGCGATATCTCCTGTGGAACACAGTTTTGGATGATATATATATATATATATATATATATATATATATATATATATATATATATATATATATATATATATATATATATATATATATATATATATATATACTTCTACCTGACATCTCCTGTCTTTAAATGTTAATGTTCTTTTGTACAATATAACGAACAACGTGTAGCCTACAATAAGTATTCCATAAAATCTCTGCCATCCTTTAGAGACCCTCTGCTAATATCTGATATATAAGTGTGAGTCGAAGTGTGTTTGTATTAATATTAATATTAAAATCAATCAATGATTGGTTTCGCTATCAATGGTCATTGATGACAGCATAAATGAAGTATAATTTGCACTTAATTACATATCCATCTGTCCAAACTATATGTATATCAATGTTCGTAATTTAAGCGTATTGTATGTCAATGGTTACATCCTGGCAACAAAGTATTATCAAATTTTATCAATCGAGTCTGTCCATATGTTCATATCTATTAGCAAACGCCTCACATGAATATCAAGTGACGATGTTTTGATTTCTATATTAATATACTGTTTAGGAATCGCTCCCACCCCCTTTTTTAAACTAATGGACCCCAAACTCAACTGGGGATTCTAGATTGTAGATTTGGTGTCAGGGGTTATGACCTAAAAACCTATGTTCATCTTCTTCTCAAGTATGAACAACTCTAGAAAATGAAATGTTGTGTGCAGAGTCATTGGGCAATTGGGATTCTAAATTGTATATTTGTTGACCCTGTGACACCAAATATGGGTCACAGGGGTCATAACCTGAAAACCTTCGGTTATCTTCTTCTCCAGTAAAAAAAAGTTCTAGCAAGCTGAAATGTTGTGAACAGACTCCTTGGCCAAAGGAGATTCTAAATTGTAGATTTGGTAAATTTATTACTTGAGATAACTTAGATATTCAACCTTAGATAATAAATCAATGAGGCGTGTTCAGCAGCTCGAGTGCTCGCGAATGGCTGCTGAACGGAAACTGGGTCGCGGGTATATGGCCGTTTCAAGCCATATGTGTGACATTTGTGGAAACTCTAGTTACTTGATAATATGAATTATCATATAATGGAGGGTGTTATCGATGCAATAAAGCAATCTGATCAACTTGGTATCCAAATCTGATAAATATGCAAAATAGGTCAAAGGTCAAATACACGAACTACTTTCGCAGAATTCCACTCTTTTCATGCGAATCCCCGAGTATTTCCGCTTGAAAGAATGGATATTCGAAAACACGAAATCATCTGATATGGTACACTATGTGCATTTATATATAGTGTTAACAAAGTCAAGATACTTGTAGATTTGTTTTAAAAATCATTCAAAACTTCAGTGCGCTAACCAACATCATCAGCAAGAAGCTGCAGAGTCCTGTGTACAAAATGAATCTTGATGTGTCAGTGTGTGGCCTACCGACGCGCCTCGTCGATCGCACTAGCATTTTGGCAGTTCTTGAGGGCTGAGCATACGGTATTAGGTACATTAATAGGTACTTATTGTCATAAACAAAGGAAACAACCCCACCTCACAAATAATTACCGTTTAAGTGCGAAAGATACTGTTATGCAGCAATCCGAATCAACCCGGCAACGCAGCTTCCAAAACGTTGAATCTAGAGTTACTTCCCTGGTCTAGCAACGTGACCAAATTATTTATGAGTGCTTTAGATAGATGCTTATGAACTGATTGAAAATATCTCCATGAACAAGAAACCAGGGACCAGCTGTTGGTTTTTTAAAGAATCGCGCACATGTGTTTTTAAATTGTTTTAATTAAGAACTATTTTAGGCACTTCACAGCCGATGTCGTGACCATCACTTTCATGTGCCGTCTGTGATATTACTCCGCTAAAACTAGGTCAATTCTCTTTCCACATTTACTACAAAAACACGCTTATTTTAATAATGACATATATGATAAAGAGATTATTAGCCTCATGTGTTTCCGTGTCATTAATATCATATATTTGGAATAACAAATAATGTATTATGCTCGCCAAAGGCTCGCATAATACATTTTTTATTCCAAAAATATGATATTAATGATACGGAAACACACTTGGTTAATAATCTCTATTTATAAAACTGATGAAGTTTAGTGATTGAAAGGTAAAAGAAATGTCTGGTATGTAAATGGGAATAGCATATTTAGAATAGGAGTAGCAACCGACCAAATTTCAAATTGAGGGTGTAATAAAAGAAAGAAAAATGAAGTAATCAAACTTTGTGATACGCGATTCAGGGGTCTTGACTGATGAAATATCTTTTCGAAACTACCCTCTCCCCCGAACTCGTTTCCGTCCAGAAGCGGGTATTCGCAAAGGCTCGCGAGTAGTCGCGACCCTGAACACGCCTCTGGCATCTATCAACGTTTTGTCCTCGGCCAACGGTCATTATTGCAACTATTTATTCACATTGTGTCCTATTGAATGCAGGTGAAATTGATAATGCATTGTTGATACATTCTCATCAACTGGCCATCACCCAATATCAATCGATAATAGTTAATCAATATTTTTTTGTCCCGCTATCAGACGATGATATCGACAGCGACATATCACCAGTAGCGCATTGCTACTTCTTTTCTGGTTCGCCGAACATATGACTGGCGAAACTGTCAGACAATGGCATTATTATTTTTAAAACTGTGGTAGTTAGGACAGTATGACAATTTATTTTCACCTTATCAGCCTACAGTATTATATTTATAGTCTGACAACCTAAATTGTGTGACTCTTTCTTAAATATCTTTTTCATCTTTCACGTCTTACGTCTTAAATGTGTATCTTAATTATTTTACTTGAAGTAACAGGAACTTACTTTAAACATACTTTCATAATTTAAATAAAAAAGTTATTTAAACAGCTCATGCATCATTAGGTCTTCAAGACGTATGTCTGGAAGACCTATTGTTATTATCCGTATTTTTTAGGTCTTCAAGACGAATGTCTGAAGACCTATTGTTATTATCGTGTTTTTTATTAGGTGTTCAAGACGAATGTCTCGAGGACCTATTGTTATTATCCGAATTTTTCTTTTTCTTTTTAAAAAAAAAAAAAGTTTTCTGTTAATCGGATTCTGAAATAACGGCTGAACTGATTTGCATGAAATTTTCAGGGATGATAGCCTGTAACACAAACTAGCCTTAAGTACGTCGGCCGAATTTTGATTTTCGAATTCTATCTTGAGTTATCTCCCCTTGAAGTCAAAACTTTAAACCTAAATAGCTCAAAAACACATAAAGATATTTTGATACAACTTTCACCAAAATATGGGCAACAACATTCCCCATCGATTAGGCCTATAGCTGTTTTCGGCCGTAATAATAGATTTTTTGCTATTTCGTTAAAACTGAAAATTTCGTCAACTATCGCGGTTTTAAAGGTACGCGTCTTCAAAAATATTCTCCTAAATCACGGCAATGTACATACAGCTATGTGTGATAGCTCATCTGAAAGCTAAATGAATGTACAAAAAAAGTGATCTGCCCGAATTTTGAATTTCGTCCTCAAATTTCAGGAATATGCCCTTGAATATGGACTTTTTTGAAAGGGCGTTTTCGGCTACATGTTTAAAAGGGCATAACTCTGTTACAAATGAAGTTATGTCAAAGTTACTTATTGCTATCTCTTTCATATAACTATTTAAACAATTCCACAATATATCATTATCATGTAAAAGTTGATAGTATCGACAGAATTTGGACGTATTCCCAAAAAAGTAAAATTCTGGGATTTTGAGACTTTTCGAGGGGTATTTTCCTTGAAGAATTTTCTATTGTAAACCACTGATGGTACAATTATGATTAATACCTCAGGTTGAAGCAAATATGTCATTTATTAAGAACAATAAATTTCAAACTTTTATCTGTCATACTTTACGTGTGACAAATCATTGAACTAATCAAGATAATTAAATTATAGTTACACCTTCGGATGCACACATTAAAGAACAACAACTTTTCTGTTGAACAAATACCCTTTATAGGAAATACCGATTTATTCTTTTTTATGAATAATTATTATGATAATAAACTGATCAATGAAATTGCATATTGAAAAATTGGTAAACATACATGTACATGTACTATATGTTTTGTGTCAATACGACTACCTGTACATTGTTAATGTACAGTTCATGAGAAAGATTTACAACAACAAAGATCGCTTTAATCAGCGACACTTATTCAAAAAGTATATGTTAGACATTCAAAAGACAAAACTCACTGCCTTTCGCTTTGAATACTGCCCCCACGAAAAAACACATCCACAAACATTAATTAATAACCTAATTACCGATAAGAAAGAGAGCAAATGAACACAAGTTTGTTTAACTGTGTATGAGCTATGTATGTAAATAATACGTTTTGGAGTTTGTTTATGCTACCATAAATTAAGAATGAAATAAAATGTTGATACAGTTTTAAAAGAAACAACCTTTTAACGATACATTCTACTCTGATTTCAAACCCGCGTCAAATTTACAGTTGAAAAAATAAAGGCGTGGGTTGCTACTTGATGTCACACTTTGCGGAATCAAGACATACCTGTGACAGTGATCTAAATCGATATGCCTTTAAATCACATGGCAATGAAACATATTACTAATTACTAACTACACACGCAAGGGATGATACACTACTCTCTCTCAGCTATACGATAGCAGGATACGGTACCACCTATGACCTTGGTATCTAGGTACATATAAAGCTCTGGAACATGCTTGAGCAACATGAAAACACAATCTACTGAACAAGGTAACTGGTGAGTTTTGATTTTAAGTCATAGTTAGAAATATGTAATAACAGTTACAAAAATCCTAAAAATCTCAGGTCACTAATACAACAAAAAAAACACATTTGGTGAAATCGTGACCATTACAGGCCTCATCAGGTGACATTGGGTCTGTTAAAATGTATGGCATTACATAGATACATGTACATTGACATACATAGGGACAGTCCACATTAAGATATAAATGCACATTGAATTAAAAATTTAAATTCTTTGTTTTAGTTGAGTATTGGCTTATATTTCAAAACAAACACTTGCTCTTTTTCTGCCAAAAAATCATTTAAATCCTTTTTGTATATCGGGAACAGAGACTATTTGAGTTCACCTCGTAATTCTAGATGCAGACAAAGAGGAACTGTGCGATTTTGTTGTTGGTTTATTTGTGATATTTTCATTTTCATATTTTAATAATAAAAAATAGTTCTGTTTTCCCGATATTTGTTTCTTGACAACCATGACAAAAAAATCATAAAACAAAGTTTTTGCTTGTCATATTTATTTTCATAAAATTTTGAGGCGTTTTATGATTATTATTGATAAGAATAATGCGATAAGTTTCAATATTCGTTGCACCATTTGGCTTTGATGTAAAACGAGCACATGCTGAATATCTAAGCTCCTAACATTGTTGTGCTTGGCATTATAGGTGGTAATCAATGAGAGAAGCTCTTCTCTGGGAAACTTCGGCAACTTCAACGCGAAACCAGGGTTGTGTAGTGAAAACTGTATATTAGGAAATAAGTTGTATAGTCCCTTTACCAATGGAGCATGTGATTTCTGTAATAAAGTATGAGTTTTCACGTTTCAGATTTGACTGATATTTATCATAATCAGGAACATTTATTTTAGACCCTAACCACAATGTATTACTTTGTGTGTTGTCAAATATATAATATTATCTATAACATATATTGAAATCGTCCTGGCACAATGAAATTAACAATATTGTCCCGCAGATATGACACAGTGGATTGCTAGTGATTACATTTCTATATTGAGACTGGATACTGAAAAGAAGTCTCCAAGGTAACCTAAGCGTGGGGATCACTTGGCGTCATGTGCACGTGTTTTATTACGTAGCAGGCGAGGGAATATTGTGTTGTGTTGTTTTGCCTTTGCCGGTGTAAGATTGAAAACGTACCCGCGTTGAAAACACACCCGGTGGGTACTTTTTCAACGTTGAATGATGACCCGGGGTCACTTTTCAACATCTCTGGTATTTTTTCAACGCTGAATAATTACCCGACTGTGTAAGCATTCAACGTTGACAAAAGACCCGAGGCGTTGAAAAGTGAACCCGGGTCATTATTCAACGTTGAAAAAGTACCCGCCGGGTGTGTTTTCAACACGGGTACGTTTTCAATCTTACACCGGCCGCTCTGTCGTCTCACCAAGATGGGTAAAAGGACATGACACAAATGTTTTAACTAATGGGTAATATTCAAAAGATACAGATATTTAAGATCAAATATAGAGAGAAATATTTGATCCAGTATATGCACGGAACCTCCCCAAAAATGTCAGCTTTGGGGATATAGCGGTTCTTGAGGAGAAGTCGAAAATGTCAAATGTGGACGGACGACGGCATATGTTATAAGCACAAATATCTGGCATTTCAGGCCCTTTTGGGCTAAAATTGTATTGTCAAACACCAAAAATATGACCTGGTCCAAACTAATTTGCCAAACTATAGTAATATTGAATGTTAAAAGTTATATCTGTCCCATTATATGTTACACCTGGACGTTTCAATAACAGGCATGTCTCCCTCGCCCTTTCAAAATTCGAAATTCCAGTAGGCTAGCAAAGGGAACACACGGTTTCAATGCATCACCATGTTATTTAACTAATGCCATGAACATTCTATAATTTTAAAACTAACTGGAGACGGAAACTATATATGAATGTGAAAGGACAATGAACATTTTGTATGTGACACACAAATATCTACCTCGAGTTCTCCATTTCAGAGTCAAAATCAATGCAAAGACACGTTTTGTTGTAGGTTGATGATGAAATCAGATATGGAGCTGTTTCACGTGACTTTGTGCTCATTACAGTGTGAAAGTCGAGTGTTAGTTATTTTAATATTATATTAAAAATATAACAAATAAATCTTGAAAAACAAATGAAAATGATGTTTAAAATAAAGATATTCGTGTTCATGAAAAGAATACTTATAAGACACATCAGCTTGTCCGTTAAATAAAATCTCAAAATAAATATCTTTCTTGCATTATGCCAAACACATATGAGCATTCCTGCAGTCTGATTAAAATCGACCCTGGAATTAAATCTGAAAAATAATACATAGATACAAAAATGTATAAATATAGATACATTAAGGAGAGGGTATCCTAAGTTGAATAACTTGTTCCCAATCCTTTTCATTACGAATAAAATATGTTGAAACCATAGATTCCTCGCCAAAAGGACTGAGAAGACCGGCGGCATAGGCGCGTGTTCCGTGCCAGTTAAGCGCAGACAAGACCACGTCTAATAGCTGACCAATCACATCATAGTTTTTAAAGGGCCGCCGTTGTGAAAGAACAGACAAAAGGATAGCTGTTTGGAGTGATCTGACCCTAGTTTCTCGCAACAAAAGGAGGTATTGTGATTGGTTAACTGAATTGCGTCATTACATACAAGCCTACACTACTGTGCAGAATTAAGTACACCGGATTTCGCGAAATGTTCGCGAAATGTTCACGGTGTGAACACAGTCTGATTAAAACCGACGGTATTCCGCGGAAAAATAGTGCATCTACCGGGATACGAACTCATATCGTTCGGAGATTTCCACGCCAAACCGTCTGGAAACAGTTCGCAGACTAGCGTGTTCGAGCGCAATTCAGGTAGCCAATCAAAAGATGCCCAACAAATGCTTTCGGTGCGAGAAGATAGGGGCAGGTAACTCCAAACAGCTATCCTTTGGTCTGTTCCGAATGCTTTCAAAACAGTGACCGTTTAAAAACTACGTTGTGATTGGTCAGCTATTTGACTGGGCTTTGGCTGTGCTAAACTGGTTCGGAACATGCGCCTATACGGGGTGTTCTCAGACCTTGTGGCGAGGAATCTACAGAACCTGTTCGTATCCCGGTAAATATATTTTTTTGCAAATTTTATTCCTCGGAACAAGGTCGATTTTAATCAGACTGGGTGTGAACACGGTGTACTTAATTCTGCACAGTAGTGTACGTGCTGTTATACGACGGGTTTGCGTTTTCAACTTTTACTCCTCTGAAAACTGTCTATATTAATCAGACTAAGAATTCATGTATTAACACGTTGTAAAAAATATCAACTTCACGAATCACGACACATTCTTTCGTGGTTTTGATGAGGTTCTGTTCAACTTGTACTTTTCAAACAGCGACGTTTACGTGGAGGAACAGACAATCTGTTCTGACGGGACCAACTCCATGTGTTTAACCATCCTCGATAATCCAGCGCTATTGTTCCGATAAATCTACACACAAGCGCTGGAAAACAGTAAGGGTATTTATCCTTAACCTAGTTACCTCCCTTCGCAATGACTCAGCGAAACGCTTGCTTTCTAACAACCAATGAGATCTCTTGAAATCAAGGGTGAAATAACAAGCACTCTCGTGTCAGAATCTTGGCTTTCGCAGCACAGGGATTTTAATCATTTACCTCCACCCATTTTGATGGACATGAATACACCCTTCTTCTCGTACATACTTCTTAAAACTTTCTTTTGAGTTTCTGTCAGGTTTTCTACGCTGAATGTGTGACAAACTTTATCGTAATCGAGTAAATCGGCCGCTGCTATGTTTGTTTCTACAAACAACGGTAGTGATGCGTTTTGATTGGTCGAGTTGTTTACGCATTCTGATTGGATAACATGGACCCAAGAGGAGGTAACTAGGTTAGGGATAAATACCCTTACTGTTTTCCAGCGCTTTTGTGTAGATTTATCGGAACAATAGCGCTGGATTATCGAGGATGGTGTTTAACATGCACACACGGGAAACTGCGGGAAAGCAGTTGCCAAGATAGTCCATTTAAAGAATTGATACGAGGTTCTTTCAGAAGAATTTTTACGATAATAATTAATAACATCATATCATCTGTCGGTATCATTCACAATCCTATGCTCTGTGCGTTTAGCAGGAGATAAACATGGTGTTACCTTATATAGTATTAAGGGTGCTCATCTGTTCACTTTTGCAGAACTGTCCTTCCCTGATAAGTACTACCTTCCATCTGACTTCCACGTGAAGAACACTAATAGGTGGGTCTAATAGGTAGTATTATGGGATATCACCATATCACCTGACATATGAAAATGCTGTTTATCTCAGTAATAGTGGAACATATCTTGTTATAACCATCAACCAAGAATACTGATCAACAGTGTCTTGCCGTGTCGCATCAAAGTGTTTCACACCTGAAGCGATATTGTTTGTCTTTTTTCAATGAAGCTACTTAAAGGCGCTGTAGCACGTTTTTTGCAAATTTTATTTTTTCAAATTTCTCATTTATAATGATTATTTGTGTCATTTATATTTACTATAGAGGGTAAAACATCTTATTACACAAACCAATGATCCGTAGTGGTAATAACGGTGTTGCGTATAAAGCCAAAATTGCATGACGGCCATTTTATTGTGAACACATTTTATTATATTCGAATGACAAAAAAAATTCCCATGGCTTTACGGAACCATGTACACTCATTTGCAACTTGATTTTCCGAAGAGAGAAGGGTGTTTTACTATTGTTGACATTATTTTTCAAATACATTTCATCGACTTATTTCAGCAAAAAAACGGTTACAGCGCCTTTAATATTAAATTTATTTAAATTTATTTATTATTACCAAAGTAATATGTTCAAGTTCGATTGTTTTGTGTTAATATTACATCTGTACAAACTCCCTGAAGTTTGTCTCAAATTCGGAATAATTGCGAAATAATCACATGCTATGACTTTAGATTTACTATCTATACATTCATGGAAACGCATTTCCCTCTTCTATCAAGATACAACGTGATTATGAAGTACATGTATACAGAAATCGTACCATCAGTTTAAGAAGTATGCATTGTCACAAAGTTATATGAGCTGTTCTCAGTATTTTAAACCCTTATATCTAGGAGCGACAGTACTCTGACAATATTCTGTGCTTAGAACTGTACTAATTTAATTGCAGAACTCTGTCCCCTGCAGCAGCTGATGCTCTGTTGAAGTCTCTGGTTGACAAATCTAACAATGTGATGTCCACAAACTATGAGGTATAAGGCAAGGAAACAACTTATACCCATTCTTTTTCTAACTAAATGAAATCAACTCTTATCAATACATGATTTCTGTGAACCATAATTCAACTCGAAATGCTTTTATCTACCATCTAAGTAAAGACGATTGGCCATTTTACTGCAAATTCGCACCAATCCATCCTACCAATCATGTGTATAACATATCACTGTATAACATACTCAAGCATTTTCACCCTAATCATATAATCAAATCATGTAATCTCCTTGTTGCAGTTTCTTCACAATTGTTAATATTCTTTTTAAAGTATCCCACCTTGTTATACCCCACATATGATGAGGAAGTAAGCATATACTCCGAAACGAAGGGTATGTTCACAACAAAGAAGTTGTTACCAGCAGAATATTGTATTCTGAATATAAAGGCTTGATCGATATAACTAGAAAACTTTAAAGGAGCTGTAGCACGTTTTTTTGCAAATTTGATTTTTTAAAATTTCTCATTTATAATGATAGTTTATGTCATTTATATTTACTTTAGAGGGTAAAACATATTATTACACGAACCAATTATCCGTAGTGGTAATAACGGTAATGCGTATAAAGCAAACATTGCATGGCGGCCATTTTATTGTGAACACATTTTATTATTTCGAATGACAAAAACAATTCCCATGGCTTTACGGAACCATGTAGACTCATTTGTAACTTGATTTTCCGAAGAGAGAATGGTGTTTTGCTATTGTTGACATTATTATAAAAATACATTTCATCGACTTATTTGAGCGAAAAAACGTGCTACAGCGTCTTTAAGACCATTTCTTTTATCAACGAAGTCCAAATTCCTTTGCGTTATGCTAAATAGACAAAGGGCAAGTTAAAGTTGTATTAATCACTGATGCCCTGTTGCAAATATTCTTTTGAGCTTTACAAAATGCATCTCAAACATTTTTACTTCTTTTCAGGAACATGCTGAAGAAAACATTGCCCCCAAAGATGTCTAAAATTGCGAATGTTTAAAATTTGTTATACTCATTTTCAAAAGTAAAGATATCCATTTGCTTCATATTATCTATTTATGCCTTCATTCAAATCCAATCATTTATTCCTTAACACAGTAAATTTGCAAAATATAAGGTCCATTGTAATAGTGACTATCAGGAACTAATAATTATACGCTATATTGTTATAATCACAGGCTTGTATGCAGTTGTGCAACCATGTGTTGTTTGATATATCTAACAAGGAACTATTATTCATTCAGGAAGCTTTCCCCCATTAGCGTAGGGTTTAGTGGAAGGATGAACATGTGAGTTTAAAATGAATGCATTTATTCTTTTGTTTAAACTAACTTAATTCATTAAAAAATATTCGGAGGAATATTCCCAACGTATGAGAAACGTTCATAAACAAATGAAACCTCAAGAAAATTGTATCACATTTTTTGTAGAGCGAGTATCGTGCGTGCTGCACTAGTTGCCAAAAAGCTAAGTTGTTGGAAAGCAAAGCTGGTCACAAACAGACAGAAACAGGAACTTGTGGTAAGTGTGAAGATTAAATTATTAAAAAATCCAAATCTTACCTTTGATATCATGTTGAGATGTGGCAATGCTTTTAGGGCGTCATTATGCTTTGAATTCAAATACATCGGCATTATTAAGATTTGTAACGTGAATGTGTGACGGTTTTCTGTTTGACATGCCTATTAATGACTATAAAATAGCAGTTTTGGGGTGAAATGGTTTGAAACTGTTAACTAACCGGTGATGTCGAACACGGAGTCTGGTGACAGTCTATATCCATGTCTAGTAATGATTGAAGAAGAATGGTTGCTGTCATACGGATTGAACTTAAAACGTAATAACATTACCAAAAATAGTAAACATAAAGTCAATTGATAGGTTTGTAGTCATCCTTGATATAGGCCTTTGAAATACCATTATATACTCATGGTAAAAATGGTTGACACCCCCTAATATTCATAGGAATGAAATGTTATATAAACAACGTAACGTGTCAGTTTCGATTATTATTTTGGTAAAACATGTAACTACTGGATGTCTTTTTGTGAATAGTGTCCTTGAGCATTTGCTATTTCTCCACTTGTACTTTAAAATACCAAAGAAAGTGCAACATCAGAAAAATTAAATTTAGTCAAAAGAGTTCATTCCTTGTGTCTTGAGATCTTGGCATTGGTATATTGTAACAGTGTTTGAGTGTTCTCATTTCGGTTATAATAAATAAGTAAAAGGTGCATTTGAAAATAAATATTCTACTGAATCAAAATATACCCCAAATCAGACAAAAACAGAAAATGGATTTTAGCAAATTAAATGCATGTACAATTTATATTGTTCGATATTATGATATGTTCAAAAGTAAATGGCACAAACACATGATGTAAACTATAAAATACTTGCCATATATGTATTGTATGCGAATGAGACTCCATGAACGATTTTGGGTATATTTGAATTCAGTAGTACAAGTTCTTGTACTTGTCCGGGCCGAATCCCTTTGCGGGATTCGAACCCACACCCTCAAAGTAAGGCAACTATAGCTAGCACTGACCGTACAGACAGCTTACCACACGACCACTTCGCTTCGATTATTGAACTATTTGTACTATTGAAGGTAGTGTTATCCCAAATGTAACCATGTTATGTCTGCTCACTATCTAAATGGCATGTATTTCTACAATTAAATATCGCTCTCGTTTTAACCAAGCACTTATATTGGATTTTTTAAATCAAATGTAGAATATGCGTTTGACCTTTTTGAGTCAGTAAGTCTTTTGATTCCTAATAAAGATTTATAATTGTTCTTCTTACAGTTCCTTGTTCCGTCGGATCCTTCGCTGACGTGAAAACCAACACGTGCAAGCCGTGTCCTTTGAACACGTACCAGGACCAAGCTGCCCTGTCCTTCTGTCTAGCTTGTCCTGCACATCACGTGACCACGTCTACTGGGACAACAACCAGAGATCAGTGTAAAAGACCAAATATGTTTAGAAACGTAACTTACAGTAACATGTAATTAATTATTCGAAGTATAATCTTTTATGTCAAATACACATGAAAGATGTGTATGCTGATTGGTCATAATAGGATGGTCCCGACAATCACATTTTGTGTATTTTCACATTAAATAAGTTGTTATCCAGAAAATATTCCTGTTCTTATCCATTAAAAAGCGAAAATATTTCAAATCGTAAATCGTCACGTTGTTGTTTGTGGAAAAAAGTTCTGAAAAACATTTTACTGCTCATTTTCTTCTTACAATGTTTTGCATGTTCAACTGTTCGCCGCCGCAGTTAGTAAGACATTTCAGTACCACAGAGAGTTTGCCGGATCACAAAAAACATTGAAGTTAACTCCCTTTGCAAACGTTAACCACTGGTTAACGCGCTTTTTTCATGACAACCGCCTCCTTTTAATACCTTGTTCAAAGGTATAAGTTAATCAAAAACTCTATGTTACACTTTCGAACGTCAGAAAAATCTCTTTAAAGCGTGACAGTAATGTAAAGTATAATGTCACAATGTGGATCACTATTTACCATAGCAATGTATCTTATTTCAAGCTCACTATAGGTGACACGCAGAGGTGTCGTCTGTCAATTCATATAACCCTATTCATATGACCTGACCTAGCATGCCAGCACATGAACTCGTATGACACATTCTACACGTGCTGATAATCGATGCTTTTTAATTTACACGTGTAATGCATAAATACTGCTATCTGAGCCCTTTGTGTGGAAAGGGTGTAACCATTATCAACCACAGCTGTTCTATAACGAAACAGGATCTACACCTTATCATGTTTACATTTTCGAGTAGAGTACAGCATATAAAGCTATTATCTGCAATGGAAGGGATTCACTTTTCAAATTTAAGTCATCGTCCTGGATTATAGTCTACAAATAAGTCATCAATTGTTATCAACAACATTAAACATTTCTTTATTTCCTTAAAGGTGCATCCATTGTGTTTCATAAAATTTCTTTTGGCTTTAATACGTTCCAACACACCATATGTGCTGTTTACAATACAAACAAATTCACTCAGCTTGCAAAGTCATCCCCAATCGCCAAATATATCAAAATTATGACTTTCCTATTAATATCGAGTAACATCATTATGCATGTGCAGAAACCAAAAGTGCACGTCCTATTTACATGCACAGTAGTTATATGACCTATTGAACATTATCAACCTAAATTATTTATTTTGTCTGGTTTAAATAAGATTCCAAAATTACGTTTAACTCAGTGGCGCGCGCCACACGCGATGCATTGTCCGGTTTTCGATCAGAAATCGATACTTTACCTTCATATCGTCAATATACTAAGTCGAGTATCATCAAAATGATAGATTTCGGTAACAGTTGGTACTTTTCGATAAAATAAGACCATTTATAATGTTTGGCATATTTGACCCCCAACAACACAATGGATGTACCTTTAATGTCTAACTTCGAAATCTGTGGAATCCACTTTCAAGTGCATGTTTGTTTCCTTTATTGTACTTTTGAGCTTGAAACTAATGGAGCCATAGTGTTAGATACAGGGGCTTGTATAACTTACAGTTCGTAAAGAGATAAATACAGTCATATCTACCCTACCCTACCAATTATACTTAAACTCATATGCCAAAGAAATGTCGCCACAATATACTAAACTGAAGCACAAAAGAAACGTCGTACCTCAATTGGTGTCGATTAATTCAATATTTTAAAGACATGCGATGCATTTGATTATGGCACGATGGAATAACACCTTTTGGCAGTAGTTTTAATGACTTAATTGGTGAGTGTTTTTATTTTTTTATTACAATATCATTTTTCAAACTAGACAGGGGTAAGAAATGAAATTTACACCAACATGACCCCTACCATGTTTAAAATGTTGTAAATGTGTGCAGGACGAGGTATATTTATTGATTTTCACACAGAGTATGTGTTATATGTCGATTAACAGTTGTGTTTTATCAAAATTAATTTTTGGGAATTTTAAATTTCACAATTTTGATTATTAATTATTTAAAAAAAAAACACGTATAACAATTCTTTGACTGATTTAATATTTTCGACTAATTTGCAAAACTATTCAGTTTTGGAATACGACGTCTAAAACTCGAGAAATTTGACTTTAAAAATTATACATATGATAAAAACAACTGAGGGGTGACGTTTCTTTTGTGCTTCAGTTTAGATATTTCAATCCACGGGCAATACATACGACTGAAACAGAATTATGGCATATAATCAGAAATCAACTAAATTTGAAATTTCAAACAATATCTGTTCATATTTCTGACGAACAAACGTTTTAAGAAATCGTCGTTTTCAAATCTCCTTAACTGGACTAGGTTTTTTGGCTTGTTTTAAGACGTCCTTCAGTAATGATGAGTCAGCAATTTAATTCAAAAAGGGTAATTTGATACATTTCTACATTTTATAAATTTCTAACTTAAATGCCAAACTTCTTGCCAAAAATCATTTTGAAAAGATTGGCGTATTTGAACTGACATAAACTACATTTAAAAGTATCATGAAATTGAGAGAACTTCTTTACTAAACATGAATCTATCGAATACATTCAAAATGTACTGTTTGAGAGGTATTCTAGAAGTTGGTGTCATGAAGAAGATAAATATTTATGGATGATCAACGTCTTTATTAACAATACCGAAACGTCGCTATTGTTAATAAAGAAGTTGATCATCCATAAATATTTGTCTTCTTCATTCAAAATGTACTTTCACCTACAGGAGTGTTTGAGATTGAAATTAAAATTTATTAAGGTAATGGAGGTATAAACTCAAACAAAGCTTTACAAACTGTGTAAATCCACGTGACGTCACGAAATGAAGTTTATACAGGTATGAACTAAATGTATGTGTTATTGGTCAGCGTATCAGGTCCAATCAAAGCAATTGCCATTTATTTATTTCGTATTAAAGGCGCTGTAGCACGTTTTTTCACTCAAATAAGTTGATGAAATGTATTTGAAAAATAATGTCACCAATAGTAAAACACGCTACAATCTTCGGAAAATCAAGTTGCAAATGAGTGTACATGGTTCCGTAAAGCCAAGGGAATCGTTTTTGTCATTCGAAATAATAAATTGTGTTCACAATAAAATCGCCGCCATGCAATGTTAGTTGTATACGCAACACCGTTATTACCACTACGTATAATTAGTTTGTGTAACAAGATGTTCTATCTTCTAAAGTAAATATAAATGACATAAACTATCATTATAATTGGGAAATTTGAAAAAATAAAATTTGAAAAAAACGTGCTACAGCGCCTTTAAACTCTCTGAAAAATGGGGGGGGGGGTTCATTTCTTTGCACGTGAGTATAGTACTATACGTTATACATAACCCTGAAATAATCGATGATTAATGTTGTACCTACAACAGGATATGGCGCACATGTTGCACATACTAGCGGATATAAAATGTCATCTCGTATTATCAGTGGCAACACAAAGCGATTGATATTTGCTCAAGATTAACCATCAGGTAATCCTTTTTGCTTCATTTCAGCTTGAATAGTTTGAATTTAAAACTTTCGACTTCCAATAATAGTATATATTTTAATTGAATTGCTTTTAAATTTACACATAATCGTAGATTTATAAATAGGCTTATTTGATTCATGCTTAGATCACAGAATAGGAAATTCAAATTGCCCTTCAATGAATTGAGAGGATAATGGACCCCTTTTCATGTATATGTATTTATAGGGTAAAACATCTTATAATACATGTGAATACATTTTATTATTTCGGATTACAAAATCGATTCCCATTGCTTTACCGAACCATAAACATGCATTTTTTTAAACTTGATTTTGTGAAGAGCGAAAGGTGACATTATTTTTCAAATACATTTCATTGACTTATTTGAGAGAGAAAAAATGCTACTGCCCCTTTAAAATCATTATCAGAGGGTTATGTAATACATCTAGTTCAAAGGCAGTTTCCATGCTTTTTTAACTCATAAAGCCAAATATTATATCTTAATGAAATCAAGGCTGAACCCTTTTTGACAATATATTGGAAAGTCCAAGACTTATTGTGGCACGTTAATTTCTTTACAAGTTTCCAATTGGTTAAATAAAAGGTATTAATCGTAACATGTACGTAATTCTCATTAAAACGCCGTGGCACACAGCCTGAAAAGTGAGAAATGTGTCATCATTGCCAGATAAACAGTCTTATCCGTACAGCGAAAACTCCTGCATCTACTATTATGATAATTGACAAACTTGTTACAATAATTTCTAGCATGCATTTGCGCTATTTAAATAGCCATCTAATATGTTAGTGTTTCAAAAACAAACATATTTACCAAACATACTTATGATATTAATCGCCAGAGAAATATGTTATCTACAACATGACATAGGATAAATAATGTCCATGTCACGAAAATCCAACGAAATTTAGTTTAAAAGACAAGTACGAATTCGATTAACGCGCGTCAATAGAATCTGACGTCTTATAAACAGATTTCCCTTTATTCTATAAACCGTACTACACAACAACACTCGTTTCTGCATGCATGCAACCTACGCTTTTCTCCTGCAAGTTACCCTTGTCACACATTACTGAATGTCACGATTGTTATATCAACATGTTTCTTAATGTCCTGAGAATATACAAATTATTGACATATTTTATTGAAATATATTCTTTTTTGTGATAACATCAAAATATGAAAAATATATTATGTATATATTCTCATTGATTATGAAATTCAAGTTAAATACCTCTTTGAGTAAAACATTTATTTCAATATATGTACGAAATACATACTTGAATGAAAAAGTTCATAATAAACGCCAACAAGTGTTTTTTTAATGTCAGTGTATTTTAGTACTCATAAACCTTTTTCATTCTTGTATTTGTTAACAGTGTGTGAGTAAGACCACAATGCTTTGCACTTGAAAATAATAGACTTATGAATGTATGCTCTCGACGTTCCTACCTCATCCGTCAACGTCATAAAGAGCGTTGCGTCACAATCAACGTGGCTAATAGGCTAATTCCTAGGCTTACCTGATGAACCAACATGACCAAAAGGGCTATTTAGCGAATGTGCGTTTAATGTATACGAGAAATGAATAAGGGAACGTATGTTTATTTTAGGATTTTTAATGATCCTGTACGAGGAGGTTTGAACGCTGAACACAACCCTAGAATTGGAAATTGTCTTAAGTCAGTACCATATGTGTCCCTCAAGTTTTTTAATTACTGCAGCACACCTGTCTGGTAGACTTTGTATGGTCTTCCTGATCACAGCTCTCAGAAAAGTATGCCACTCTTCTACAAGAACGTCATACAGTAGGTTGAGGTCCTAGAGCTGAGGATTTTCTCGAATTCTGTGATCATAGAGATGCTCTAAAGGATGACCGCATTGAAACTCGAGCGGTATTGGGCAAACCGTTATTTTGCTGAAACCAAACGTTACGTCCAACACGTTGATTCTGTGGCACAAGGATGGGCAACAAAACCTCATCCCTGTAACGAACAACAATAAGTCTGCCTGCAACACGTAAGAGTTAAGTTCTAACATCGTCACACACCATAACAGAGCCTATCATACTGTTGGATGGTACATGCAACGTGACGCTCATTATGTTGCCCCCACACGTAAATTTGTCCGTTTGCAAAGTCCAGGTTAAAGTGAGATTTATCGCTAAACATTCTAGCCCACCAATTCACATACGTTTGTGTTGAGCTATCATCTGCACACCAACTATTGGACGACATGTTTTCAGACCTGTAGCTTTCCGTCAATTTCTCAAGAGTCCAATTTGGAACCGGTATCAGTAACAGAAGTGATTGTGAGAATCGAACCCGGGTCAAAGTCCTGTGCTCTACAAGTTGACCTAAAGGGATATCCCACTAGCCGAAGTCAGTAGGAACACTTTCATCTGACCCTGCCACAAGTACACCATTAACCTGACGGAACAGAATGTTAACTTTGGATGGTGATTGGAATCTGTCACACAGAGTAATCCTCCTAATCTGGCGATCTTGTCTTTGTGTGGCTTTCGGCTTACTCAAGCGACCGGGGCTCATCTTGACGTCATTAGACTGTCAAATAGATGTTCCAGAGAATTTAAATCACAATCCTGGATTTGTTGAAGTCCCGGTCTGTTCGGCAAATGAACGTCCCCCCATTGATCTGGCCTATGGCATTTAAAAATATTTGTTAGGATTCGTCTTAGCATCGTTCAGAGGTGTCACAGATGACTTTTAAAGCATTTTCAAAAAAAGGTAATAATGGTTTTCAATTCAAAATGAAGATGAACGTGCTTCTAGTCAGGGTATGTGTGCGATGTAGCGACCTAACATGTGAGGCTAACATGTGGGGTTGTCACTCAAGGACATTTTCATTGTGTTCATTTAGTCAATTCCATCAGTATGTATATAGTAACAAGATATATATATATATAAAAGTTTAATACATCTTCATATATACAAGATACATAATAATCGTACTGCGACCTTCCCCAATTTTAGTGTCAGCATATTCAACAACGTATTTACATAGAACACATGCATAGATGCATAACCGACTCCTTGTTGATGAACGCTTATTAGTTTGTAGGACATCATTGAGATGGGAAGAAAACAATTTGGACTTGGTCACATGACCATCGTTTGCCTTGCCATAGGATTGTCACAATGGGTAAGTTAAATGCATAATTTATCATCATTTTGAACAATGCCCTGTTGGCGTTGCATCATCAATTAATGACAACACAACGCTATGACGTCATAATCGTGATAACGTCACACTGCTATGGCATCACAGCACTGGAAGCCAAATGGCAGTTTTGTGTTCAAATATGTTCATTTTTCATTAAAAACAAATAAAGATTGATTTTGGATGACAAATAGAATCTCACCCTCGTGTCTTCTGATATCAAATATATCAACACTCGTTGATTAAAGTCAAAATATCCTTGGCAAGCCACGGATATTTGTAACTTTTATCGACTCGTGTTGATATATTTGATATCAGAAGACACTTGGGTGAGATTTTCTATATTAACAGGTTATGAGCTAAACTATAAAGAATTAAAGTGTCACATGTAAAAAAAAATTTAAACCTTTGATTTATTCAGAGCATCGGGAACATTTGGTCATTTATCCTTTTATTATTTGTTCATATATCTATTATACTGTCGGCCAAAAGAAACGCCTACCAGATTTCGTCAAAACTACAATGAACAGTTTAGCAATATTGTAGCATTATGAAGTTGCAACATTTTATGCATAATATATTCAGTTGTCATGTCACAAAAGAATAGCGCATGTTGAATTAGACAACATAATTTTTCACTATTCGATCAGTGCTTGATCAGAAAAACATTTGAAACTGTAGTCATTTGAACAAAGGGAGATAACTCTAATTAAGGATTCAACCATAACGCTGAATCCTTATTGTTATTGGCGTGTTTTTAAGGATTCAGCCCTCTGGGACAGAATCCTTATTGTTATTGGCGTGTTTATTAAGGATTCAGCAATTTGCTGAATCCTTATTGTTATTGGCGTGTTTATTATTATTTCAATGACGAATACGCAAATCACGTGGTTTAGCCGCCATATTGTTTTTTTGCACTTTTGAAAATTTCCCGAACCCATGCACCTTTGACAATCTTCTCCTCTGAATATATAAACACTAGAGAGCTACTATATGCACATAATGTCGCTGAGGCGTTGTATGTGTTGGTTATTTCATCACGGGTTCTAATTCGCAATACTTTTTTCACAGTGAATACTTGAAATCTGGAAATTTTGAAAAAAGTACAAACTTCAAACCTCAATAGCTCAATAACTAAATAAGATAATTTCACACAACCTGCACCAAAATTTGGGCAACAATCTTCCCCATCGATTGGACCTATAGAGATTTTCGGCCGCGAAATTTCAGTACATTTTCAGTTTTTTTGAAATAGCAAAAAATCTATTTTTATTTGAGGGTGTGCGTCTTTAAAAATCTTCTTCTAAATCCTGGCAACATATACAGCTATGTATGATAGCTCATTTTGAAGATAAATGAATGGTTAACAAAGTATCGAGCCACAATTTTGAATTTCGTTCTAGAACTGGAATTATCTGCCCTTGAATATGGTCCTTTTATAAAGGTTCGTTTTTTAGGCTTTATCTTCAAAGGGACATAACTATGTCACATTTAGACTAATGTAAGAGTTAATCATTGCTATTTGTTCCTCGATATTTGCTCAATAATTCCATTTCAGATCATTAACATATAAAAGTTGATAGTTAAGGAACAATTCGAACATGTTCGGAAACAACTGAAAATGTACTGGAATTTCGCGATTTTGAATGTGTGAGTCCAAATCTTCTTCCCCTTAACGGATTTCAAATTCAGCAGCCTGCGTTACAGAGTTCAAGTCCACCAGTGAATAAACTTTTTTGACTTAAATATGATTTTTAATGTTAAAAACTTATTTTGTTTTGTATGTAAAATTGTTTTGACTTGTTTCTGCGCTTTTCTTCATCTAAAAATTCATATTGGCAACACTGTCAAGATTAGTGTACTGGCTACTTTTTTGGGTTATATTTTTTAATATTTCTTTACATGTAATCAATAAGCTGATGTCATGAACTATTTTGGTACGTTTGCCTATATCCAAATTAATCTATGGATTTTCGACTTCTTTAATGAGATTTATGTCCAATAAGTTAAAAATTTAAATCTCAAAGAAAATCAACTTTCGCGGTTTTTAGGGTATGCGTCTTCAAAAATCTTCCCCTAAATGACGGAAATACATACAACCTCATACTATAGCTCATTTCAAAGATGAATGAATGTAGTTTAAAAGTACCCCCAAACCAATTGCCCATTTTCAGCGGTAAACGAACTACAGCCGTTTGAAAAATGAATTTTTTGAAAAAAGATTTCTTAGGGCTCGGATTGAAAGGGACACAACTCTGTTACGAACGAATTTATGAGATTAATGTCCAATAAGTTACAAATATAATATAAATTTCTGGAAAATATTAAAAAATATTAAATAAACTATTTAAGAGCTGAAACCGATTGTCGTCGCTTGCGACTATATTTATTATTATTCTTTGGACGTTTTTTGTTGGTCGCGTCCTGCAATAACCACTTAACAGGTTACTACGAATTTTCAGGGATGATAGCCTGTGACCTGAATTCATTCACTTCGTCGGCCGATTTTTTATTTTCGACTTCTTTCGCGAATTATCTACCCTTGAAGTTGAAACTTCAAACCTTAATAGCTAAAAATATATTCAAGATAATTTCACAAAACCTTCACCAAAATGTGGGCAAAAACCTTCCCCATCGAATTGGCCTATAGTGGTTTTCGGCTGTAATAATAGATTTTTTTCTATTTCGAAAAAACTTGAAATTTTGCGCACTTTCGCGATTTTGAGGGTACGCTTTCAAAGGGACATAACTCTGTTATCAAAGTTGATTATTGCTATCTATTTGTAATAACTAGTTTAACAATTCCATAGCATATCATTATCATATAAAAGTTGATAACTTAGGCACAATTAGCGCATTTCCGCAGATAAATGAAATGTTGTGATTTTGACAGTTTTCGAGGGGTAGGGGTTTTAGAGAATTTTCGATCGTAAACCATAAACGATAGCAAAATGTTTAATAGCTCATTTTGAAGTAGAAACATCATTTATTAAGGATAATAATTTTGAAGCATGTATCTGTCATAGTTTATGTGTGACTTGTCATAGAACATTGTCATTTTTCAAAAATCCCAATTTTTATCCATCTTCAAAGGTTCATTACTGCCTTACTAATTATGCAAATGCAACGTAATTGACATCTACGTTTGCATAATTTTACGTCCAATAACTTTTATGTTGGACCCTTTCATCAAAAGGTTGATAGTTAAGCTTTAAACATAGGAAATGTTGTCTAGGGGTCCAAATTTCAGCATTTTAAAGTATTGTTTTGAATATTCAGAACAACATAACACATTACTTATGTATGCAATCTTAATGATGATTACATTACTTAAGTGGAAAGTAAAGCACAACTGTTTCTATGTTATACCTTAGTATGAAAATATTAACCGTTTTGTCTTAATCATGGGAAATGTAATGCAGGGGTCCATTAATATGTGATTGTTCCATTTTCAGAGGGTCATTGTCGTTGGAGATTTTTTGTAAAATAACTACTGAAGATAGAGACACGTTTGATAGCTACGTTTAAAGCGGAGAAACTGATGAATAACCGAGAGTCCAACGTGGAGTTCAAGGTCAAGCAGAAGTCTTCAAGACCTAAGTACTGCCGCGGCAGACTGCAGTCAGACCGGGGTTAAACGTGATCAGACTGCATTCTGATCCCGGTTAAACGCGATTAGACTGCATACTGATCCCTGTTAAACGTGATCAGACTGCATTTTGATCCCGTTTGACCGCGATCAGACTGCATTCTGATCCCGGTGTGTACCGGCAAAGATATATGCAACCCTCTGTAATAATGTGCTTCGTGTTTGACTAACTTGTATCAAACAGATGTTATTTCGTACTATATTACTGTTTATATGACGATTGTGATCAAATCCTTATCGGATCAGGGTCAATCTCGACCAAGAATCAGTACATAGAGTCATTGACAGAATGGGAATTGTTCTAAAAAAACGCAATAGTTTATCTAAAGACGACATGCGCATCTGTAGGGATATGTTTAAAATACACCCGTTATAATTTGGGAAAACATCAACAATGTTGTTGATAATCTACATCAAAGTGGAAAGATGTTTAGTGTATGTGTCGAGACGAAGTATCGAATGTTAGTTTACAACCTAAACTGAAGCACAAAAGAAACGTCACCCCTCAGTTTGTTTTTATCATACGTATAATTTTCAGTGTCAAATTTCTAAAGTTTTCGACGTCGTATACAAAAACTGAATAGTTTGGGAAAGTAGTCCAAAATATTAAATCAATCAAAGAATTCTTCTCAGTGTTTTTAAAAAAAAATTAAAATTATGAAATTTAAAATTCCCACAAATTAATTTTGTTAAAAAAACAACTGTTCATCGACTCGTAACACATACTACATTGTCGTAAATTTCATTTCTTACCCCTGTCTAGTTTTAAAAATTATATTGTAATCAAAGAATAAAACAGTCACTAATTAAGTCATTTAAACTACTGCCAAAAGGTGTTATTGCATCGTGCCATAATCAAATGCATTTCTTTAAAATATTAAATTAATCGAAACCAACTGAGGTGTGACTTTTCTTTTGTGCTTCAGTTTAGTAGTTACATGTATGAATCAAATCGTTTTGATGAAATTATAAACTGATGAACTGACTGAAAAACGGATTGAGAGCATTAAAGGGGCAGTAGCACGTGATTTGCAAAATTTACTTTTTCAAATTTCTCATTTATAATGATAGTTTATGTCATTTAAATTAACTTTACAGGGTAAAACATCTTATTACACAAACCCATTATCTGTAGAAACTATGTTGCGTATAAAGCAAAAAATGCATGGCGGCCATTTTATTGTGAACACAATTTATTATTTTGTATTACAAAAACAATTCCCATGGCTTTACGGAAACATGTACACTCATTTTAAACTTTATTTTCCGAAGAGAGAAGGATCTTTAATTATTGGTGAAATTATTTTTCAAATACATTTCATCAACTTATTTGAGTGAAAAAACGTGCTACTGTCCCTTTAAGGTTTTAGCCATTTGCCTGACTCCTTATTGATAACGCATAACTACCTCCTTCAGAAAATACACAATATCGACGATAAAGCTTGGCGATTTCTTGGTAACGATACCATCTCTATAATCTGTTGCATGCTTCTAAAACCTTTATGTTCAAGCCGAGTTGCATTGACGCGTTGTGCACCGCCACGATGGGAGTTGTTGGACTTGTTCTCTTGTGTCTCTGGAAGAGCAACGCTGTTTTATGTAACACTAGCTTTTTATCATATTTTCAACCTTTGATTTATTTTAACTTGTAATGAAAATTTTTTATACATGTATGTATTCTGTATTTTTTTCTTTTCAACCCTTAATTTATTTAAAGATGTTTATGCATTCTATGTGTTCTTTCATTGTCAATTATCATTGTTATTATTTGCTTTGTTTTCTTTATTTTAAAATAATCTCTAAGATTGTTTGATTGTTTCATATTTTCAACCTTTAATTTATTTAAAACGTTTAACTTTTAATATATTTTATTTGTATTCTGTCATTGTCAATTATCACTTACCGTCTGAACTTGCTCCGAACATTTACTGGTTCGTGGGACATGGCTACAGTCTTGCTAGTAAAAAGTAAATAAATTATTTTCTGTGGTCAGCCGACAACCTGACGGACATTTACCTGTTCGGATTGTTCCCGATGGAGGGTGATTACCATGGTGGTCAAGGACTGAAACCATCGGCTCTCCTTGCTATTGACCACATCAACAGTAGACCGGACATTCTGTCTGGATACAGGCTCAACCTGGAGTGGAGAAATAGCAAGGTAAGGGACTTGTTTTCACAGAAGCTTGGTTTCGTTAATACATTGTTAAAATACATCAGCTGCAGAATCATAAATCCACGCTACCGAGGAAGCTGAAGAAGTGTGATTTCTTCTGTTAAGTCATACTTTCTCTGCCTCAATATAACGCTAGTCTGGGAGACATACTCTTTATAACGTAGAATTTGGAAATAAAAAATTACAATCTTTTAAAATTATACATTGGCGGTTATGAATTGAAAAAAGACTCCCCTCATTATTTTGCTGTAAGAAAAACTTCAAAATACGATAAACGCTCACATTTCTGTTTAACGGTATCTAAGTTAGATAAAACACTACCTCGGTTATGCTTGGGATTGAAAACCCTCGTCAAGAAATCTTGAGATAAAACATTGTTAAAATGCATCAGCTGCAGAATCATAAATCTATTGATAAATAAGAGTTTAAAGGCGCTGTAGCACGTTTTTTTTCAAATTTTATTTTTTCAAATTTCTCATTTATAATAATAGTTTATGTCATTTATATTTACTTTAGATGGTAAAACATCCTATTACACAAACCAATAGTCCGTAGTAGTAATAACGGTGTTGAGTATAACGCAAAAATTGCATGGCGGCCATTTTATTGTGAACACAATTTATTATTTCTAATGACAAAAACGATCACCATGGCTTTACTGAGCCATGTACACTCATTTTAAACTTGATTTTCCCAAGAGAAAAGGGTGATTTACGATTTGTGAAAATATTTTTCAAATACATTTCATCGACTTATTTGAGCGAAAAAACGTGCTACTGCCCCTTTAATACAAGAGCGTGGGTGGCGGATGGACACAAATTATCACAATTTATTATAATTGTCACAAATTATCTAACAAATTAACACCCACACTATCGCACAAATTATTACTCATTATTCATGTTATTTCCGGCTATATAGACACTGTAATGAGATAAGCTCGCAAATATTATTCCAGTTATTTCTTTAATAATAAAAAAACAACATGTGCGCATGTCCATATTATGACGTGCTTAAAGTTAGCAGGGTCAATCTAAATGTATACTTTATTATATCTCACAAGGAATTATGTAGGAATTATCACCATCAACTTTTTGAATATTTTAATGTGAAAATAATTTTATGTGAAAAATTTATACATACAAATTTAATATTATTGATTTGATTAAGAATGATACGTTTTATTTTATGTTTTTTAATTTAATATGTATCGTATACTAAAATGTCAAAACAATAAATCATATCAATAAAGGCGACCCGATTTTATTATGTAAACCCGAGATTCCATAAACGACCTACATGAAATACATTAGGTAGACCTTTGTAAACTTATCATTGCTGGTTTTCTTAACGAAACTAATTATAAGGCTTTGGTGAAAATTCCAACTTTGTACCCCTCGCCGTTAACGAGATACGGGTACCCTCTCCCATGGGGTATCCCTTGGGAGAAAAATCACATTGGATTTCCAATTTGATAATTGATACATATTGATGCACATTGATACATATAGATACATATTGGTACGTTTACTTACGTATTGGTACGTTTACTTACACATTGGTACATTTGCTTACATATTGGTACATTTACTTACAATTGATACATTTACTTACATATTGATAATACATACATTAACATACATTTACATACATATTGATACATATATACATTTACTAACATATTGATACTATAATATTATTGATGAAGTATTTCCGTATTGGCCCAGTTACAGGTTCGAGACGAAGTCGAGGGCCAATACAACGGAGCCAGGTCTGTAACTCGGCCAATACGGACATACTTAATTAATGACAATTTTATTAATCTACCTCTTTTCATTCTATTTGCACACCACTAAACGTCTCATTTATATTGAAATAATAAGTATAAACAAGAATGGTGAACAGATACAATGGGTCAAAGTTGTGAAGCGACAGCTTTCACCACATACTCAGATTCATATTGGCCCAGTTTGTCTCGTATTGACCCAGTTTTTCCCGTATTTGACCGGTTCCCCCGTATTGGCCCAGTTGTCGAATCATATGGTCTAGGCCGTAAATGCCGTATACTTGTCATAACATTGATAGTTAATTAATAAAATCATTTATTAATTCCAGCAATGTTGACAACACCCCTAAAACTGCAGAGTGCAACTACAGATGTAAAAAAATATTACAACACCTACATATCATTTCTCCGACTGTACTACGTCATCATGTCTCAAATCATCGCCATGCAGTCGCTTGTCAGCCATTCTTGACCTTGACATTCATTTGACCTGGATTAGCCAATATCAAAGTTAACGGGCCTTCTAGCGAGAAACAAGGGACCAAAATGAGGCAAGAAAACAGGAAGAAGTCACAGAAATAAACATATGTAAACTCACTTGCAAAAGACACGTCACCAGATATTCAACAGTTAAACATGTAATATGTAATAAACATGTAATAAATATTGATATATTAATACATATTGAGAATCTCTCTTTTCATCTGACCCAGTGTGATGAGGGAGTCAGTATCAAGGCCCTGTCTGACAGTCTTAACTCTAACCACACCAAGCTGATGGTGATAGGAGGAGCCTGTTCATCGGTTTCAGAAGCAACAGCAAGAGCTTCACATCTCTGGAACCTCGTCCAGGTTGGTATGGAGTCGTCCTTCCTCAACGAGTACCTTCATTACATCTAGCGAGACTATTATAATGTTATATAAGATACGACAATAAAACACAGGCGGGGATCAATGGGATCAGCAGCGTGCTTTATGAGACAATAAAACATGCTCGTGATTTAGGACGTCAGTTAGCACGTCTTAGCGTCATATTTTACGTCATTTTGATTGTTCAATTACTAGTGAATGTGTTCTACGACGGGAGGCATTAATATTTTCAAAATTTAGTTCGTACAAATAAAATAATATGTAAAGTTTTTTAAAAATAAAAGCGGGTAATTGTTTACGGGCATCTCATATAAAAAATGCAAGACTCGTTGTTGTGCTTTATCGTAGAAGAAAACATAGCGCCCTTCGTGTTTTATGCTCCCTGCTATGTTTTATTCGACGATAAAGCACGCCAACTCGTCTTCTATTTCTTAAATAAATTAAGTATTTCCGTATTAGCCCAGTTACAGGTCCGAGGTCCGTTGTATTGGCACGAGGCGCAGTCGAGGGCCAATATAACGGACCGAGGACATGCAACTCGGCCAATACTGAAAAACTTAATAACCCGTAATTTTATTAACTAACTGTATTTCATTGAATTTGCACAACACTAAACATATTATTTACATTAAAATAACAATTAATATCAAGATCGATGAACATATAGCACGGGTCAAAGTTGTGAAGTGACAGCTTCGGGATTTCACCAAATATGCGACTGCGCGTGGTCAGACTCGTATTGGCCCAGATTGTCTCATATTGGTCCAGTGGTGTGGACCGTAAATGTTATATAAGTGCTATAACATTGATAGTTAATTAATAAATTTCAGTAACAGCAAACCTCGAGCTCTAATTAAAAGCTTTATGAAAGCTCCTGTTTTGCACCTCCTCTCTGAAGTTTAATGGGGAGCTTATTCAGTGTCAAAACTGCACTGACTCCTCATCAAGATCCATATATAATCATTGATGATAAAAGTCAGCAGAAAGGTTACTACACATGATGTCTTTTTAATATTTTGTCTCTTAAAACGAAATATGGATTTTATAAGAATTTATATTTAAATGTATGATCTGGTACATATGGCCACCATTAGTTTGACGATATCAAATCTACCTTGAATTGAGTTCGCTTCTGGACATCAGTGAAAATTTATTTCCATTTATCTTTTCAGTATCGAATTATTGTTCTTTTGAAATGTTTTTGTTTTGGCAGTGGAAAATAGACAACCCTTTATATACTTTAGGGGGTTGAACATTAGTTGGAATCTATTGGAGGGTACCCTCATACTATTGAGGGCAAAAATGAACTAGTGTTTATACAACTCTGTAAATTAGTTATAATTGTTTATCTGTTAATTTCAGCTATCGTACGGTTCGGTGTCCCCTCTACTGTCCAACAAGGCTCTCTATCCATGGTTCTTTAGAGTTATCGCCCCTGAAACACACATCAACGCCGTGAGAGTTAAGCTGTTCAAGACGTTTGGCTGGAAGCGAATTGCAACCATCTCCGAAAATCAACAGCTGTTCTCGTCTGTACGATATCGTCATGTTGTCTTTGTCAATGAAAAGCAAGATTCCTAGATAAATATAGAGATTATTAACCGAGGAACTCTGTCGTGTGACATTTACGAAACGAATCTGACTTTTTTTTCTCCGAGCGAGAGCGAGGGTTATACACACGTTTTCACGTTAATGTCATATATAGTTCTATATATATATATCACATTTTCAGGTGTCATAATTTCTTTATTATCCACTATTTTCACTTTATATCGCGTAAAAATACCCAAAAAACTCCCCACTTCTCTTGCGACGGCAAACTACAGTTTTGTCACGAACAGTTGTTTTATGACGTCATGGTTATGGTTGTAGGAAAACGTGTGCACATGTGCTTAGCAAAAGAAAAGCCTACCCACAAAATGAAAAACGAGTTATTAATATGAGTAACACTACATTTGTAATTGTAATTTGTAACTATTGTAATGTTTTCTGTAATTGTTTCTGGAAAAATGCATGGGGGCCATTTTATTGTGATCACATTTTATTATTTTGAATGACAAAAACGATTCCCATGGCTTTACGGAACCATGTTCACTCATTTTTAACTTGATTTTCCGAAATAATGAGGACGTTTTATCATCGGTGACATTATTTTTCAAATAAATATCATCGACTTATTTGAGCGAAAAAAAATGTGCTACTGTCCCTTTAATTGTTTCGCGAACATACTTGATTGACTTACATCACCACATTGTCGTCAAGGGCTGAATTATTCTCTTCCCACAGAAGTATCGCAGAAAAATTCTTGATATGCTAAATGCAAGGAATATGGCCCAGTTGTAGCATACTTTACGTGGGAAGAAATGTACTGAGTAACCTCTGTGGCAGAGACTGGGGCGGAATTTATACAAGTAACCTCGTGACCCATTTGCAGCAAGCCGAGGACCTGTTCAAGAGGTTGAGCGAGGAGAACATGACAGTGGTCACACAACAACAGTTTCTCAAGGACCCAAAGATGGAAGTAGCCAGCTTGAAGGTAATGTGCTGCAAAAGCGACAAAATATATGTTCATATCTATCTGTCAGTCAACGTCCCTATGCAAATTATAATATCCTGATAGACAACGTCCCTAGACAAAGCATAACTCTTGCCAGTCTCCATCACTGGCTTGTTTAAGCATTGCAGCATATCCTTTGCTTTTCCGTGCTAACATAACAAAGCGCTGCACCTGAACTGCCTAGTGGCCCATGATTTGCTAGAAAAGAAATGTTGAGGACATGCGGCAAGGTTTGAATTAGCCAGTGATGGAGACTGGCAAGAGTTGATGGAACAGCATGAATAAAGAAGTACATACTCCATTTTAGGAGCATGATGCACGAATAATCGTTGGAGGTTTCTACCAAGCAAAAGGGAGACAAGTTTTGTGCGAGGTAAGCATTAAAGATAAAACAACATACATTTTCTGGAGATGAGTTCAATTTCAAAACAAATAGCCCCAGGTGTTTCAAATTTGCGAAGATATTATATCTTTGACGACTTTGCAAACCTTCCATAAAACAAGTATAATATATATAATAATATATATAAAATCAAAATAAAATAGGTTGATTTCTAGTAAACGGATATATTTGAAATACCTAAAAAGGCGCTGTAGCACGTTTTTTAAAAATATATCTTCTCTCAAATTTGCCATTTATTTTGTTAAAAGTTTTTTACAATATAGTGTTACGTTAGAGGGTAGATCATCTCATTACACGACCCTATAAGCCTTGTTCACAGGAAACGGTTATCCGTATTGGTAGAAAATGTATCAAGCGACAACTTTGCGCATCCTGGTTCCCGGGCCTACGTTCTCGCTACTCTTCTCTGGCGTCCTGGTAAAAAAACATAAAAACAAGTTTGAGATGACCCCCGATATTTACGCCTTCAGAATCTATAAGTCTAGAAATTCTGGAGGCGTAAAATCGGGGGTCATCTCAAACTTTTAAAAAATGTTTTTTAAAAATGTTTTTTGTTTTATTAAAGTGTGAAAAGCAATGACCCGAGAGCCTGTGCATAGCGAGAAGGTAGGCCCGGGAACAGAGAAGAGTAGCGAGAACGTAGGCCCGGCAACCAGGATGCAACTTAGTGGAAATATTCAGTGTGAGAGTTAGATTTGTTGGTCTCATGCGATTTTGAGATACAGCAGATGGTTGACCATTCCATAACGGTGTCATATTTACAACTCTACTCCGAGTATTGGAGTATTGCTACATCAGTCTGATCACAGAACTATATTCGAAAGGTCATTTAATGTGAACAAAAATTTACTCGCATGGTTTAACCTAACCATACGCATTCGTTTTAACACTCTTTTTATCGATTGAGAAGTATTATTTAGCAATTGGTAAAGCATATTTTCCTTTTCGTGAGAGCACTTTATACGAACTGCGTGTCATAGTGCCTTTAAGGGAATAACAGAGACACTAAATGGGATATTTTTTACTCATTCTTTTAATCCGTTTGTTCAAGGCATACAAGATCGGTCTCTATGGTCCGAAGGTAGTGTGGCTGTACCCCGGGTGGTTTGAATCCAAATGGTTCCGGGTAGAGGATGAGACGGTTGACTGTACTACAGAGCAGCTGACGAAGGTCCTGGAGACTTCCTTTAGTCTCGACAACGTGTATTATAACGAGCGTGCTGATTGGTCATTAAGCGGCATGACGTCATCACAGTTCCGGACTGAATACACGGATTTCATTAACCGGACCGAGCACTGTGTTAACGTATCAGGAAATAAAAGAGCACCTGTCGCCTATGATACCATTTGGGCAGCGGCCCTTGCCTTGAATGCAACCAACAACGATCTTCAACGCAGCGGTGAGTTATAGCTGAAATTATAAATTATTTAATTAAAAGTGTGTTTTTTTTTCGTTATATGGCAATAAACATCTTAAGCATGAGAGAACAAGATGATTTGAGAACAACTTATTTACTGCGGATATACACGACGTTTCGAACTATATGCTTTTTCCTTCATCCGGTGGAATATGGGGTCAAACAAGGTTGATACATTTATACAGTTTATTTAATGTTTAAAAGTTCCTTACAATGAATTTCCATTTTATAAATCAACAATGTTTATAATAGTTATGAAAATTTACTCTGATTAACACTAAAGGAAAGGTGCACTTTGATAATGTAATAATTTAATAACAAGAGAATTAGTGAGCACAGCTCACTCATATACCCCCGCTTTTAACATTAGTCAAAGAGAAATGTTTGAAAATAGCAAAAGGGCATCAATGTTTAAACTTGTGTATGAACAGACCATTATATATAAGTATTATTAAAGCAGAGTAAGTATAACACCTGTAAGCATGTTTTAGAAGTAAAAGTCGAAAAGTTTAAAAAATGGCATTAAATATGCAAATGAGGGTATGAAACATACACATATGCAAATGAGGGTATGAAACATACAAATATACAAATGAGGGTATGTAATATAAAAATGGCAGATGTACACATCAGTGGTTTCGTAACATTTGAACAATTAGTGTCTGAGTTATGAGTGGAACAAAAAGTGTGAATGGCGAAGATGAAAAACAGAAAAAATCTGCATAAATTATGCAAATGAGGGTATGAAACATACAAAAGGCAGATGTACACATCATGGTGGTTGTACATATCAAGTTTCGTAAAATTTGAGCAACTGGTTTCAGAATTATGAGCGGAACAAAAACCGGACGGACGCACGGACGGACGGACGCACGGACGTGCTGACCGCTATATACCCCCGACTACTTTGTAGCGGGGGTATAATAATAGTTTATGGTCACTCATTTCAGGGCACAAGAAAAGAATACAAGACTTTTCATACGACGATGCAGAAATTGGGAAACTCATCTATGAAAATGTTCGTAAAACTAACTTCACTGGTATTACCGGACAACTACAGTTCGACGCCCATGGAGACCCACGTAGCTCGGTCAGCATTCGCACTCTCAGAGGTAATGAACTTCGCTTTAACTTAAAAGGGTCTGCAACACGTTTACTAATTAGATAAAGAGATCTCACAAAATAGAAAATGAGTGTTACCATTTGCAAAACAATTCTTCCCAATCAATCAAATTTCAAGTAAAATGAATTATGATGGGGAAGGTACGCAGATATATTCCCCTTCCTCGAATTATTAAAAGGTGTTCACACTAAAACGGCCGTTAGCAGTATTCGTTTTATACATGACACCGTTTATACGACTACGGATAATCGGGTTATGTAATAGAAAATATACTTCACGTGGTCATTATCATTCTGTTCCCACAGAGGTTACTCCCTACCTAACCTCTGTTTTACATGGCCTGTATCCGATGGCATGCAGAAATGGAGTGTCCTGATTGGTTGCAATTGAATCTAGTTGTGCAATCAGCGACGCCGTTGTAAAAGTGACATTTGCCAATAACACATCATAATGATAAAATAAACGAAAGATAAACGTTTTCTAGTTAAATATGTTTTCCTCAAAATATGCATTTGATTTTGTGGTACCAATTGATCATTAACATGCTGATAAAAAAAGAAGACCGAATCAGAGAAAAAAACCAAAATAGTTAATTTGTGTTAGTTACATCAAACATATTCGAAAGACATATGCTAATTAGCAAGACCCTTAGGAGTCAAGTACCTTGATCTTTGAAGTCACTCGTTCGACGGGGCCCGTGAAACATATGTTCCTTGGTTGAGAAGCAGGGATACAGTATGGGGTTCCCCCTTCCCCCGCTAGGGAATTTTGCTGAGCTTAGAAATTCAGGCCATCTACATGTAGAGCAGAGGTTAATCTAAAGGCAGTAACATCTGTGGGAAGAGAATGGGTTATTATCTAAAGGGATTGAAATAATCAGGTGATAATTATTTTATTCCCGATTGTGGCAGATGGAGATATAAATAACGTGGGAGTGAGCGATACGTCCCCTGATGGTGACATACAATGGAACCATGCCTTCGCCGACATATTTCCAGGTATATACTTTGTTTCTGGTGCTATTGACTTCAGTGGTATGCATCAAATCTATGCTTTTAATGAGTTTGGTTCTGCGTGTCGCATTCACCCATTGTGGAATATTCATTAGACACTTAACCACTATCTTCATTTGTAAGTATTTCTATATATTTGATATATACTGAAGAACAAAAGAAACGTCATTTTCAAAAGAGAAAAAAATACTGCTTTCGGACAAGTCGATTTTGAATGTTTTTCAAAAGCGATTTATAAAGATGTACAATTTAATATATCAGAATATGATACTTTTATTTTCATAGCTGTTCAAACACACTTTGGCTGCTGACATCGCTTTTTCAATATTGTTTTTGGCGACAATGTTGGGTATTTAAGTTAAAACAACTAAAATAGAAATTTAATGAATACATAATGTCGTCGACATGAATAACTTTTGATTTAAATTTGAGGACGCATCATCACTGTAGGGATTCAAAAAACAAACCAAAAATCCCTATTTGACGCTCCTGTCTCGTCTACTTAACGAGATTCCAAAACGACGATTTCTTTAAGCGTATGGTTAAAAGAAATGCATTCATGGTAATAATGGTTGACACCCCTAATAGTTAAATTAGGAATGAATAGGATTGAAATGTTTTATAAACAACGTAACGTGTCAGTTTCGATTATTATTTTTATAAAACATGTTACTACATGTACTGGATGTCTTTTTGTGAATAGTGTCCTTGAGCATGTGCTATTTTTCCCCTTCTACTTTAAAATACAAAAACATATATATGAAAAATGAAATTTATTCAAAAGAACTCATTCCTTGTGTCTCGAGATCTTGGCATTGGTATATTGTTACAGTGGTTAAGTGTTCTCATTTTGGTTCTATTAAATAATGAAAAGTTGCATTTGAAAAAAAAATTCTACTGAACCGAAATATACACACAGTCGTTCATGGAGTCTCATTCGCACACAATACATACAGGGCAAGTATTGCATAGTTTACGTCATGTGTTTGTACCATTTAATTTCGAAAATACCATAATATTCAACAATATTAATTATCCATGCATTTTATTTGCTAAAATCCATTTTCTGGTTAGGAGTGTCAACCATTTTCACCATGAGTATATGAACAGATAATATTTCCAAAATTCAAATTTAATTTAGTTGGCTTCTGAAGACATGATGTAACCATTGCCGTGTTCAAGAGAGGTTTCAACGTAAACGCTCATATAGCGATTACTTTTAAACCTCTTTTGAACGCGATTGCTTAATATAGCGCTGCGTAGCAAAGCGAGCGAACTTTGCGGTTTTGCAGCGTGTCATTCAGGAGAGAATAAGCGCTACTTGAGCGCTACATTGAGCAATCAATGAGCGATTATAAGCGCTCGCTGGTATGGAACGGAGCCCAGGTTTCAGTGGGATGTATCTTGTATGTGTAATGACGTTTATTTTGCTCATGAGTTTACTTTCTCGTGAACTCTAGACTTGTTTCTTTACAGGAAGTAGGAACCAATAATGGTGATATTGGTCAGAGTATGGTTGGTTCTTAATCACGATTAGGCAGTTCATCTGGGTTACCTTCGCACGTTCCACGTGTTGTATGTCTTAAAGGTGCATCCATTGTGTTCTTTTTGGGTCACATATGTCAAACGTTATAAATGGTGTCATTTTTTCGAGAAGTACTGACAGTTACCGATAATTACCATTTTGATGATAGCCGACTCACAACAGTAACAATATAATGGAAATAATAATGTTATCTGATCGAAAACCGGACAATGCACCGCAATTGACGCGCGTCAATTAGTCAAACGTTATTTTGGTAATTAATCTACAACAGGCAAAAAAGCAAATTTGGGTTGACAATGTTCACCAGGTTAACTACTGTGCATGTAAATGAGACGTGTAGTTTCGGTTCCATCACATGAATAATGATATTTGATCATCATTGGAAACTAGTAAATGTGATATATTTGGCGACTTGGGGTGAATATGCAAGTAAGGTGAAATTATTTCAACTGAAATCAGCACATTGGCACGCATTAAAGCCAAACAAAGTATCATGAAACAGAATGGATGTATCTTCAATGACTTGTGGGTGAATTTTGTGAAAAAACATTGATCATTTTTTTCTTTAAAAATTGCTTTAACTGACCGCGGTGCCTATTATGGTGTTTTCTGTAAGCTTTTAAAGTAAAGATTGAAGCTGTGGTAGTAATTATATAAAATCTATATACAATATGTTTATGTTCTTTAATGACTTAACATACGTACGCGTGTATTGTAGAGAGAATGTTTTTTTATCGATTGTAATAATGTATAAAAGATTGTACTAGAAACTCAAACATAATCAATACTTCTTCAACTCTACCATTTTCATCACGTTACCAAGATGGACGAATCCCCGTGGACGGAGTTGAGGTTCGGGAGGAAGTGAGAAGTGTTGACTTCCGGGTGTACATCAGCATGTGTTCTCTCGCTGTGCTCGGTATGTTCCTCGCTCTCATCTTCCTGGTCTTCAACATCACCTGCAGGAATGAGAGGTGTGTAACGAAGTGACGCATTCTAAGATTATCAGTGATTTGCTTCCGACGCATTCGATATGTATAATCCAGAGCTCTGTTCTGTAATAGCGAGCGCTTATTATCGCTCATTGAGCGCTACATTGAGCGCTCATTCCTCCTGAACGACACGGTGCGATGCCTCGATGTTTGCTCGCTTTGCTACGTAGCGCTACATTGAGCAATCGCGATCAAGAAAGGTTTAATGTAGCGCTCAATGAGCGATTATAAGCGCTCACTATTATGGAACAGAGCTCTGGGAACGCTAGATGCGCCAGGCTTTGTAATTGGATATTTTGTTGTCATACCAATTTCCGGTCAAGCTGCTATGGTTTCTTTTATTTAAAGTGTATGTATAGTAACCGATGCAGCTAAAATAAAGTCTGATACTCTGCTATCTGAGCGGTGGCTCTTATAAAAATTACATCATAGGATGATTTTGGAGACATTTACATCATTGGATGATTTTGGAGATTTTTCATCATTGACCGTACGCATGATCGCAGGCTAGATTACGCAAGACGTAAACGTCACATCAGAGGCTGGAGCTTGCTATAAGTTTGTTTTTTTTCATCAAAATGTGGCTAGAAAACCTGTATACAAGACTAAATCTGACCCGGTATTGTGTCCATCCAATTCTTAAAAAATGTATATACCTTTACCCTTAATATATCAAAGGTTGTATTTCAAAATTAACAGGCGTTATTTTTGTGTTACATGTACGTCTTATGTCTTGCAAGACAACATAATCTCTTACATATGTCTGAATATTCCAAGATGTACTTGTAATCAAATTGCCATGGCAATGTTCCACAGAGATCAATGGTAATCGTCAAAGCACACTAGTACACCTGTTAAATTGGCAATTATCCGAACAGCCAATCAGATACATGAGCAGGAAGTCGACTCTGAGGGGAACAAAGACTGCAAACAAGGCGATTAACTTTGATTGGAGATCGATAGCCATTGTGCACGGACTTCCTTGCAAAGAAAGGCAGCGTGTGATTATACCTTCATGATACTAGCCACAGTTCAATTCATTATATCTAGCTCAGTACGTCGGGGTCATATGGAGTCATGACGTCGGTGACGTCACCAAAAGGCTGTGGATCGTGAAGCGATTTCGGGTTTAACGCCGCTTTATAGAATATTTCAATTATATCATGGCCGCTGGTATAATTGCAGGGAGAAAGCTCGCAACACAAGTGTGGTAAAGCATTGAAGTGAAACCTGGTAACATCGACTAGAACTAGCGAACCATGGGTGATACTGCGCTGAAAGTTAGTGTATCACTGCACCCAAAACTTCATATAGAACAGTTCGCTACAGCTGCATACCGAACGTTTGTCCACCAACTTGTATATCATAGTACAAATGTAATGTAATTTGTGATGTTCTTGAGTCTTTGAAAACCATTTTCACAACGTCACATCCATATCTTCTCCTTCCGCCCTTGACCTCAACCCTCGCATTTTCAGTGCTAAGAGTTTAACAAACTGCAGGCTAATCGGATAAGCCAATCAGAAGACAGTTGTATTGCCTCTGGGACTGACTGTGTCGATCGTCGCAATTTTGAATTGGTTCGGAATATAAACGGCGATTTCATTGGCTGTATGTTAGCAGATGGTAAGGGACGTAACTCGTGATCACAATAGGTGTCACTGATTCGTTTCACCACTTCTGCCTAAGTTGAAGGCAAGGTAAAAAAAATGGAGAGATCTCGATACATTTTCACCTTGCCGTTGGAATATGTTGAAACCGAAACTGATAGGTTTGTGCTTGTATTTGAGAAGTGATGATAGAATGTACCATAACATATATTCTTATTTGATACCGCCCAGTTAACCGTAACAGGTTTCTCAACTCTTAGAAGTAATCAGGGGTCAACATTTCGAAAGCTCCATTTTTTCCCTATTTTCAACTTCGCATCTCCAATAAGTGATCAACAGCTTCAAACATTAGACATTTATTGGTTTCTATACTCATTCAATGAACTTATGATAACAAAATTAGCATTAACTAGATATTGAACATTGTATTCTACATATAAGGAAATCGTACTTTTTAAAATCTCACCCTTTCTGTCTACTTCATCTTCTCTAAATGACGTTAAAATTGAATTTTTTTATGATAAGGATATGATTTGCTTTGCTTTAATTTTTATCTTCTTACATGTTTTTTTTTAATAAAGAAAGTAAATGAAATAATTTGTTAATTTCTATAATCACTTGCCTATAAAACAAATGCTGAAAATTACATATTCTCAGGACTAATGAAGATTTTTTTCATTTTCACTTAATTTATAATGTAAGAATATTGTTCATGTGAAATCTGCTATCCGCTAAGGATTCGATACATTTATAATTTAGATAATAACCTGAACTTTTCTAAGAAACATTCCTTGTAAAAATGTATTTGTTTGTTAAAGGCACAAGTGCAAGCTTTTCGCATTCTAATAAGCTATTTTAGGTCACACTAGGGCATATAAACTCACATTAGCTTCCTTTCGGTGCAATAAATTACTAATTATTCTTCACAATTGAACTGCAGTCAATAATTCAAAAGTTGCGACGGCCGAAGTCACTCAGGGATATCACAAATAGTAAGAGTCGCTGATGTGCAAATTGGGAAATATAGAGTGTAGAAAACGGCTTATATAATTAACTAAGATTTCATTCAGCTCTTGCATATACTTTCATCTCTTAATTGACAACACAGATCGGATAGTTTTCATTAAAGAGTATCTGTAACTTCACCCATTTGTAATACGCAGTGTAAGCATTGTTGTTACATTAACGAAAGCGACTGCAGTTGTTGGTCTTCCGCTTGTGTGCTATTTTTTAATATTGCTGATGTTGTAGTTAATGCGTATTTAATGCAACGTTGCATAAATAACTTCCGGACTTTTAAAATTAACTTTAAACCTGAATATGTACATATTTTCCAGATAACTAATATAATACATTACCTGATGGTAGGTTGTTCGTAATATCGAGAGATGTGCATTATTAGTGCATTATTTATATTTTTAAATAATTGGCGTGCTATAGTGCCTTTAAATATACGATTTACTGATCAATGCAGAATATTTCTGACATTCTCCCAGACTAATAAAGATGTCGTCCCCGAAACTGAACAACGTGATCCTGAGCGGGTGTATCATCACCTACATCTCTGTCTTCATCCAGAACATCGACAACAGTCCACACACCTTCTGCACGGTGAGGGTTAAACTTTAACTGTAGCTCTATTGTTAGGACTCATGACTTAGTCGGCTCTTATCACAAAAGGGGAAACTTCAATAAAATCAATAACATATAGACAGATGGGCCATGTTCAAGAGATGTTTCAAAGTAATCGCTCAATGAGCGATAACTTTTAAAACTCCATTGAACGCGATTGCTCAATGTAGCGCTACGTAGCAAGGCGAGCAAACTTCGAGGAATTTGCACCGTGTTGTTCAAGAGAGAATGAGCGCTACTTGAGCGCTACATAGAGCGATCAATGAGCAATTATAAGCGCTCGCTGTTATGGAACGGAGCCATGATTTCATATGTATGAATGACCGTGAGCCAACAGTATAATGACATTCATAGTAAGAATACAACCCGGAGCGCCTTGACATTGCTTACATTTTAACTGTACGTGAAGATATTACTTTTAAAAAATAAACGGCTGAACGTAATACGATGTTTGAATTTCAGAGTTTTGATGTTTTTGTTGTATTTTATTCGTAAATTAGTATACAATGGATATTCTAATAGTACATGGAACTCATTTTCTAACTTGGACAATATTGACACATGACAATGGTGATATCTGCATCTTTGATTTGTTTTAATTGTATGTTCAAATCCGCAGGAACATCAATAAGGACGCAACTTATCTTCTATATGGTAAAACAAGCATTTGTGTCAATAACATGCTTTCTACACTAATGTTTTCTTAATGCACAAAGTATACTTCAAGAATATTCGACATAACGAACATGTGCATTCGCTTAAAGGGGCAGTAGCACGTTTTTTTGCTCAAATAAGTCGATGAAATGTATTCGAAAAATAATTTCACCAATCGTAAAATACCCTTCTCTTTTCGAAAAATCAAGCTAAAAAGGAGGGTAGATGACTCAGTAAATCCATGGGAATCGTTTTTGACATTCCAAATAATAAAATGTGTTCACAATAAAATGGCCGCCATTAAATTTTTGCTTTATACGCAACACCGTTATTACTACTACGGATAAAGTAAATTTAAATTGCACAAATAATCATTATAAATAGGTAATTTGAAAAAATAAAATTTGCAAAAAACGTGCTACTGTCCCTTTAAGGTTTCCTTCCTGCTAAATCACGTTAGATCAGCAAGTTAGATGCATCTGTATTGTTGACATGATACTGAAGAAATGTGTAGAAACATGGTATTTTAGTTTTTGTAACTTTACCTATACTTTGTTCATATATTTATATTCATATTGTACTGACCGTTCAATGTTCTATCGCTGCATTATAAGGCCCCAAAACATAATTTGTTTCTGGTTTCCGCCCGCATCAGTTTCAAACCCACGCCTCAGGTATTTTTTCTCTAGGTTTTAACAACAGTAAGGGACAGATAACTATAATGTGTTAGCCTCAGAAAACATCGGACATAGAAAATGTCACTCGTTTCTTTTGAGATGGAGTGTGGGGTGAGATTATTGACACCTTAACACATATTTAAGAGGGTTTGTGCTTTATTTATATAAATAATTGTATAAATTTTGTTTGTTTATCTCTTCATTCAAAATAAACATGTCGCAAATAAAAGAAAATCGCGTCATCGCATCATTGTAAAGGTTGTAAAGACCCGAAATATTTTATTTTATTTTTTAGGCCTAAATATATGCGAGGGAAAGAGCGCAGAGTCACCATCATTTACTCCCTGAATATCAATTCCATTTTGACTCTAACATTGCATGTAATGTAGTGTATACCTTTGAATAAACTCCATGATCTGCTGATGATTCAGGTAGTGGATCTACATTTCAAAAGAAATTGCATTAAGGCAACCCAATAGACCGTGTTAATGAAAATTTATGATTATAGTTATTTGACTTTGTCTGGTGTATATTTCATAACATGTACGGATACAGCTTTTTAGAGAAAGAGGGCGTGCATATTACCAAAAACTTAAAAATTGCTCATATGAAAAAAGGGGGTGAGGTGTGCGAACCAGTGCACCCTGTATCCGCCCCTGCTTAAGGATGTCCGCTCCTTCCTGTTGAACTTCAAAAAATGAAATATGATTAAGTAAAGACTTTTTCTCATCTTTATTTACTTCATGATATTCTACATCATCTACATCCTTTTAAAAACAAATGATATGAAGAAAATGTGACTTTAGAAGTGCTTAAACAGCATAAATGGCCTAAATTTGACTAAAAAGGGGGGTTTTCAAATACATTTTGTGTCAAAGCTTAAAAAAAACTCACACTACCACATATATTTTTTCATCGATTTCGGCAGGGTAACATGAACTTTGTAACATGTCAAAAAAGGAAAAACAAGTATAATACTAGAAATGTATTATTTTAAAGTTTTTAGCCGTTTCTTTCTCATTTTCCAATAGACTCCCATGTTAAAATTGTACTTCAACCCACTATCTTACAGGCGTCATATCTCGAAAAAAAAACACACTACCCCCTATTTTTTAATGCTGATTTTCCACTTATACTTTGATCTTTTAAAAAATATAACTATTATTAAGTTAGAAAACAAGTTTAATACTATAAATTTGAGAAGCGAACATCCTTAACGATAGTAGTACATATTCAAAATCGATAGAACATTAGAGAAAACTCCTTAAATATTCATCTGTTTATGTCAAAAGTACAAATATTTTGTTATCCATGTTGACAATCAGAATAAGGTTTTTGGATTAGCGTGGCATGAACCGTGTGTGTCAGGTTTAAAAATTTCTCATGTATTAAATGTTTCAATCCCACCTAAGACATCATCTCTTCTATCAATATTCTCATGCCCTTGGCGGGCAGAAGGTATGACCTAAAAAGCATTGCCCAGATTGATCGTCAGCCAGAAGGTGTCCTAGATACTAATACCGCTGTTTTGCAAGAGATAATATTCATAACACGATTCGATGGATCTATATCAAGATGTACAAATTTATTAATCTGTTTGTTTATTTTATATGATGGCTGTTTTCTTCAAGATTGGACCTTATATTCATAGTGTCTGATTCGTGTAAATTTACTCTATTTTGTCAAGACGATGTCCTTGAGTTTGACAGATCGCAACAATCTAATCATTTGCGTCAATAGGATTGTCCCCATTTCTGTGTATTTCACTTCAAGAAAAACATTTTATGGGGTAAACATTATATTCATATTAAAGGTTAAGGGTCAAGGTTACACAAAAACTGTTTATTTACCGTAAAGTTGGTTACACCATGTTTGAATAGTTAAATATGCTACGTCATTAATCACGGGAAAATTAAAAAGATGTGCACACCCCCCCCCCCCCCCCCCCCCCCCACCCCCTTCCATTGGTGGACCAACCCTCTCCCCCCCCCCCCCCCCCCCCCCCCCCCCCTCCCTTTCTGTAAAACATACAAAACAATAAAAAAAAATCTGTGACTATTTTAACAAATAGTTTTTAAGATCATCATTTAACAAACTTTTAATGACTGTTATATCTTTATTGATTTTAAAAACTACATTGTATTTTTATTTTTGTATGTGAAATATGCTCTCATTTTAGAATAAAATATGATATTAGAAGTTTCGTTAGCTGTCTTTGAGTATGACTGCACACCCGAACCTCTATAGAAAGGCCACCTCTGTATAAAGGCCACTTTTGGTCGGTCCCTTGGGTGGCCTTTATAGACAAGTTCGACTGTATCTACAAAATCTTCAAAAATCCATCTCTCCAGTTTGAACAATACCTACATTTTTAAAATTACAATAACTTGTTAAGATTTCTTGTTTTTTTATGTTTTATGTACCTCTTATGCTGCTTTTTGCAGACTGAGTTCTTGAATAAAGTTCAGTTCAGCCAGTGATGGAGGTGTTTTCATTTGAAATGTAGAAATTGTATTTTGCAAATAAACTTAGCGACAAAGGAACGCTACCAAAATTACGAAAATAGAATGCCGTAACGGTTCATAAGCATATGTTTTCGTAAAGAGGTACTTACAGCCGCATGAGAATGTAAATAAAATAAATAAATAAGTAAATACATGTAATGCGGTTAACATTCGTATGTTCCAGATGTTTGAAGTCAAGTTGTACACAAGGGTAATCGGTTTCTCCCTGACCTTTGCCCCCCTTCTTGCCAAGACGTGGCGTGTTTACGCTATATTCACAGCCAAGGCAATGCTGACTAGCAAGGTGATTACAAACTTTAAAAAATATTTTGTGCTAACATTTTAAAAACATAATATTTTCACAAACATTCGTGCATGCAGAAAGCAACTTCGAATAGTTAACAAGAATATATGACATTTATCTTGATCTTGATTTTTATGAGATTGATTGATGTGCGTTGTTGTACACATTAATGTTTTAAAGGCATTGTAGTACTTTTATTTTTAGTTTTTATTTTATTTTCTCAAATTTGCCATTAATTATTACAGGTTAAGCAATATATTGTTATATTAGAGAGTGAAACATCACATTACACGTCCCGATAAGCCGTATCCATAGAAAACAGTTATCCCTATTGGTTGTACAACGTATAAAGCGACAATGTTGTGGATCTTTTCAGTGTGAGAGGTATATTTGTAGGTCTCATGCGATTTGGAGAGTTCTACAGCAAGGTGGTTGACAATTTCACTCTAAGAGTGCTTTGGTATCGCTACATCAAAAAAATGACTTGAACTTCCCTCGAGTGACCATTTTAATGTGAACACCCCTCGGAAGGAAATTGATTATCATGGCTTATCCGAACCATGAACATTCGTTTTAGAACTTCTTTGAATTTATTGATTGAGGAGTATTATTTGTCCTTTGGTAATATGTTCGTGAGCACACTGTGTTGCGGTGTGCATCAGCGCCTTTAAAGGTGCAGCCATTGTGTTTTATCAAATTTCATTTAGGTTTAATACGTTCCAACACACACACAACATAAGTGCTGTTTACAGTACAGATAAATTCGCTCAGCTTGCATATATATCCCCAATCGCCAAATATATCATAATTACTAGTTTCACATTAACATCGAGTAACATGTGTAGAAATCGAAACTGCACGTCCAAAATAGATGCACAATAGTAATATTACCTATTCAACATCATCAACGAATATTTGTCTTTTTGTCTGTAGTAAATAAGTTTCGAAAATTACGTTTGACAAATTGACGCGCGCCACACGATGTGTATTGTCCGGTTTTCGATCAGAAGTCGATACTTTTGCCTTTATATCGCCGGTATACTGAGTCGACTATCATAAAACAGCAATTTTCGGTAACAGTCAGTACTTGTCGATAAAATAACACAGTTTATAACGTTTGGCACATGTGACCCCAAACAACACAATGGATGTACCTTTAACATATTGAATGTGAGTCGGTAGGTGAAACGTAATCTGATTGGTCCCCTTTATTCACCAGCAAACTAAATAAATATAACCATTTCTTAGATACTCCTTAAAGCGGCAGTAGCACGTTTTTTGCAAATGTTTATTTTTATTTTTTCAAATTTCCCATTTATAATGATAATTTATGTCATCTATATTTAGAAAATCACAAACCAATTCTCTGTAGTGACAGTAACAGTGTTGCGTATTTATAGCAAAAATTGCATGGCGGCCATTTTATTGTGAACAAATTTTTAATTTTGAATGACAAAAATGATTCCCATAGCTTAACGGAACCACGTAAACTCATTTTTAACTTGATTTTCCGAAGAGAGAAGGGTGTTTTACTATTGGTGACATTATTTGCCAAATACATTTCATCAACTTATTTCAGCGAAAAAAACGTGCTACTGCCCCTTTAATATATCAAAATTCGACCCTGTTCCTATTCTGCAAAATAGTGGCTATCGGGATACGAACCTTGGGCCATTGCTTTTCACACGCTATTTAAAAAAAAGACTAATAGATTCTGAATTCGTGAAAGTCGGGAGTTATCATTTTTTATTGTTTGTTTTTTGTTTGTTTTGTTTTTTTTGTAAAAGCGAATGAAAGAAACGACCCTAGCACATGTGATACGAACAGGTTCTACAGATTCCTCTCCGCATGGCCTGAGAACACCCTGTATAGGCGCGTGTTCTGCACCAATTTAGTGCAGACAAAACAATGTCACATAGCTGAACAATAAAATCATAGTGTTTAAACGCTCGCCGTTTTGAAAGCATTCGGAATCATTCGTTAACATTTCCCTCATGTTACAGGGACATACGAAAGGATATCTGTTTGGAATTATCTGCCACTAGCTTCTCGCACCGAAAGCTTTTGTTGGAAGTCTTGTGATTGGTTAACTGAAATGCGTCGTCAGAACATGCGAGCATACGCGCCGTCATCAAACTGTTTTGCGAGGAAACTTCCGACTTATATGAGTATCCTGGTAGCGGCATTGTTTGCAACTTTTATTTCTAGGAACACGGTCGATTTTGATCAGACTGTGTCTGAAGAGTATGGATTTTTTTCTGCAGGTGTATTACGACTGGAGTCTGTTCCTGTTAGTAGCGGGTCTGGTTCTCGCAAACGCAGCCATCCTGGTAACGTGGAGTAGCGTTGACACGCCCGAACTAGCTCTAATCAAATTGTCAACTCAGGTTTGCGCAGTACAATCTTGTTTTATCAACTTAAATGTACAAATACACAGTGGCGGACTCCAACAACATAACGGACCTTTAAATGGACTGTTATACGTTTTTTGCTAACTTTAGTTTTTCAAATTTCCTATTTATTATGATAGGTCTATGTTATTTATATTTACTTAAGAAGGTAAAACATCTTATTACACAAACCAATTATCCGTAGTAGTAATAACGGTGTTGCTGTAAAGCAAAAATTGCATAGCGGCCATTTTAATGTGAACACATTTTATTATTTCAAATTATAATGTACACTCATTTTTACTTGTTTTTTTATCGAAGAGAGAAGGGTGTTTTACTATTGGTGACATTGTTTTTCAAATACATTTCATCGACTAATTTGAGCGAAAAAACGTGTTACTGTGGAGACTATTTTTCACGTCTTACTTTGCGTGCCTTCCTCCCACAGCCAAGTGAGGAAGAAGACATCAGCATACAGCCCGTGGTGTACACATGTTTCTCGGCCAACTACGAGTATTTCATGGGCGTCATCATAGCTGGCCAGGGCACGCTGCTACTGTTTGGTGTGTTTCTCGCCTGGCAGACCAGGAAGGTAAGACAATGGCTTGTAACCTGGATCGTCTCCAGGGTGTTTCTTCCAATCAATCTTTGCCCATATACCTGGATCCGCCTTCGGCTTTATCTGATAATTCTATGACACGTCATACGTGGTCTGTTATCCAATCAAATGTTTATGCTGGAAAGTTGAACGAACAATTGACGAGGCTTATATCATTTCTCACTTCCGCTACTTGTCTTTTAATTGCTTAATTGTGTAGCCAGTCAGTCAGGAACATGTCTCACCCATCGTGCTAAATGTTCACTCAATGATATCAAATTAATCCAGTGATCCTGAGCGGTCTCATTCACCCTGTACAGACCAATGTTCACTATGACATCATCTTATTTCAGGTGACCCTGTCTCACTCACCATGCCAAGACAAATGTTCACTATGACGTCATCTTGTTTCAGGTGATCCTGAGGAACATGTCTCACTCATCGTGCTAAATGTTCACTCAATGATATCAAATTAATCCAGTGATCCTGAGCGGTCTCATTCACCCTGTACAGACAAATGTTCACTATGACATCATTTTATTTCAGGTGACCCTGGGGAACCTGTCTCACTCATCGTGCTAAATGTTCACTCAATGATATCAAATTAATCCAGTGATCCTGAGCGGTCTCATTCACCCTGTACAGACAAATGTTCACTATGACATCATTTTATTTCAGGTGATCCTGGGGAACCTGTCTCACTCATCGTGCTAAATGTTCACTCAATGATATCAAATTAATCCAGTGATCCTGAGCGGTCTCATTCACCCTGTACAGACAAATGTTCACTATGACATCATTTTATTTCAGGTGATCCTGGGGAACCTGTCTCACTCATCGTGCTAAATGTTCACTCAATGATATCAAATTAATCCAGTGATCCTGAGCGGTCTCATTCACCCTGTAAAGACAAATGTTCACTATGACATCATCTTATTTCAGGTGACCCTGAGCGAGATGAACGACTCCCGCTACATCGGGATGTGCATGTACAACACTGTCGTACTCCAGGGCATCGCCGTCACGGTCAGTCTCTCGCTACAGCAGGAGGTCACGCTTCGGTTCGCTCTGCAGTCGCTTAGCAACATCCTCACTGCAGTCGTCACTCAGACTCTGATCTTCGTTCCCAAGGTAGGTAATACGAACGTGACTTTGTGTTACGATGTGGTGATATGGATATATATATTCCTCCATTAAATGTTCAAGGCATTTTGGTTCCATCCTTTGGCCAAGGTATAACAGTTTTCTCGTTCTGTGCCTAAGGGCATTTTTGGGGACTTGAATAGACAAATCTTTCGTCTGAAGATATCAAGTAAAACAAGACTTCAATTAGCCAGTGACGGGGACTGACGAGGTATATGACTTGGGGTATCTGGTATATGAGAATACTTCATTTAATGTGAGATTGATGAAAACATAGTATATTCAATTGGATAATGTATAAACGAGTTCTTTGTTTCAATATCAAGACTTCAAAGGGTCGTTACCATCCTCAAATGTAATGTTTTGTCTGTTGAAAACCTACTGTGTTTATTTTTGGGTAATAGCGCCGTCTTCATCACGTGTATATACTCTGTCTCCTCCAATTGCAGTTGAAAGAGTATTGGAAACTCCGGAAGTTGCGTCAGAAAGCTGCACAGAAGAAACCGCATGCCATCAGAATAATTCTGCTTTGAGTTTCATTATCGATTATGTTCCTCCAATCAGGTTTTGTCTTTTAACATAATGACACGATTAGAATATTATAATCATATTTTTTTTATAATATGATAGTGGTGAAACATCTTTTTGATATCTGTATACCGGCAGCTTTCATCATCATCGTAATCATAATCGTTATCGCGATCATCGTTATCGCTACTCACGTTCTCTTCCCATGGGGATAATTCAAATCACTTCTTCCATCGTTTCGAGCATCCTCGGTTACCCAGGGTTTTATATATGCTCCGTTTCTCTCCACTATATCACCTATGGGAAACTCTGTCAGCGAAATCTGTACTAAATTTACCCGCCCTTGGCCGGCGTGACGAAGTCAGTAAAGAAAATACTAAATACGATAAGACGGAAATGGTCAAGGGAGATAACCGGTGATGGATGGCTAACATAATGACCTCGCGTGCTTTGCAACGAAGTGATATGAATTTCTTTGGCTCGCAAGTCCAAGCTGCGTAGCGGTTTGATTGGCTCACGCCGGCAAAGGGCGGGTAATTTGAGTATAGATTTCTCTGATGAAATTTCCCATGGGTGATATAGTGGAGAGTAACGGAGCATATATAAAACCCATGTGTTCATAACTTATCTCCGCACGACACGTGCTTGCTTATTTAAGACTTGCAGAATTTCCTAAACTTTGCTGTGCTACCATAGCGACGCACTGCTCCTGAACGAGAGATCTGATTCGCTAGTACAGAAATCTTTAGGATATGCGACAAGGCTTAAATTTGCCATTGATGGCGACTGGCGCGAGTTATGCTTTGCGAAGAAAAGTTGATGTGTTCATTAAACCATGATCTTCTAGTTCTTGTCGCACACTTATTATTATAAATGTATCGTACGCAAGCGGTGAAATGTGTTAACATACCTCACATTGTAATTGGCGTATCCTGTTATCTACAATAAATTCTGCTTTAATATACAGAGCTTTCTGTGGTGTTTGGTGCGAGAAAACTTCCGGTTTTTCTGGAAAATAGAACAAAGAGGTGTTTAAAAGTCCTCCAACGGAGTTTGACGTCACATACATACATTTGTACAATACAAATATTACCAGTAACAGATTATTTACATGTGTATTCCCCTTCCTTGCAGTTTAAATATACATCACTGTGTTTCATAATATTTTATTAGGTTTCAACAACTTACCAACTTACTATATGTGCTGATTTCAGTTCAAATAATGTTCAACCCTAATCGTCAATTATAACATACTTACTAGTTTCCGAGGAAAATCATTATATACGCCCCATTTACATGCACACTAGTTGTCCTATTAGGGTACCAATCCAAGTTGAGTTTTATTTTATGTGTTGAAGATAATTTTCACAAATTATGTTTGACTAATCGACAAGCATGTGCATTGTCTGGTTTGCGAGCAGAATCAACTACTTTCACTGTCTCTACTGAATCGACTAGTATTGGAACGGTAATTTCCGGCAACAGTAAGTACGTTTGTAAAATTTCCGGGATTCGTTGTTATCCAAAACCCGCAACTGCAGTTTACAACCGACGGCGTTGGCCGAGGTTTTAAACGCTAAAATGTGCGGGTATATTCATTGTCATTCAACATAGGGAAATCAACCAATAAGAATCAGGGAAACATCTAAGTCATTATATAATTTTTGATAAAATAACATCATTTATAACGTTTGACATCTGTAACTCCAACAATATGATTAATGTACATTTAACCTTTGCTAGACGTGTGTCAACACGATTCTGTTCAACGAATAAATCAACAAAAATAAAAAATATAAATTAAAAGTTTGAGATGACCCTCTGAAGGCTTGAAAATTGGGGGGTCATCTCAAACTTTAAATTTATTTATTTATTTATTTTTGAATTGGTGTGAAAATCAATGACCCAAGGGCCTGTGGGCCAATGGACAGCATTCTCTTCCCACAGAGGTTACTCCCATCGGAAATCTGAATGGAGTTACCTCTGTGGAAAGAAATGGTGGACAGTGAAACCCCTCAATTTGTATATTCCACCTTCACCCACCTTAATCAAACCGATAGATGCGTCTTTACAGGACAAAACTCGCTGTTTCATTACATGTGTCTGACAGAGGTGATTTCACTTATATCGCGGCTGCTAGTATTATGGTAGGGAGAAAGCCCACAACCTGTGGCTTTTCTCCCTGACGACCATTGACTCGTTCCAAAATGTCGAAATTCAAAATTATATATTACCTGTTATGTTCAAAAGATGTAGCGATTGTAAATAATAGATTGATATGGTTAACATTACTCAATGTTCACAACTGACAAAGTTCGGGACCAATCCCAGTTGAAAAACTACTGTCTGTCGAGAAAATGGTTGTTGACGACTGCCAACTTCCGGTTTAGCATGGACAGGGCTTTTCCAATGTGTATACCGGATGTTATCAGACCTTGTGCGTATCCCGGTAGATGAATTATTTTATAAATATTATTCCTCGGAACAAGGTCGATTTTGATCAGACTGATTTATATGCACAGTAGCTATATGAACTATTTAACATTGCCAATCCAATTTGCCTGTTTGTCTGTTAAGATAGATTTCCCCAATTATGCTTTACTAAACGGGTGTATTGTCCGGTTTTCGATCAGAAATCTGTACTTTCACTTATCTATACTCAGTCGACTAGCATTGGAACGGTATTTTCCGGAATCAGTCTGTATATGTACTTCTTGATAAAATAACCTTATTAATAGCGTTTGACATATGTGGCTCCAACAACGTAATTAATGTCCCTTTTACCTTTGCTAGAAGTGTGTCAACACGATTCTATTCAATGAATAAATCAACAATATTGGAGCAGTGGACAAAACCGTGAAACCTCGAAACTGTTTAATACACCTTCATTCATCTTAGGCCCAACAAAAAAATATAAAAAAAATGTTTCTGGTCTTTGCAGCTTGATAAAATGATGCGATGACACATTTTTATGTAATAAAGGGACAGTAGCACGTTTTTTCGCTCAAATAAATTGATGAAATATATTTGAAACATTATGTCACAAAAGTAAAACACCCTTCTCTCTTCGGAAAATCAAGTTCAAAAGTGAGCGTACATGATTCGGTTAAGCCATGGAAATCGTTTATGTAATTCGAAATAATAAAATGTGTTCACATTAAAATGGCCGCCATGCAATATTTGCTTTATACGCAACGCCGTTATTAGCAATATAGATAATTGGTTTGTGTAATAAGATGTTTTACCCTTTAAAGTAAATATAAATGACTTAAACTATCATTATAGATGGGAAATTTGAAAAAATAAAATTTGCAAAAAACGTGCTACAGCCCCTTTAACGCCTTTTAAGAGATAAATTCCATAATATACAAACTTCTCACCGGTTAAAAAACAACATTTACACAATTATATATATATATATATATATATATATATATATATATATATATATATATATATATATATCTTATATATGTGTTACTATTTCAAAATGGTCAATAATCTCACTCCTACACTCTATCTCAAAAGAAACGAGTGTCCAATGTTTTCTGATGCTAAAGAATTGGACTTATCTGCCCCTTTCGTTTGTTAAAACCTAGAAAAAAGATCTGAGACGGGAAACCAGAAACAAATTCTTTTGTTTTGCCTTAATCAAACCCATAGATGTGTCTTTACAGGCAATCAGAATCAGAATCATTGTATAACTCATATCGCCACCAACGGTGGTATGAGAGCTATAAAAAGATACAAAATATCTATACAAATTCATCAAGACAGGGCATAAATCGTAGTTCAATCACGAGTGTCTGTCAGAACAGAACAGGGGATATTCCAACAACTTGTACTGTGAAACTTCATTATCTACGTCTACATATTTATCTTGAGAATGGAAAACGTGGTGGGGAGTTTCCTGCCATCTACGTATTTAACTAAATAACTGATGGCTGACATAAACAGGAAGCGCATTGGAGAAGAACAACAACTGATTAATGAGGAAAGAAGAGACAGAGGTACACTCAAGCGCAAAAGAAATGATACCATACACACAAAAAAGATGTGTCCACGAGCGATACCATCTTCACAACGTCACAGGCGTGACGAAAATATTTCAATATCTTCTCCCTTGACCTCAACCCTCGTATTTTCAGTGCTAAGATTTTAACGTACTGCAGGCTAATCGGATAAGCCAATCAGAAGACATGTGCAGTTGTATTGCCTCCGTGACTGTGTCGATCGTCGCTTATTTTGAATTGGTTCCGAATGTAAACGGCGATTTCATTGGCTGTATGTTAGCAGATGGTAAGGGACGTAACTCGTGATCACAATAGGTGTCGCTGATTCGTTTCACCACTTCTGGCTTGGTTGAAGGCAAGGTAAAACAAATTGAGAGATCTCGATACATTTTCACCTTGCCGTGGGAAGATGGAGCGATACATACAACTGAAAAAGAGTAACTGTCATATCATGTCTTTAGAAGCCCGATTCAATTATTTTGAAATTTCAAAAATTCGTTATTTTAATGCCGGCTTTTGACTTGTTTTATGACCTTCTACGGTAATGATGTGTCAACAAATTTAAGTCCAGGAAGGTGCATTCTGCCGACAACATCTTATACTGACATAATTCCGATACGTGATAAAATTTTACTTTATATAGCAAACATTAAGTGCCAGAAGATGGCAACTTCAGCAACCAATCTGTGTTTGAACAGATATAAAAGTATCGTATTCTAAAGAATGGATGTTTGTATATATCTTTACGAGATATATTCTCTTACAAACATTCAAAATCGACTTTATCCGGAAAAAATATTTAGTGTTTCACTCCGTTGAAAATTTGGCATCGTTTATTTTGCCCGTCGTTGTAGAAACTTGCCCTACATATTTAGAGAATAGCCATTATTTAGTTTATCAACATTTATCTTTATGGCCGAAAATACATTCTTATTAGAATTCCAATTACAGATGATGTCTTTATGCAAAAGAAGGGAAATGCCAATTTGAAGCGTTTATTTGATAACTGAAGAATGATTAGGGTCTTTGGTTTTTTTTCGTACTGATATTGATTAAGAAATGCGCTGTCCATTGTATTCGATTTTGATTCGTTATTAATATATATTGTAACCATAGTTACCACAGTATCTTTGTACATAGACACGTGGCGAGTTTCTTGAACACAAAGGTAAGTTAGGCAGTTAATCATCCGTTCTCGCTAGAAGGTCCGGGAACCAGGATATGGGCTTTACAAGGTCAAATGAATGTCAAGGTCATGAATGGCTGACAAGCGAACTGCAGGCGATGATTTGAGACATAATGGCGGCGTACAGTTGGAGAAATGATATTTATAGGTGTCGTAATATGTTTTTATCTCTGAGTTTCACTCTTCGGTTCAAATCTGCCGATTCATGGGTGATGTCAACATTGCTGGAATTAATAGACGATTTTGAAAGGTGAGTTTTCGTCGATTTTCGTGAGCGGGGAAATTGGCTTGAAAGTTTGAAATATTGTTGATGATACACAACTGTTCATCGACATATAAGACATATTCTATGTGAAAATTAATAAATGTTCCTGGTTAAGTACACAGTTTAAACATTTTAAACATGGCAGGGGTCATTTTGGTGTAAATTTCATTTCTTATCCCTGTCTTCCTTTAAACAAACATATTTTAAATAAAATTTACCACAGTCACCAATTAATTTATTCAAACTACTGCAGATTATTAAATCGTGCCATAGTCAAATTCATCTGATTTCTTTTAAATACTGCATTAAGCGAAACCAACAGAGGTGAGTACTTTCTTTTCTCCGTAAGTTTATTATAAAGATCATTTTATCTCATCATGAAGTTGTAGCCTTTCTGCACAACATTTCGAAGTTTAAGAGGCTGTTACAAAGAATGATAACTGTTTGAATAAAACTATGGTAAGGCCTAAAGAAATATAGAAAAAGCATGTTTCTGGTCTTTACAGGTTGACAAAAATTATGCGTTTTTTTTATTTACGACATTTTTTGGGGGCGGGGGGGGGGGGGGGGTGAGGGGTTGGGGATGAAGGGTTAAACAAACAAAATTTATACAATTATTTATATAGATAAAGCACAAACCCTCTTAAATATGTGTTACTATTCCAAATAGTCAATCATCTCACCCGTACACTCCATCTCAAAAGAAACTAGTAACATTTTCTGTGTCCAATGTTTCCTGGGGCTAAAAAATAAAGTTAACTGCCCCTTACTTGTGTTAGAACCTAGAAAAAAGACCCGAGGCGTGAGTGGAATTTTTTTTTGGGGGGGGGGGGCTGAGTATTCGATCAGAGTTTAATCACATATATACAAACAACCACGAGCAGTAATGCAGACACCCACTGGCACCAAGGTGGTGATGATGCTGTAGATGTGCGTGGTTAAGGTGCGCAAGTCCATCAACCGGAAGTAGCGGTATTCAGTGGGCGTGGTTTTCTGAAAAATTATTGACTCCAATCAAGTTACTTTCTCCACAGCTTCAATAGACTATCATATTATTCTTTTAGTATAAAGGTATAAGAGGAAATTATAAATTATATCTAAGATATTTTTCATATTTTAAATTAAATACTGTTGGCGTATCTTTTACCCGGTAGTGTGTGTAAATATATATTATATGTATGCACAAAAATGTCCAGGTGTATGGCAGCTTCAAATTAAAAACATAACGCCGATGTTTTCTCTAGATCTCCTACCGGTTCCATTTTATCTTCAGGGAGAATGATATAACTATATATATAATCAATCCTAATGTGGAATTCGAACCCGTGATATGATGGTCATTGAACCATGAAGTTGATCGCTGCACCACGGAAATCAGGTGACATGGCGGGGAGATTATCATGACCAAACGATTTGTTACTTCTGGAGTTAAATATCAAAGGATTAGTTTGACATTGATAACACTTTGTTATCTTAAATGTGTGTGTTTTTTTATTATAAGATTGTTAGTGATTTTGGTTCTGTAAACTCTGGCAATGACAAAGGTGACATTCTTTTATTCTCATCTCAACCTGTTATGCTACGAATCGATCATGCTTTTGTCCGCTACTTTTAAATTTATATTCCCACTGTATCTCTGAGTTCAAGGGTCACTAATAAACAATAAAACTTTGTTTTTTTTGTTTGCAAATGTCTTTCAAAATGTTTTTTTTTTCTCTTGGTGTTAGGTTTTATATCAAAGATTCTGTTAATGGTTAAATAGTAAGCAAAGTACCATCTGTTACCTTGATACCAGGGAGCATGAATGTGATAATTACCCTTATTCAGGGCCTCCTCATTAATAAAGAGGCCCTGGAACCAGGATAGTTAATACAATTTTTTGTTATCATTTTTGTATTTTCTATAGTTTATGGGACAGGAACGCTGAAATATATGTGCATTGTCATTCTAGGGTTTAGGGATGGCAATTCGCATTTGTTCAAATCCATGCATACCTGTATCTCGTTTGGTGGCTATTACATAAACGTGATAAATTCCCCAATACAAATCATAACAAATTACCACGAACTCAGTCACGTTCCATAGTGACACTCCAGTGGGAAGCAGATATCACGTGTTATAGCATGTGACCTCATGTGACGTCAATATCATGATCACGTTTTACATTTTATGGATTGGTGTGTACTCTGTAATTATATATTGGGGTGCCGTTTACATGAAGACAACGAGATTATGTGTTCGTCACTGGATCGGTTTCACAACATCGTTTTAATCCACTGGTATCAGTGTATCATTAATATAATTTAGAAATTGTTTAATTTTACATAAAAAAAACCATCTTGTATCATTTGCCCGATAGTGTTCAGTGAATGCAGTCGTATTGATACAATATTTACATTTATTAGTTTATGACTGACAAATATAGTGAATAGAAGGCATGTTGGTATACGATCTAGTCTACATCTACTAGTATATGACTGACATATGCCGTGAATGGAAGTCGTCTTGGTACCGAGTTCATATGAACCAGTTAATGACTGACACAAATAATGAATGGAAGGCAACATATTAACTATTGTTTCAGGATAACTGGGAAACAAACAATAGTAATATTTTAGAAATTATTTAATTTTACATATACATACAATATTTACATGTGTTAGTTCATGACCGACACATACAGTGAATGGAAGGCGTGTCGGTAAAGGTCCACACCTACTAATTAATGACAGACACTTATAGTGGATGAATACATCTACTAGTTTATGACAGACACGTATAGTGAATGATGACATCTACTAGTTTATGACAGACACGTATAGTGAATGATGACATCTACTAGTTTAATACAGACACGTATATTGAATGATGACATCTACTAGTTTATGACAGACACGTAAAGTGAATGATGACATCTACTAGTTTATGACAGACACGTAAAGTGAATGATGACATCTACTAGTTTATGACAGACACGTATAGTGAATGATGACATCTACTTCTTAATGACAGACAGGTATAGTGAATGATGACATCTACTTGTTAATGACAGACACGTATAGTGAATGATGACATATATCAGTCAGGGACATCACGGCTTTCCGTCTCGTTACAAAGAGACGGTATGCCGTCTAAAAATTATCATGAAATTATTGCCTTATGACGATGGCATGCCGTCTATAACACGTATTCGACGGTATCCCGTCTTAATGATTCAGGGAGAGTTCATTGTGTCAAAATGCTAAAATTAAGACGGCATGCCAGCTTCATATTTCACAAGACGACATGTTATTATATATTATTATTTTAAAATATAGCAGCGTGACTGTCTTGAGCTTGCGTGGTTCCTACCGACTGAGATCGAGGTGTGTCAGTTAGAACACTCGCGCACGTGAATCATAAGGCCGAGATGTCCATGTTTCACGTGCTCGATGGTTCATCAGACTTGAACCATAGCTCAACACTAACTCAAACCACACGCAGAATTGACACAAATTTAGTTTTAATTTCAGTTTTCGTTTGTTTAACATAATAGGGTAAAAGAAACCGTGTCCTTGTTAGAAAAATGTGTCTATATTAAGCAGCTCACACAAAGCATGAACTAATCGTGATGCATGTTGAACACGTGGAAATGTACAAGTTGGTACTGTCAATGTCAATATCGTCAGCTTACATGAATTAAAAAATACAACATATTGTAAAAAATTGTGCAATTACGTTTTAAGTCACTGCAGCACAATTGTTTTCCATATAAATTTTTTCTCAATTGTGTCGTGTATTTATCTATTAAAGTTTATACAACATATTACGTTTAGAGGGTAAACCATCTCATTACCCACCCAAGCCGTAAATGGTCATCCGTATTGATTTATAATGGTGCGATGTGTTTGCTTGGTCTCATGCAATTTGGAGAGGTTAGACAGCAAGATGACAATGCCATCATGCCATAATTTAAAATCCACTCTGAGCGCTTAAGAGCCATCGACTATTTTAGTGTTTTAAATACAACATTATGTTTTGGAAAACAAACTTATGACCTCAATCGCTAGAGACAACTACAAAACATATGATAAATAATTTTCATATCACTATCCGATGAAATTTGGTTTTACAGACAAGTTGGCCTTAGATTAAAACGCGTCAATAGAATTTAACGTCATATTAACAGCCTTTCCTTCTCTGCATAAAAAAGTACCACAGAGTAACAAGGATTTCACAAAGTTCGTTTTTTTAACTGTTTTCGTCCCTTCTCATACGTTACTGAATGTGACAATTGTTATATTATCAAGTTTCAAAATACCCTGTGAATATACAAATTATTGACTTTTTACCTGTTAAATGGTACTTTATTGTGATTATACCAGCAACCTATGGGAGATATAGTATGTATATATTCTCATTGATTATACAATTCAAGCAAGGTACCTTGTAGGGTAATACATTTATTTTAATATCTGTAGAAACTACATAATTGAAATAAATGCATGGTAAATAAATAAATAAACGCCAAAAACTGTATTTTTATATTTTGTGGAGTAATCATAAATGGTCTCTTTTATTTGTTTGTTTACATTGTGGGAGTAAACCACAATGTTTTGCGCTTGAAAATAATACACATGATCTATATGTAGACTTGAAAACATCTTTATTATTTAGGTGCGAATTCTCTGCTTATTTTTGGTCGAAAAACTAAATCTGCGAAAAATTAAGAGTATATATTTCAATACGATTGGTTTTTAGAAATGTCTATTAACATAATCAATGGCCTTTACAGAAATAGCCTAATCAGTCTGAACGCTTGAACTACTTTCCAATGTTTAGTGTGAACACCTTAAAATGGCCGCTAGTGGCACGAAAGTTTCGTTTTAAGATTATTTTATTGTTTCAGGGGGTGTTTTTTAATTTTTTTTTATTTATTTATTTATTTTTTTTTTTTTGTTGTTGTTGTTGTCGGTTTAGACTTTTATTACAAAAAGGATCATACAATTTTTCAATCAAGAGTACATATATAATTACGAGCTGTAATGAAACAAAGAAGAGAAGTAAGAAGTTGATAGTGTAGGGTGCAGGAAAGGATAGAGGACTCACGGTATTTTAATCATTTTTGAAAAGGTTTGGCCATTTTCTTTGAAAACTGGGGTCGTCTTTCGAAAATATGTGTTTTTCTATATTGAAGTGATATTTTATGAAGTGGAGTAGGTGATTAAAATTTAAGTCATCAGAGTTAAATCTTGTTTTATTGATGAACTCTTTTGTAATAATAAAGATATGGTTTGTTAATACATTTGCCTTAGGGTCTCCAAGTAGAAATTTTCAGGGGTTTTATTTCGCCATTGGTAACACTTATGTTTCTTTTTGTGAGAGCAATGTATTTTAGTAAGAACAGCGGCATGCCGTCTTTAAAAGACAGTATGTTTTAGACGGCATGCCGTCTTTATAAGACAATATGTTTAAGACGGCATGCCATCTTTTATATTTAAATTTCAAATAATGATGTCTCCCTTCTGACAATAAAGACGGCATGCCGTCCAAATTATTTAAAGATGGTATGCCCTCCTAAAGTATGTTTTTATTAGACCGCATGCCGTCTGATATCACAACATATGCCAAAATATCCCCATTTACTAAAAGAAATGATTCTCTTAATAAAAGAAATGATATGCATGTTTTTTAATATCCGTATGCTATAATATCTTATCTTTGAGTATGCACTCTTTGAGTTAAATCCTTGGTACAGATATTCAGATACTTTGATAAAATCACTACCACTCCTCACTCTGCTTTTCAATGTTTTTGTCATTTTCTCTGTTCTGAAATAGATTACATATCTTTTTGTAGTTCAGATCGTCAGAGGTAAGGGGGCATTTATTGTTTCCAAAATATCAAGCTTTGTCTGATCCTGTGTTTTCTATATGCTTGAATGAATGGTTAAGCTATCTTATAGTGTTTAAGACGGCATGCCGTCGAAAATCAAGGACGGAAAGCCGACGTGTCCCTGACTGTATATAGTGAATACAAGTCGTGTTGGTACTGGGTGTAAATGAATTAGGTCATGACTGACACATGCAGTGAATGGAAGACGTAGTGGTACCGAGTTTTACATCTAATAGTTTTTGACTGACACATATAGTAAATGAAAGTACTAAAAAGGGTTCACATGAACTAGTGTGTGACTGACACATGCCGTGAATGGAAGTCCGATCAATCTGCTGTTGGAGTCACGAGTTTGACACACTTCCTTCCTGTTTATACAAATGAGATCTGGACATTATGGCATAAAGCCACTGGAACAAACACAACGCTTGAGATGTGACCCAAATCAAAGGGTTCGCGAGATGTTATCGACAATCGTGGCATAGAAAACCCCTTTACTAGAACAACATCGTCAATTTTAATACTCGTTGCGGGGTATCAGAAAAGGGGGTGATATTAATAAGAAATTCTCTCCTCTCACCTCGGTTATTGACATAAAATCGGAATACCGTGTCCCATTTTCTAACCGTAGTACTAGGACCATTTCAGTCGTGTATTTTCGTTTTACAAGTTTCATTAGCTTCCTCATACAAAATGCACGCAGTGAGTTTGCTACTAATGACGGTCTTACTAGTAAATGGGGAGAAGCTGACCGACATCTACCTGCTGGGTCTGTTTGCCCTGGAGGGGGAGTACTGTGGGGGGCAGGGGATGCTGCCCTCCGCTCGGATGGCGATCCATCACATCAACAAGAGGTCTGATGTTCTCCCGGGGTACAGACTTAATCTGGACTGGAGCAACACCAAGGTAGGGAGAATATGCCTACATATATAGGACTACTTTTAACTAAACTAAAGTCGTAGTAGTAGTAGTAGTAGTAGTAGTAGTAGTAGTAGTAGTAGTAGTAGTAGTAGTAACTGTAGCAGTAGAAGTAGCAGTTGAAGTAGTAGCAGTTGTAGTTGTAGAAGTACTAATTTAGTAGCAGTAGCAGCAACAGTAGTAGAAGTAGTAGTAGTGGTGGTAGTAGTAGTAGTAGTAGTAGAAGTAGTAGTAGTTTAAGCAGTAGCAGTAGTAGCAGCAGTAGTAATACGAGTAGTAAAAGCAGTAGTAATAGTAGTAGTAGTAGTAGTAGTGGTAGTAGTAGTAGTAGTAGAAGTAGTAGTAGTAGTGGTGGTAGTAGTAGTAGTAGTAGTAGTAGTAGTAGTAGTAGTAGAAGTAGTAGTAGTAGTAGTAGTAGTAGTAGTAGTAGAAGTAGTAGTAGTAGAGGTAGTAGTAGTAGTAGTAGTACTAGTAGTAGTAGTGGTAGTCTCAGTAGAGGTAGTAGTAGTCGTAAAGGTAGTTGTAGAAGCAGTAGTAGTAGAAGTAGTAGTAATAGTAGTAGCAGCAGCAGCTTTTGTAGTAGCAGTAGTAATGATAGTAGACACAACATTAGCATTAGCATTAGTTTCTATACTTATAATACATATTGTAGGTGTACTAATATCAGTGTTCATTATTGTTACTGCACTTCCATGTACCCTATCTTTTCCACCCCAGTGTGATGAGGGAGTCAGTATCAAGGCCCTGTCCGACAGCCTCAACTCGAACCACACCGAGCTGATGGTGATAGGTGCCGAGTGTTCAGCGGTGTCACAGGCTACAGCCAGAGCCTCTCATCTCTGGAACCTCGTCCAGGTTGATATTTACATATATACATACATACATTTCCATTGCATTAAGATAAAATACACTGACGGGCAAAACAAAGTATATCACTCAGTTGTATTAATCATAATGCATAATTTTCAAAGTCAAATATCTCGAGTTTTAAAAAACTGACTAGTTTGAGAAGTTAGTCTAAAACATTAAATCAGTTAAAGAATACTTCTACGTGTTTTTTTGTTTTTAAATTGAAATTGAAAATTGAAAATTTGAATTTCCCCAAAATTAATTTTGATAAAACACAACTGTTCATCGACATATAACACATACTCTGTTTAAAAATCAATAAATGTGCCTCGTCCTGCACACATTTACAGCATTTTGTACATGGTATAGGGTTCATGATGGTGTAAATTTCATTTCTTACCCCTGTCTACTTTAAATAATGATATCTAAGATAAACAAAGTAATACAGTCACCAATTAAGTCATTCAAACTACTGCCGAAAGGTATTATTGTATCGTGCCATAATCAAATGCATCTCATTCCTTTAAAATATTGAATTAATCGAAAAGATATGAGTGTTATACTTTCTTTTGCCCGTCAGTTTATATTTCGAGGCACGCCAAGACTGCTACTTCCGGTTAATTCACTAGTGCGCCTTGACCACGTATATCTGCAGCGTCATTACCACGATACGAGTGGATGCCTGTATTGTTGATCGTGGTTGTTTGTAAATCTGATAAATGTTTTAGGCCTGTAGTGTGTCCTATATGCAAATATATGGCATTCTTTAGCAGGCATATGTTTTATCAACTTCTTTAATACTTAAATTCGATTGTATTTCAGTTATCCCATGGGTCGACTTCACCATCGTTGTCCAACAAGGTTCTCTACCCCTGGTTCTTTAGAGTTATCGCCCCTGATTCACACCTGAACGCGGTGCGTGTGAAGTTGTTCAAGACGTTTGGGTGGAAACGGATTGCCACAATTTCCGAAAACCAACAGCTCTTCTCCACAGTAAGATTTCCTGTTGTTAATGTTGCCAGTACTCAGTGTTAATTATTTTTTGAAGATTTTACAGGCGCTTCCAGTTGGGCTTTTTACCCACTTTCAAGAGCCATTTAGTGTATAGGCCTACACTTCACGATGGAGCCTTCACAAAGCGTTATTTACAAAGACAATGTTGAAGCACATATTATAATATAACACCATCATGTGACCACCAAATTGATTGAAAATCTCAAAAGAAACTGGCAAACTGCCATAATTTATAAATTTAATCACAGGTGAAGTTTTTTTTTGCAGACTGCTGAGGATCTAGCAAGCAGACTGAGTAAGGAGAATATGACCGTTATAACACAGCAAAACTTCGTCACAGATCCCACCATGGGAGTTGCAGCTCTCAAGGCAAGTAGTTCTGCATAGTTAAACATTTCACAAAGAAGTGGATTGGTAAACAAGCTGAAATAGCTTATCTATAAATACCGCCCCAGAAGTGTTTCTGCATCATAAATACGTTACTGATAAAAATTTATTTAAAAGCGCTGTAGCACGTTTGCACATTACCTTTTTTCAAAGTTACCATGCATTATTAAAGTGTATACAATATATTGTTACGCTGAAGGGCAAAGTATCTCATTATACGACCCGATAACCCGCATCCATAGAAAACGGTTAACCGTATTCGAAGAAAATGGTGCGACTTATAAAGTGACACTTTTGTGGAACTCTTTAGTGTGAGAGGAAGATTTGTAGGGCTCATGTAGGTTCAATTGAATAACTTTCGAGTGGCCATGCGTAAACACCTTAAAATGGCAGCTCGATGGGAAATCGACTCGCATGGCTTAACTGAACCATGTATATTCGTTTCAGATCTCGTTTTATTGATGTAAGAGTATTATTTAGCCATTGGTAACACTTATTTGCCTTTGTGGGAACGGCGCTGTACATCGCATTAAAGATTTCTTATGTGGTTAAGTTAATTAAGTTTAAAACAAATGAATACTCTTGTAACAGATTTGTTATACTCAACATTGCTTCATTTTCGTTTCAGAAATATGACTCAAGAATTATTATAGGCAGTTTTTATTCAGCAAAGGGAAAACGAGTGATATGCGAGGTAATAGAAGTAGTTATATGATTTCAACATATAAAAGTACATTATCATGGTTTCATAGGCTTTTCTTTAAAGAGTAATTAACTTATATATACATATCATAACGGGCTGCATCGACGACTTCATATGTTTTCAAATCGCTAGTTTTTCGACAATACAAGCCCCTGTAGTTGGGCGTTAACGAAGTAAATATGAATATTTTATTAATACGTGTTCTGTTGTCATCTTGTAGACCATTTTCTGTTATAGGCTTACAAGATAGGTTTGTACGGTCCGAAGATTGTGTGGTTCTTCCCCGGCTGGTTTGACTTTAAATGGTTCGTTGTTGGAAACGATTCCATCGACTGCACAACAGAAGATCTTCACAAGGTGTTAAAGTATTCCTTCAGCCTCGATGATGTGTTTTATAGTCAGGATGATGATTGGTCGATTACCAGCATGACGTCATCGAAGTTCCGGACCGAATACACAGAGTACATTTACCGGACGAACCATGATTTGAATGTCCCGGGTCACGAAAGGGCGCCCGTCGCCTACGATGCTGTCTGGACTGCAGCCCTCGCTTTGAATGCCACCAACAATGATTTGCAGAGACTTGGTAAGTAAAGCGCCCGTAAAATACCCCTTTTGTAAATAGAATGTTCTCAGTTGACGGATACTTTAACTGAAAACGATGTTTAATCGATGAATCACTGGTGTACATGAAACATTTGTTTTCTAATATCCGCATCTTTAGTGCCTTACCAACTATTTTGTTGAAAAGAGAAGTACGCGTCTGTAAAATCGAGTGTGTTTCCGTTCTCCTCTTAACATCATTAAAATCAACCAATCAGCGATCTAGTCCCATATTATCAAGTTACAGCAACCTGGTTCCCGGACCTCGTTCCGCTTGCGCTACACTGGCCCGGTAACCAGTTTGGATTTACAGTGGATCTCTACTTAAGATAAGATAAGATAAGATAAGATAAACTTTATAATCCCAGATGTGAAGTTCGTCTTACATTCAAAGAGTCTTTGGAAGTATACAATACAAAATAACAACACATGAATACAATATAAACAAAAACAAACAATAACAACATACATTGTGTTGATGGGTACTATAAATATGGCATATATATATATGCCATATTTTAATCAGCCATGTCGTGTTTCAAGAGTTACATAATTGCTATTTGGTGTGGAGGTTTAGAATTCTTATACTGTATGGGACAAAGGATTTTGATGCTCTGTTAGTTTTTAAATGCCAGATTTTGAAACGACGTCCAGATGGTAGAAATTCATAATATTCATTAAGAAAGTGCGATGGGTCTGATTGAATGGCTAGAGCCTTGTTTTTAACCCTAGAATCAAACTGGAATGAAATATGCTCAAAATTAAAGCCGCAATTTTTACCCTTCCGGTGTTTAAAATTTTGTCAATTTTGTTTTTTGGTCTTGGAAGATTTCCATACCATGCATGGAAGCAGAAAGACAGATTGCTATTGATAAAAGTTTGGTAGAATAATCTCAGAATACTGCGGTCTACATCGAAAGATCGTAATTTTCGCAGGAAGAAAAGCCTTTGTTGTGCCTTAGCATGTACACGGTGTGTACACTAACAAATGTCCGATCTTCAGTACTCTTGAAAAGGAACATTTCTAAATACTAAACGAACACTTACCTTTTCCGATTGACATACAATTTTCCCTTGAATTACTCATTGTGGATGGTCGAACCCAAATACGTCGAGCCAATCGGATTAAGAAGTAAACCTTGGATCAAATATTAATCTGATGTTTATTAACGAGCATGGTCAGAATACCATCTGTGAAATGGAGTTTAGCGCTAATATGTTGCGCAACATAGATTGAGATGACCAGTTTTGTTCGTCCCAAGGGAAAACTTGTCATTTCATCTCTGTTGCGCAACACATTTGCGCTAATTTTATCCTGTGCATGGTGTAGCTAGATTAAGACCTTATTTGAATGAAATTGAATACATCCATGCTCTATAGAACTAAAATACATCTTGCAGTCAAAAGCTGAACAAAGTTCGAACGACTCATCAAAGTGTTCAAAAACAACCAATCAGCACTTTTGTATTTTTATCATATTCGACGGTAATACATATTTTCGGAACAATATTTATTGCAGGTTCAAAGAAAAGAATTCACGACTTCACCTATACAGATTCACAAATTGGAAAACTGATCTATAAAAATATTCGAAATACGAATTTCACTGGAGTGACTGGCTTGGTTCGGTTCGACGATCATGGAGATAGACGGAGCATGGTCAGCATTCGGACCTTTAGAGGTAATATATATGGGTGTAACAATACATCGAACTATCGATGCATCGCAATAGTTGGCTTGGCAATCGTACTATATCGATAGTATATACAAAAACACTATGGCTATCGCAATAGTAAGGTTAACTATCGATACTATCGAAACTTTCCCTTAATTATGAATGATTTACACAAGCCTCACCGCATTTAATTCAAGATTTTTCATTTTAGAATGTCAAAAGGGAAGAACTAGAAATAGGAAAATGACAAAAAGTCTTTTCATTTATGATTTCTTTACTGATTTTGGTTCCATAGTCCTTATATCAATTAAACATTTCTACTAAAACCTATAAGAAATCCAGCTGATTAGTGCATATTTGTACAAAACAAAACTATCGCAATAGTTATCGCAAAAATGAGTTACAATAGTCTATCACTATCGCAATAGTAAGTGGCAATAGACTATCGCTATCGCATTGGTCTCTTTGGGTCAATAGTCACCCCTAGTAATATATAGTATAATACACGATTTAATGCGTTATACGAGTTTCGTATTGTCCGAGCGAGAGCAAGGATTATGCATTCAAGTTTTAGCAATTTTCCTAAAATTATATTAGGTTTTCATCCCAATTTAAATCGTACCTCGTTCGTCGATCTGAGGACTACCCCGCAGAGACCATGTCAAGTGACCATCATGAGATTTGATAAAAAAAAATATCTCATCTCACTCAACATTCATGAACTATATGACCATTACTTCTTTTAAATGAAACTCGAGGCAGAAAATGAAATTACACGTTCCAATTGAATAAATAGTAGGCATATGTCCTATAGACCCTATCAACCCAAATCTGTCTGTTTATCCGCCATAGTTTAAAGAATAATATTCGACTAATTAGCGCATGTCATTCGCGGTACAAAGGTTATCGAGCGAAATCACGACATTCCACATTTTTATTATTAGTGTCACTATTCTGAACATTAGCATTACAATGAAAATCTTTTTGGGGGGCAATTCATCAATGCTTTCGCTTAAACAACATACTTAATGTCCCTTTAATTTCTACGAGTTTCGTTAAAGTTATTGCCACTTTGTGAGTGTAATACTTCAAGTTGTTATTCTATATTTTTCATTTCAATTAATGCTTTTCTCCCTTTTTCGCAGCTGAGATGTGACGCGACATTCATTGTTTTTTTATGTGAAATAGGTTAGATCGTCGTGCAAATCATGCAATCACAGTTTGAAACGTGTATCGCACGTGAAGCTCGTGCAAGTGCTTGAAACTTAAAGGAAAATGGCACGTGCGGCTCGTGCAATTTGAGCATTGTTGCCTCTTCTCGCAATGAACACATCTGTGAAAGTGACTTACACGTGACGTGATATGTGCACCAGTATTGAAAATAACAGCGTCCTTACATTTTCAGCATAGAATATGACATTTGTCTAACCTGTGATATATCGGCTTTAAATACTAAAAATTAGTCCTGCAATTGTCATTTGATTTCTGGTGGTTGTTTTTTCTCTTTCAGATCACGGTAACCTACACATTGGAGTCAGTGACACCACCGTTAACGGACCAATAACATGGAAAGTGCCATTGTTGAATGTTTTTGAAGGTCCGTGTTACCTTATCTATTTATAAACTGAGTAATTATATGTACGAAAACACATGTGTTTGGGGTAATGCTATATTCTTGTCCATAAATTGTTAGTTCCAACCTATACTTGCAGTTTTCAACGTAATGCATAGCCGCAATGACATTCCAAGCTTTTGCCATGACATATTGGATTGACATTATAGAAGTTGGTGTAATGAAGAATGAGACCAATTAAATACATTCGAATTCTTTCTATGTCGAAATATCGCTTATACAGTCTAAAGAAGTTGTGTATCCAATAACAAAATAACCTTCATTTTTTTCAAAGGTAATATTGAAAACTGATCTAAATTCTAAAAAACCTCAACTCACAAAGCGTATATTACACATCTCCTGTTTTTATTGTCCTATCAATATCTCCTTTTTGTAAAATTACGCCATGACTGTTGTATTAGCAAGGACGTCAAATTTGCTGGCCAACAACTTCTTTTATTGTGAACACAGATAATATTACGGGGTATTATAGGATGAAGGAGTAAGCATATACTCCGAAAGTTCACAATAAATATTAGTTTATTTCTAAATTAAAAATAGTTTGTTAAGTGCATACACGTACGTTGTTGATGGAAACTTGAAACTTGCAGGTATGCTAAACAGAAAATATATTTAATAATATATTTTTTTAATATTTAATCTATATTTTCCTTATGTGAGATCATGTGGTCCTTGACAGAGATTTCTGGGCAAGGTTTGCTGTCATATATTATCGAATGTCGATTGAAACGATTTTAGCGTTCCCCAGGTGGACGAATCCCCGTGGACGGAGTTGAGGTTCGGGAGGAAGTGAGAAGTGTTGACTTCCGGGTGTACATCAGCATGTGTTCTCTCGCTGTGCTCGGTATGTTCCTCGCTCTCATCTTCCTCGTCTTCAACATCACCTGCAGGAACGAGAGGTAGGTAACGAAATGATGCATTCTTAGATGAAGCGCAAACCTTTTAATGAGGCTTTCTTGCTATCGCTGGTTAGCCACCAGACCATTCAGTCGTTTCAAACATATAGTAAACTGCTAGGCAAAAGAAAGTACGCACCTCATTTGGTTTCTATTTATTTCAAAGAAATGCGATTCATTTGATTATGGCACGATACAACACCACTTATCTACAGTTGTTTGAATAAATAAATTGGGATTGGTTATTTAAAATATCTTTGTTTAATGTTGACAGGGTTAGGAAACGAAATGTACACCAACATGACCCAAACCATGTTTAAAATGTTGTAAAAGTGTACAGAATGAGGCACATTTATTGATTTTCACAACAGTTGTCATTGATCCAAAAAAATGTTTGAAGATTTTTAAATTTCACGTTAACAAATCTAAAAAACGACGTAGAAGTATTCTTTGATTGATGACTAGGCCTGCACTATTCCGTTTTAGAGGACGACAATAGAGGAAAACTCAATATATTTGTAATTGAAAATCATACATACGATAAAACCAACTAAGGTGTATACTTTCTTTTGCCTGGTAGTCTATACACGTCATTGTGGTGTCTATACATTAAAGATCACAGTAGTCATTATGGGTGTAGCCTCCTCGACTTATTTTCTCACATGTATACGTAATTGTGTCAGCGCCTTGTTAGCGTATCAGAATGCCTAGCATCTACAAATAGCAACGGAGGTCGTTTGTACGTCAGTCCCTGGCTAATTAGCAATCAAGTATATACTACAGAGGAGAAATGAGAAAGATATCGTACGGAGAACAAAGAAAATATTCCAGAATGTCGTGGATCTAGATCAATAACCATTGTTAGGGCCAGGTTAATCCCCTCACAATAATGAGACTGTATATATATCATCATGAAATGAGAAAGTCTATTTCGGAAGTCATTATTGGCACTGTTAATGTTGGTACTACCTGAACTCGACATGAACCATACATTTGCAAGAGTAGTTAGTTCCAAATAATACTGTAGATGAAAACAATGAGGATACTTATGCCGCGCTACACTCCATGCCATGCTCAAAGCGCACACCTAATTACCCTGGTGTAAGGACCGACTTCGTTTGATCTTGGTGCCACATAACCATGCTATTGTCGCCTGTCACAATAACGTTTGCAGGAGTATAGGCGTAGGAACCGGGGGGTCAATTGCAAATATCTCAAGTTTTCGATGTCATAATCCAAAACTGATAAGTACAGGTGTTTAGTTAGCAGTCAAAGAATACTTCTACATGTTTTTTAATCAATTTTTTTAAAAATGAAATTTTAAGTTTAATTTTGTTTTTAAATTAGTGTTGATGATACACAACTGTTCATCGACATATAAGACATATCCTATGTGAAAATAAATAAATGTGCCTGATTCTGCACACATTTAAAACATTTTAAACAGGGCAGGGGTCATGTTGGTGAAAATTTCATTCTTAACCCTGTCTTCATTACAAAAAGATATTTGAACTAAAATTTAACCTCAGTCACCAACAAAGTCATTCAAACTACTGCAGATAAGTATTATTGTATCGTGTCATAGTCAAATACATCTGATTTCTTTTAAATATTGAATTAATCGAAATAAACTTAGGTGAAAACTTTCTTTTGCCCGGTAGTTTATTATTCAGCAGTATAGCTTACTACTGATGTACTATTGTGGCTTGGAATGTCAATCCATTTTAACGTATAATTTCGTTTCCGGACCAAAACTAAAAACAGTAAGGCCTAACTCAATGAAGCTTGGTATGCATTGGGAACCCTCACCATGTATAGATGTCGCTATTTGTTAGGGCTGTGTGATATGAAAATCGTATTGCAATACATGTATTGCACAACTCTGTATTGCAATATATTGGTATTGCAATAATATTGCACAGCCTTACTATTTGGACTTTTATCTTCTTTTGATTGGTCTCTGATAGCCCTTTGATACCGGACATGCGCATCTATTGTGATGAGACCTTTAAGGTGAGGTTATACCTTGTGACCTTGACCTTGGCACTGGAACCATTTTTTCGAAAACTTTAACCTTATAACTTTTTTTTATTTAGATGAAAGTATAAAGTCTCATTTGAATATTCCTTGTGAAAACAATTAATTTATATATTTTTAGTTATTTATCAATGAAGAATATTTCTCATATTTCCCCAGACTGATAAAGTTGTCATCCCCGAAACTGAACAACGTGATCCTGAGCGGGTGTATCATCACCTACATCTCTGTCTTCATCCAGAACATTGACAACAGTCCACACACCTTCTGCACGGTGAGGGGTAAACTTTAACTGTAGCTCTATTGTTGGTAGAACTCAGTGGCGGATCCCTCTTCCCCCCTTTTCCATTGGTGCCCCCCCTTAAAAATTCCTGGATCCGTCACTGTAGAACTGATTTTTAAAATAATTATTTCTTTTCATTTTACATTATAAAATAGTTCCGGCATATGATAATATATTGACAACATTTGAAAAAAGGACATATATTTCACTGTAGTCTCGTTGAAGCAAATTAAGTATCATCGTAATATAACGTTTGAGATAGGCTCACGAAATTTGGTGTGTGGCTTAAGGGCATCATTTTATTGATGGAGTTTGAAATTTAAAAGCGTGCACTTATTTTTCTGCAGTTATAGCCCTTGTTTCGCATTTTTGGACTTTAGTTCATGGTATCTCCAAAGGGGAACTTTTCGCAGGAACTATGTGAGATATGATAACCAAATTTGGTGTGTTGATTAAGGGCTTCATTATCTTGGTGGAGTTCAAAAATGAAAAACGTACGCTTATTGTTCTTAAGACTAAAACCTTTGAGTAACTCCGTCGATGTAGTCAGTCACAGGGGCTTGCATTGCTGGAGAAAAAAAACCCAGTTCCGATGTCCAATACTTAGATACGCTCCACCTTATACTATAATGTTATTAATTAAGTATTTTCGTATTGGCCCAGTTACAGGTCCGAGGACAGTTGTATTGGCCCGAGACGAAGTCGAGGGCCAATTCAACGGACCGAAGACCTGTAACTCGGCCAATACGGAAATACTTAATTAACGACAATTTTATTAATTAACTTCTTTTCATTCTATTTGCACAACACTAGAAATCTCAATTATATTGAAATAATAATTATAAACAAGAATGGTGAACAAATAGCACGGGTCAAAGTTGTGAAGCGACCGTTTCGGGCTTTCACCAAATGTGCAACTGCGCATGCTCAGACTCATATTGGCCCAGTTTGTCTCGTATTGGCCCAGTTTTTCCCGTATTGGCCCAATTTCCCCGTATTGGCCCAGTTGTCAAATCATATGGTCTAGGCCGTAAATGCCGTATACGTGCCATAACCTTGATAGTTAATTAATAATGATAAATAATTAGTATGTGGTGTATCGTATCGAAGTATTGGACCCTATACTACTAAATATTTATTAAAGGGTTATTTATCGAAGTAGTTGAACCTATACTAATACATATTTAGTATAGGGTGTATCGTATCAAGTGTTGGACATAGGTAGTTTTTTTCAGCAATACAAGCCCCTGTGGTCAGTGTCAGACGTGATTTCATTGGATAGAAAGTAGAGCAATAATCGCGATCGATTTTTGGATTTTGGACTTGAACCAAAACATATGGCCCATTTGTAACAAAGGTTACTTTGTAAGAACACTCAGTTACACTCAGAAGTATTTGTTCTCTAAATATCACCATTTAATTAAATATTGAAAAGGAGACTGTAAGGAAATGTAATTTTCAGCTGTAAATAAAGGCTCCTTTTCAATTATTTTTTTTCAATATTGTTTTTCAGATATTAAAATTATATTTTCAGAGTTAGACTAGTAAGATAGGTAAGAACTGACTTGAGCTACCTCTGTGTGGAGACAATGACAACAGGAATTGCAAACGGTTTTGAACAGTTGAGGATTATAAATGTATTCCACATATTTGTTCATATCTTTAGTTTATTATACAACACATATACATTGTTAAAACTTATATTTTGTTAAAAAGTTTGAACTATACAATTAGAAACTGCACTCCTGACATAAGATTTGTCTGATTACAGGTATTTGCAGTCAAGATGTACCTTATGGTGTTTGGGTTTTCCCTCACATTTGCCCCCCTTCTTGCCAAGACGTGGCGCGTTTACGCCATTTTCACAGCTAAAGCAATGCTGACGAGCAAGGTACGAAGCGAATATCATCCAAGTGTTATCAAATATCGACACGAGTCGTGACGTCATTATGTGGTGATGTAAAAGAACCGTGACGTCATGTAGGCGATATCCACAGGAACTCGATATCGTAAGTTAAATGTAGGTAAAACATAGGTAAAACAAACCTACCCCCTATATAACATAGAATATATAGGGGGTAGGTTTGTTTTACCTATGTTTTACCTACATTTTACTTACGATATCGAGTTCCTGTTGCGATATCAGGGCATTATCAATGGAGGATCTAGGGGAAAGAGGGAGAGTTCGTTTAATTTAAATGCATATATTTTCAAAAAGTAATTGTTTAAAATCTATGTTGTCAACACTATTATTTCCTACGAGTTTCGTTTGATCTCGCACACGTGACAACTCCTGTGGAATATTGTTTTGGATGATAAATCATATTAAAATCAATAATGCAACTCGGCATCCAACTTCCAAACGCAAGGCATAACTCTTGCCAGTCTGCATTACTCGCTGATTTAAGCCTTGCAGTATTTCAATTTCTTTGTTGTCATGTGCCAAGATAGTAAATCGCTGCACCAGAAATGCATAGCGGGCCCGGATTTCCAAGCACAAAGATCTAAAGGAAATACTGCATGGCCTAAATCAGCCAGTAATGGAGACTGGCAAGGGTTATGCCTTGCATTTGGAAGTTGCTCGGCATGTTGAAATATGAATAAACTTCACTTGGAAAGAATGTGTTTTGTTTAAGTACAAAACATCACTCTGTTAATGTAATTAAAGTAGTTGACCAAACATGTCACACACATGAAATAACGATCATATTTTGTCACGTAAACCTTGTTTTATTTACTTAAGTTTAAAGTGAAATAAATATCATTTTACTAGCACAATGGTGACGTTAATCCTGATATCGCGTATGGATACATCTTTTACTAGGTCGCTGTGACTGTTGGACAACATGAACGGTTATACGGCTCGTAATGTAGCGCCATTTTCAAACAAAATGAACTCTCCAAGATCGCTATTACCATTTCGGTTAATATCACTATTTCAATTAAATGTAACATAATTCAATGTCAAATTTTAAAACTGACATTCTTTCTCATTCGAAATCAAACTTTTGTATAAGACATCCGGCACGTTCGCACTGATTAATTCGTCCCGTCAGCTGTCAAGACACAGCACGTGATGCACGGACTTCGCATGCTTTCTGAGAGTGCTATGTCGTTGCTAAGCAACTAAAACTCCTGGAACAGTCTACTTGTGGAAAATTTCCGTCATATTAATTTATGAATATAATGAGATGAATTAAATAAAACATTTCATTTTCGTAAAAGTGGCTTTGAATCGATACATATTCAACATAAATAGGACATGGTAAGTGATATCCTTGTGTTTTCTCATAATTCTAATTCACACTTACTTTGCAGGTGTATCACGACTGGAGTCTGTTCCTGTTAGTGGCGGGTCTGGTTCTCACAAACGCAGCCATCCTGACAACGTGGAGGAGAATGGACGAACCACTTCTGTCATTGCTGAAGTTAAAAACCGTTGTACGTTTTCACTATTATTTTTAATAAAATGAAAATCTTCTAAGGCGACAAAATATTTAGTTTACGGATTTTCCTAGCATGATTTTGACCAATTTGGAAAATACTTATCTAAATCCCTTTCAAATTAAAACGTTACTCAATTTCCCTCCTAATTAAAATTGGTTCCAGATATTACCGTCGAACTAAAAAATCAGATCAAAATTATGATTTTCTTAATTGATCTTATGCCTGTTTTGCGTACTTGAACATTTTCCATCCATTTCTACATCAACTTCCCAATGCAAGGCATAACTCTTGCCAGTCTCCATTACTGGCTGATTTAGGCCTTGCAGTATTTCCTTAAAACATTTGTGCTTAGAAATCCAGGCCTGCCAAGCATTTCAGGTGCAGCGAATCACTATCTAGGCACAACAAAGCGAGGGAAATACTGCAAGACTTAAATCAGCCAGCAATGCAGACTGGCAAGAGTTATGCCTTGCGTTTAGAAGTTGTATCATTAGAGTAATGTTTGCTTTTTTTTTTGCTTCCTGTGATCCCCCTCCCCCTCCAAAGGTTACATTTATCAATGTGACTTTTGAATTTGAGCATAAAACAATTATGGTGACTTTCACCATTGTTACAAAAACACCTCCTGTTTACAGGACGGTGAGGAAGAAGACGTTGTTGTACAGCCTATCATCTACACCTGCATTTCGGCCAACTACAAGTACTTCATTGGCTCTATCATCGCTATACAAGGCACCCTGCTCCTGTTTGGTGTGTTTCTCGCCTGGCAGACCAGGAAGGTACGAGACAACGTCCCCCGCATGTATAACTCGCGCTAACACTGGCTAATTTGAGCCTTGCAGCATTTCCTTAATGTTTCTGTGTTGTGCGAACAGAACCCATTATATTCCGCTATATTAGCTCGACAAAGTGAAGGAAATGCTGCAAGGCTTAAATTAACCAGTGATGGAGACTCCGTTATGTTAGTACGGGAAAGTGAAGGAAATGCTGCAAGCCCGTGTTAAGAGTCTGGTGCGAGCTATGACTTGCGGATGAAGTTATCAGAGTGATTGAACTATTATTAGTATACCAGAAAAATTTACGTTATTATATTGTGCAGTTAAATTGGGTACCTGGTATGATATTTATGTATGATAGTAGAATTTGAACCTTGAGCGCCTGAGCGATTGTAATCTCCTCAGAGATATAATGTAATTTGTCGGCCAGCGGTTGGAACGTGTAATGTGCATGCATATATGTGCTATATAAATGGAATAAAAATACTTTGAAAAAACGCCACTTATGAAGCGAAAAAAAGGTTCATTCAAGGTTTTGAAACAGTTGATAGCGACAGCCCCTTTTTTTAGTACACATACATGTAACATGTTCATTGTATTATCTGAAAAATGAACTATATATTTGAAAAGGCGGATGATATAAGGTCAAATATTTACTCGGCTATTTTTTGTCCCCCGCCGCCACGAAGCGCGGAGCGGGGGATATAGTATTCAGCTCCGTCCGTCCGTCCGTCCGTCCCGTTTCTTGTTAAAACGATATCTCATGAACCGGTGGACCTACAGTCTTCAAATTTGGTACCAGTCTTCATTACGCAGACACCAGTCTATTTGGGTGACCTCATTTTCAAGGTCACTACGAGACTTTTTTTAGGGAAAAAAATCTTGTTACCACGATATCTCCTGAACCGCTGCACCTACAGTCTTCAAGTTAGGTACCAGTCTTCATTTGGGGATTACCCAGGCATCAGTCGATTTGGCTGACCTTGACCTTATTTTCAAGGTCACTTCGAGACATAATTTTTGGGGGGAATTTTTTTGTTACCACGATACCTCATGAATTGCTGGACCTAGAGTCTTCAAATTTGGTACCAATCTTCATTTGGGGAATACGCAGACCTCATTTTCAAGGTCACTACGAGACATCGATCACTTTTTAAAATGTCCTTTACCTGATATAATAACAACTAAATCAAACATGTAATGGTCATTACTCGGTACAAGCTTGGTGTCCATCCTTTTAGCTCATTTCTTAATTGCGGCGGGGGACATGGTCACGTTTGTGACAATTACTTGTTCTAACTAGTTTTACCACTAATTAATTAATTTAAAGGTACATCCATTGTGTTTCATAAATTTTATTTGGCTTTAATGCGTTCCAACACACTATATGTGCTGTTTACAATACAAAACAATTCAATCAGCTTGCATATTCATCCCCAATCGCCAAACATATCATAATTACTAGTTTCCAATTAAAATCGAGTAACATCATTATGCATGTGCAGAAACCGAAAGTGCACGTCCTATTTACATGCACTGTGGTTATATGACCTATTGAACATTATCAACCCAAATTTGTTATTTTGTCTGGTTTAAATAAGATTCCAAAATAACGTTTTACTCATTGGCGCGCGCCACACGCTGAGTATGGTCCGGTTTTCGATCAGAAATCGATACTTTTACCTTCATATCGTCAATATACTAAGCCGAGTATCATAAAAATGGTAGTTTTCGGTAACAGTTGGTACATCTCGATAAAATAAGACCATTTTTAACGTTTGGCATATTTGACCCCAACAACACAATGGATGTACCTTTAAGTCCGTGCACGTGGTTTCACCTACTTCAGGTGATCCTGGGGAACCTGTCTAACTCATCGTGCTAAATGTTCACTCAATGATATCAAATTAATCCAGTGATCCTGAGCGGTCTCATTCACCCTGTACAGACCAATGTTCACTATGACATCATCTTATTCCAGGTGACCCTGAGCGAGATGAACGACTCCCGCTACATCGGGATGTGTATGTACAACACTGTCGTACTCCAGGGCATCGCCGTCACGGTCAGTCTCTCGCTACAGCAGGAGGTCACGCTTCGGTTCGCTCTGCAGTCGCTTAGCAACATCCTCACTGCAGTCGTCACACAGACTCTGATCTTCGTACCCAAGGTACATCGCTTTCTATCGTGATGCCAACTTCCCTACGTAATGCATAGCTCTTGTCAGTCTCAATCACTCACTGATTTAAAACTTGCAGTATTTCCCTTACTTTACCGTACTAGGTTAGTGGAGCGCTGCAACTGAATTGCATTGTGGGCTCTGATTTCCTAGCACGGAAACCTTAAGGAAATGCGGCAAGGCCAGTGATGGAGACTGGCAAGAGTTATGCATTGGATAGCAAAATTGCCATGATGGAAATAGGGCTATTTATCGTCCTGGGCCCATATTTTCGAAGCTCTCTTAACGCGAAGATATTCGTAAGTGCCATTCATTAACATTGACTTATGACTATCTTAGCGCTAAGAGACTTTCTAAAATATGGGTCCTGTATTACATCTTCATGACAGAGGCATTTGTTCCATCTTCGGCTAAGGTAGTTTCTCGATCCGTGCCCAAGGGAACGACCTCTTATGTTGACTTAGAAGAATTAAGTTAACACAATGAACCCCGTAAATATACTTGTAGACCTCGTCCTACAGTATACATACAGGGTAATACACCGAACCATTATTTTACAGACATTTTGCATGTCCTGGAAATGTACACTATACCTAGCTTGCAGTACTCTCAATTGACTCTGGAAATAAAGTGTAGTATTGACCAATCAGAATCCTTGCTTGGCCGAATGTGCTCTTGTTTATTTACGTAAACGATATATCGACTTTTAAGGGGCAGTAGCACGTTTTTTCTCTGAAATAAGTCGATGAAATGTATTTGAAAAATAATGTCATCAATAGTAAAATACCCTTCACTCTTTAAAAAAATCAAGTCAAAAAATGAGTTTACATTGTTCTGTAAAGCCATGGGAATCGTTTTTGTCATTCGAAATAATAAAATGTGTTCACAATAAAATGGCCGCCATGCAATTTTTGCTTTAAACACAACGCCGTTGTTACTGCTACGGATAATTGGTTTATGTAATAATATGTTTTACCCTCTTAAGTAAATTCAAATGACACAAACTATCATTATAAATAGGAAATTTGAAAAAATAAATTTTGCCAAAAACGTGCTACAGCCCCTTTAAAACTGTTTCAAGTAGAACATAAAGGTGTGTTGGGGATCCATCATCGAAAGTTAGAAGTTAACACCAAGCATGCCTTAAAGAAATGATTTCACAAACATTAAAGTTATCAAATAATTGAAATTTCAAAAGAACATATGTGTATCGAAATAAATTCTGATTGTTGACGTTTTTATAAATGCATTTTTTTAAATATAAAACGTTCTTAAAGATTGTTATTAAAGTGAATCACTATTTCTCTTCAGGTTCGGGCACACTTCAAACAACAGAAGTCGCGCAGAAACAGTGAACTTGGAGAAGAGAATAAAACGAAACACGTCATCAAAACTATTTTGATCTGATTGCATTTTCAGAATCATTGCGCTTTATTCATATTTCATCTACATATACCACACCTGTTAAGTATTTATATTCATCAATATATTTTATAGTAATTAGGTATAATGATATTTCTTTGTGATTACAAAATGGCCGCGCCCTCATTATTTTGAAATCTGTAGTATATTCATAGATATAGTTAGACGTCTTGCATGTCAGTCAGTTCATTAGCTGAGATCATTTGTTCTGTGATGTTATATTGTTGTCATGTATTTGAGCTCTAACACAATAAAACAAAATATAATACACTTTTAAGCCTTTGTTGACGAACGTGCAAATGCGTATCTCATGATCATTACTATTGAATCTGGAGTCAAAGATTTTATATTCAACTTAGAAACGCCAACATGATGTTTTTTTTAGAAATATACCATTTAATTAATTCTGAAATATAACGGTGCTCTTTAAGCTATGCTGAAACAATAATTAATATGACAGTCCATTGAATACATGCAAAAAATATTATTTGAGTCAATAACTTTCAAGAAAACAGCGCCAGGGAAGACTAATTACTTACTTACTTACTTACTTACTTACTTACTTACGTGACTACACCCACCTGCAGCGTCATCACCGCTTCAAATTCAGTAGTTTCTTTCTGCGGTTCGAATCTGCCGATTCATAGGTGCTGTCAACATTGCTAGAATTAATAAACGATTTTAAAAGGCGAGTTTTCGCAGATTTCCGTGAGTGGTGAAATTGGCTTGAAAGTTTGGATGTAGCAATATACGGACTGCCTTGTCGCATACCTTTTGGAATAATGATCCGTATGTGACCATTTATAGCTCATTTTGTAGAGAATTCATTTATCTTTCGTATCATAGTGAACGACTATGCCGTAAAACTTGTTTTTGATGCGAAATATGACTTTGAATGTGGTGGTTTCGTCGTTACATACCTTTCCTTTATATATTAACCGGATAGGGTCTAGGGTATATGTCTTTCAAAGGCTGGTTCTAAGCGATACACGCCCCTATGTATGAACATGTAAAATACCTGGAATCGAACCTGTGTCCTGTTGGTTTCTTGCCGAACGTACTGACTAAAATAATTATGACCAAATGAATAAGGTTCTTATAATGCGGAATATAATATCACAAATTTCTGTATTTCTTTTTATACAGGATTGTTATTTAATTTGGGGTGCAAAATGTCTTAACATACTGAAAGTTGTTTCTGTTGTCTCTATTTATCCATGTTGACATTAGCCATGCAGTTTATGGCGTTAGCTGTACATTTCAGCGAGATGCACGTGCGTCTGCGTTGACAATACCGTCATCGGCCATCTCAATTAGATTTCGAGTCCCAAACATGGGTAACCATACAACGCAGCACGGGCTGAGCGTACCCGGGAGTTGTCACAGATGAGGTCGTATTTGGGTTGTGCGTTTTATACACGAGCTTGCTTACAGCTGTATTTGTTTAGAACTATTATGAAATAGTATCCGTTTAAACCCGACCGTAAGTGGGATATAAGAGAGATATACCCATACTTTTCCTCGTGTATTAAATGATACCCTACACTTGTAGGGTATCATTCGATACACTCGGAAAAGTATGGGTATATCTCTCACATATACACTAAATTTGTTTTCAAATAAGAATATCAAGAAAACAAACATGGAAATGGTTTTAGTTCATGTTTTATGTTTTATTTCAAAAGTGGTTGTGGTCAAATACTGAAATGTGATGTTGTATATCAACATACGTACATATCTGGTTCATGGTATAAAATTCATCACATTACATTATGATATGATATGATATGATTACATTATGACTCGTATCACTGATGTATACATACATAATTATATTTATCGTCCGCAATTACACATATTTTCCCTAATAGTACCTTCATGAAAAACCTCATCCTATATCAAAATTTAAATATAAAAAACACATGTATATAATATTTGGAATATAACATATTCAAAAAGATGATATAATTAATTGATATAAAGAACTGAAACAATTTAAAGTAAATGACAATATATTTACCTGTGTATAACAAATTAATATATCTATTAATCGACATATAAAGTAAAAACAAAGAATAGTGGTAAGACATCTACAATCAAAATTCAGTTTAAACAAAGTATTTATGGGTAAGCGTTATGTAATAGAAGTCATATATTGAAACCATAATACATGATATAGTATAACATTTTATAGAAGAACATATAATTATATAGTAAACACATTGTATAGTAAAACATTTCATAGTAGAACATGCATATGGTAAGTTATAAATACATGTATATAGTATAGCACGTATATAGTAGCTCATATATTAGTACAATACGCATATAGTCATGTCATATATATAGTATAACACTTATATAGTAGACAATATATATAGTACAGCTCGTATAAAGTATAACACGTTTATATTATTACATAGTACACAGGATAACATCTTATATAGAATAATACCTACATTGAATGTTATGTAAAACACGTTATATGGTAACTTCCTTATGTGTTTGTACACATATATACAAAACGATTAATGATACATACACACACACACACACACACACACACACACACACACACACATATATATACATTTGACTTTTTGTACACATATATATATATATATATATATATATATATATATATATATATATATATATATATATATATATATATATATATATATGCACATGTAGCATAACACATTATATCATGGATCGCATATATTGGAACACGTTGTCGATATTATATTATACGATATTTAAAAAGACAATTGATTTATTTCAATCAAGTAAAAATGTCATTTACGTATTTAACTGCATACATCACATACATATTATAATAAAAAAAAATAGCATGTCAGTAAAAAAAGGATTTATCGTGTAACATTATACGCATAATTTCCTCATATGAATATGATATATAAATCTTGAATATGCGTATGATGTGCGTTTAATATGATTAAAGTATGTATAAATCATTAAGACATGAATGTAAAATGTGTATATTACTAATATGTTACTGTGATTATCAATATTATAAATAAATAATCAATGTCATGATTATGAATATAACACGTATACACCACTGATATGAATATAAGTACTGTACAAAAACATGCGTAAAATATGGTATGTAAATTAAAAGTAATATTTAAACATAACTTTTTAAACACGACCTTTCTGCAATATTCAAAATGAGTAAACTAGTGTACTCCTACATATTATATCTTGTGAAAAGTTTCTACAAGCATAATATATATATATAACACCTATTTTAGAGAAAACTATTGATTGAAGGTTCATTGAATTTCAACTATAAGGCATTGCGGGTCTGGACAGACTAGAGATCTGATATATGCCAATTGCGGGTCTTGACAAACTAGAGATCTGATATATGCCAATTGCGGGTCTTGACAAACTAGAGATCTGATATATGACAATAGCGGGTCTTGACAAACTAGAGATCTGATATATGCCAATTGCGGGTCTTGACAAACTAGAGATCTAATATATGCCAATTGTGGGTTTTGACAAACTAGAGATCAGGGCCCCCTTTCACAAAGCACTAAGGTGATCGTAAGTCACTAAGGTAACCTTAGTGCAATGTTAAAGAATGGGAGATATGGTTAACCATAGTAAAGGTTGCTTTGTGAAAGGAGCCCCTGATATATGCGGGTCTTGACAAACTAGAGATCTGATTTATGCAAATTGCGGGTCTTGACAAACTAGAGATCTGATATATGCCAATTGCAGGTCTTGACAAACTTGAGACCTGATATACGCCAAGTGCAGGTCTTGACAAACTCTAGACCTGATATATGCAAATTGCAGGTCTTGACAAACTAGAGATCTGATTTATGTAAATTGCAGGTCTTGACAAACTAGAGACCTGATATATGCCAATTGCAGATATTGACAAACTTAAGACCTGATATATTGGAATTAGGGGTCTTGACAAAGTCGCGACCTGATATATGCAAATTGCAGGTCTTGTCAAATTGAGACCTGATATATTCAAATTGCAGGTCTTGACAAACGTGAGACCTAATATATTGGAATTGCAGGTCTTGACAAACTTAAAACCTGATATATGCAAATTGCAGGTCTTGACAAATTGAGACCTGAAATATTCGAATTGGAGGTCTTGACAAACTAAAGACCTGATATATTCAAATTGCAGGTCTTGACAAACTCGAGACCTGATATATTCAAATTGCAGGTCTTGACAAACTTAAGACCTAATATATTTAAATTGCGATCTTGACAAACTAGAGGCCTGACATATTGGAATTGCAGGTCTTGACAAATTGAGACCTGATATATTCAAATTGCAGGTCTTGACAAACTGAAGACCTGATATATTCAAATTGCAGGTCTTGACAAACTCGAGACCTGATATATTCAAATTGCAGGTCTTGACAAACTTAAGACCTGATATATTCAAATTGCAGGTCTTGACAAACTAGAGGTCTGACATATTGGAATTGCAGGTCTTGACAAACTAAAGACCTGATATATTCAAATTGCAGGTCTTGACAAACTCGAGACCTGATATATTCAAATTGCAGGTCTTGACAAACTCGAGACCTGATATATTCAAATTGCAGGTCTTGACAAACTTAAGACCTGATATATTCAAATTGCAGGTCTTGACAAACTAGAGGCCTGATATATTGGAATTGCAGGTCTTGACAAACTAAAGACCTGATATATTCAAATTGCAGGTCTTGACAAACTCGAGACCTGATATATTCAAATTGCAGGTCTTGACAAACTTAAGACCTGATATATTCAAATATCAGGTCTCGACAAACTTAAGACCTGATATATGCAATTTGCAGGTCTTGACAAACTAGAGGCCTGACATATTGGAATTGCAGGTCTTGACAAACTTAAGACCTGATATATGCAAATTGCAGGTCTTGACAAACTCGAGACCTGATATATTCAAATTGCAGGTCTTGACAAACTTAAGACTTGATATATGCAAATTGCAGGTCTTGACAAACTCGCGACCTGATATTTTGGAATTGCAGGTCTTGACAAACTCGAGGCCTGATATATTGGAATTGCAGGTCTTGACAAACTCGAGACCTGGTATATGCAAATTGCAGGTCTTGACAAACTAGAGACCTGACATATTGGTAATTGCCGGTCTTGACAAAGTCGAGACCTCATATATGCCAAGTGCAGGTTTTGACAAACTCGAGACCTGATATATGCCAATTGCAGGTTTTGACAAACTAGAGACCTGACATATTGGTAATTGCCGGTCTTGACAAAGTCGAGACCTGATATGTGCAAATTGCAGGTCTTGACAAACTTGAGAACTGAATATGCAAATTTCAGGTCTTGGCATACTTGCAATCTGATATATTGGAATTGCAGGTCTTTAAAAACTCGAGACCTGATATGTGCAAATTGCAGGTCTTGACAAACTCGAGACCTGATATATTGGAATTGCAGGTCTTGACAAACTCGAGACCTGATATATTGGAATTGCAGGTCTTGACAAACTCGAGACCTGATATATAGGAATTTAAGGTCTTGACAAACTCGAGACCTGGTATATGCAAATTGCAGGTCTTGACAAACTTAAGACATGATATATGCGAATTGCAGGTCTTGACAAACTCGAGACCTGATATGTGCAAATTGCAGGTTTTGACAAACTCGAGGCCTGATATATGCGAATTGCAGATCTTGACAAACTCGAGACCTGATATATAGGAATTGAAGGTCTTGACAAACTCGAGACCTGATACATTGGAATTGCAGGTCTTGACAAACTTCAGACCTGATATATGCCACGTGCAGATCTTGATCAACTTTGGACCCGAAATATGCTAAATGCAGGTCTTGATAAAATATTTACCCGATATATGCATATTGCAGGTCTTGACAAAGTTTGGACCTGATATATGCCAAATGCAGGTTTTGACAAACTCGAGACCTGATATATGCCAAATGCAGTTCTTGACAGACTAGAGGCCTGATATATGCAAATTGCAGGTCTTGACAAACTTCAGACCTGATATATGCGAAATGCAGGTCTTGACAAACTCGAGACCTGATATATGCCAAATGCAGGTCTTGACAGACTAGAGGCCTGATATATGCCAAATGCAGGTCTTGACAAACTAGAGGCCTGATACATGCAAATTATATATATTCTGATATATTCTCACAAAACATAAATAAAAAAAGATGAGATATCGCATTACAATCTTCTGTCAAAGTTCTAAACACACGCTTTTTGGTTGTTTTGGGAATTATTTTAATATTTTTTCAGAACGTTGATGGTACACCTTCTTGCCTGTTGCATGATTTGCTTGAGCTAGAAACATCTAAATATTAGAGGTTGCTCGATGATGGATGGCATTTGACTCCTTTCACAACACACTTATGTGAACTAAAGTCACTTAGATAAAGAGAACAAGAGAACAAGAGTCATCAGAAGATGACATATCCCACCGGTTCCACAAAATTTGTAAAAGACATCTTTGACAGATACTTGTATATCTACTACCGTACTACAGTTAGTGGGTATATATGCTGAGTTTCAGCTATGTTAAGGGTTTTAGACTTCTGCTCCAGAAGCAGTCAAAATCAACAACAACCAACATCCCTCTCATGTTTCTATGGAAACAGAACAAAATTAATTTTTCAGAAAAAATCTGAAAATATCAAAAGGCACCACTTCAGTTAGTGGGTAATACACATGCAAAGTTTCAGGAAGATATGATGAACGGTTTTGGATCTGTGCTCCGGAAACGAACCTGTCTCGGAACAAAGTCCAAATTCAACAAGTTTCTATGGAAACGTAAAAAAACAAAATGTTCAGAAATCTGAAAATATCAAAAGGCACCACTTCAGTTAGTTGGTAAAACGCATGCAAAGTTTCAGGAAGATATGATGAACGGTTTTGGAGCTGTGCTCCGGAAACGAACCTGTCTCTGACAAAGTCCAAATTCAACAAGTTTCTATGGAAACGAAAAAAAATAAAAAAATAAAAAATCTGACAATATCAAAAGGTACCACTGCAGTAAATGTGTAATATATATGTGAAGTTTCAGAAAGAAGGATAAAGGGTATGATAAATTGTTTTCGAGTTCTGCTCCGGAAACGAATTGATTACAGACGGACAGACGGACGGACAGACGGACGGACGGACGGGGCGTTGACTATATCCCACGCTATTACATACCGGTGGGATAACAATGGAGAACCATATGAAAATCCTATTAATTTCCTTGACATAAAGATCTAAAATAATTTATACACTTAAACGGATTTAACCATTGATTTTCCAAAGCTTCTAAACATTCTAAAACCATGTGTATAAAGATTTGGCGTATTTCCGGACCATCGTCCTCAAAATAGCCTCAAATCTCTATTTTTTCTGATATATGTTCAACAATTGTTACAAATTTTAAGAGATGTTCAACATGAACACAAAGAGTTCTACAGCACAATCTAGACTCACAGTATTTGGTCCACTTGGATCTTCTGACTCATATGTAGATTTAGAAAATGTCAAAGATCATTGGGTAAGTGTCACACAGAGGCCAAATTCCACGATTGTTAATGATGTGGATCCCCTACAAGTATACAGCTGTATGACTTCTTGAGACTTGAGGACAATTCTAAGCAAGGATTCCCCACAGATTTGCATGGCTGATCCCTTTGTAGAGTAAGGCCATCCATCTTCTGCCTCAAACTCTGTTGGGTTTCATATATCTTCCATCTTTTTCCATATTCTCCCGTGCTGTCTTTTTCACACATTTGCCTTCTCGCAACCATTGCCTTCACTTCCTTCTAATACTCCAACTTCAGCAGAAGTTTGCTTCTCTGACGAAACTCCCATTAATTGTACGGGGTTCTAAAGCTATGGAGCATCTGTAACTGTTTAAAGCACATTGTAAAATTCAACTTTTGGAAGTTGTACAGCACAATCTAGACTTTGGAAAGATCTAGAGCACAACTGAGACTTAGGAAAGTTCAGGAGCACAACCTTGACTTTGGAAAGTTCTAAAGCACAACCTAGTCTTCAGAGAGTTCTAAAGCACAACCTAGACTTCAGAAAGTCTGAGAGCAGAACCTAGACTTTGTAGCGTCCTTGAGCACAGTCTAGACTTTGTAGAGTTCTAGAGCAGCGTCTAGAGTTTGAGTAAAGTTCTAGGGCACATTAAACAATCAATTGTTTTTAAAAAGTACCGTAGCACTTGTTCCAGTGGACAATTTAGACTTGAGCAAAGTTCTAAACACTGGGTTCCAGCACTGCTGCCGGTTGGTGGGTACCTGGGGCCTACTTCAGCTCCATCCGCTCCCATCTTCCTCAACCTCTCCCCCCCCCCCCCCCCCCCCCCTTTTTAGTCCATCTTCCCTTACTCCTCCACATCTTCCATTTCCCAGGAGCTGCTGAGGTCGCCTGCTCCAGCTGATGTCCTCTTTTCCACGACCTCAAGCCTTATCTTGCCCCGACTACCTCCACACCTCCCCACCCCCTTATTTCCCTCCCTCCCCCTTTTCACACCTCCTCTCCATCTCTCTCCTCCTCATCCTCCTCCTCCCCAAACTCCTGCAGCCTCTGTCGCCTCTTCCTCTCCCTCCTCTTCTCCTCGTGCATCCTCTTCATCTTCTCCACCTGGGCCCACAGACTCGAGCACGAGTCAACGCTGCCAGAACAGGAAGCGCTGTCGCCAGATGCACAGGTAGCGTAAGAAGCGCGGGAGGCGCTCTTCTTATTGACATCGTCAGGAGTGGAGCTCAACAAAGCTGCTGAAATTAACCATGAAATTAAATGAAGACGAATGAGCTTGAGCGCAATAATTCACTGGATGAAAAAATACTACTATTATGAATAAACATGCTGTTGATATTATACTATCATTTCACAATAACTTATTGTCAGTAAATACACCAGTAAATCAATCAATCAAACTTATTCCACGAACCTGCAGTTATAAACAGAAGACTTCAAGAAAATGTTTATATAGGAATGGTAAAGGCCTTGATAATAGAGAAAAGCAATATGAAAACTGTCTAAGTGTGACTCCTTTTGATAACGAAACACAACTCAGTTCAACATATATCATTACAACTTACAAGAGTTTATTCTGTTCCTTCCACCTGCCATCTGTTCTACATCTGACAGAAGTTCCTCAAGGCCATTCAGAGGGTCTTCACACTCCGTGCGTGCTGTCTGTCTCCGTGTCGCTCTCCTCTCTGCCTCGCACAGCAAGGACTCCAGACCCTCCAGGGGGTCATCCTGATATTTCTCTGGGGTGATTACGCGGGCTGGAACTGAAAAGAGTTCGGAATTGGGAAATCATTGTTGCATGCTTTATGAACAAATGTGGGACATCTTTATCCTCAAGGATTATAGATTGGAATTCGAAATAAAGGCTTTTGCTATATGGTGAAAGTTTTATAAGAACGACAGAGTATATTCCCATTTCCACCTTCGGAGATTTGTAAAACACATATTTTCTACCCTCACCCTCTTGTCTGCCTTAAATGCAAAGTACAGTATAACATGGATAAAGCGAACAAACGGATATAGTGAACCAAATTTTTAAGTCCAATCATATAATATGCCAAACGCGAACAAACAAACAGCGGATTTAGCGGAGGGAATTCTTGGAGTTCTTTATATCCGTGTTCTACTGTATGTATATCAAAATATTATTAAAGATATCAGGGACTGCGTTTATATTTTTTATCAAAATTCAAAATTATGAAAAGGCAAACCTTTATTAACAGGAGGCAACATCAGCTTCTGTTCGGGGACCAATCTCTTCTGGCAGGGGTTCAGGTCATGTGATCCCGCTGTCTCCATTCTACGAGTGGGAAGAAGAACATCTCGTTTGGCTCTGGCATCACTGAACCTGCGTGCCCGAGGATCGGAGTCATGTCGCCTGTGATGTACAGGTCGGGAGACGATCTTCGGTTCACCAAAATCGGGGAGGTCATTGAAATCCAGAAGTTCGTCCAATGATGGATCCGGTTTGTAATAACGGTTTTGACGATATGAAACCGGCTGTGGTTTCCTGGTGACGAATCCTGCGGCCTTAGTGGCATCCTGTTGTTTAGGTGGAACTGGGATTCTTGGAGTGGATTCCTTCTTCGGGACAAACTTTGGTCTATAGATCTCGGGTAACTTCACGACTTGTCCTGATGCCCTCTCGCCATGGCCTCTGTTGCCTTTCTCCCCAGTTGAGGTCACTGTACAGTGGTTAAAAGACAGTCAGATATAATGACATTTGGTAAGAAGATAAGTATACAGCGCAATGTATACATGTAAATATGACCAAAAACGTTAATTATTATAATTATCTGTGGCTGGACATCAATTAATATTTCTCAAAAGTTTCGCTTGAGTTTCGCGAAACTTGGTACTTTCTTTATTGGATAACTGTAAATATAGACCAAAACGTCAATAAAGATAATTATTGTCAATGAGTGGACATTGGTGTTGTTCACTAGGACAAGAACGATACAGAAATGAGAAAACTTACGATCACCATGAGGAGCGGAGTCTTTGTAGGCCCTGCGAGACTCACGGGTTGCAGACCAGGTGGACAGATCTTCGCTGATGGTCTTGGATAGATTCTGGGAGTGTCCTGTCCTGATCTGTTCACGGCTTTGGCTGTGTATGGGCCAGGTCCTGTCTACATCCCGCCGTGTCCGCTCCTTGAACTCTGCTTCGGCCACGATCTTCCTCCGAATCCGTTTTTCGTCTTCAGGCCTCAGCTTTGATACCTTTGACTCATCCTTTGGCAGATCCAGAGACAGTTTCCTCTGCTGGGCCTTGGACTTCTGGTGCAAAAGTCCAGCTTTGGTGTTGTCAGACCCTCGGGTTGGGGTGACCACTTCCCAGTCAGATCCTCGGACGAGAGATGACCTGCCTCTGCTTACAAGAGAAGGGAGGGTTGCGCCACGGACTGAAGAAACCTGGGGTCCGACTGCAAGGGACGCAGGGGCTCTTGAAGAAGGAGTCTGCACAGGCGGCAGAGTCGCCTTGTCCCCTTTGGCTGGATTGGAGAGAAAAGCTATTGTAATACTATTTTCTGATATGCAGATATGTGAAGAAGTACATGTACTTAACGGAGAATGAAGGCATCTAGCCTAGCGTGGTAAGTCTAACCACGACTGTTTGGAAGGAATATGCCAGTTCAGGAGATCTTTAGTTGTTGCAGTATTCATTATTTCTACATATCAAATAATGAAGCACGTGATCTCTATTACTGTTTGGACAGTCACCAAGTGATCATCCACGTTGATCATGTTATGTCTTCACAAAATATGATTATCCTTAGCCTTTTAAGGGAAAATTATCAAGTAGATTCTAAATGTGTGACCTTTCATTTTGTCTTTTGAAAAGTTCTAAAATAGCAATATTGGCAGCTTGTAATATGTTTCCTTTTTTCCTCCGGGTGGACGCCGGTCGACAGTAGTTGAACACATTTAGGCCAAATGCCTCATTTAAGAGTATAAAATACCTCATCGTTTCAGACATGAAATTCGGATTTTAAAAAAGCGAAAAGGTGTAAATAATTTAAGACGACTAAAATGCGTTTCTTTTTGACAATGCATAAAACAAATTTTGGCAGTATCAAAGAATATTTACAAATTGTGAAAGGATAGCAATGCATTACATTTATAAAATGATAGGAATTCAAAATGTGATATTATCATCTTCAATCAATGTAGACTGGATAAAGTAGAACATGACCTCCCTGCACAGTTAAGTAGTTAAAACATGTTATATAAAGACAAACTGTTATCAATAGAAAGCTATTGCTACGTAGTCAAATAACCTATAACTCACTCAGACATTGCAAACATTCTGACATTGCACACAAACAGTTCCCTTTCCTATCTGTTGAAACTTTTGAAGGTAGTTGGTAATGATAAAATATTATATACATATATTTTTTTTATTTAGATTTCATTGGGTTTTTTTTAATCTAAAACCATTTTTCTCCACATATAGGTTGCTCCGCTAAGTTTGTTCATCCCGTCCTCTGACCACTTTCGCAGATTGAAATAGAGAATCCTAGGCTCTGTTCCATAAAAGTGAGCGCTTATAATCGCTCTTTGAGCGCTCAATGTAGCGTTCAATGTAGCGCTCATTCTCTCCTGAACGACACGGTGCGTTTCCCTTGAGGTTTGCTCGCTTTGCTAGGTAACGCTACATTGAGCAATCGCGTTCAAGAGAGGTTTAAAAATAATAATTAATTAAATAATTACTTTTAAACGCTTATTGAACATGGCCCTGTTTGATTGCGCCAATAGTTATTGTGCAATCAGCGACACCCTTTCAAACTAATTATGTTCAGTACTAGGGGCGAAACAGTACGATTGGGCCTTGGTTCAGTACGTCTTACGGTACAAGACCCTCGGTTCGGTACATTTTCGGTTCGGTACAAAACCAAGAATGTCTTTCAGTATATGAACTAAAACCATAACAAATCACATTTTTTTTCTAGGAAATAAGTTTGTAGGGTGTAGAAATCATTTGGTTTTAAAAAAGTACAACTGAAAATATAATTGCATGTGAGTTAATAACATAAGTGTTTAAATAAGTTATATATTCTGTATATACCGAAAAATCACATCTATGTACCATGTACCGAACCGTTTCACCCCTATTCAGTACACTGTAGAAATGTTTCTTCATTTATGCAATGCGGACATAGTTGACAAGACGGAATTAGGTCACAGTTGTAAAACGTTGTTTGATTTGACAAAAATAAAGTAGTTCCAAGTGCTGCAACCTTTCACCGCCAGTGGATTTTGCGAGAATCATGAAACATGGCCCATGTGCAACAGAGGTAAGGATTGAAAAATAATATGGAGTGACCTCTTTAGGAAGAGAATAATTCCCATGATAAAACCTGGACGATGAAATTAAAGGAACATTACATCTATTGCGTTGTTGGGGGTCACATATTGCAAACGTTATAAATGATGTTTCTTTATCGAGAAGTACCGAATGTTACCGAAAACTACCATATTGACGATATGAGGTAAAAGTAGTGATTTCTGATCGAAAACCGGACAGTGCACAGCGTGAGTCAAAAGTAATTTTGGAATCTTATTTATAACAGATAAAAAGACAAATTAGAGTTGAAAATGTTTAATAGCTCACATAGCTACTGTGCGTGTAAATGGGACGTGCAGTTTCGGTTTCTGCACATGCATAATGATGGTACTCAATTTTGATTGGATTATGATTATGGAGTAATATATATAATATATAATATATAAGATAAATATGCAAGCTGCGTGAATTTATTTGTATTGTAGACATCACATGTGGCGAGTTGGGACGTATTAAAGCCCAATAAAATTTTATGAAACACAATGGATGCACCTTTAATAAATAATTTCAAGAACGTTTAAACAATTTGTAACAGTTTGTAAATTAAATTTAAGTCAAAATGCTTCAAAATAACAACAAAAATTTGTCTTCTTGCATGTAGGTGTAACCAAAATCCTTCTATAGAGATAAGGTATAATTATGGGATATGTTTGTTGGTTTTTTATGACAATGGTGTGAAAAGGTAGTTAGAATGTTGTGGTATTTTTGGACACATTAGGAGCTCATATCTCAAAACCGAGCACGCTGACCCCTATTTTTTTAAATAGAAATGGATTGAGCGTATGTTTTTAATGTATATAGTGAAATATTGGCAATTACTAGAGACTTGAAATTGTTAAGGAACGTCCTTAAATGCCATGGCATCAAAAAATAATCCGCAATAAATAATGCCTGTATCTTATCAATCATCTCGTTTGGCTATTTGGAATAAAACAAAATAATCATTCGGCTATTTGGAATAAAACAAAATAATCCTTTTTAACTAATTAATCACTTTTACATATATGTTTTAGTTTTTTTTTAAAATATTTTTGTTCATGCACATGCACTTAAACTAGTATACATTCAATTTATTAGGCTTTAAGACGAAATTTATTATCATGCTTTGGTTTAATTAATGATAATCTGACGTGTTTTTACTTATAATGGATTTCCAATTTGACGGATGGGCTCACAGATTGCGTCGTGATTTATTATGTTGTTTCGAGCCACAAGTTCTGCCCTTGGAGATGAAACTCGAGATAAAATTTAATTTCACAAAACATGTTAGCAACAACATTTCGATGGTACTTACTGCAATCTATTTCTTATTGATTGGTTATCATTTCCGCTTAAGATTAATATCATATTTATAAGATTTATTGTTAGGCCACAATTTTCACATTGAAAACAAAATGAAATTGTGTGATATTGAGAAATGTTCAGGGTATTTCCTGTGACGATTTGTTTGAGTAAACTGTTAATATAACAACGTGACCAGTAGCTCATTTTAATATATATCAATTTAATATTGACTAACGTTTTCGACAAGCGCCTCCATTATATCTTTGAGTGACAGGCCATTGAATTCGTTTTTGGCCATCTTTTTAAAATATGTTTCATCTGTATAACTAAACAAGCAATTTAAATACTGTTTACGTAACGTCTGCGCAATTTAAGAACAATATCTATTTTATGGGTTGTTTTTTTATATCATCAAAAGGTTAATAGTTAAACTCAAACATGGACAAAATCGTTTAAGGGCCCATAAACGTGTATACACTGTCGGCCAAAAGAAACGCCTACTAGACATCTTATCAGATATCGTAAAAAGTATAATGAACAGACTAGCAATATTATAACATAATGAAGTTGCACCATTTCTGCATAATATATTTGAATTTCAGAAGTTCATGTCACGAAAGAATGGCGATTGTTGAAATGATAAAACAATAATTGGTCAGTTTTCGATCAGTGCTTGGTCAGAAAAACATTTTAAAAAGATTTTCAAACAGCCACGAGCAACAATACAGGCACGCATTCGCATTCAAGTGGTGATGATGCTACAGATGTACGTGGTTACGATGCGCAAGTGAATCAACCGAAAATAGCCGTCTTCTTTGGGCGTGGTTTTTCATGAATGCTATTGACTCGAATCACAGATTTCCAAGATTTCAATGGACTTTCATATTAGTTATTGCTTCAGAATAACGTGGAGACCATCATTAATTATATTTCAGAAATTATTGCATCTTTCATTTAAGGAAAAACAAGTAGGCGTTTCTTTTGGTCGACAGTGTATTTTTTATTTCCATGAAAATTCAAAGGATGATAACTCCCGAACTATGAACCTAAATATGTGTACATGCACATATGTTGTAATCCAAGAACATCTTTTTTGTTCCTCTCATTAATTTCAACTTAACCGTTAAGTCCTATAACTGAAACAAATCATGTAGGGGTCAAATAATGTGATTTGTCCCAATTATCGAGATGTATTTTTTTTAAACAAATCAGGTAGGGGTAACCAAAAATTAGGGATGTCCCAATTATTCGTTTTGTTTTCAATACAACTAAATATAATGTTTTAAATATTGTTTTTAAATATTTCATTGTGTAGCAGATAAACTTAAGTAAGAGGAAATACAATCAAACATCGGGGCGAAGATCAAAGCGGACGTTTTAAAGACCTATAACTTGTCGTTTAATTTCATTTCTTAGAAATCCGAATATAGATACATACATGTATTATCTACATCCCTTTCAAACTGCTAAAATATAGAACTTATACTCCGCTCATATTTCATAAGCAAAGCTTGATAATGTCTTCGACAGAACATAGGCAATACAGAATAGAAGATAATCAGTATTTTATTTTGTATTTTATTCAGCGGTGGGTTGGCCATCCACTGACAAATACAACAAACACATGCTACACACTTAAAGTAACTAAGAAGTCAGTATTTAAAAGTGATCATTCCATACAACATACAGTTTATTGTTCCTTTGATAAATAAATAAATAAATAAATAAATAAATAAATAAATAAATAAATAAATAAATAAATAAATAAATAAATAAATAAATAAATATTATCCCTTTGTTAAATAAATAAATAAATAAAATAATAAATATTATCCCTTTGTTAAATAAATACATTGTTTACAGCAATCTTAATCGTCGACAATAAAGTGAATATTTTTTTGTATATATTTCCTAATCTATTCATTATTTTAAAAAGCATGCAGGATATATATCTTTAACTATTACATAAATGCATCAACTAGATAGTTTGAATATATATTGTTTTTAAAAACTTACTTGCGTCTTCACCTCGAGGACGGCGGCGGAACTAAAAAAAAAAATATAAAAATGAATTTTTTAAAGGAGTTTATCGAAATAAACACATAAGGAGAACAACAATAAAACTATCAAACTATAGACATTATGCAGAGTCAAATTATTAACAATGTTTACGTTTAACTTACCAGTTCAACCGCTGCCAGTTTGGTCTTCCTTAGCTCATCGAGAAAAGTCATTTTCTGGAAACAATAAAAAAAAATCGAGTCATTTATTTGTTAGATTAATACAAAAGTTAAATCCTACAACGATGATGCAATAATTATCTCTAGTTATACCGTAAATCCTTGAATAAGTCCTATTTGACCCGGCGGTTATTCAGGCGGGCGATTATTCGAGGCAGGCGATTTATTTGTTCAAAGCCATAAAATATATACATATTTTAAAAACAATTTAAACAAAAACTTCATTGCTATATCTTAAGTTGTGAATATTCTAAACGAAGTTCGTGTTATGAAGTTAAACGTTGTATCCCTAAGACTGCATTTCGGAATTATTTTAGAGAGGGGACACAATATATATAGTTTATTTACTTTTGCTAAATTTAACCTTGCGATTATGCATTATTTAGTTCAAAGAGGGTTCAGACCCGTTGGTTATACAAGGAAGGCAATTATTAAAGGATTTACGGTATTTCAAATTAATATTACATTTGCATTTAATTACACAACAATAGTATAAACACAATACATATTACAAGCAAATACGTGTGAAGTTAACCTACCTTTATGTCTATTCCCACTCTGTATAAGACTTGAACGCGATCAAAAATTGAAAATCAAAAGAAGCGCGCATCAAACTTCATTGAGCGTAAACAAAGCTGAGATGCTAAGCAACGGTTCTATGACGTCGGCAGTGTTTGTGAACTCGTGACGTGTCGGAATTTCATTGGCGTTACGTGTTTAACATGTAAATATATTCATAAATGAATTTTACATCAAGTATAAATGATTGATTTGAGCGTTGGAACTATTGGGACGGCCGGTTAACAGCAATAGCAGTCAATTTCGATGTTCTTTGTTTCATGAATTTAAGAAAAAAAATCAGAAATTTGAAACAAAAATAACGAATTAATAATTAGCTTTGTTAGATTAATCACAGTTTTGACAAATTATTTGACTGAAATCTCTGATTTAAAACACTTGAAATTAATGAATAAACTACTATAAAAGTAAAACAGTAAAAGTTTCATCTTCAAAGAAGAACAAATAATTGTTAGAAATGCCATAATATGATTATTGATTATGGTCGAGTGCCCCAAGTTCGTTAGTACCCTAAGTTCGTGACGTCATTTACACATGTGCGCGCTCCATTATGACTAGCGCAAAATATCTGAAACGCCCGGACTATTGTTTCAAAACTCAAACAAAATTTATTGATACAACTTTCAGTAGCATTTAACAAATTTAACATTTACAATGGCAATTTTCGAAACAAATGTCCTCAAAATCACTGTTTACACTACCTCCAAAATGTCTTGATTCTCAAAAGTCGATAATTTTTTTTCAGAATTATGTATGAATTTCATTTCATGTCGTCTGCTTTCCTAAAGTAGGTCATGTGGCAGTGTGCCAACAATCAAATACTGATTGTCACACTACTTATTTTATTCAGCCTGAGAAGTCGTCTGTTGGATTATCAAAATATTCATTGAGATGTTAAAAAAATAATAATTTCAAAATAAGTTACTTGAGAGAAATATTTATCATTAATTAATTTCAAATGCATTTATTTAGCCATTGGTTATTTCTTCACATGATGTTGTCAGTCAATCAATGTATAAAGTTGTTTGTGAATAAAATATTCTCAAAATAAATATCAAGCAAGTTTATCATACTTTTTCTGGAAAATAAATAGATTAATAGTTTTCTGACCTCTACAGTAACAAAATATATTAAATTTTATAAAGAATGCCTTCAATTCCGAAAGAAAAATATGTCAGGTCAACAGATGACCATACTTGACTAACCACATATAATTAGTCTTGAAGAAAACAGCATAAAATCAAAGGTCACGAACTTGTATCCCAAGGCCACTACACTCGTTTTTTGACAGCAAATGTTTCTCCTTGGTCAAAGCTTCTACTAAAATATAAAATATCCACCTGATCCTGTCAGGTAATTCATAAAATGTTAAAATTTTGCTGTAAACTTTCAAACTAGGCTGACATGCATTTATTGAAGAGAAATTCTTGATAGTTGCTTAGGGCCACGAACTTTGGGCACTCGAGGATACTATCTATGAAAATAAGCATCCATGTAAGCGTACGTAGTAAATCAAAATTAATTAATAATTAATTTTAAAAAGTGCAAAGAAGACAACTTCCAATTATTGTTTTCAAAACCATTTAAGCGGAAACCAATTTTTTTAAATTGCAACAAATGTTTTTTTTAAAATTGGGGTGATTTTATACCAACATTTTAGACACAATTCTTGCCATGAAGTTTAAACGTTTCATTAAATATGCCGAAAGTATGTAACAAAAGATAACAGGTTTGTTTACAGTTAAATTTAGCCAGGCAATTATTCAAGGCAGGCGATTGACCCGCGATTGTTTAGGCAGGCGATTAATTTATTCAAGGATTTACGGTTAAACGTACAAGTTAATACCGAAGGCCGAAATCTTCGAATAATCGTTCGACGAGTATTGTATTCAAACAACGACGATTAATCAATGCAGGTGATAAATGTTAAAAAATGAAACAAAAACATAATATCTGAAATTTCTTATAGTGATTAATATAATAATACTAACATGCTGGAAGTATTAGATATGAAAATTATTTACATTCTTAGTTTGTTTAGATTGCTAACAATGCGATTATTCATTAAAATATTATTATGTTTATGTTATTACGTTTTACTTGAGAGTAGTAGGCCTAAATATAATTTTAAAATTCACTTGGTCTTGTTAACTCACGTAGAGCCTACGTGAACGCGTTCGCGTTCTACATGAAGTTATACCGACATGGCTATTTCTTTAATGCTTTAGAAGTAGAATACGATTTCGTTAAATTCCTTTCATTTTGACATGTTCATATTCAAAATTAATATGGAAATATGCGTCAATTTAATTTGGTATTTGAAATTATGATTTTCTGACTGCCAAAAACTAATCTAAAATTTTTTAGATCGATAGTTCTGTATGGTATGAATATAAAACTGTTGATGGACCTAACTTTATTTAGATTGATAAAAACGGACTTCATATAGGCTAGTTTACATTTATTTATATAAACTCAAATAACTTCTGAATAAAGTTTATAATTGATCTTGATTACTACCAAATACAAATGATGCGAAAAATCATAGATGGGATCATTTTTGATTTCCTGGTTAGACCTAATGTTAATCGAAGTTTTATAACCACCCGTTGTCATTTTATTTTGGAAAACATCTTTCTTATCTTGTTTGATTTAGAAAACGTTTTTAAAAAAGTATAGAAATGTTGTCTTAAACAGTTTATGTTTTTCAATGTTTTCAAAGACGAATGATGATGCTTTGTGTCTGTTATTTGTATGGCATATATTAAACTTGAATTAAGTCTTCTATCTTAATTAGAGTAGCACAAGTCGACAGCGTCATTCCGAATGAAGTCCAAGGCCGACAAGGAAGGATAACTCGAACGACACCGGAAGTTACAAATGTTTTGGCTGTCAAAGCGTCGTTTGCAGAATTGAAAATGTTTATTCGCCTTTTATATGGAGGTAAAAGTTCTGGTTTAGTAAATTAGACACAGAGATAGAAAGATATATCTGGAAAATATCAAAACTCTTTGTTTCAACAAGCTCTTGAAACTATTTGCTTTAGAGGGATCGAAAATATAACAATACAATGTCGTCAGACGTTTTCTTAAAAAAAAAACTACAACCAACAACGTTGAGTTCAGCATATCTAAGTTTTAGTATTTTACAGATGTTTAACTTTATCGTCCTTTACTATTAGACTAATTAATTCGTAAAATTCATAGTGTGTACGAAATACTTTAGCGTAAGACGTAATAAACTGTGTTCTTTTCAGACTCTGAAATCTTAATTTTGAACTCGAACTGTTGCGCCAAGATCTTCCTCGACTACATCAAAGAAAAGTGCAACTTTGATGAAAATGGTAAGAAAGGAATTTCTGATTTCTAACCAATCATGAGGTTTTTGAGAACCAATCAACATATTTCGCAATTCAGACCATTTTTTACATCAATATATATGTAACTATTATAAAATGCCTACAACAAGCAAAACATTGCTTGTCTTTCATGAAATTCTCGAAACATTGTTTTTTATAAATTATGCATGTGAAAATATATTTCGCTCTAATGCATATATCCAATTGTTTCAATTGTTCTTCTGAAATTTGCAGCAATAATAGATCTGTGTGACGAACATGGGATCCTGGTCAATATCCACTCGAGACCAGCTTGTGATAACATAAGTCACCTGGTGACACCCAGACATTGCTATGTTGCAGTTCTTGTCGAGAGTAAGTTTGTAATGCCAACTGTCCAGGCTTTAGACCACAGGAATTCGATATCGTAATCAAAACGTACAGTGACGTGCCAAAAGTATTGCAACAATCTCCGTTTTCCCACAGGATCGCATGTTATTTTAGTGTAGCAATAAATAATTTTCATAATTTTGACAGTGAACAAAAAGTGTTCAAATTTAGCATGTTTGTTATCTAACATCTTGAGATTATGTTCATTGTGTTCAAATTCATTAAATTTGAGAATTGTTTCGAAAAACAGCAAAGTAATGACTAGGTATTTTTTACTGTAACATCACTTCCCCAGTGCCACCAGTATGTAAGCAGGCCTAAAGGACAGAAAAAATGGACATAGCTCGGTAATCTTTTAACTATTTTGTAAAATAACGTTGTATTCAAAATCAGAAATTGTGCACGTGTTGCAGAGTAGATTTTCTGTTTTCATGTCAAATTTCAGTTAAATATTTTGAAAATTGAAAAAATGATTTATGCTAGACTGAATTAACATGGGATCCTATGGGAAAACAGCGATTGTTGCAATACTTTTGGCACGTCACTGTAGATAAAACGTAGGAAAAAAACTACACCCTATATCAAATACTATAAAACAAAACATCCTATATAGTGTGAGGAGTTGTTGTTGTTTTTACCTACGTTTAAATTACGATATCGAGTTCCTGTGCCTATATTTCAGCCTAAAATATATTTTGAAAAAAAGGCAAATCGGGATTTTGCACAAAGCCCTTAATAAATCATTTTCAAACTATCTGTATTTGAATCAAGAGAACAAATGCACATTGGAAACTAATAAAGCATCATCCAATTTTCAGCCACTTAAAAGTGTTAAATAATAAATACTATGTGGGAATATGCCCTCAGAAGCAGCATTCAGTTCCTTCAGGTTAATGATATGCGATTAGCATATACAAAAATGGCCATATAAAAATCCACATTGAACAGAAGGAACTCAAGAGAATATTAATTGTATTTTAAAGGGGCAGTAGCACGTTTTTTTTCAAATTTTATTTTTTCAAAATTTCCTATTTATATTGATAGCTTATGTCATTTATATTAACTTTAGAGGGTAAAACATCTTAATACACAAACCAATTATCCGTAGTGGTAATAACTGTGTTGCGTATAAAGCAAAAATTGCATGGCGGCCATTTTATTGTGAACACAATTTAATCAATTCGCATTACAAAAACGATTCCCATGGCATTATCGAACCATGTACAACCATTTTTAACTTGATTTTCCGAAGAGAGAATGGTCTTTTACTATTGGTGACATTATTTAAAAAAAAATTCAAATACATTTCATCGACTTATTTGAGCGATACTATGATTATAGCCTATTTCTCACTTATTGTTCAAAAAGAGCAGTGGACTCTGTAGCTTCCAAGTAATAAAATTCCTGTAATAACCTTGAAGACAAGGTGACACTTCCAATCCAAATGATGTAATGCCATATTCCCAAATTCATGATAAAAGTGGTACAAAATTTGAAAAAAACCCAAACCAGTTTCTTCTAAAGTTACTATGAAACTAAAGGTGTTCTGCTTCAATGTAGAAAACTACCGTATTTCATCCAATAAACGCCCCGAATTTGAAGTGTTTAAACCTCCTTCACCCCCAGTGTCTGTTCGAGACCTGTGTCTATTAATATTTTGGCAATATAAATCATCAAACTAACACACTTAAACATATATTATATAGAAATGCAACCATGACAAAATTTCATGAATATGAATTTGGTTTGAAGAATATTCATTATTGAAAGGGAACAATATATATATATATATATATATATATATATATATATATATATATATATATATATATATATATATATATATATATATATATATATATATATATATATATATATATATATATATATATATATATATATATATATAATAATAATATATATATATATATATATATATATATATGAGCTAAAACAGCTGAAATTCTGGCTGCTGTGCATGATAAAAGATGTGTTGATGCGTAAAAGTCAGCCGGCTGACACACTTGTTGTTTTTGACACCTGGACGTTTTATTGTGTAGTTTCACCACAGGACAAAAGTTATGTTTAGTAACAGTCTGATTAAAATCGACCCTGTTCCAAGGAACAATCTGAATGCATATCTGGATACGAACTGGTTCTTGTGGAGAACACATCCGAATGATGAGTTCGTATCCCGGTAGATGCACTAATTTGCAACTTTTATTTTTCGGAAAACGGTATTTTTTAATCAGACTGGTTTTGTCAAATTCAGTACATCATAATTATACCCACAATGTGTTATACTTTTATTTCATATTTTAGTCATTTATGATAAACCATGTTTAGGTCACAGCACATTATATTGTTTAATGTGATTAATTTTCAAAGGTATTTAAATAGAAATGTCTTCCAAGTAATTTGAGACATTTCTCAACTACATAATAATCTGTAATAAGTTTTTTAAAAATGTGCATGCGTTCGTATCAGAATTTCTGCAATTGTTACTTTATTTACAGAACTGCCTGATGATACAATCAAAAACATCCTTCCCTTGTTGATTGACTGGGAAAAGAAGTATCCACAGTTTGAGAGTAAGGAAAAAAAGTTAATAAATTATGAAATAATAGGAAATTTATATAGCGCCTTTTCACATAAGAGGGACATGTTCAAAGCGCTTCCTGAGGTGAGGTGAGGTGAGGTGAGGTGAGGTGATTTGGGGTTTAACGCTGCTTTCAAGAGTATTTCACTTATATCGCGGCTGCTAAACTGACTAGCAAAAGAAACCTAACACCTCAGTTGGTTTTATCATATCTTTTATGTTCAATTACAAATATCTTATGTTTTCGAAGTCGTACTCTAAAACTGAAAAGTGCAGGCGTTTAGTCATCAGCCAAGGAATAATTATATGTGGTTTTAATTTTTTGGGGACAAAATTAATTTTTAAAGTAATAAATTCTTCCAAAATTAATTTGGATAAAACACAACTGTTCATCGAGATATAAGACATCTGCTAAGAGAAAATCAACAAATGTGCCTCATTCTGCACTCATTTACAACATTATAAACATGGTAGGGGTCATGTTGGTGTAAAAATGATTTTACACCCCTTGGTCCTTTCAGTGACTCTAATTCTGCATGTTTGAAAAAAAACGAGTATGATTGTTTGTCGAGTCATGTGGCTATGCATTGCGGTGAAACCTGCTAGCATCGGCTGGAACTAGCGAACCATGGGTGGTACTACGCTGAAATTTAGTGTAGCATTGCACCCAAACCTTACTGCGTGTAGAACAGTTCTCTACTGCAGACAAAGTTGCCGTGCCCCTGGCGGGATTCGAAGCCGAACGCGCTAACCATTGCGCTATCCCGCCTCCGCGCTTCCTGAGTTAAAACTATATATACAGATGACAGGTACAGCTTATTGAAAGTCGCTTGTAGCGGAGAAACAGACGAATCTTGTCTTGAAACAAACTTACAACTTCCCTACGGAAGGCATAACTCATTTCGTTTCCGGAGCAGAACTCGAAAACCCTTCATCTTGTCTTTCTGAATCTTTCTGAAGTGGTATATAATATAATAATAATATTGTAAACGAAGTGGATATCAAGAGGTTAAAGTTCGCAATAGATATGCTTATGCCTGAATTATTTTTGAAAAGGAGATAGCCATTAGTTTATTTACATTTGCCAAATATAACCCGGTGATTATTCAAGGATTTACGGTACTGTTTAAAACGAGTAGCCATGTAGAGATGATTATAACATAACATCAGCCATGTGTGGAAACTCTTTTGGGTTTAGAATCCACCGCTATCAAGTGGAAGGGGGATATATGTTTGAGCTCTATGCGTCCATCGGTTCGTCAAAGATTAAGGGGACAGCTTTTCTCAGAAACTGTTTAAGACGTAACCACATTTGGTGAGGGTAACCTTATCTTGATGGAGTTCGAAAATAAGAAGCGTGAGCTTCTGCGATTATTGTTCTTTTGGGACTCTGTTCATGGTATCCAAAATAAAAGGAGACAGCTTTTATAAGAAACCGTCATAGATAACATAACCAAATATTTTGTACCTGGTTAAAATTCGAAAATGAGAAGCATCCTATTTTTCCACAGTGTTCCGATATGTTCCTCTAGTGCACATAGTCTGTGAACACGAGGGCACCGTTCCATAACAGCGAGCGCTTAAATTGCTCATTGATCGCTCAATGTAGCACTCAAGTAGCGCTTATTCTCTCTTGAACGACACAGTGCACATACTCTAAGTTTGCTCGCCTTGCTACGTAGCGCTACATTGAGCAATCGCGTCCAAGAGAGGTTTAAAAATAATCGCTCATTGAGCGATTACTGTGAAACCTCTCTTGAACAAGGCCCTCATAAAGGCCCATTCCGTCACCGATTTTAGTGGTTTCATCGTTTGGTTTGATAACATTTTCTTATGTGTACATCAAAGTTCTTAGATTAGATGAGAGAAGGTTGTGTATTTAGAGAACCAATATGGCAGGGGATGTTGAGGATGTTCTTGTTTCTAAAATTGTTGATGCACATTGCTTTCTCTCCCGTTACAATCATCCTCGGTTACCCAGGGTTTTATATATGCTCCGTTTCTCTTCACTTTATGGGAAACTCTATCAGAGAATTCTGTACTAAAATGACCCGCCCTTGGCCGGCGTGACGAAGTCGGTAACCAAAGAATATTCTCAATAGGATAAGACGGAAATGTTCAAGGCAGATAACTTGTGACGGATGGCTAACAAAATGACCTCGCGTGCTTTGCAACGAAGTGATATGAAATGTCATTGGCTCGCAGTTCCAAGCTGCGTAGCAGTTTGATTGGCACACGCCGGCCAAGGGTGGATAATTTGAGGACAAGATTTCTCTGATGAAGTTTCCCAGTGGTGATATAGTGAAAATATATGAAACCCCGGGTAACCGAGGATGGTTATAATGGGACCAATATGTTTATTGTAATAACATTTCCCAATCTACATTTTATCCCTAGGAAAGTTGAAGCAGCAGACTGTAGCAGCAGAGAAACCCAAGAAATCTGGACGTAAGTACATGAATAAATCACGTTTATATTATCTAATTTGAGTACCTTTTCACGGAACCATTGAATTGTATACCGATGATTTGAAAAACATTTTCATTAACTATCAAAGCAGTTATTTTTTGTTCAAAGCGAAAATTAATTAGATACTTCTGCTACTACAATTATATCATTACTGCTCATTTAGGGCATGGTTCATTTATTGTAAAGGGGCTCTGTAGTCACCAAAAGGGGTTCCTCAAATTTATATATTGTTTGTTTATCTCTAAATTCAAATTTCGTAAATAGGCCTTACATGCATAAATTTTGAAATTGGGGGTTTAAACCTGACGTCCTCCTCTGGATCCGCCACTGACTAACACCTACATGTACATGTAGGGCAAAACTGACCAAAGCTCAGTAAAATAAATATTTCGCAAATTACTTTCATTAAACCGTTTATTGAACCTCACGCAAAGGCTAGTTTTAATAAAAAGTCAAACTGTCAACTATTTACCAAAAGAAAATACAAATAGAACTTATTAAAAAGGAACATTTTGAAACAAACAGATAACATTTATTTCAGATATTATTGCGCCACCTCCAAATGAAAAGTGTCCGAAGTTCGGGCGACTTCGGGTGGTGTCCGAACTTCGGTCAGTTTGCCCTACTCCTAAATATGCCCCCCGCAAAGCGCCCGTAATTCAGTGATTTCGAAATGCTTTCGTTTCCGGCCATACTTTAACAAATGTTCAATATTTTGTTTACGAAACTTGGTATGTGGTTAGACCTAGTGGTGGAGTGGTGCCTTTTGCTACTTAGGATATTCTGATTTTGCTAGTTTCCATGGAAACAGTTTGACCTTAGTGTATATGGGGGTAGGAACATTTTCCATCCTCTATCTCAAAGTCTATGCAGTATTTGTTTTATACGAAACTTGGTTTGTGGCCATAGACCATAGAGTTGAATGACTTTATACTCTACCTCCAGATGAAGGAAAGAAGCGACAGAAGGAGAAAGAGAAGTTATCAGGACTGACCCCTGGAGACTCCCCCTCTCGACGGAGCAGCATGAACACTCATTCCGGGGAAATCTCTCGACAGAAGAGTCAGTCCAGCAAGGTTGGCCGCAAGAAATAACAAAGACATTGCTCTCGAGGCTCAGTATGTGAATTATACGCTTCTGACAAAAACGACCCATTAAAGTACAGATCAAACAAAGTATGTCAATGGACTTAAAAATGTTGATTATCCTATCAAAACCGTCATGTACAGGATATAAGTTTCTTAACCAGACCTCAATACTTCACGAAATCAGAAAGTTTGGAAGCAAGAATTGATATAACCTTTGTTCTCCAGTTGTTGACTCCCGGGTGAAACCCAAGGGGGGTATTGTCGTAGCGCAGCTCGTCTGTCCGTCCGTACATCCCGAAAACAGTACTGCTTATTTGAAGGATAAAGAAACCAGGGATTCTTGCGCTCTCAGAGCACTCTTGTTATGTTTTTGTTTGAATATTTCTCTTTATCATATACATGTGTTTATGTTAATGGTGTGTCAACCTATTGATATATGTGTTAAGTTAAATTATATACTTCTTAGAAATACTTACAGAGAACACACTACTTTCAAGTTGTTAAGTGTTTTATATGTTCAATGAAACAATCAAATAAACTTGTTCAATATATATGTTCTTTGTTTGAAATTAATTTCAAACATGCCCACAACATGTTTGACAATGAACAACCATTTATGAACTTTGAATCAAAATTTGATACTATAAGTTACCATGTGTCCGCAAGTTTGATACTATAAGTTACTGTGTGTCTGCAAGTTTGATACTATAAGTTACTGTGTCTCTGCAAGTTTGATACTATAAGTTACCGTGTGTCTGCAAGTTTGATACTATAAGTTACTGTGTGTCTGCAAGTTTGATACTATAAGTTACCGTGTGTCCGCAAGTTTGATACTATAAGTTACTGTGTGTCTGCAAGTTTGATACTATAAGTTACCATGTGTCAGCAAGTTTGATACTATAAGTTACCATGTGTCAGCAAGTTTGATACTATAAGTTACCATGTGTCAGCAAGTTTTATACTATAAGTTACCATGTGTCCGCAAGTTTGATACTATAAGTTACTGTGTGTCTGCAAGTTTTATACTATAAGTTACCATGTGTCTGCAAGTTTGATACTATAAGTTACCATGTGTCAGCAAGTTTGATACTATAAGTTACCATGTGTCAGCAAGTTTTATACTATAAGTTACCATGTGTCAGCAAGTTTTATACTATAAGTTACCATGTGTCTGCAAGTTTGATACTATAAGTTGCCATGTGTCAGCAAGTTTTATACTATAAGTTACAGTGTGTCTGCAAGTTTTATACTATAAGTTACCATGTGTCTGCAAGTTTTATACTATAAAGTTACCATGTGTCAGCAAGTTTTATACTATAAGTTACCATGTGTCTGCAAGTTTGATACTATAAGTTACCATGTGTCTGCAAGTTTGATACTACAAGTTACTGTGTGTCAGCAAGTTTGATACTATAAGTTACCGTGTGTCAGCAAGTTTGATACTATATCTTACAATGTGTCTGTGAATTCGAATTGTTAAAAGTTATCACATGTCTGCCTTGGATATTTAAATAAGACACATGACAAATCTTCATAATCATAAGCACTCTCATTAAATGCTTTAAATCTGGTTAAAATGCTCACCGACTGTGTCACTTTTTTTTAAATTGAAAATTATCTGCAGTCACAAGACAACATAATATAACCACAAGTCTTTACAAACTTTAATAAATTGTTTTCAGAGGAGATAGTAACAATCAGAAGCCTTCATCTTGGGAGACATTAATAGTCTGATTGAAATAGACCTTGTTCCGGGGAATAAAATTTTCAAAATAATGCATCTACCGGGATATGGACAGATTCTGTAGATTCCTCTCTACAAGGTCTGTGAACACCCCGTTCTGTACCAGTTTAGTTTAAGACAAAACCCAGTCAGATAGCTGACAAATCACAGCATGTTTTTTAACGGTCACCATTTCGAAAGTATTCAGGTGAGGTGAGGTGAGTTTGGGTTTAACGCCGCTTTCAAGAGTATTTCATTTATATCGCGGCTGCTAGTATTATGGCAGGGAGAAAGCCCGCAATGCCATGTGGCTATGCATTGCGGTGAAACCTGCGAGCATCGGCTGGAACTAGCGAACCATGGGTGGTACTACTCTGAAATTCAGTGTAGTATTGCACCCAAACCTTACTGCGTGTAGAACAGTTCTTTACTGCAGACAAAGTTGCCGTGCACATGGCGGGATTCGAACGCCGGACCTCTTGATCCGAAGCTGAATGCGCTAAGCACTGTGCTATCCCGCCCCCGAAAGTATTCGGAATCAATCGTCAACATGTTTCTCATGTTATGGAAGTCGACTAAAGTATGGTTGTTGGGAGTTACTTGCCTCTAGCTTTTCGTACAGAAAGTTTTTGTCTGACGTTCTGGGATTAGCTATCTTAATAGCGGAGTTCATATCCTGGTAGATGCACTATTTTGGAACTTTTATTTCTTGGAAATAGGTTGATTTCAATCAGACTGGAGACATTAACATAGTTTAAAGCTATAACAACAATTTTATTTACAGTCTCATGTGGGAAGATTACAATTGCTGAGGATTTTTCTGTAAATGTATAAATTTTCTTTCTGACTTGTCAGAATCTTCAATTTGCTGTATTTAGAAGTTTTTCTGCACATGCAAATATTCCATTGACTCTGACGGAATAATTTTTTACTCCAATTGGTATTTGAAAGGGCCAATTTCAGGGGTTTATCACTATTTTCTTTTTTCTGCATTACTTGAAATGTGAAGAAATACTGTATTCGTAACACTAAACATCAATATTGTCAAAATATCCAACAAGGTAACAATTATACAGTAGGCTGATCAACAATGTGACATAGCAAAACTTTTCAAACTCGTAGCACCAATGAATGAGTTCTTTGCCCATTGTTTTTCTTGTTAAATCAATGCACACACTTCTTGATCATAAGAAATCTAAGCCATCAAAATGTAACCCTAAGTAAACTTTTTTATTTGGTGGCTCTTTTGAACATGTAGTAATAGCTTATATTAACAAACAGACTGAATTTTTTCTCTAAAAAGAAATACCTCACCTGATCTGTCCCTATCTTTTTAACACTGCATTCACTGTAATGAGGTGAGGTGATTTGGAGTTTACTAACTTTTCAAAAATGTAACATTACCGCTAATATCATTTCAGGGAGAAAGTCTGTAACACCACAACTTCCCAATGCAAGACATAACTCTTGCCAGTGTCCATTACTGGCTGATTTAGGCCTTGCAGTATTTCCTTAAGAAATCTGTGTTTAGAAATCCAGGCCCGCTATGCATTTCCAGTGCAGCGATTCACTGCCTCGACACAAGAAAGCGAGGGAAATACCGCAAGGGTTAAATCAGCCAGTAATGCAGACTGGCAAGAGTTATGCCTTGCGTTTGGAAGTTGGTAACACCATAGTGGCTATGAATTGTGCTGAAAGCTGAGAGCATTGGATGGAATTGGTGTAGCATTTCACCAAAAATGTATGTAGAATAGATCTCCAACAGACAAAGATCTTGGTAGGATTCGAACCCCAGATCTCTTGATCCGAAGTGGAGCGTGCTAACCAACACAATCCTGCCCCTCACTGTAAAGACATCCTCTTGTGCTTCCTCCCCCCTGCAGAGGGCACACCTAAAGATTCCCTTTTCTTTGTTGCTTCACTCCTTCTCTTCTTTGCTTTCTTCCCTGCGGGTGTCTGTCTCTCCTGATTGCCCCCTCCAATTAAAGTATCCACTGCTTCTCCAGACTTGTCTTTTTTTATACCTCCTCCTTTCTCGGCCATCTGGCCACTTCTTCCATCGGTCACTCTGTCGGACCTGGACCCCAGCAGCCACTCCCTGAGCAACAGACTTGCCTTCTCCTGGGACCTTACTGTAACAAAGAGTTCAGATTTAGCTGAACGGTGTAACACTCGTAGAGTTTTTAAGGGTCTTTTTTTTAGTTTGAAGAGACATTATTCAATGGGGTGAAAAGTGATGGTAACAAACCATTTTTGTGGAGAAATGTATATTTGAGAGGTATATGTCTTTAGTTTTGAATGTCAGTGAATTATCTGCCTAGAAGTCGAGGTCGGTAGCAATTACTGCGATAGCTCCTTTAGTCTTTTTTTAAAGGGTGTATATTTCTTTTACCTATGTTTTATCTACATTTTAATGGCGATGACAAGTTCGTGTGATTTTAATCTACCAAGTGCTAACTCATCAAAATACTGAAGAACCTCAGTATTCTGACAATTATTGATGTCAAATTGAACTGACTTAAAGGTGCATCCATTGTGTTTCATAAAATTTTATTAGGCTGTAATAGGTTCCGACTCACCATATGTGGTGTTTACAGTGCAAATAAATTCACTCAACTTGCATATTCATCCCCTATCGCCAAATATATCATAATTACTAGTTTCCAAGAAAAATCGAGTTACATAATTATGCATGTGCAGAAACCGAAACTGCACACCCCATTTACATGCATAGTAGTTATATGACCTATTAAACATAATCAACCCAAATTTATCATCGTGTCTGTTATAAATAAGATTCCAAAATTGCGTTTGCACATTGGTGCGCGCCACACACAGTGTATTGTCCGGTTTTCGATCAGAAATCACTACTTTTACCTTCATATCATCAATATTCTAAGTCGACTATCATCAAAATGGTTTTTTTTGGTAGCAGTCGGTACTTCTCGATAAAGTAACATCATTTATAACGTTTTGAATATGTGACCCCCAACAACACAATGGATGTACCTTTAAACATAAAGTGTACTCACATGTGCTTTCCTTCATGCTATTCCTAGTCTCAAGGACATCCTGCTGGAGCTCCTGATTGCCGGAGACTTCCTCCTGGTCCACGAGACTCAGAACAATGCTGTTGAGTCTGGTCAGACAGTCCACTTGACTACAGTACGCGTGTCCACCCTCAAGTGAAGATTTAGCTAGACAATTGTACACTGACAACAGACTGCCCAGAATCTGGGAGGACAAGTCTGTCGAGTCAAGCATCATCTTCCGTATTAAACTGGTGGTTGTACTATTGCCGAGGAATATGTCTGAGATCCATTGTAGGACTAGGGTCTTCTGGTTGCTGCAAAAGTGCTGGAAGTGTTTCAGAAGCCAGGAAACCATAACAATAGCACCAGGCAGTTGGATCTCATGGGAGGAATCTCTAAATAAACCTCCACTGCTGTTCCACAGCTTCCACTGAAGACAAATCTTGCAGACATTGTTCTGAATCTTTATCTTATTTTCCTCCTCTTTCTTAGCCTTAGCTTCTTTCACCTTCTCTGAATTCTCTTGACCTTCCTCCTCATTGGTCCGTTCTTCCTCTTGCAGGAACACATCTTCCTCCTTCCTCCAGGAACGTTTCTTCTTTGTGACCTTAGCCACAGAGATCTTGATTCCTAGATTTCTGAGAACAGCTTTAACTCGTGCAGCAGTTTGACTGTCAGATTGAAGCTGTGAGCAGCTGTACAGGAGCAGCATTACCTCCTTGATGGACACAGCTGCAGCTGAAGGGGTAGTGTCAGCTGTAGAAGTTTCACTTGCTGCAGATGATGATGGTTCAGTGTTGTGAGTTAGGATTGACACTATTGTATCAGTCAGTTGAAGTAGAGATGTGGGACCGAGCTCCTGGCTTCTGCAATAGAATATGTACCTAGTAACTACATTTTCACGTCTGACAATAGTATTGTTTGTACTGAAACACTACACTATACAATCTATACACTATGTATATAAAAAGAGAGCCATGGCTCTGTAGCTCATTTGTTATCCAAGGTTGAAGATCTAAGCATAACATTGTTAACAAGAAAAAAATAAGTTTTCAGGTCATGAACCCTGTGACCTATATTTAGGGGTCATAGGGTCACTAAATCTACAATTTAGAATCCACATTGGCCAAAGAATCTGAACACAACATTTTAGCTTTCTAGACCTTTTGGTACTGTAGAAGATGAAAATATTTTTTTTTACGCCAATACGGTTGTGACCTCTGTGACCCTATTTGGGGTCACAGGGTCACCAAATTTACAGTTTAGACTCCCATTGACCAAGGAGTCTGTACACAAAATTTCAACTTCCTAAAGCCATCGGTTCTGGAGAAGACAACAAAAAAGCAAAAGTTTATTTCAATGACAGAACTGAGTATCTCACTCCATAAATCCTCAAATTGACCATAACAAATGGTCTCTCACCTGACATGAGTGAGGAGCCTGCTACAACACAGTAGGCTCTCTCTAACAAACTGTTCAGGTAAAGATCTGCGTGACGTGCCCTCTCCCAACATTGTGAACCACAGACTGTGAGTTATACAAGTCAACAGCTCTCCTCTCTCTCCGTCCAGCTCACTGCAATACGTCAGAAGCATGTATAGTGAGGATACATTCATTACATCAAATAGGACTAAATAAAAGCTAATGAAAACATGGATATTTTCAGTCAACAACTGCAACATAAGACTGCTAATGTTACTTGAGTTGGCATGAAGTTTAAAGGAAAGGTTTACCTTCATTGAATTGCTAGAAATTGCAAAAACTCCAAACCATGGTCTGACTAAGGTTCTACTATCTGCAGAGGAAATCTGACTGGTTCCCAAATTCATGTGCACTACACACAATGGTCTGTATACAGTGATGGTCGGTAGACCATAGTTATCCTGGATCCCGTTCCACGAGCAACCACAGATTTACAATCAATTGTAGCCCATTCTTTTAACATAGGTTACAATTGATTGTAATGCTACAGTTATACATGTTTTGAGAAGGGCTCCAGGTTGCCATTATCTATGCAAGAGAGAAAACGTTTGCCATTTATATGGCAGTCGAACATTGCCCAGGATGATTTTCACGAGTGTAAGTAGACATTTTATCACTCACTCCCTGAGCACGGCTCCACTGATCCATGTGAGGACTGCGTGACTCCGAGCTAGGTCCATACACACCGGTCTTACTGTACAGGCCGCCTTCATCACCCTCAGTACCCGCACCTGCTCACATCAACAATAGTTAACCAATCAACACAAACCCTTCATCCGATCACTAACAACTCAAATGTCCATCTGGCTTCTGTTTTTCCTATTTTCTACTGTTTTACAAAATAGTACCACATTGTACATCAACCTAAAATACCTTAAATCATATTATTGAAGACAGTAAATATTCAAATACAGTAGATATTTTCAGACAACTTATCTTATCTGCACAATTTAATCAAATAATCACTGAAGTGTTGATTTATGAGTTACATCATTAGAAATCAACAGGAAATGTTGTAAATCCATAAACCTTGTAATTTTTCACCTTTCAAACTTCCAAATTTCAGCATCATAGTATTTGGCTTTTTAAACTATCAAAAGAAAGTTAAACTTATACTTATAAACCTAGGTCGGATTCTGTCTGTTGTTTTGGAGGTATCTTCTTTTCTTGGAATAACCTCTAATGAGGTCTTACTTCCGAGAATAACCCGGTATGAGGTTTTACTTTTGAAAGTAAGACCTGAACCTAAGGTTTTTTTTTAAACGCAATAGCCAACAAGCAGCAATTATTATCGAAAATTATACACAGTTAAAAATTTCCAACTTGAAATAGCTGGATTCGAACCTGGCACCCTTCGCTCTCTAAACTGGCGCCTTAGACCGCTCGGCTATGCAGACCGAGATGATGAGTGAAGTTGAATTACTCCATTTATAGTCATACCTTCTTTGCCTCGATATAACGCAAACGAGGGCGACATACCCTTTATAAAAACACGATTTGGGAATCAAAAATTATAAAATGTAAATTTTTACATTTGACGTTTATAAATAGGAAGAAAACATTCCTCCTTCGTCTTCTGCTTTTAAAATGGTCTAAGCGGAGGAATTAGGCCCTTTGAGCGTCCGAAACTATAACTCGTAAATTTTGATAGTTGACGGTTTATAAGCTGGAGAAAACACTCCTCCTCGGTCTTCTGCTCTGAGAATAACCTCAAGGTCGGGATAGCCCCTCGGGCTAACGCCCTCGGGGCTTTATCCCTCCCTTCAGGTTATTCTCAGAGCAGAAGACCTCGGAGTCATGTTTTCTCCTTAACATAACGACCTGGTAACTTATCCAAATAAACCTGTCTCTACTAAAAGGTGTTAAACGTGGCTGAATAAAAAAAAAAAATCGAATTATTCACTCACCTGAGAAAACTGGTCGCTCATGGCCGAGTCGTAGAAACTCTGTAGCAGTTTGAAAGTGAACCTGTGCTCCATGATCTTGTAATCTGTCACGTCCCTCAGTCCCTCACCCAGGAGGTCCAGCAACCAGCTCCTCTCTACCTTATGCTGTAAAATACAACATGTGTAAAACAAAAGCAAAATTTTCTGGTCAGTATACAGCTTCAGACATGCCTACGACTTTTTGTAAGAAATAGTAGGAGCACCTTTAAAAAATAGTAATTGCAGCAAATTAATAGTTAGGTAACTAATACTATACTACAGTAATTATAACAAATAAAGTCAAATATCAAATCTCACTCGTTTCGATTCGGGGATTTCGTTTCGTTGACAAACTCGGTATAACAGAATTATTACAAATGGATAATTGAACAGTCATGCCCACTGCCATATTTATAAATTTGTTTACTTCCTGGTTTTGACAGTAACTGTTGATTTGTGTTTACATAAATATTACTAGCTTTTCGTTCATCAAAACAGTTAATAAATAACAAACACAGGTAAGTTCACACACATAATTTATTAGATATACAGACGATTTATGAAAAGAGAAATACAATTAAATTTATTTTGATTTATTTGATCTTGTTGTATTTTTTTATACTCGATCGTAAGGTTGTAATTTGACCCAAAAAATAGTAAGGCTTACGCCAAAATCTTAAGGGTAGGCATGTCTGCAGCTTCCCAATGCAAGGCATAACTCTTGCCAGTCTCCATAACGGGCCAATTTAAGCCTTGCACCCACTAACTATTCTGCGCTAAGATAGATAGTGGAGCACTGCAGCTGAAATGAGAAGTGGAATCTGATTTCCTAACACGGAAACCTTAAGGAAATGTGCCAAGGCTGAAATCAGACAGTTATGGAGACTGGCAAGAGTTATGCCTTGCGTAAGGAAGTTGGTCAGTGCAGTGAGGAAACCGATCCTTTGCCTTAGCTACCTCTCCAGCATGGACCGATCTCCCTCAGAACTTACGAGATTACCAGGTATTTGAGGCCCACTTGAAAACTCATATGTTCAGCCTTGCGTTTCAGTTCAAATCTGACTTACCATTTTTATGCAATCCTTATTTGTTTGTTTTGAGCATGCTGTGGCATGGAAAAAAGTGTGGCACAAACTATTATTTTAACAACTTATTTTTTTGCGAAGATACTCAATGTTTCAGAATATATGCTAACTCCTGGAATGTGGGTTACAACAAGGTAGGAAACATTTATAAAGAATGAAGTATTGATGAAGAGATGTCCAAGATTTTAGCTTCACTATAGAGACAATAACTCCTCTCCAAGCGTGTTCTGCTATACAAAGCCATAACTCAACAATTCAATACAAGTTCAGAGACATAGTTTACAAGGCAAAGATCGTAAAATCAGCCATCGGTATAGAAAGATGTTTGTCTTATCATGCATCAGGTTGTATTTATTATATACAAGAGCTCGTATCCAATATACAGCCTTCCTACCTGAAGATCAGCACTGTTGAAGAGCTTGTAGAACTCGGGTACGTTGTTGGTGTCCATCCCGGGCTTCAACAACAGGAAGTTGTTCATCTGGCGGTACATGTGGTCATCTGCAAACATGTTGCATTCTTTATTTACGGTACCTGAATTATCTTTAATCAACTAGATGGACAACTAGGGACACCGCAAAAGCAGAGAAGCTCCGAAACTTTTCGGCTTTCCCTGTTCTGCCTTCTCGTCAGCATCAATAAAATGGGAATTTAAAAAAAAATGTTTTTCATTATTCAAGATATTACTTACAAGTTGGATCATCACTCGGGTCACTTTTCACAAGTTTGTTCTTAAAACCTAATTCTCATTTCAAAATTGGATCAAAGGATTAATGTGACCTTAACCAATATCTCATGACTTTGAACTTTGACCTTCAAGGTCACACCATCAATGATCACTTTTCATTGTTCATAACAATCATGCAATGACTCCAATTGTTCATAGTTAAAATAAAGTATATTCACAAAAGCATGCTTAAGTTGTGACCTCGCTGTGACCTTGACCTTTGACAGATTTTAACGAAAACCTTTTCAAATCTTGGTCTTTCTCCATAGTTGATATACACCAAATAAGAGCATGATAGCACAAATATTTTTCAAGTTATCGTGTTTACAAGGACTTTTTTTAGCGATTTCAAAACTCGTGACCTTGACCTTTGACCTTGAATGTGAACATGTCAAAAAAATTCCCAAGGGGTATAAGTAAGAAGTTATGTATATGAGTTCTCAAAACCTTCTAGGAAAAACGTTATAGCCAATACAAAACGCGGCGGCGGCGAGGGAAACTGCGCAAAAACTGATGCTAGTTAATAGATTTAAGATGCCATGCATTAGATTAACATAATCTTCATAATTTTTAAAACTAATATTTAAACACTGTAGCGGAATCAATGAACGCCAAACTATTATTACTGCCCAATTGACAGGAATCCAAACTTGTTATAGGGAAATTCTGATATCCTTGTATATTCTTGAACCTGCACGTGAAGCATGCATCCTTCCTACTTCATGAATCAACAAGTTGAACAATAGGTTTCTTTAACTGTCTGTGCTAAAACAACATTCGTAGAATATGAACATTTTAGCACTTACAAAGAGCTTACTAAATTAGATTAATTATAACAACTACTTCAATGGAAAGGCATGGAAAAACATTCCATGCGTGTGTCCTTACCTGGATGGAGAAGTAACGCAGACACTCGGGCCAGGAAGAGCGAGATGAGACAGGCAAGTCGCTCATTGCTCTGCGTGACGCTGTTCCGTAGCGTGTCCAGTAAGTAGGTCACCTGGAGGCGCTCGTGGAACTTGACGGAGGCGAGGTGCTCGAGGTAGCGGGCCAGCACGGTGTACGCCGCACGTCTCACACCAGGGTCGGTGCTACTCAGTGCTGTCAAGGTGTACCCAAGACAATTGCTGGACACAAACTTCCGACAGTCAACCAGGCAGTCTGTAATAGGGGATAATACAAGATTCTATTTGTCTCCATCTGTAAATATTAGAGCTGGGATGAGTCCACTTTTCTATGATGTACCCAGTACCGCCAGGACGCCCATTTTGTAAGAAAAAGGCCGTTCAGAGACTTAACCATATTGTTGATCACTTGCAGCAAATTTGTAGGATTTGCTAAACTATTCTCAGCTGGGAGGTTGTTATCTTATGTTTTTTTGCACTGTTAAATTCGAACCAACCTGCAGAGGTTGTAGATTCTTTGAAGGGATCCTCCTTGGGGTACATATAGCATAAAAATCCTTATTTTTAACTTGATGACAGATTGTAACTTAATTTTTAAAAATAACAGTAAAAATAAGTTCAAAAAACACAAAATAAGTGTTTTCCGAACGTGTGACCACCCTGTGTAGAGCCCCATCCCAATGCAAACCAGGGGACGTAACTCTATTCTCACCACTTATCAATCCGACCATGTCAGACAGAATAAGGGGAGGTGGGTGGCCGTACCCCAAGGAGGATCCCTTCAAAGAATCTACAACCTCTGCAGGTTGGTTCGATTCTTTTTCAGAAGGGATCCTCCTTGGGGTACATATAGCATAAGGCAGACTCCTAAAGATAGACTTAGGATGTGGAATTCTGTCTGTACACTAAATACCCCTTAAAAGTGCTCTACTCAATCCAAGAAAGGTGTCACACTTACCAGATCACGTGACCTCCCACGCCGAGGGCTGAGGACGGGTGATCCCTTGGGGACTAACCGAACGGCTAACCAGCCTGATTACCGTTACTGAGGCCAAATACCCCCCCGCCTTTTTCCAAAGAGACTATGGGGAACAATAGGAGGAAGTACTTCCCACGAGGCAGTGTCTCAGGGACACCTGCTGCCAGGGATATAATGCCCAAAACAGTGCAATAACTGGTTAAAAAATGAACATTTTTTAGTTAGTTTCTAGTCCTGAAAAAGAACTGAACTGAACCAAACTGAACAATAACTTGCAAACAACAAGTAACTCGAAAGCTCAATCAGCTAGAGAGTTTCAACTCTGCCCACCGGAGAGAACCGACTGACCAAACCGAGCGCGCTCCCTAGAGTGCCTGTCTAGTTGGTAGAGTCGAATGAACGTGCTCGGCCGGCTCCAAATAGCGGCGGAGCAGATCTCTTCGATGGGCAGGGCCGCTGCGAACGCTTTAGACGTCGCTACCGCCCTAACCGAGTGAGCTTTCAGCTGACCTGGGGGCTCTAACCCCTTATGTACATAGCCCATCACAATAGCAGACACGATCCATCTAGAGATCGACTGCTTCGATGCCGGCAGACCTGGCTTACTACCCCCGTAACAGCAGAACAGCTGCTGGTCTTTACGGATACTACGGGTACGTTTTATATAGGTCTTTAACACCCTGCACACATCCAAAATGTGGGCATGGTTTCCAGTGGACCCCGAAGAGGCCGGCTGCATAAGAGTCGGCAGTTCGATAGGAGCCGTCACATAGAATGAGTGGTCAACCTTGGGACGATAGCTGTCGGGCAGTCTGATACTGACTCTGTCTCTATGAAAGACAGTCAGTTCGGGATCAGCTGACATTGCATGAATATCACATACCCGTCTGCCCGACGCCAGAGCCACCAAAAAGGCGGTCTTCCACGTCAAAAGCTGAAGCGATAGTGCATTCAAATCTTTGAACCCCGGACCTGAGAGCCAATCCAAAACAAAAGAAAGGTCCCAAGTTGGGCTGATACGCCGGACAACTGGACGTATCCTGTCCACACCTGCTAGGAAGCGCTGCACCAGTGGATGCGATCCCAAAAGAGCACCGTCCACTGGTATGTGGAAAGCAGAAATAGCCGTAGAGTATCCCCTGACGGTTGATGCGGCCAAGCCATCATCTAACCTGGACTGGAGGAACTCCAAAACAGCGACTAGATCTGTAGAAAAGGGATCTATCGCCACACCAGCGCGCATAACAGGCCCATCGATCTTCATACTGAAGGTTTGTCGAATCCCTCCTCGAAGCCAGTATTGTGTCTGCAACTCGTGCAGGAATACCGCTCTCCTGGAGGCGATTCCGGACAGAGGCCAAGCCACCCACTGAATCCTGGGATTCGGGTGTGGCGCCCCTTCCTGGAATAGGATGTCTCGTCTCGAGGGTAACAGTACAGGAGGCTGTACAAGAAACCTGAGAACGGACGGGAACCAACTCTGAGCCGACCACAGCGCTGCGATAAGCACCAGGAGGCGAGCCGGTTGGTTGGTCAACTGCGAAAGGACCCTGGGGATCAGAGGAACCGGAGGGAACGCCCACAGCACTCTGTCCGTCCAGTCGATCGCGAAGGCGTCTCTGGCTAGAGCCCTTGGATCTGGTATTCTTGAGCAGAACACAGGTATCTGATTCGTCATCCCTGACGCAAACAGATCCACCTGGAACGACCCGAACAACAGGGAGATAGTTCCGAATATCCTCGGTCGAGCATCCACTCGTGAGGTGTTAGGATGCGCCGAGACAAGGCGTCCGCACGGATGTTGTCCACTCCCGGGAGATAAACAGGAACCACCTGAATGCTGAACTGGTCGCACCACAGTAGGAACTGCCACGACTCCTGAAGGAGAGATGGAGACACTGTGCCGCCCTGTTTCAGAATGTACGACAGGGCTGTCTGGTTGTCCATTTCTAGACGAACCACCAGCCCCTTGATCCGCTCCTTGAAGCACTCGAACACACGTCGAGCTGCTCTGAGCTCTAGCACGTTGATGTGCAATTTCGACTCCTCCTGAGACCAAAGGCCCGAGGCTGTCAGGTCTTCCAGGACTCCCCCCCCAGCCTGATAGGGAGGTGTCTGTCTGGACGGTAACCGCAGGCGTTGGAAGCTCTAGCGGCAGACCCTTGAGAAGGTTGCTCTCGGAGACCCACCACCGAAGGTGCTCCAGCACCCACACCGGGGTGGTCAGAACCTTCTCGAAGCTGTCCGAGTGTGACCACATTCGTGCCAGCGCTTGCTGAATTGGTCTCATACCCAAGCGAGCTCTCCAAACCACGTCCACTGTCGACGCCATGTGCCCCAGCAACTGAAGCCAAGTCCTGGCCGTGTGGGTGGGCGACTGAAGGAACAAGTGGAAACCCCCCGACACACTCTGGGCCAGGGATACAGAACCGGAGGCCGTATCGAACCTTGCGCCAAGAAACACCAGGTCCTGCCTGGGGGCGATGTCTGACTTCTTCAGGTTGATGATCCAACCCAGCTTGAGCAAGATGTCTAACACCTGCTGGGTGGCCTCCTGATTCAGTTCTCGAGACAAGGCTCTTATCAGCCAATCGTCCAGGTACGGATGACAACACGTGCCCTGTGACCTGGCAGCCTGCGCCGGTACCAACATCAGTTTGGTAAACACCCTCGGCGCAGTTGAAATGCCGAAGCGAAGTACCCGGAACTGGTAACACGTCCCGTCGAAAGAGAACCGAAGAAACTCCTTGAACTCGGGGTGCATTCGAACATGCAGATAAGCATCCTTGAGGTCTATTGACGACAGCCAATCTCCCCTCTCTACTGACGCTATCACTGTCCTCAGGGTTTCCATCTTGAACGTTGGAACCTGTAGACTGCGATTCAGGTACTTTAAATTCAGAATCGGTCTGAACCCTCCGTCCTTCTTGGGTACCAGGAAGTAGGTTGAGTAATAACCACTCTGCTCCTGACCCTGTGGAACTACCTCGATGGCTGCTTTGTCTAATAAAGCCTGCACCTCGGCGCGAAGGACTTCCGCCTTCTCGGGCAACTCGGGCACCTTCGTGTGCCGTATCCCGGAGAAAGTCGGTGGGTCGTACTTCCAAAGTGGTAAGTGGCCCTCCCTGAGCGTGGACAGGACCCAGGTATTGGAGGTGACTTTCTCCCATTCTGAGACGAAGTGAGATAGTCTGCCGCCCACTGGAAGATTCTCGGAAAGACAGTGTACCCCCGTCTCCGGCAGCGTTCGAGCTGCCAGACTTTTGAGTGGTGACACAGGCAGTGGAGGACCTAGGATTGCTTGTTTGGCTTTCCTCGGCTCCGAAAATTCCGCTGGCCATGATTGCCCCTGAGGTTCTGCCCTTTCTTTCCCTTCCCCTTGAATTTCTTCTTGTTGCCCATAGGGCCATTCCAAGAAGGTTGGCTCGAACCCCCCGGCGTGGGGTAGAGACCATCAAGGGGGGAGAGCCGCGCTCGCTTCTCTTGCGGAGCTGGGTCCTCGAGGAGCACCTTAGAGTCCTCGAAGGCAACCTTTTGCTCGGCGGCTTCCTTAACTACAGCCTGCGATCCAGGGAAGAGGGTGGACCCCAACCTGTAAGGCAAGTTCTGTAGTGTGAGGCGTGTGGACTGCGAGTACTTGGACGTCGACAGCCACAGCCGGCGCATCCCCATGACTGCGCCCATTATCTGGCTCGCGGCACTCCGAATTGAGTCCCGGGCCAGATAGCTAGATACCTCTGACAGCTGCTTCTGGAATGTAGTCACCTTAGTGCCTACTTCCTGCATCTCCGCCTGGTCCTTAGCCTGCATAGCAGCAAGGTAGGCCCCGTGCACCGCCACCCTAAGTTGTTGGGCTCCGTTCCTGTATGTGTCCTCATGGGCACGGAACTCGGCCTTGAACATAGCAGCGTGCGACGGAAATGGAGGCAGTCGCCGGCCCTGTTTGCCTAGAGAAGGCTGCGCCTGAGCGCCAGACAGGGTGACAGAGGTCAGGACGCACTCGTCGATAACCGGTAGGTCGAAGAGACCGTCCTCTCCTAACTGGTACCTCTTATTAAGTTCAGGCAGATCAGCCTTCGTACGGGAACCAGACAGGAGAGGGTTGATCGCCTCAACCAACAAGCTATCAAGAACGCGGAGCCTGGTTGCCGGAGGCTTGCTGGGAGCAAAAGCCTCCCCCGGTAGACGGAAATCCTCGGAGACCTGCTCCGGTACGGGAACAAGTGTCTGAGGGATAGCGATCGCTATACGGTCACGCGTTTCCCTCAGAAGCTCGGCGAGCGAGACAGCACGGCCGGATTCCTCATCCTCCTCTGAATACTCGGAGCCATCCTCCGACAGGTCCCCGGTACCGGAGCCACTCAGTAGCGACCCAGTATCCGAAGCCCTATCTCGGACAGCCCGTTTGAGAGGGATGCAAAACCCAGCTCTGCCCGCCGGCGCTCGTTCCTTAACCAGAGCCGGTCCCCGAGGCAGCGACTGCCCCGACGCCGGAGCGCCGGAGCCCTTACCCTTGGGGATACCGGTGCCCCCCGACGTGCTCGGTACCTCGGCGCCTTGCACCGTCAGAGGGACTTGTTTAGCTTGAATACAAGGCAAGGCTGGAGCAGTCTCTCGGGTGCCTACGTCGGATCCCGCTACCTTGCCGGGGCCTGCGCCCGGTTCAGTAGGGGACCCGAGGTCTTTACAGACATTTTTAGTGCCAGCCGACCCTGGAGCATCAAGATCCGGCAGGGCGACGATGGTCAACTCCTTGCGGAGCTGTGCCATCATCGTCCCCACCATCCCCGTCATTTGCCCCTGGATGATCGCGGAGATAGCCGCAGCATCCAAATTAGGATTAGGGTTAATAGCAACATAAGTAGGATTGGTGCGTGTTTGAGGTGAAAGAACTGGGGGGCTTGATGCATCCCCTGCAGCAGGCGACCCCACCTCCATGTCCACCTCATCCGATGAGGAAGAGGGGGCAGGAGGGGAGCTAACCTTCTGCTTGCCTTTACCCTTCTTACCCTGCCTCTTTTCCTTAGAGGGGGGGGACCGAACCCTTAAGTTCTTGGCCCGACTTCTGGAGGTTGCGATAAAAAATCATGTCCATCCCCCTCTCCTTCTTGGCCCGGGGGGTGAAGCTGAGACACAACTGGCAGGCTTGTTCGTCATGTTCGTCCTCGACTAGACACACCAGGCACCGGTCGTGCTTGTCGGCCGGGGGCAAACGGGCCTTGCACCCCACACATTCGGTGAATGACTGCAAAGTCAAACACAGAATGTACAGGGGTGTGCATGTGTGTAAGTGCAATATTTATGTTTCATAAAAGTGCCACATACAACAAGAAACACAGAGGCTATACTACATTAACTAAGCACTAGGCAAGTAATAGAAGTAAGCCACTGAAAGAAATAAAGCATGAAATACCTAGTATATCTTGCCGACTGAAAACGATAACCCCGAGAATGAATAATTCAAAAAGGGAGAAATCCTCGTCAGTAAAGTGCTGCCCTACAATGCGAAGCACGATAAAGAACCTCCAAAACAACCAGATCTCAATACAAAATAGCAAAGTACTAACACATTGCATTTTGTTTGAGCATCCGCCATTTTGAGCGTTTTCCATCCGCCATTATTCGGTGAAGTCGAAGCACGTGCGAATTGAAAAACGAAGTTACAACGCGAAAAACCACTATATAAGTAACCTAACATTCGCCTCTACGAATAAAAAGGGGTTACCACACATACAGAAGCTTTCACTTTGTCCATTTTCTCAAAAATCCATAGAAAAAACTCAAGTTAACTCTCGACTGCAACAAGTCTTGCTAGCTCGATGACAGATTGATAAGTGGTGAGAATAGAGTTACGTCCCCTGGTTTGCATTGGGATTGGGCTCTACACAGGGTGGTCACACGTTCGGAAAACACTTATTTTGTGTTTTTTGAACTTATTTTTACTGTTATTTTTAAAAATTAAGTTACAATCTGTCATCAAGTTAAAAATAAGGATTTTTATGCTATATGTACCCCAAGGAGGATCCCTTCTGAAAAAGAATTTTTAGTTTGATGAAAGATATAGCCCGGCATCCAAACTACACGTGATGGATATACAGGCTGTACTCCAAACCAAAGTTTGTTCCGAACATCTGGCACATGCGCGAAATGAAAGAAGTGGCTCCGAACACTGTTCTTGCACCACCTATTTCACAGGAACATGTTCCACACGCCAAGAACAACCTGATGTTTGGAACAAACTTTGGTAATCGAAAGGAGCAAGTCTTAGATTTCAAAGACAAAATCTGATTCAAGGGGAGACAACTCCTACCTGATGAGAGGAGGCCGGAGAAGAGCGGCAGGACGAAGGATGGATCGTACACGTCCTCCCTCGACTGGAGCTCAGATGCGGACAACACTGCATTCGGCTAAAATTACAGATTTATATCTACAGTAGAGTATTTTCACAATGTAACTTCAAACTCATCCCTAAACATTCCATAACATAACTTCAGTGACTTAATCCACAAGATCTAAATGAAAGGTTTTAAAACAGGTTGACTAAGACCAGAACCAAACACGAGATCAGTATTATTGATAAAAAAATTATTCGTTACCTTTATGTAAAGATATTGTAAATTGTATTTTTTTCCTTGACAAAAAGCATCAGCCAACATATTTCAAACAAACTTAGTCCAATTGAAAGTAGGTCTCATACTGTGAATTTTCACCCAATGGGAAAATGTAAACTCTCCCTTACCGTAAGTTTCCGTCCAATGGGAAACTGTAAACTAGACGCCAACATCCTTTTAGCATCGAATGTGTCCACTATCTGCTCCATGCTGGGTTGTTTCAGCAGCGACGATGCCAGACTCTTCTTCAGAGCGTAGTGCTCTATTGCCTTCCCTCCCCACAGGAATGGTCTGTAGATACATAAATTAATAACAATAATAATAATAGCGCCGATAATCCATCTTGAAGGTGCTCAGTGGCGATCAAGAAATGATATACAAGGACAAAGCAGGAAGTCATATTTTGGGTCTTCTCACAATGAAGCAACCTACTTCCCTTGTAAGTCAGAAGTTTAACCAGTTTCCATCACTGGCTAATTTAAGACTTGCTGCATTTCCTTAACTGTTCTGTTCTAGTGTAGTGGTGTGGTGCTCCTGAATTTCGTAGTGCACTGTTACAATAGCACGGAACAATTACGGAAATGCAGCAAAACTTGGTAACTGGTGAGAGTTATGCATTGAGAGAGAAGTTGTGAGGCAAGTTAGTGAAAAGTGTCACAAAAGCGATCATATTTAAGTGTAATGATATCAATATATCGATCCAAGTTTGTGTGAATATATATAGTTAAACTACAAACCTTGCATCTGTCAAGCCCTTGCCATTCTTTTCATACAAATATATCATCTTCAGGAGTTTCTGATCTGCAAATGGAAAGTGGGCGTGTCTAGTGAACAGCTGGGCAGATATTTCAACTATTAGCCACATTAACCCTTACGTTGCGTATATATATTTTACCCTTTTTAGCCCCTGTGGCGGAATTTACAGGCTCGCAGCTCGCAGCAGTAGTTTGAGCTTAGGCACTAACGAGCTCTGCTGGCGGAATTTCCAGGCGGCGATTCCGGTACCGTTTTTACGAAATATACCGCATCTACATGGCGAATACGGGCTATATACGGGCGTTGAATACAAATTCAAGTCGCGGCACCCGTACACAAATGGTTGCTTTATACCCGCATCTTTGAATTATTTTTTTACGATTTTTCTTTACTTTTCTATTACTTTGTAAAGATTGTCTTTAATTCGGGCCTTATAACATCATGAATTTGGAGCGCGCTACTGAAATTTTTATATGGACTTGAAGACCAGATGTTTGTCTTTACAATGATATAAAAAATATTAGAATGCGACCTATGGTTATAATTCTATTGTCATCTAAAGTTTGTCTTTATTTCCAGCTTCATGAAATCAAAACTCCTGAGCGCGCATATTGCGAAATTTATATGTGCTTGTAGATAGTTTATTCCTCTTTACAATGACGTAAAAATTATTAGAATACGACTTATGGTTCAGAAAATATAACCAACCAAAGGAGAGTGACGCTACCCCGACAGTACCACGTGAATGGTCCCGACGCGCACCAAGTTACTGGCACTGCTTGGTCCCCCCGGGACTGTGCTAATTACAGTACCGTTACCTCCTCGAGACCTCCTCGAGGGTGCCAGAGCCGAGCGCGCGTGGAACTAATGGGTACTAATGAGCACAGCATACACTAATCACCGCGGCGAACGCAATACATGTTGCGCGGTGTAAAGTTTGTCTTTATTTCCAGCTTTATAAAATCGTAAATTATTTCGCGCGCATGCGAAACACGTATGTACTTGAAGACAATTTATTCCTCTTTACAATGAAATTATTGGAATACGTCAAATGGTTCGCAATATATGAAGAGCGTAAGGAAGGCACCCCCAGTACTTAGAAAATTCATTTTTGAAAAACTAACTTTTTGCGACATCTGGCGCATCATTTGCCGCATGTTTATTTTTCGCTGCGCATATACATATGATACATGGAATTGAAGACAATTTATTGCTCTTTACGATGATGTAAAAAGAAAAAAAATGCGCAACTTCGTTCGGAAGCTATAGCGGGCCTAATGAAGGTACCCTCGGTACTTTGAGGCAACTTTTTGACTATCGCGCATATCGGGGCACGTGCCGCAACTTTAGTTTTTCGTGCGCATGTATAAATTTTATATTGAATCAAAGCCGAATCTTTCCTCTTTACCCCATGTAAGTTTTATGAAAATCGGCCACCCGGTTCAGCATTTATGGGTGTTTTTTATGATGCGGTTCTGGCTGAACTTCCAATGAAAGCTCGCATTCACTTTCTCTGTCTCTTTGATAAAATAAAAAATATTTTATTTGCAATGACATGTATTACAATGAAATTACAATGCATTTAGGTACAAATATACACAATATTTACCTGCGGTTGTGCGCAGAACAGCTTTAGGGACCTAACAAGGTATGTATATAATGTGTATATACTGGTTGTCCACACTTCGGCTCTCTTTACTTTCAATTTTCTTCTTCTTCATTACCTTCTTCATTTCTTTCTTTTTCCGTGGCAGTGATGTAAGCCCTGGAATAGTCAGTGGCGGTGTGGTACAGTTTAAAGCATGGTGCGGCGCACAGAGAAACATTACAATCTGTACATTCATAAGAAGACTCTCTGCCTACTCGTTTTTTCTTCCTTGCTGGCCCATTGCCTTCTTCAATCTGTTTTGCGAGGACGGCGCGTTTTGCCTTAGAGCATACCACACACATCCTTGTGACGTTTTTCTTCCTTCCGACAGGCTCAATCTTCGTCGGAAAGTGACGTCCATGAAGACGAGTGACACTCTCGTCGCTCGTGCTCGGCCGACCACGGGGACGTCTGCAAAGTGATGGAACTTGTTCCTTGTCCGCAAATGTTACTATATGTTGCGCCAAAGCCTTCCTGTATTCCCGACTTGTTTTTAGAGGTTTATCTTTGCTGTATTCTTTATAAACAATGTAAGAGTTCAACATGGCAACGTTGAGAACGTGAAACCAAACCCGTTTCCACCACTTCAGGGTCTTCACTCGGAACGGCGTGTACGACAACATCTGGTCGGCCCGATCAACACCTCCCATGTACTTGTTGTACGTTGTTACAATGCGCGGCTTGAGAACTGGTTCCCCTGTTGCCCGGATCTTCTTCCCTGTTTGTTCAAGTTGTGTATCTTCAACAGTAGACATGAGAAGCACTGATTTTCTATCTTCGTAGCGAAGAACGAGTAGGCCATGGTTGTGAGAAACTGTCATGTCCCCTTGCTTGGCTTTCTTTTTAGGTTTCTTGACTGAATCAGGAAGTCCCTTTCAATTGGCTCTCAACGTCCCCGTGGCACCTATTCCCCGCTCCCACAAATTTATGTACAGATTTGTGGACGAATAGTAGTTGTCCATAAAGATGTGATGCCCCTGTCCAACGTAGTCGTTCACCAAGTCCATGACTACATCATAAGTTTTGCCACCTTCAGAAACCGGTTCATTCGTTTTTCCAGTGTAGAGTTTGAACTTGCAAACGTATCCGTTGTGCGAGTCACACAACATGAAAGCCTTTATCCCATACTTCTTAGGCTTGTCGGGAAGATAAAATTTGAAAGATAAGTTACCTTTCCAGGGCACCATGCCCTCGTCGACTGAAATGTTTTGATGCGGTTTATACACTCTTGAAAAAAGGTGAACTATCCGGTTATACAAGTGTCCCAGTTTATTTATTGGTGAAAAGCACGGGGTGTTACGGCCCGGCATCCTCCTGTTGTCAGCCAAGTGTAGGTAGGTTATAAGAAGCCAAAACCTGTCTCGGGGCATGCACTTGGCGAAGAAAGGCGTTGAGGTAACATCACTTGTTGACCAGTAATCAGCAAAGTTTCTCTGCACAACCAATGACATGGCAATTGTCATGGCTACAAATACCTTCATCTCTTCTGCATTAGTGTCTTGCCACTGTTGCATTCTTGAACGGGGTCTTAGAATTTTGTCCTCCATTGCTTGTTTGAAATATCTATTGGTTTCCGTTGCCATATCCTCATAGTCATCATTATGTATAAACAAATTGAAAAAGTCAATAGGTTCAGGGTTCTCAGGAAGTTCTATGAACTGGCGCAACCCAGTTTGACCAGTGAAAGGCAAGTTTACACGTGGCCGCGGACCATCCACCCACTCATCAAACGTCTGTGAATTATCATGATTATATTGTGGTATTTCGGCAAACTCCTCCTCAAAACCACTAAAGTCTTCTTCGGTGGAATTACCGGCGGCTAGAATCTTTCTGGCAATCTCTGTCTCTATATCACTCAGAACATCTGTGTCACCATGTTCACTATCTATTACAGTGTCCCGATCATATGCATCATCACTGTCTAAACCACTGCTACCATCACTGTCAGTTGACTCCATATCAGAGGCTTCATCAGCATGGATCTCGTTGATGAAGTCGTCGTCGCTTGAAACGGCTTCAAAGCTGCGTGTCCTAGTATGCAACGTCCTAGGCCGTCGCAGGGCCTTGCGTCCACGTCCGCGCAGCATTCTGCTTCAACCTGTAAATGATTGAAAATGCGTTAGATGTATGCAACATATAACATGTGATTAGAGACAATAAACATACAGAGATAATGAATGTGAGCTTCATGGACGTTCATTTGCCAGTTTCAGAACCTCCCGGCGCATCTAGGACGACTGCGCCGCAAGCGCCGACGGCGCCGACGGCTTCTGACATCGCGCCGATTTTTCCGACGCATATGTCAAACGGACCATTTTCTGATTTCCTCGGCGACGTGTAGCACCAGGCGCGAGGCCCGGAAAATAAACTACTATGTCAGGGAAGCTCGGGTTGTCAGTTGCCGAATGACTTCTCTTTTCGAGAAGCAGAGCATCCAAGGAGCGGTCTCTCGAGGCGGAGCCCGGACCCATGGGAGCATACTCCCATGCTCTCCGGGAATTCCCGTCCCCGTCTTCCGCGGCGGACCCCGGATTCAATCGCGGGACAGGTTTCCCATGTTCTCTTTTGAGAACGAGAGACTCCGAGGAACAATCCTATGGGACGAACCCCGGATTCTATTGGGAATGGGTTCCCATGCCCTCTCGACATATATAGCAGAAACCTTCATACCTCGGAATGACACAAACCTTTATTTCAAAGTAGAAAAAAAATAATAATTTGCACAAAAAGTTTGGGGGGTGGCGACCAAAAGCGGAGGGGTCCGCGCACCCCCCGGTAGATATTTATACTTGTGGGTCGGTCCCGAAGATGACGGACCACGCCCATGTTCATGGGAATTTTTTCTCATTATGTCATGGCGAATCCCGTCGGAAATTCCCCTGCTCACGAAAAAACTAATACCTAAAAAAGTAATTGTGATAATAAAAGAACTTTGGTAATAAAAGTGGTGAGGAATCAAATTCTCCATCTGCTCAGTTCAGTCCGCTACACATATAAATAATTCTTCAAATCTTATTGAATGAAACGTCTTTTATTCAATAATGTAAAAGATAAAATAATAAATTCAATTCAAATGGTTTGGAAAGGTGCGCTCTCGCATTTGAATTTTAGAAATAAAAACCTTTCGCAAATGGCATCAGTAACAAAAATGTTCACGCATTTTTAGAAACTCCGAAAAGTGAAATATTTTCCTGAGAAAATATTCCCACGAAAAGGCTTTTCCCCGAGCGGCGGGTCCCGTACTCAAATATATTTTCACTTTTATGTTATATTTTTTTTTCCAAAACTGGAAACAAAATTCCGTCATGACAGTTGTTCATCGTTTATAAAGCTCTATATTTGCGTATCAAAAGAACAGTATTTTAGTTATATATTATCATACTTCTTCACTTATGCGTACATCAATATTGCGGCTCTTCACGCATGCATAGTTCTTCCCAAAAACATGCGCATTATATCTGGAATTAAAGACAATGTTTTTCTCTTTACAATGATGTAAAAATTATAAAAATCGGACTTGCGGTTCAAAAGTTATGAAGTGCGAAAATTATACCTTTTGGCGCGGCGCTTTGCGCATGCAGAGTTCTTCCCGAAAACATGCGCATTATACATGGAATTGAAGACAATGTTTTTCTCTTTACAATGATGTAAAAATTATAAAAATCGGACTTGCGGTTCACAAGTTATAAAGCCCGTAATGATGGTATATGCTAAGAGCGCCACTTATTCAAAGCCGAATATCACCTTCTGCGCGACACCTGGCGCATCAAAAGTTATTGCAGAAAATACACGTATTTTATATGGAATTGAAGACAATTCTTTTATCTATATACTGATAAAAAAATTATGAAAATATCCCAAGTAGTTTCTTAGAAATAGAGCGCCGAGGCATGTTGGGGTAAATGCGCCACATGTATCAAAATTCAAAAGTGCGAAAGTCGGCTATCTCTGTGCGATTGCTGTATTTTCAGTTATGTTAGCGCAATTGCGATTTTTATATGGGAATAAAGGCCATTCTTTCCTCTTTATTTTGGTATTAAAAAAAATGAAAACAACCAATTGGTTCATATGATACGAAGTGCGAGAGAAAGGTAGCTTATCGCAATATCTTCCCGTAATTAGAAGCTATCTGCCCATGTGGCGAGATGCGAGACAGATAAGCATAGGCTATCTGCCCATGTGGCGGGATGCGAGACAGATAAGCCTGTACGGGCCTATCTCACCCCGGGGCAGTGCAGACACTTAGGTGCTAATTAGCCGCCGGGCAGTGTAGCCATCGGAGCAAAGCAGGACAAAATTGGCCTTTTGTAAAGCTAATTATCGATGCGTTACGGGTCAACAATGCACACGCAAATTGGTGTGAATTTTGCTGGACGTTCTGACCAGACACTGAAGAAAGTTTTATTCTCATTGCGGGCTGCGAGGCATAAATACAGCCATTCTCATGCAGCGAGTCGCGGAAACAATCGACTCGTGACCCGGTATGGCAGATAGCACAGTACATAGACAGCCGTGAATTATTCTAAGTAAGCGATCCGGGATCCGTATACAGACACCTCGGAATCGCTTATAGCCCGCCCGGATAATTCCGGGACCCGCATGTTAAGGGTTAAGAGTTTGAAAGCCCCAGTATATTTATGATACAGTGAACAGACATTACGAGTGAGTAGATTTTAAACATTTGAGAAATACCATCCTTGATTTGGTATTCTGAAGACTGAAGACAATATTTATGGATATACCACTTCTTTATTCTGCAAAGGCGATTTTTTTACATTAGTTCTACTCTAGTCATTATGAACCTATGTCGAAACTTTGCCTATGCAGAATACAGAAGTTGTATATCCATAAATATGTCTGCATTCTTAATCTAGAAATAGAGGAAATCTATCATATACAATGACTACAGAATTTCTGCAAACTTATCTATTGGTGTTACAGCATAAACACAACAAGAACATCTCAGTTAGAATATAATGTTTATAACCAAAGAAAGAAAGCAACGAACCTGTGATGGAGAGGGTTGCGGTGTAGGCCCCCTGTAGCACGGTGTGATGGTCAGGATGACAACAGTCTGGACACTGGTCAACAAGGGTCAGCAGCAGTGATACCATCTTGTCTGGAACACATCAAACACAGATGTACGTTGAATGAAGTAACATGTCACTTACCATCCTCGGTTACCCAGGGTTTTATATATGCTCCGTTACTCTCCACTATATCACCTATGGGAAACCTTATCAGGAAAATCTGTACTCAAATTAACCGCCCTTGGCCGGCGTGAGCCAATCAAACTGCTACGCAGTGTGGACCTGACAATTCATATCACTTCGTTTCAAAGCAAGCGAGGTCATTGTGTTAGCCATCCGTCACCGGTTATCTCCCTTGACCATTTCTGTCTTATCCCATTGAGCTTTTTCTTTGGTTACTGACTTTTGTCACGCTGGCCAAGGGCGGGTAATTTGAGTACAGATTCTCCTGATAAGGTTTCCCATGAGTGATATAGTGGAGAGTAACGGAGCATATATAAAACTATGGATAACCGAGGATGGTCACTTACTTGACAACGACATTAGTATCTCACGGAAACGTCGCCCAGTGGCAGAAATGTTCAAAAGGGGGTTCACTTATTGAAAAGGGGGATCACCTTTGGGAAGTGTTCTGTAAAACAAGATTACATAGAAATAAGTCATGTTGAAGATGAAAGATTTTTTTGAGCCATTTATATAAATTTTACACATACAAAATATTGTTTACTTAGGAACACTGAAGGACTTATTGCCACTTTTAACCAGAATTCTATCAAGTTGGCAGATTGAATCTGTTATATCTTCACCTTTGACCTCTTGACCTTTCTCCCCCAGCATAACTTGCATGAACTGGGAATGACTCATCAGCATTTCATAGAGCATTTCTATTGGTGGAGAGACATCATGTGACTCTGTATACACCATGGCAACCATCTTCTCAATGACAGCCAATAGCAAGGGTTCATCGTATAAAGATCTGAAAACACACATTTATATTAGTGGAAGCTTCATTAATTGCTATTTTTTAATCATGACTTTGTCAAAAGACAAAACCACAGCATTTTTAGTATTCATTTGATATTATAGGAAACATGGTTGGATATTAAACAGAAATTAAACAACACTATCAATGAATATAGCTTATGATAAAAAAATGACTGAAGATCGAAGATTTACAAAATGACTGATGTTGTCGAACTCACTTCAGACACACTTTCACAAAGTCTATCCAGAGGGACAAGATGTTGTCGCTGACTTCCACAAGTTCTTCTTTCTAGAAACACAGAAAATAGAGCTCTGTAGCGCAGCAGGATTTATATTGTTTGATGAAGATGGATATAAATCAATGGTTCTCGTGACATTGGCACTATCTCTTGCCATGACCAACAGCCTTATAGGCCGGATAAAAAGTTCAATATAAATTGTCAGTCACTAACATGCCTTAGAATAGACATAAATTTCGGCTTTCTACAGCATTTAGTTTGGATGAAGGAGCTGAAAATATCCTAGGAAGGACTCCAAGTTGTTCCTTGTAACTTCCTACAGAGATAATTAATAATTCTTGTACACTTATAAACCTGTACACATGATTAATTGGGTACCTGATAAATGTTTGAGGAGACTTTTAAGCACTTTAATTGGCTTCTTGGGTTAGACCAGGGTAATAATGCAGGGAGCACTTTGAGTAGCCATTTGATATGGACATATCCCTATATAAATACTCTGATTATAATTATTAACAGAAAGTGTGGATACATTTTCATGGCCTGGTGGCCTTTCTCGATGATACTTACCTCCAGTAAATTGCTCAGAGTCTGAAGACAATATATCTCCACATCCACATCCCTCCCTTGTTTCCTGCCAGCACTTCTTATGAGGATCCTCAGGAGGAGCTCAAACAGTGTCTCCACATTCCCAACTCTCCGACACTCCCCTTTCCCCGTCAACATCCCCTCTCGATCTCCACTCTCGTTTCGATCTCTATCCTCCCGGCACAGTTGGACCAGCAACTCCAGATGACACTGTTGGAGGTCTTCCTGCTCTGTGATGGCTGAACTCAAACATTTCCATAACTTCTCCATTTTCTTCACACCTGAAGAACAGATTTTAAAACATAAATGATGGCTCAGGATGTAAATACAGTAATATCAGACATGACCATAACTACAAATTGAAATGCCTAGGTCACAAGCTAAGAGGGTCATTTTGGCTTATTATAAAAATATGGGCCCAGTTGTATGACATTATGTATTCTTCTCCTCAAATATTTCATAGACCCTAGGCTGAAAATGAAGATGAACATATTTATGGATGATCAATTTCTTTATTTAACGATGACAGCGTTTCAGCATGAAAGATTTTCATTGTTAAATAATGAAGTAAATCATCCATAAATAGCCTTGTTTTCTCTATAAAACCATCTTCTAGAATGCCTCTCAAATAGATTTTTCTTTAGTGGTGATATACTGATGGTCTTTACCCTTGTCGTCACTATGACTATTGAACTACCCAAACTTACATTACCCTTACAATTTGGGTACACTTGATTTGCACACCAGCTGATCTGCCGATTTGCTGGGGTTATTTGTTTGCCCTTTTGTTCACCGCCTGAGACACTAAACAACGCTGAGGCACCAAATGAGCCGGTTTCAAATGAGCGGCTCTGCCAGGCTCATGTGTTGCCCCCCATGCATTTTATTCCTCCATTCGGCATGTCACATGTACACGTACTCAACATCACCTATCAGTGGTTTAAAACAAATCAAGTGTACCCAATGTGCCTAGACAAAGTCCAACTACATGTTTTAGTGATTAAATGAACAAATGAACTTACCGATGCAGTTGAAGGTTAGGAGAGTGTGTACGACCTTCACCGTGGCTGAGTCGACCTCCAGTAGGTGTGAAGCTTTGTCTAGGTAGATTTTCTCCAACTCATCCACGCACTGCTCATCCGACTCTGGAGAAACATAAACACGACATAAGTAGGAGTGTAACGATTCACAACTGAATAAATTGAAACACAGTACTTTGCTGTCAGTTCGGTGAATCCAGGTGTATTTTGGATTTGTATCACATACCATAATTTAATAACTTTCAAAAAAAAATATGTTTTCTTGTGATTTATATCTGTTTCATTCTTGGACAAGAACTGAACCAAAAATGTACCAATCAGAAGGTTCTGTACCACAATACATATCGAACCAAGCTCAAAATGTACTGTGTCACCCAAGACATAAGTATACAAAATTCTTGTCTGCCCCCACAATATTTGAAATGATTCTAAATGAAAAGGTAGATCATGATATTGATTTTCTTCTGAATTATACTGATGGATTAATGGAAAAACAGTTCCTACAGAAACGGATAAAAGATTCTCTGAGAGCACAAGAACCCCTGGGTTCCTTATCCTCCAAATAAGCATTTTTTTTCGAAGGGTAATTTACGAAAGATAAGATCTTATTCAAAGGTCATATGTAAAAGGAAATACATATACATCAAGTTTCAAAGACATAAAAAGTTTGAGCCACGCTAAAGTTTAACCAACAGTCACACTCAAAGTGGAGGGCAATGCCGCTCTAATATGAATCCCATTGGTCCAAAAAAAGCATATGCGTATAACCCATGTATATCCAAAGTATGTGTAAAGTTTCAGAAAGATTGATCAAAAACTGTGGAAGGAGTTGATTTCAGAACAGAAGTACCGTTTACGGGACGGACAGGCTGCACAACGACAATAACTCACTTTAGGTTTCACCAAGGGGTTAAAAAATTTCATATACTATAAACCAGCGCCATTTATCCATTTGAAAAAGAAACAAAAATAACCCATGCAAACCAAAAATGTTTTTCAAAGAAATGTCTGTCAGATATAGAATAGAAAAAGATATTTCCTTTAGCAATTGTACTGCTGACAAGTTCTATCAGTCATGGATGCTGTATCATATTTTATTTTCTTCAGAAGAGCAGCACCAGTAATGTACATGAACCCATTTTGAATATCACATAAGAATAATATTCTTGTATTTTGTATTACACATTTAAGGGGATTTTTTGAATTTGTATCTGAATATGTGTGTGTGTGTGTGAGTGAGTGAGTGTTGTGTAAAAAATCCCACTCCCTTAAAACCTATTTGTACAAGTGGCCTTCATTTCCCTGGAATGGAAGTAGATTTGATGTAACAGGGGTGGATGAATAAAACTGTTTAAAAAAAAAAAGAAAAAAAAGTTGTCACCAATAAGATATATCTCTCATGAACCAGCACTCACCATTGTTTCCCCCTGCGACCAGTTTCACAAAACAGACGACAAGGTCTGCGTACTCTGCTCTGGACTCTGCTATCTTCCCTCTAAGGTCCCCCACCCACTCAGCGAACCACTCCCGACTCTCCAAGTTGTGACACAGCACCCCCTCCGCCATGATAGACCCTTCCTCCACAACTCTGTCAAACAGATGTCTTGCCAAGGTCCTGTTCACTGCTAGAGCATAAGCTGGTTGGGCTTCTAACAGCTCTCTGCAAAAATTTGAGAGAAATTTATCGGAGCACATTGTCTTCAAGTTCACAAGGCTTGAGACCTTCTGAAACTGCATGAGTTGTCCTTTTGAGTCACTTGTCAGAGTCTTCGATGCCAAGTCTTTGACTAGCTCTCCTGCTTGACTGAGTTTAGATTTGGACTTGACAATAAGAACGTCGGACGGGAACTCCAAAAGCTGTTCCAGGAACGCCCTGTAATATTTCACTGGTTCCACAAATGGTAAAATATTTTCCAAACTCCTTAGAACAAATGAAATTGAACTGTCCTGAAAATCTTTCTGAACGTTCTTCAATGCTTTCATAACATTATCAGCATACGGGTGGAATGTGTTCCTCACTGTAACAGCTGAAGCCAAATCTTTTATTTCAAAGAGTAGATTTGTTGTCTTCTCTGTCAATATTTTCTGTGTTGATGGTTGTTTCTTGGACATCTCTGTAAGGTCAGAGTGGTATGCTGATACAACTGTGGGGTGTTGGAAGATGAGACTAATAACGTTGTCGAGTAATTTCTCCGTTGATCTGCAACTAGACCGCAGCATCTCAAACTCGGAGGAGACCGGGTCTGTCATGTGAGATTCGACTGCGACTCTGTGTACTGTTTTCACTATGGCTGCCAGCAGCTTGAAGTATACATCGAGATGGCGTTCGATGTCAGCATTCTGAAAGAAAAGTCAAATGTGTTTAGGTAGCACACAGCAGTCATAACATCATTCAAACTGAAAATTCATTTAAATCAATTACTTGTTCATTCTGAAAAAAAGTCTCTAGAAAAAATCATGATTATTTTAAAGAATGAAAGTACTAACTTTATGGAAATGAGTGATGCAAAGGCAGCTTGAACTTTAATGAGTTGATAAAAAGATCATGTTAACTATTTTCTATTTGATAATGACAGAAAATTATTTTGATGAACGAATTTCACAATACCATAAGTCCTTTATTCAGATCACTGTCTTTCTGCATCCGCACGAAAGTAATATAAATCGTCCCTATGTATTTCAATGATTAGTTCAACTGCATGTGTTAACTGTGAGTGGTAAGTAACAATAAGGCATCTATATTGACTTCCACATGGCTGTCTTCCTCAGTAATTCTTTGTTCAGAATATATGACACATGTCTCTCTAATTGAGGAAATATACTTTTTGTAATAAAAACATTTAAACTGAAGCTGAAATTTTAATAATGTAGTCAAACAAATATCAATGTTAAATTAAAGTATCATTCATTACTTTATTATGTTCGTAGTCTTTTGGTTAGACATGGCTGATTCAGATAACCACACGACTCACTATACAGACAATTTTCGACTGTAACCGAACCACGTAAATAAACGAGGCCTGACTATACATAAATGATGTACCCACCTTGTGGACATTGAGTACAGCATGTCTGATGTAGAGAAGAAGTTGCTGGGTAGACAGGACGAGACTGTGAAGGGGCAGAGACTCCAGCGATGACGTCAGTTTCTCCATAAACTCATCGTCCTCTGTTCTCTCTACATCCACCCACAGTAGCTGTAGCATCATACCGGGGTCTGTGCTATGTCTCTCTGTCTTGCTCGGCTTCCAGGGCTACGGGACGTCAATTGTAAATAGAGATAATTACCCAAAGAAGTGTGTCATATAACTTTTACGAAACGAGTGTGAATTTTTGTATTGCCCGAGCGAGAGCGAGGGTTATACACAAATTCGCACGAGTTTTGTTAAACTCATATGACACACTTTCGAGTGTAATAATTTCTTTATTACCCGTTCTATTCCATGTGATTCGCGTAAAAATAGTCAGAGAGCAGCCCACTTCTCTTGCGACGGCAAGCAACAGTGACGTCACAAACAATCGTTTTATGACGTCACAGAAGACAAAATACGGGAAGCCACGGTGAAACGATTGTTGCTAGGCAAACGTGATATGTGCACATGTGCTCATATCAATAATATTAACTCGGTTATTTTCAACCATATGGGTAATAATGTGATTTATTAAATTCATATGATTTATTAAAAGCTCTCTTGAAATCCATCCAAAATTGTATGAAAAGCATCCATAACGTGACAACTGTGAGACAAAAACAACAAGATCATGTTATTTAGCTGTGATTACGGAAATTAGTCTCATCAGAGGCAACAACATTTTATCAGTAAGTTTCTCAAATGGCATCACAAGAAGGATCTCTAGTTTTGGTGCGTGATATTTTCATTTAATATTGTTCAGTTAAGGAATAAGTACTCTCCTTCAATGAATATTGCTATAAGAAACAATCAGGACACTAGATTATTATTATGAAAACGAGTATCAACGTAAACGTAAGTTCACCATTGATCACATCAGACAGATACCACAGGCACAGAGTCAGAAATTTGTAATAGGTGATAAAGATATGTAAGTCATTTGTCTACATTTAGAAATATCGAATATAGAAATATCGAATATAGAAATATCGAATATAGAAATATAGAAGGTGAATGTTGTATCGCTTAAAGGGACAGTAGCATGTTTTTTCGCTCAAATAAGTCGATGAAATGTATTTGAAAAATAACGTTACCAATAGTAAAACACCCTTATCTCTTCGGTAAATCAAGTTAAAAATGAGTATACATGGTTCGGTAAAGCCATGGGAATCGTTTTTTGTCATTCGAAATAATAAATTGTGTTCACAATAAAATGGCCGCCATGCATTTTTTTCTTTATACGCAACACCTTTATTACTACTACGGATAATTGGTTTTTGTAATAAGATGTTTTACCATCTAAAGTAAATTTATATGACACAAACTATCATTATAAATAGGAAATTTGAAAAAATAAATTTTGCAAAAAAAACGTGCAACAGCCCCTTTAAAATTGCACATCTCAAGTCCTTTTAATTTTATGCATGCATGTCTTATCTTTTTTTCTCTTTTTTTTTTATCGTGCAAATTCCACATTTAGCAAAGCAATCAACATAAAGTCATGGTATTTGAGAAGAGAACGAACCTTGGCATCAGGTATCCAGGAAGTGATGTACTGAGCATGTCTGGAGTCGCCATGGTGACGAAGGAGAGTGGAGTAGAGAACTGGGTCGACTTGAGTATGGAGGATGCTGGTCTGAATGCGGTGGAGAAACTCCATCACTGTCGATGTTTAATATAAACAGATAAGAAAATTAGATCTAATTCACAAAATAAATAAAAATATTGGCCCAAGCCATGCTTGAGTCAAGAGTATTAATCGGAGATTTCCATATACTCTGGATTTATTGAGAATGAGATTTAATATGTATAGATAACATATGTGGAAATCTCAATTTTAGAGTCAAGAAATGTACAGAGCTGAGAATAAAAAGACTGGTTTGAAGCAGAACCACTGATTACATTGAACCTGAACATTAATACATTAGAAGATTTAATTAAGATATGCAGTAAAGACTAGGAATAACATTACCATTTTACTTATAAATCGAAACTAATTGCAGTAAATTACTTTTCAAGGGAATATGATATGAACAGGAAATTATGAATTCAAACCGACCTTCCGAGTTGTCCTTGAACTTGACCTCTGAACTCATCAACTCCTGACCAACCAAGGTTAGTGGACTAAATGAAATCCTGCAGACGAGAACAGACAAGTTGTTAGTGGCATATTGACTTTGTGACTTTTTGACAACTTGGATGCATAAGGCTATTGATATATATGAAAACTGAGTTTTTGGAAATGAGTTTCTCAATTTGAGAATAGTGTGTTCTCATGACTACAGTTGGATATCATCACTGTGAAAATATCAGTCAGGGTGACGTCACTTGTTTAAGGGTATGACATCACATCTACAATCAGCGACTACTGAAAATATAGACTTTATCCCTTTACGAGATGCGAGGTAAATAGAGATTATTACCCGAGCAAGTGTGTCATATGGCTTTGACGAAACGAGTGTAAATTTTTGTATTGCCCGAGCGAGAGCAAGGGTTATACATAACTTTTCACGAGTTTCGTATAACACTTTCGAGCATAATAATTTCTTTATAACCCATTCTACTCCATTTGATTCACGTAAAATTAGTCAGGAAACGACCAACTTCTTTTGTGAGGACAAGCTACACTGACGTCACAAACAATCCTTGTACGACGTCACAGACGGGAAGTTGCGGTGACACAATGGTTGCTAGGCAAACTTGATATGTGCACATGTGCTCATATCAATAATATTAACTTGGTTATTTTCAATACTATGGGTAAAAAGTGATATTACACTGAAAATACAAACTATCCTCTACAGTTCCTTACTTGTTTTGAGATTGACTTGACACTGTCTCTCCACTCTCCTTGTTTTCTACTTGTGTCCAGGACTTCCAGTCATCTTTCATGTCCATTGATAAAATCTCTGCAAAAAGGAAAATAACGAAAACCTTTCACTCCCAGTTTAGAATGTACTTCTAGTGTAGTTACACAGAAGTTAGTTAGTCACTTAATCTCTGAAAGTCTGCTTTAAGACGTATAGAAGACGAAAATTCCAATTGAACAAAATCTGAGTCTTGTTATTTATCCAAGACTAAATTAACATGCAAGTCTATGGAAATAACATCACCGTCCGAATACTTTTTGCATCACTCTGTACATTGTTTGACATCTGCGACCCAATTCAATCTTCAAAACAATGTGCGTATCGGACATGGAAGCAACTTTGGTCATTTCAACGGTTCCAAATGCTCAGTTTGAAACAATGACAGTGACTGCACAACTCACTCATGATGCAACCAATCAGGATTCTCTATTTTTAGTTGGGAAAGTGCTCGAAATGTAACAGAGGCTATGATAGAAACTCTGAAGGGAGTAACCTCTGTGGGAAGAGAATGGATTCATTGACCACAGAAACCGATGTAAGGTCCCCATTCAAAGTATCCAAGGTTAGATTTTGAAGGGGAGTAAACTGACCACTGACTGTCTTCTCCTGGACACCACTCCTCCCTGGTTTAGTAAGTTCCTGCCCGGTGTCCACCGTCACCTCAGCGATGATGTCGGCGACCCGGTCCATGTAGGGGTAGGGGTTGCTGATGAAAGACGTCAACACGCGAGCAGTGAAGTCAACAACGTTCTGGGAGCCTGACTCACTCAGTAGACTGAACCAGAGAGACAGCTCCTGGTCCTGACCGGGGAATAGTCCTGTACTCATCAGTAGCTGCAACAGAGGGAAGACTGTGTTACTGTTGTCATAGGTATTAAGGATTTCTGGAAAAAATACACTGTTTGTGCAATGATAATGTGCATGGTAATATTTACAATTATAATGATAACTTTAAAATCCATTGTCCAGAGAAAAAGCGCTGCTCACTAGAGGTCTGTAGTTCCCGTGTTCAGGTACCAACTAGAAAGTGTTTTTACCCGTAAAAACAGATGTCTCCCCCTTCCTCAAATGCTCCAAACCTTTAAACAATACTATCATAAAGCACCATTAATGTTCTCTGTATAATTCAACTTGAATAAATAACTGGTCAATCAACTCTGGTCACATAGTTTTAGAGGTCTGCTCCGGAAACGAATACACCCTTGAAAAAGACTAAGTCCAAATCGATGAGGTGGGGAAAAAAAAACAATTTGTAAAAAAAATTTTTTTAAATCTCTTACCCCCAAAAGGCACATCTACATGATGTGTAGAGACAGTATACCAAGTTTGGTGATGATTGGTCACATAGTTTTTATCTTCTCCGGAAACAAAATGGGAATGCCGACGCCAATGGGAACTCAGCTAAAACCAATATGTCTCCCGACCCTTCGGGGGGAGACATAATTTGTACAGCTGGCCATGGGTGGACTGAGTACAATGTGGATGAAGTCCTTTTCCAGTGACAAAACGAGATGTGTTTGTTAAACAGGGATGCCCCCGAATATACCACAGTTATGGCCAAAGTTTTTGTGGACAAACACACGGACAGACAGACAGACAGCTGGACAGATGAAAAACAATATACCCCCGGAATCTCTGATTCGGGGGCATATAAACAGTATAGGGCCCAGCTTGCATGAGTTTGGTGTTTCCACCAATATTTGAACCCGGGCATTTTGCAAGAGATCAGCATGCTCACCACAAAGCACAACCAGCCACAAGAGTCAGCCATTTGACCTGCCCTGAACTCTGCATACTTTCAAATTACCGCTTACCGTACCAGGGCCGTGTTCAAGATAGGCTCAATGAGCGATTACTTTTAAACCTCTCTTGAACGCGATTGCTGAATGTAGCGCTACGTAGCAAGGCGAGCAAACTTCGAGGAATTTGCACTGTGTTGTTCAAGAGAGAAGAAGCGCTCATTGACCGCTACATTGAGCGATCAATGAGCGCTACGAAGCGCTTCATTTTGTTGAACCGCCTGAAAATAATCTCATTGCCTCTGAGTTGACTAATTGTCTGTCGAACACTGATGCAAGTGATATTCTAGTTTGGTTTGTTCTATAAACAACTTACCTTACACACAAGATCCTGAGTCAGCAGGGCAAACTTTTGGTTGCCGGTTGCCTTGGTTACCATCTCCAGAAGTAGATACATCAGGGTGTGCTTCGCAGCATTCTAAGAGATATAATAATCAATCCATAGCTTTAAGTGTTCAGCAATATAAAGCAGAACTGATGTATATGAAATTGAAATCAAACATCGTCAAATCTAAAATCTCATTCAAACATGTGAACAATTTATCAAAAGATTTCAAAAACTATTTTCACCTTGGCGTTGGAATCCCACACCACAGCACCATATTGGTTACTTAAATAAAAAAATTAAGTTTCTAAGACATATAATTTTCGAGTTGGAGGGAAAAGCGGAGCAATATAAACCCCTGCCTTCATGGTGAGATTATAAATTTTCTGTCAAAACTAAAATCTAGTGCTCAAACACTGCAGGCCTGTTCCTTTCAATGACTGAAATTTGTTCCAAAAATCCGGTACATAATTATGCTGTGAAGTGAAAAGAGTGGCCTCAAACACTGTTCTCTGCGTACAGAACATGTTCCCATGCTGAGCACCACCTATTTCACGGGAACATGTTCTGCACAGCAAGAACAGTGTTCGGAGCCATTCCTTTCACTTTGCCCATGTACCGAATGTTCAGAACATACTTCGGTCATCAAAAAGAGCAGGCCTTGTACCTCTTTCCCCCAGGGGAGCTGTCTGGCGTCTGTACCAGCGAGGAGCTTGAGGAGATACAATTGAGGCAGCATCTCGTCCTCAGGTCTAGCCCCGCCCACTTCAGTCTCCTCATCATCCACTTCCATCTTATCATCTCCGCCCACCTCACTAGCCCCGCCCACGGTCCTCACAGCCTCCAATAGGACGCTGATGTGGGTTGGGCTGTCTGACAGGAGGGCGGGGCGGAGGTCCTGGTACAGACAGAGTACCTGTTGTACCCTCACAAGGTACTTCCACGCTGATACTGGAGGTAGGGCTGAATCAACATGCAGAATTTCTTTTCAGACTTGGTTTAGCAATAGTTACAAAGGGCTAGAAATGCAGTTTGACAAGCTTAAATGAAATTAATAACATGAACTTTCTTAAATATATATTTTGTTTACAGGTCAAAAGGAATCATTTCATATCTAATAAAATAAGCTGTCAATATTATGGAGTAGCATTAGGGGGGTCAACTTCTACCAAGAAAACTGCAAAGCCACTGGGTGAGACAATGAACGTTTATTACATTGTATGCAACAAATAAATATACAGAAAATACCAAGGATGACACCTAGCTTTCTTGAACCACAATACAAATATAAGAATCCACATATTTAACCCTTAACATGCGGGCGACGGAATTATCCGGGCGGGCTATAAGCGATTCCTAGGTGTCTGTATACGGATCCCGGATACAAGACTTAGAATAATTCACGGCTGTCTAAGTATACTCTATCACCCATACCGGGTCACGAGTCGATTGTGTCCGCGACCCGACCCATGAGAATGGCTGTATTTACGCATCGCGACCCGACATGAGAATAAAGCTTTGTTCAGTGTGTGGTCGGAATATCAAGCAAAATTCACACCAATTTGCGTGTGCATTGTTGACCCGTAACGCATCGATAATTAGCTTTACAAAAGGCCAATTATGTCGGGCTTAGCCCCCGAAGCATTAATTCGCTTGAGGCTATTTTCACCCACGTGTTTGTATTGCCTCGGGTTTGCCTCTCCCGAGACTGCTATCTGCCTCGCATCTCGCGAGACGGGGAAAAAAATCGCTAACTCGCCTTACTCCCGCACTTCATATCATGTGAGCGAATTGTTTGTTTTCAAAAAAAAATACGGCAAAATAAAGGGGAAACAATGGACTATATTCCCATATAAAATTAGAAAATCTCAAAAAAATAATAAAGACACAGCAAGCGCCGTGAAAAAGGTCATGTTTACACTTCATAAATTTTGAAACAATCGGCGATTTTCACAACTTCTAAAACATTTATCAAGGCTAAAATACTGAATGCATTTTCATAATTTTTATATCACAATAAACCGAAAAGAATAATCTTTTATTCTATATAAAATGCGCAGATTTATTCACAGAAATAAAGATACAATTTTACCTTTCTGAGAGGCATGTGAAACCAAACGGCACACAAACTAATCAACATATTTTCATCAGTTATGGTTCGAGGTTAGCGTTTATTTGAAAAGTCAAACAACATAACCATATTTGGGTTGACATGTGCTTATTTGTCAACTGGTTCGAGATTATGATTTCTTGGAAAAGTGCGATGAACGACCGTTTGCAATGCCGCATACATGTTGTAAGTATTGACGATTTTATAGGTGGGAATAAAGACAAACTTTACATAGCTATAGAATTATAACCAAAGGTCGCATTCTAATAATTTTTATATCATTGTGAAGCTAGACATCTTGTCTTCAATTCCGTATATAAATGGAATTTTTTTCATTTCGTATTTATGATGTTACGAGGCCCGAATAAAAGACAATCTTTCGAAAGTAATAGAATAAAAACGAAAAAACATAGAAAATTCATTCAAAGTTTCGAGTGTGAATTAGCCATTTGTGTACGGGTTTCGCTACTTGAATTTGTATTGAACGCCCGTATATAGTCCTTATTCGCCATGTAGATGCGGTATATTTTGTAAAAACGATACCGGAATCGCCGCCTGGAAATTCCGCCAGCAGAGCTAGTTAGTGCCAAAGCCCAAACTACTGCTGCGAGCTGCGAGCCTGTAAATTCCGCCACAGGGGCTAAAAATGGTAAAATATATATACGCAACGTAAGGGTTAATTTATTTTATCACCGACGATTCCAGAGTTGCTGTTTTGGTGGTCCCATTGGAAACATTTTGCATGAAATTTGACAAACTCTCCATTTACATTATGTGAACTCCACCTGGATGCGGCTATATGCAGATGTACACACCTTCCTTGCCAGGAGTCCCCTCCTTAGTCTCCTGTTGCTCCTTAGTCTTCTGCTGCTCCTTAGTCTTCTGCTGCTCCTTAGTCTCCTGCTGCTCCTTAGTCTCCTGCTCCTTCTGCTCCTCCTCCAGCTTGTTCAGACAACCCAGCAGGGTGGCGCCATCGGGCAGTTTCTGTAACATGGACATGGAAAACTCTGTGTGACAGGGTGAGGTCAATAGCCTCCCTACTAGCTTGGACTAGTGGGATACATGTCCTTTTAGCTCAACTGGAGGTCTTGGGTTCGAATCCCCCTGGGTGTTGAAATTTGCATTTTCACTCCTGCTACATCTCGTCAAGCACTCCATTATTAGAGACTTCTGTAACAAGTCTCCTATAAAAGGAAATTATTGAAAGGCAGGTATCAAATTCTTGAAACAAGTACACTTAGGAAAGAAGAAGATACCATGGACTTGACCTTTATTATCCAAAACTGTCCACAGGAGATATCGCTTGTGTGAGATCAAGTGATGTCTCTATGGAGATATTGTTTTGACAGAAGATTTTGCACAATGCCCTGTCACCCTCAACCATATGACTTCACAACCTTTTTACTCATGAAGTAATGACTCACAATGTTAAAAATAATATGGGCAGCAACTATATTTCTTTTCGTCAAAACCACTGGTCAAATCTATTCTCGGCTTTCACTCCTTTGATGTTTCAGGTTAGATGTACATGTTGCAAGTATAGGGTTCAAATAAATAAATAATTGGTAAATGGTCCACAGATATAATATACTGTGAATATGTACAGCACCTGTATTAGATGTACCCAAATTTTCCGAGGTGTATCTCTTGACAATTTCTTTTTTTTGTCCCCAGGCCCTGATAATTCAAAAGCAAGTCAAAATATAAATTATGGACTCTAACCTTCAAAATCACTTCCTTTATCCTGTCTGCGAGACCTGTACCGTTTTCCTCCTCCACTGAGTGTATAAAGTTGAGTATCTTCTCCGTCCTCTGCAGAACTAGCTTCACAAATTCCAGCAGCTTGTGTCTCACTGCCTGGCTCTGTTGCTGAGGATTGAGAAAAATAGGGGTGAAACAGAACACATGAGCTTCGGTTTAGCATGTATTGCGTTACAGAACTCTCAGTTTGGTACATTTTGGGCTTGGTTCTGATCCAAGAATTCAACAAACTAACGTTACATTCAAACACCCTTGAGTTTTAATTCTTAAATGGAAGATCAGAGGTGAGGTGTGGTGAGGTGAGGGGCGGAGGCGGAGGCGAGGCGAGTCGAGGCGAGGTGAGTTTAACTGCTTTCCCAGAGTATTTCACTTATATCACAGCTGCTAATATTATTGCAGGGAGAGCCAGCAACACCATGGTGGCTATGCATTGCGCTGAAACCTGCGAGCATCGGCTGGAAATAGCAACCTAACTGCATGTAGAACTTTCTCCACAGCAGACAAAGTGCCGAGTCCCTGGCAGGATTCCAACCCCAGACCTCTTGATCCGAAGCCGAACGTGCTAACAACTGCGCTAACCCTACGCTGACCAGAATAGACTCAGTATGTGAGGGGGAGAAGTTTAGAACCTGTAAATGTTCAACTTCCCAACGCAAGGCATAACTCTTGCCAGTCTCCATTACTGGCTGATTTAAGCCTTGCCATATTTTCTTAAAATCAGAGCCCACTATGATTTTCAGGTGCAGCAATCCACTATCTTAGCACAGTAAAACAGGAGAAATACTGCAAGGCTTAAATCAGTGGGTAAATGTTCTGTTAATAACGAATAAATTTTCTTACTTTGACGCCCCAGGTGAAAGAAGACAGGATCTTGTCTGGGGGCAGGAGGTACACGAGGGCCATCGACACATGGTTCAGGTCCGGGGTCGTTGACTTGGTCTCAAGGAAGCTTAGCGATTGCGGCTGAGCTTGGTAAATCTGAAAATCACATTGAACAGTGAAAAGACGAATATAAAGCCCAAAGCATTGTGTGTACCATATTCTCTCTCCCAACATCTTTCAAACATGGGGTTGGGCTTTTAGACAGGAGAGACCCTAACTCAGATGAAAATGTATACCAGAGACCGTCAGACAGTCAGAATATCTGGCAATAATGGGGGTGGGCTATAACCCGAGAATAACCGCAACCAGGACAACCCTGTGAAAAGTGGGGTTGGTCTTAGGCTCAAATATGGTCTTATAGTCGAGCGAATACGGTACATAATAAAGAAGTTACAATCCTTAGTTCTTCCGTCCCAAACTTTATTGCATTTCGAACATGATTGGTTGATTAAAGGTTAGTTGTGTAACACAGTGGTGTTGTGGTTAGCTCTCACGCCAACGGCCCAGGTTCGAATCCCAGTGGAGACACCAAACATTTGTGACCTGGGTCTTATACTGTGTTGTGTCCCTGGGCAAGGCACTTCATCCACATTGCACTCAGTCAACCCAGCTGTTTAAATGGGTACCTGAACACGGGAGGTACAGATCTAAATGGTCGTGTGGAGCGCTTAGTAGCGGCACCGAAAGTACAATTCCTTCAGGGTAATAATTGTACCGCCATTGAGCAGTGCTTGCACTGGATATTAGGCGTTTAAATGCATATTATTATTATTAAATCAACGCTGTTGTTTCAAACGGTGCATTCCGCAACAGTCAAATTGATTCTAGTTACTTCATCTGTGTGATGTGCACATATTTGCAAGACAGATGACAGAATATACAGATAAACAAATGTTGTCCAGTCTGCTGAATTCTAATCATATTTAAATATTATTGCAGTTTATCTAAAACATGAAACAAAATATCACGATCAACACGTGATTTTAACTTTAACAATTGTAGTTTGACCTTAAATACTGAATCTGATTTACCTTTATGAGAAAATCCATGGCAGCAAGCCAGCTTGTGGACGATCTAGGATTGAGAGACGGTGCAAAAATGGACAGGAAGTGATGTAACTGGTCAGGACAGGCCCGCAGCACACTGATGATCAGTTCCGCACAAAATGGCTGCAGGTAACTCTTCTGGAGAGAGGACAGCAATCCTGTCAGAATGTGGTTCTGGTTCCTGAAAATGAATTTTTTAAAAAGTTTTTTACTCTTAAAGGTAGGGTTCTGTCGCCATATTGGATATTTTGCATTAGGTGAAATGAAAACAAGCTATACTGTACCCAATTTTGCAAATTTTTGATAACTAAAGACATTCACTGATAGAGTATTCACAGAGTAACACATCACATATAATAAAACTAATAAACAAGTTGCTGTTATGCTATAGCAAAGTTTTCCCGACTCGCAGCGCCGATGAATGGCTTCAGTTCTCATTGTTTTATTTTTCAACAAATGTGCGCTTCTGTTTATCAAGTTGCGAAATATAAAATCATCAAAATGTTACCTTCATTAGTATCTTTCAAATTCACTGAGTTTTAATCATGTATTAATAACATATATGTGTAAACAGGAATATCCTCCCGAATTTCGTTTCCAAAAAAAATACCCCGATAGAACCCTCCTTTTAAGACCATCAAGTTAGGCTACATTAGAAAGTTAAGGATGTTCGCTCCTTCCTGTTGAACATCAAGGATTAAATATGATTAATTAAAGTTTTTTTGTAATTTTATTTACTTCATGATAATCTACATCATCTACATACTTTTACAAAACAAATGAAATAAAGAAAATGTGACTTTAGTACCTCTAAAAAGGGCTTAAACAGCATAAATGGCCTAAATTTGACTAAAAAGAGGAGGTTTTCAGGTACATTTTGTGTCAAAGCTTAAAAAAACACACTACCATACAAATTTTTTCATCGATTTTGGTAGGGGAACATGAACTTTGTAACATATCAAAAAGGAAAAAAAGTTTGATACTAGAAATGGAGTATTATAAAGTTTTTAGCAGTTTTTTTCTCATTTTCTCATAAGACTCCCATGTTAAAATTGTACTTCACCCCACCATCTTACAGGTGTCATATCTCGAAAAAACCAACACTACCCCCTACTTTTTAATGCTGATTTTTCAAACATATACCTTGATCTTTTAGAAAAGTTAGAAAAAAAGTTTAATACTATAAATTTTAGGAGCGAACATCCTTAAATATTTCTAGGGCACATTTTTTGTGTTGAGGGCGGAAGGACTTTTTTTTTTAATCTTTCGTTGGAAAAATTACAGATTTGTTCTTATTTTTTTCCATCAAAATATATCTTTTGAAGTCATTCAAGTGGTAGAAGTATACAAAACGAAAGCACATCCGTTCCAGCAGACGTATATAGTTGGTGGAAAAATTGATTTTGGGGTTTAACAAAATTGAAAGGGCAAATACACGTCACACACACAATCAAAATTGAGAAACATTCGATTTTTTTATTGAGCCTTTCCAGCTGAAGTTAGTTTATAGAGGGTATTTTTTTCTTGTGAGAGAGAAAAATTTACATTGCTTTAATAAAACAAAATTTTAAAATTGTATCATTGTTCAGCAATTGTACACAAATGACTCAGGAGTTCTTAAACAAAAACATATTCCTCTACTTTGAGTGACTAATTTCTGAGAGGAGAGATTTTGTACAATCTGTTGGCAGACACAGCTATCATTCACAGGTTGATCCAGGAGTTTTTAAAGAGGGGTCACTCATTATGAAGGGAGGTTCACACAAAGGGTTTGTCGATATACATGCAACTTTTTAAAAAGGGGTTTCATATCCCTCTAGATCACTCACTGATGACAATGGTACTGTGACAATGGTACTTTACAACGGTACTGTGACAATGGTACTGTGACAATAGTACTGTGACAATAGTACTTTGACAATGGTACTGTGACAATGGTACTGATGACAATGGTACTGTGAAAATGTGACAATGGTACTATGACAATGTGACAATGGTACTGTAACAATGGTACTGTGACAATAGTACAATGACAATGGTACTGTGACAATGGTACTGATGACAATGGTACTGTGACAATGTGACAATGGTACTGTGACAATGTGACAATGGTACTGTGACAATGTGACAATGGTACTGTGACAATAGTACTATGACAATGGTACTGTTCCAAGGTACTGTAACAATGGTACTGTGACAATGGTACTGTGACAAGGTACTGTAACAATGGCACTGATGTCAATGGTACTGTAACAATGGTACTGTGACAATGGTAATGTACGTTCATTTCATCTGTTAATCTCAAGAGTTAAAACTTTACTTACTTTCCAGACGTGCCAAGAGATGCATCATAGAAGTTGATGCCGGTCTTGAAGGAACAGCAGAGTTCTGTGAGGAAGGCGTGGCCGACCTGGGACACCATCTCTCGCTCTTCAGGGGTAGCGCTCACTGTAGCAGCCTGAGACAATGTGATGGTATAACTTCTTGTAGGCAACAATAGACATTGTTTAACTTCTTCAAGTACAATCTAGAAGTTAGAACTCAAATAAGGACAAGTGTATCACAACTTATTTATTTGGAGAGTGGGACGTTCCGGTACCGACTTCTGTACCATTTTCAAGCATTATTTATTATAACAGGAACAGTTTAGTGACAATTGGTTTTGCTGCTCGACTGATGAAATATAAGTAGTAACTTGTAAAAAATATTTTGTTCTCCAAATTATTGCAAATAGCTAATCACTAATTGATTAGTGTAATGTCATTGTTCGATTGTTCAACACATCACAAAACAAAACTGAATCAAACACATTGATCCTCCAGCTAAGTCTACAACTCTATTCCTCGTGTTCACACATCAACACCAAATGTCAGGGGTAGACGCTTGCTAGAAATCTTTACTAGCCCGAAGTGCTCTTCGTGCTAGTGACGTATCTTAATCTGTAGTACTTCAAACAAATTTTACTAGCCCTTCTTCGGGCCAGCGGACCAGCGCGAGTGTTGATCCCTGAATGTTACCTTAGAATCCTTCTTGTCCTTTAACTCCTTCCAGTGTTTGGGTCCAGACCAGGAGAAGAGTTGACACAGATGCTTCAGTATCGACTCCGAGAATAGGTGAACCTTCGCCGTCTTGCTCACGGCGTTGGACTGTACAACCTACAACACATTTAGGTTTGTGGTAAGGAGACTAGAGTACTCAAGAATGGTCTCTATGGAGACGGGTACTATCCAAACAGTTTGTGGTAATGAGACTAGAGTACTCAAGAATGGTCTCTATGGAGACGGGTACTATCTCAAAAAGTTTGTGGTAATGAGACTAGAGTACTCAAGAATGGTCTCTATGGAGACGGGTACTATCTCAAAAAGTTTGTGGTAATGAGACTAGAGTACTTAAGAATGGTCTCTATGGAGACGGGTACTATCTCAAAAAGTTTGTGGTAATGAGACTAGAGTACTCAAGAATGGTCTCTATGGAGACGGGTACTATCTCAAAAAGTTTGTGGTAATGAGACTAGAGTACTTAAGAATGGTCTCTATGGAGACGGGTACTATCTCAAAAAGTTTGTGGTAATGAGACTAGAGTACTCAAGAATGGTCTCTATGGAGACGGGTACTATCTCAAAAAGCATTATTTGTTAATCCACTGGTCAGGGATTAATTGTCAAGTGCTCTTACATAAGTTCAGTGACAAATGGCTGTCTCTAAATGGCTATTATCTTTAACCATATAAAATACATATCTGAACACTGCCAGAGGTAGATAGATAGATATGCTTTATTTCCTCCATATCAATGAAGATCAATACAAAGTTCAGAATTTCATTACAACAAATGATTCAATATAAGGTTATATACATGATGTAGGTATTAAAACATTGCAAGACATCAGAAACATTTAAAGAAATATCGTTTGCACAGTTTAACAGTTTTACATATCCGACGGATACATACCAGCCATGTTTCATAATCGAGAGCACTCGTGCACGGAGTCGGGAGGCCTCCGAGTATAAAGCATAGTAACACATCATCATCCTTCCACAGACTATCAGAAGTTGTAACATCAAGTACATCAATTAGATCTTCTAAAAGTAGATCTCTCTCATAGTCTGCCCAAAAGTGATATTTTCTCAATTAAAGTGGCAAAATTAAGGAAAGACCTGAAAAAGTTACCAGCCTGAACCAAACTCTACCAAGTTCTACCGGACTTCACATACAACCAGACCTCGTTCACCTAGACCCTGTATATCGGGAACTCTACCATCCACAAGTAAGTATTTCAAATCTTCTCTATACACTCCTATGCAAATGATGATTCGTTTAACCGCACAACTCACTTTCAGGACGATTTTCAACTGTAACAGAATCGTGCGGATAAACAGGGTCTGACTATACCCAGTAAACACCTACCTTCTCGAGGAGCGTGGACAGGATGAGCTGAATGTTCTCCATCTTGTCTGACTCAATCCCCTGCAGAATCTTCTGTAATATAACTGAAAGAAAAAAAATCCTTTATCACCATTTCCAACAATTTGGTCAATTTTGAAATCAAGCACAGAATTTCAATCTCAAATTCTTGAAAACAAAGTATTGAAATTAAAACACGTTTTACCAATTCATGTTTTCAGGTGTAAAATCTTTTCATTAAACGTTCAATCAATGCAGCATATAAAGGGAGATAATTTTTTTGAAACACAAAAGCTTAAAGCAATTTAATGGAAATGGAAAAATATTGCATCAACATCTCAGTTGTAATAAGGGCGAAAGCATGAACGCTTAAAACAAAATCAAACTTTGTTAATTTTGCTGCCAAATAAGTTTCCCTAAAATTATTTTGGGTTACGTGTCGACTGGTGATGAGAAACAGCTGTATATTCTCTAATCACATGGGTAAGTATTATAAACATCAACTTTACCTTTTTGTTCGACCATCTGCTTCACAACAATGTCGTCGCCAACCAACAAAAATGCCATGATGAAATGAATGAAACAGGTCCGTACATCTTGGCTGTCCTGAAAAAGAATTCAGGATATACAGTAATTTTTCATGAAGCACTTGGGGTCCTGTCTAAAAAATGTTAGCATAACAGCATGAGGATTTCCAGAAGGATACCATGATGGACCGAACAGAAGTTGAGTAAAACTTAAAGGAGGATAAAGCTGCTAACAACACACAAGGAAGCAGAATTTTTAGTAGATGTTTCCAGGGTTAGACCACCTTCATCAGTCTACCGTAATATTTAATAGGGCTGCAACGATTCACTACAATGTATCGAAAATCGGTACAAACTAAAGACATAGAAAATCGATTCATGATTCAAAATTTTGATTCGATTCACATTCATTTTTTTCATGCTAAAATAATAAAATGTCACCTGATTTTATTACAATTAGATCGTGAAATTGCATTCGCGAGCGATGACAAGTCACATGTGAACGGCAGACCAAGTTGAGTGTCTACAATATGTAACATAGTCAATGATTGGTTTATATTCTCACCTTTCTAGATTCTCAGCCAATCAGCTTAGCTTATACATTTCTCTTAGCAACGCCGCATAGCAGCGATCAAAATGGTGGATTTTTGTTTTTCTGTAGTATTAAAAAATCGAATCGCAATAAATTGAATAGAACCGTTAAAATAAAAAAATTTAATCAAACTTGTCTAGGTGAATCGTTGCAGCCCTAACATTTAACTACAAAAATTCTGCTTCTCCTTCGGATAACATCATGTGTTGTTAGTGCTTTATCCTCCTTTTAGGATATCAAGTTTATTCTTATGAAAGAATGAATTGATTTTCATATTTTCATTATTGCAATGTCCTATTTATTGTATGCACTTATTTAATTTATTTACCTCCACTTAATAAGAATCACATTGATATATCTTCTTCACAAGGAGTACATGGCTGACGTGGGAGAAGTCAGATATTTAATAATTAAACATTATATCAATGTATGACATAAACATAAATCAATGCAAGAAACATACATAATCAATTCACTTGGAAACTAGCCAACTTGATGATGTTTGTCAATGGAAAATTAAACACGAGTGTTGACATAAACATTACAAAATTCCTTCAGATCTTCACCTTGATGTCTCTCCTCTGACACAGAGGAAGGAGATTGACATGGGAGAAGTCGAGCTCTGTCTGAACCGCACGAGCGGAAGGTGCGGAGAATGCGACCATCCTGGTGAGAAGACGGAGAGTCTTCTTGATGAGCTGGTTCTTGTTGTTGAGCCCCAGACTGAAGTACAAGACCGGGGTGTGGTACGTCAACACTCGCTGCACCAGGTTGTCGCCGATCAACTCAAGTTTACCGCCGGCGTCGGAAAGGCGGATGAACACGAGCTCTAACGCACTGAATATTGATAGTATCTGCAACAAATATCATTCAATTATTAACAATTACATTTATTGTTTTTAATTATTAGTAAACTTACCTCTGATATATATTTGCCTTATCTTTTGTTGCCAACAAAGACTTTCAAGAACCCCTTTAAGATTTTTACCTTGTGGTATGCCACCTTAGGACTTCACGAAAAGTTACTTCCCTTGACACTTGACAGGAAGTGAATTACTTCCCTTACAGGAAATGAGTGTGAAGCCCTCTCATAATCTTTCTTGTAACCAAACAAGCAAGACATACAAGAATTTTGTTTGAAGATTTTTCAGTTATACTTTGGAATTTTTTCCCCCATTCTCACATAGCTATATGCCCTGATATTTCAATTATCATACAATGGTGTTTTTGGCTGGATGAAAGCAATGGATATTTTCAATATCCATTGCGGTATGCAGACATTGATGCAAATTTAGAGGTCAAGAAATTCTTTCAAAATTTAAATGATGTCTCACTCTTTAAATTTAATGTCTGTAATAACAAGTTCAATGGAAATAATGATAATGGAAGCTTATTCTTTAGGAAAAATGTTTGTGCTCTGACTTTTAATACTATCTGTAGCAAATATTATTCATAACTTGACTATGTCATTCTCAATGATGAATTCTTGTGCATGAATATTTATATGTATCTGCAACAAATATCAGTCATAAATTGACATAGAAAATAATAGACTACATTATTATTTAGACTCAAAAACACCTTTACTAATTTTTGCAATACCGGTAACTTTACTTACATAGGGCCGAAAACATTTGCAAACAATCATACATAAAATTATAAAACTTTCATTAAGAATTTGTTATATGTACTCCATGTCCTTTTTATTCCCATTAGAGGGCTAGGAGGTGAGGTGAGTTAGGGTTTAACGCTGTGTATTTCACTTTTCCACGACTGCAGAGAGAAAGCCTGCAACACCATGTCGGCTATGTCGGCTGAATGATTCCCTTTAGACCTGATGAGCTAAAAAGATGAATATTGTAAAAAAAAAAAAATACATAGTATACCTCCTGTGGTTTTCTTCTCTTCTCGTCAAGCAATTTGAATATCTCAGAACATTCTTCAGATGACTGGACGTAACTTTCCACAATATCGTAGTCATTTTCATCAGGATACTTCTCTGCTGCATCCACAAATTTGGATAGAGCTGAAATTGATGCAATAGAACAGTGAAATAATGGCTAGCTCTAATCTTTCAAGTTTCTATAATGTTCTTAAAGAGAGGGTTCTATCGGTATTTGTTGTTTGAAATTCGGGAGGATATTCCTGTTACACACAAATGTCATTTATAGGCTACATGATTAAAACACAATGCAGTTGAAACGATGAGCTAAGGGATTAATTGTTTTTGTGTTGTTATTTTGCTTTTGAATACTTTAGAAATGTACTGTGTTGATGTTTAATGCTTTCAAAGACTATGATTATATAGTCACTTTCCGAATACTCAGAAAAAGCTGTAGCTAGTAGGGATGAGCATGACATGGGAAATCTCACGATACGATATGTATCACGATACAGACAGGCGATACAGAATGAATGTATCACATTGTTTAAAGTATTATTGTACTTCATGCATATTTTGTGAAATTTTCAAGATGGTGGAAATTTTGTGTTATGAGATGATCGAAAATCGAAGATTTTTTTTCTAGAAACAGTTATTTAAGAATCAGATTTATTATTGCTTCATGCTTACTGTAGTTACTGTTTCTGCACAACACTAGCTGGTTTTATAGTGTTCACTTAGATTTTCATTTTTAAGTAAGTAAAATCTATTTTTAGTGTATCACGATACAGGAAGCTAATGATACAATAATAACGATTTCCCAATTAAGCTACGATTAATTGTATCGTAGGTTACAATCGATGAATTGTTACAGCCCTCGGGCTATAGTAGTAGCTAATTTATCACACGACCAAAAACTTCAGAATCATCAACGATGAATGTTTTTATACATATTCCAATTGACGTATTTCATTGTTTCCCCAAACTATACCTGTATGATATAAGAACGAATTTTTAAAATAGTTACTTTTTTGTATAATCTTAAACAAATTTAATAAAGGATAATTTAACATGTTTAATGTCAATAAAATGACAATAATGAATAATATCGATATAATCCACTTCCGACGGCAGGTCAATGCAAATGTAAAGTAAAACAAGATATATCTGCACGAAATAGAAACAGTTCAGCCTGTTCAAAGTGAAGTTGAAGTCTACGTATACACTAAATTACTGACTAAATTAAGAAGTAACAAGTCAACCTACCTGAAAACGACGTATCAACTTCACGCATCTCAAATTTGAATTGGATCTCTGTGTATTGTTGCTTTTCATTTTCTTGCTTATCTTGTTTTGGTTTCTTCTTGTCAATGGAACTGTCACTTTTTCTCTTTTTAGGGGACGACATCGTGTGAAATGTGTAAGCACGTGGTTCTCGGCAGAATGTGTACACATGAAGCGATGACGTAGTAAACAAATGTAAACTCTTTTTCTCGCGTAAACGAAATCACTATGCAAGGAGTCCACATACTGGTCCCCGCGCTTGGTTGCGCTTGCGAGTCAGGGAATGCGCACGTAAAATATAGAAAACGTCACGACGGTAAACTAGTGGTTGGTGATGTGATGTGCTTATCATTTTGATGAATTTATTATGGTCTTATTTTTTTTCGCCAACACACGACAGCTGTGAAATATGTTTTTGTATACGATTAAATGAATATCGCCAATCGTTAACGCATTAACGCTATTGCCGGATTTTCACTAAATTATTGCCGCTAACCCTACATTGATATTGGACATGTCGGTCTCAGGTGCATTAAATTTGTTTTTATTACCCATATGGTTGAAAATAACCGAGTTAGTATTTTCGATACAAGCACATGGGCACATATCACATTTTCCTAACAACCATTGTCTCAGCGCGACCCCCGTATTTCGTTGTCTCTGATGACTTCAAACAATTCTTCATGACGTCACTGTAGCTTGCTTGCTTCATGATTATTTTGATGCGAATAATGGCTAATATAGAAATTATTACATTCGGAGGTGTGTCATATGACGAAACTCGTGCAAATAAGTGTTTAACCATCGCTCTCGCTCGGGCAATAACAACATCACACCCGTTTCCTAAAATGATATGGCACAGTTCCTCTGGTAATAATCTCTATATATCAACGGATGACAAATCTGCATTCATGAAAAAGTGTTGAATGAATCGTAAGGCCTACAGAAATCAATTGTGAAATATGAGTTCATTTTGCAGACATATTCATTTGATTAGATGAATAGCCTCTTTCATGGTTTACAGACCTCAGTGTGTTACTGTCAACGGCAGGAGTTCATCTGTTACCAAACTGTTGATTCATTGCTTTTACTAACTTGGAAACCCTTCAAGTTTCACGATATTCATAAATTATATTTGTATATTTCTTAACGATATATATAGGCCTATATGCTGGGCAAACACATAGAAATGGTACTCAAATTCAACATGGTCTAAACTGCAAATCTGACATCTCCTATTTTCTTTTAACATTATAATTTGTACATGTATCTCCCAGTTTCAATACAGGTTATCATGCGAATTGCGGCTGAAAGAATCCTTGAATATGTTGTTGGAGTCACATTAGGGCCCCGTTCCATAACAGCGAGCGCTTATAATCGTTCATTGATTGCTCAATGTAGCGCTCAAGTAGCGCTCATTCTCTCTTAAACGACATAGTGCAAATTCTTCGAAGTTTGCTCGCCTTGCTACGTAGCGCTACATTGAGCAATCGCGTTCAAGAGAAGTTTAAAAGTAATCATGGCCTAGGCCTTTGTCAAGCGTTTGAAATAGTGTTATTTTATCGAGAAGTATATACTAACTGTTGCTGAAAATTGTAAGTTCAATTGCTAGTTTATTCAGGATAGTGACAAAATAAAAATGAAAGTCGCATTTTATGAGCGAAAACCGGACAATGATCACGCCAATTAGGCCTATAGACAAACGTAATTTTGGAAGCGTAGACAAAAAGAGGGATATCTATGTGGGTTGGTAATGTTTAATAGATCATATTACTACTATGCATATATATGGGACGTGTAATTTCGGTTTCTGCATATGAGGCTGTTGCTCTATTTTCATGGGAAGAGATGCCGGGGCTGAAATAGGCCTGAAAAAAATAGACGCCGGGGGCGTCTATTCGGAGAAATAAGGTAAACGATTTACTGTTAAAAAGTTCGTATCCCGACAACAGCGTGCATCCGACAGTGTTGCAGGAAATGTTCGTCGCATTCAGTGAAGTTTGGATTGTTTTCTCAGAATGGACAGTGGCGGCATACAAGAGGTGTTGGTGACCCGGTATATTAGCTAAGAGAACATAGGTATTCTGTTCTCCCTATCTGTTCTACTCATTAGAGCCTTCGCTACGGGTAAGACCCACAACGCTGTAGGCCTATTGCAGACAGTTCCGCCGATATCTTGACATGGGTAGAATAATTATCTTAAGCTTGTTGACACTCTGTGTTTTTTAAAGACAGTTTTCTGTACATTTCTTAATTCATTTCTATGCCTTAGTATTTTTCGTTTCATTGGTCACTGAGAATCGACAGTCCACAAAAAAACTGTCAATAGATGAAGCGGTCATAAAATCACCATGTATAGTCGACCGTGTGGCTGCAAGGACAGTAACTTTGTATATATTATTTTCTTGATATTTTATTCTAATGTTCGTATTTAGAGTTATATATTTACAAATACTTATACAACCGACACTTCTTCTTCCATTTAGTGCTCTATCCACAATACAAATTCGTCAAAGATAATCTCGAGTCACACTCACAACGAACATTTGAGCTCGAACCTAAGTTTGTGTGATCGGCCTTCGATGACTGGCCTTAATAATTAAAAACCGATAAGCCACAATGCAACAATGTTATTACCATACTTTATTGTTTTGATCATTTCTACGATATGTTATTTTTCATTTGATATCAAAATCTTTAATACTTACTCATCCATTCATTCATACATACATTCATTGATTACAGTACAGGAAATTAGATGATTGTATTTAAGAACATTGACCCCTCACAAACATCCCATATTTACCTTAGATACACATATATAATATCATATTCATAACGTTGAACCTATAATTACCTAACTTCGATTTATGGATTGATACGTGATGTGTGTCTATTTATAGATTATATCGATAGATGACGGCAGGTGAAACGGATATTGCGGTCTTACGATCTGATCATTAATCGATATGTAATTTGAAACCTATTAACAAAATATTCGATAACGTATTATTATTATTATTATTATAAACATATTAAATAAAAACAAGTAAACAAAACAAAACACGCCAGTCTTAAAATAAAAGAAACTATAGGTAACCGTCCTATCTGAAGAGTGTATGTTATAATTAGACTGCATACTCGTGCTCATGAATATTCATATGTAAGATCTATTTGTGGCAGATTATTGACGGATTGGTCGAAAGTTTGGATTTTCCCCAACTTGACTTTACCAGTTTCATTTCCTAAGCTGATATATAACGCTACGATGTTCATATCGGTGCACAGTTGTAACGTATTACTCAAAATCAACTTATTACAGCGGTGTCCTTCTAAAAGCCGACTTTAAACAAAATAAGTAAGTACATTATTGTTATGTTATTGGATCTGTATTTTCGAATTTCCTAAAGCCCTGAGATATTTGTAAGTCGATGTTAATAACTGAGACCTACGGTTAGCTTAGTGCCGAGAAAGCTTCGAAAATATACGCCCTGGATTATAGGACATTTATGAAACACTTTACACATCATAACGTTACACAATGATGAATTGTATATGTACATTATATTTGAAAATGTGTAAATATTTAACTATTGGAGATAACGTAAGAAATATGGAATTTATTATTATGTTTAAAATCAGGATAGATATTATTTACAGCCGATATCAATATACATGGTCAAACATTAGTTACTGACGGGCAAAAGAAAGTATAACACTCACTTGTTTTCGATTAATTCAATATTTTAAAGAAATGAGATGCATTTGATTATGACTTAATTGGTGACTGTTTTATTTTTTAAACTAAAATATCATTATTTAAAGTTGACAGGGGTAAGAAATGAACTCTACACCAACATGACCCCTAACATGTTCAAAATGTTGTAAATGTGTGCAGGACGAAGCACATTTATTGATTTTCACACAGAGTATGTGTTATATGTCGATGAACAGTTGTGTTTTATCAAAATTAATATGGGGGAATTTCAAAATTTAAATTTTAAATTTTAATTTTAAAAAATTCAAACCGTGTAGAGGTATTCTTTGACTGATTATGTTTTGGACTACTTTCACAAACTAGTCCGTTTTTTAATACGAAGTCGAAAACTCGAGATATTTTACTTTGATAATTATACATATGATAAATATAACTGAGTCATATACTTTCTTTTGCCCGTCAGTGTATTTATGGTCACGTTTCACAGCTTACTTGTACAGGAACTGAAATATTTCAACTATTAGTCTCTGGAAGTAATATATTGAAATAATAAATGACCGAATTTAAAAAAGAACTTGGTTTTCGGATTGAATTTCTAGACTTGCTTACTTTTGATATAACATCTTTGGCTTTAATTGATATAAGGTTCTGAACGAAAAACTATAGCTAGCTACTTGATTGATGCGTTTTGAGATCTTAAACCTCAAATGAGGTACCTGGGACATATTATTAGATAAATAGAGGATAATATATTCGTGTCGATTCCATACTAAGTTGACGACATGAATGCCTGAAACCTAGTATTACCCCGAGTGAGAGCGAGGGATATAGCGAAATTAAGGCACGGGTGCCATAAATATAGTATGAAATAGACACGAATATAGTTGTTCTATTTACATGTATTACCAATGTCATGGAATTGAAAAAAGAAAATAGGCTCAAATCCTCTTTCAGTCATAGGCATTAAGCTTGGTAATACGATGACGTCATATGATTGAAAATGTTAGTTCATAGAGTACACTAACATGATTGTTATTTCATTCAGTGAAACTACGAATTTTATTTTACCCGGTAAATGCAGTAATTCAGTATACAATTATTGAAGAATTTTATTAAGTTCATGGAGGTAGAAACTTAAAAAACGCTGTGCAAATTGTAAAAGCAATTGCCATTCGTACATAATAAAATATGTAGGCTAGCATCCATATGTATTTAACTAAATGTTTTGATCTATTACGATGCCAATTTGATTGGGATTCATAGAAAATGAATAAATCAATGTGGAATTTTCTAGTAAATTAATCTGTTTTAGATACAGAGATGGGAGGGAACAACTCCAAGTCGAAGCCAGTGGTTGATCTAGAGGAACTATTGAAGCCCTGGGCCTGGAACATGTTCGTCAAGACCACACCGGAAGCCAAGACCAAGTACTCTGACGTCACGCTGGATGTCACGTGGGACAAGGTCCACTTTACCACGAGCTATCCAGCCTTCGGATCCAAGCAGGGGCCCGTTACATCCGGGCTTCAACAAGTGTTCCAATCCATGTACGAGAACAATACGTCAGAGATTCAGGAACAGAACTTTGCCACAACTAGAACTACCGTTGCCAAGGCAACAACGGCACTAACTAGAGGCTTCACTCGAGGTGTGAACACAGGCATTGAAATGCCCATTCCGGAAGAGGTTTTATCTTCTACTTCCGGTTTTGGAAACGAGGTTACGATCAAAACGGACGAAGTGAACACTGTGTCACAAGTTTTAACCTGGCAGACGAATTCAACAATAAAACTTCCCCCAAAATCCAAGATTCTTGCCAAGATTACCGTGACCACTGAACAATTTCAGTGCGACTTTTCGTCCTTTGTCACATTCAAAGGGATAGTTATCATCCGGATCTTGGACAACCGGACCGGGGACGTTATACAAGTGATCCAGAATGACATCGCCACGATCGTGAGAGATGAACTGATCAAGAAGAAGATTCCGTTCAACGTGGCCAACCCCGAAGCCATTACCATCAACGGACACACAGTTCAGTGGCCCATTGCAGGGGAGTTCCGGTTCCAATATGGCGTCACTCAGCACGTGGAACTCATTCCCCTTTGACGGAAACAACGATTCATTAACTTAAGAACAGCAATCAATTGTTTAAGTTCTATGGTCTAGACTAAATGATCCATTAGTTTCTGTACTTTTGGAAAATTGTTAAAGACTAAAGGTGTGTACACATATCTATGGACATTTTGAAAGTGCGATGCATTTGTGTACGCTCTTGTGATATTGACATGTGTCATACTTTCTGGTGTTGCATGTACATTTCAGCGTGCTGCTCGTGCTGTGCGAAATACTCAGGCTTCGCTCCTCGGGATCACAATTCGCACGTGCCTAGGTGTTCCAATTAATGCACACCTCCAACTGGGTTGGTGACTGTCACCATTTAATACTTACCACTATATACTATAGGTCATATATCATAGCGTGTTTACATTGTTTAGTCATGTATTTTCATGTTGATTTCAGTCAAAGTTTTGTTGACTTACCTTTGAACTGCTTATATTTGACTTGTATTATTTAACTTTTTGTGTTTCATCTTATTTATTATGTTCAAGGTCTTGCCTTATCTATCATCAGGTAGCTCATAACTTGTCAACACAAATCTGTGATATTTTATTTAATAAACTTATTGAATTGTGTGTACGCGCATGTTTATATACTTTATTTAATAAACTCATTGAATTTTGTGTATGCGTTTGTATATATACTTTTTTAAAATAAACTTATTGAATTTTGTGTATGCGTTTGTATATTCTACTGTAACCTACAAATGTCCATAGTGATGCACAAACTCACAGGGGTTCGAATCGCTATTTGGACAATATTTTCAAAATTTCAAAATCGAGATATTTGCAATCATATTCTGTTGAAGCCTAATTACGATGTAATGAACTTACATCAGTAGCGGGGATTTATTTAAAAACAATCTTTAATTATTCACCGATTTCGCTCAAATTTGGAATATAAGCTCACCACATCGTATATAAACAGTATAATCACGGGAAACATATAATTTTCAAAGGCCTATGCTAACGAATTTTAATATCACAATCTGATGAAATTTGAGTGCGTAAGGTGAGTTGGGGTTTAAAGAATCATCGAGTATGTTAATGTTTCAAATTCAAACATATTTTGAAAACAAAGGCTTATGACATCGATCGCCAGCAGGCTCCCCTAAGTGATTGAATGACATGCGTCAATTTTGAAGAAAACCCATCCAACTTTGAAGGAAACGCGCCCATTACGGAGTAAATGCCTCCTTCTTTTAAAACAAACGCAGCAATATTGGTGATTCCATGGTATTTACAGAAACAGACACCCCATGTCGGAAGGAAACACGACCGACATCAGAAGGAACATCGGCAATTCCCGTGAATTCTCGGTTGATGCCGGAAATGCACTCATAAAAGATGAAGGTTCTCCCGTTTCGGAGAGGAATCTTTTTATTTACATGAAAAAAGATGTTTTGGTGCGTTTTGGTATAAAAAATGGTGACTGTTTACAAAAAATAGATTCTTAAGTTTGAAATGTAGTTTCTCTTCTAGGTCAATAGCTATTTTAGGTAAAAATTCAGTGCCATCACATTTTCCGTCATATTTTCATAAATTTTGCATATGGTGGATTTTCATTTCAATGAATGAGTCGTTAAATAACCAATTGTTAAGCCTGGGGTGATAACATCATTTAATTTATCCTAACAATCCCAGAGCATCACATTTCAGGTTTCAAATTTGGGTGTTGCTTAATTAATTTCCAAGTGCATATATTTAGCCTGGTAAACACCTTTACTAATAACTGCCATTTGCCCACTTATTTTGAGTTGAAAAAATCTGCGAAAAGTTAAGTGTATATATTTCAGTGAGAAAGATATAATTTGTTTTCGGTATGTCTATCAACAAACTCATTGGCTGTTAAACGCCGCTTTCAAGAGTATTGTGGCAGGGAGAAAGCCCGCAACGCTGTGACTGGGCATTGCGGTGAAACCTGCGTGCGCGGTTTTTTGGTAGCGTCCCATACTGCCTACAGTCTCAATCTGCCTACAGCTTATAACAACATGTTAAAGAGCCATCACGGATGTTGATGAAAATATCAAAAATTTTCCAAAAATCTATCTCCGTGAAATAAATACACTCAATTTTTCCCTAATTTTCCCAACTTAAAATAAGCCGAGAAATTGCATTAATTAGTAAAGGTGTTTTCCAGTCTAAATATAGATCCAGTCTATTATTTTCAAGCGCAAAGCATTATGGTCTAGCTCACACACAGTAAACAAAGACACGAAAGACTAACAAAAAATATGAGCAATGAAAGAAATCGAAATATATAATTTTTTGACGGTTATTTATTTACCATTTCAATTACTTATGTATTTGCTACAGATATTGGAATGATTGTTTTACCCAACTAGATATTTTACTTGAATTTTATAATTAATGAGAGTAAAATTTTGTCATAATTTGCTGGTCTTATCTCAATAAAAAGAACATTAAACAGGAAATAATTTGTATATTCTCAGGACATTTAGAAACATAGTTTGTAAAGCAATCGTCACATTCAGTAATGTGTGACAAGGGTACTTTGCAAGAGAGACACCTGCAGCACGTGCAGCACATGGGTTGTTATGGCGACTTGCGCTAGAGACGAGCCTTCACGCTTCGGAAGCGCTTGCTGTTTGTGTAGTACGTATTACCCAAAAAGGGGACTGTTTATATACGTCAGATACTCGTAGCGCGCGCTAGTCGAAGTGATACTTCTCTTTGAAACCAAATTACAATACAGTGGCGTGAGTAGCGTGATATGAAATTATTTAACATATGCCATGTTGTAGATAAAAGATTTCTCTGGCAAATGACGTTATAAGTATATTTTCCAAAAAATTGAAACACTAACATCCGTGATGGCTCTTTAAGGTCCAGTGATCAGGAAGTCGGGGTTATATGCTGACCTGTTCTACCTCTAAATAAATGAACTCAACCAAATTATCGGTTCCCGATATCTTTATTTCGTCTGCACTAGCTCATGGGGTAACAATAACAGAGGTTCAAAACTGTGACACATACACAGTATATCTCAATCTTTGCATGGTTATGCTTTCAATGTCACACATGTTTTTCAATTATTTGTCAATTACTTTGCATTTGATCAAGAGTCCGCTTCTTGTGTTTTAAACCACTACCGTACGCGGTTGTTACGAGAATTTGTATGAGGTGGAGACGTGTGGTGTTATGAATTGGGCATATCAGGTCAAATGTATTCTGTCAAACATTCGGTTGAGTGAAATATGGTTGCGGCATTATATTCTCTCAGTTATCAGACAAAACATTAATGATCAGGCTATTCAGGTTATTTTTAGCCAGTTGTCCAGCTCGCCGAAAATACTTTATAAAAATATTATAAATAACTCTTCGCTTCAGTATTATTAATGTAAATCTATTCCACATTTATATAGGAAGTATTTGACTAAATTTAGACTTAGCTTTCATAACTTAGTGGTAGAAACCGGCAGATACAAACATTAAGATTATGCAAATCGTGAACGTGTAAAGACAATATCGAAGATGAATTTGATTTCATACTTAAATGTCCATCATACCATAGAGCGACTTTTGCTAAAATGAATTCCAGCTTTAAGTAGATTAAGTTAATATTGGGAATTGTTTTGAAATCAATTCAGATCCTATCATGAGTCGATCTAACATCAGTTAATCCTTCTCTGACTTGAACATTTGTAATACTAAACAAACAGGTTAACTGTTTCTGTATGAGTGTGACTCTGTCATGATGTTAGTAACTGGAAAATGGGTTGTTCCATTATGCTATGGGTAAAAAATAATTTCCCAAACTGCCTACATTATTTTTTGTAGGCAGAGTGGGATGTAGGCAGATTGGGACTGTAGGCAGTATGAGACCTAACCTTATGCAATAATTATTATGTAATTGTCATCTGCTGAATTACCTAGTTGGATATCTAAACATTCGATATATGGAAAAATTTAAGTTGGTTTATTGAAGATTTCTTTGTGAAATTAACAATCAATATGTTGCGAAATTACGTTGAATTATGTCTATCGGCGAAAATCAGATTCCTCCTGATACGTCACAGAAGTCATCTCTTCAGGGGCCACACCCCCGCATACTTTCATTCTGGTCGCCGGGGCTAAATAAGGCGGTTTTTTAAAAAAGCCGTATTTAAGTAATTTATGAACCGATTTCAGAAATTTAAAATCGAGCAATTGTCAAATTGACATCCCATTTTAATGAACCTGACTTTAATATAAATAAAGAATTCCTTAACATGCAAATTAATATTTATTAGATGTAAACTAAATAAATGACATTAATGTATATCTGTCAACATTGGTTTGACAATATAGCACTGAAAATCGACAGTCAGGTGAATTACGAAGGTCATAGTTTGCTAGAAGGAGATTATCCTATATATAGAGAATTTGAAACACGTACAATAGTCTCGAGTTTCTAAAGTTCTCTAATAAGAGTAATTGAAGGGTCCAGATGACGGGGGTTCCATAATGATGTTTAAATGCTACCGAAGTAAGAGAAACTGATCATACAAAGTGATCAAAACAGCAGACATGATTTTCTAAAACATGACATATCATATATGTATATATATCAAACATGGTGTGAACAAATTTCATCATCAAGTAAATGTTTTTATTATTCCAAGTTCAAATGTGATCTATTTAGTGAGGATTATCTATCATTTGTAACCATAAAGAAATTTAAGCGATCATTAGCACGATTCCGATGTTCATCACATGATCTATTGATTGAGAGCGGTAGATATAAAACTATTAATAAAGAATATAGAATATGTAAACTTTGTGATTTAAACCAAATTGAAGACGAATATCATTTTCTTCTCATCTGCCTATGTTATCTTTCACTACGATGTAAATATATCAAAAGATACTATTATGCCCATCCATGTGTCATAAAATTTTCAACTCTTATGAGCAGTAAAAATCAAACATTGTTACAAAATCTTGCCATGTTCATCCATCATGCAATGCTGTATAGAAATCATGTATTATCTCTGTACTATGTATTTATGTTTACATCTATGTAAAAACTATAGTTTTTTGTGTACTATAGGCCTGTGGCCTTTTCAGTATGAATAAAGATTGATTGATTGACATCAGAAAATTTGGTTGCAGGACAGAAATGTAGATCTACTTGAAACATCGTATTTAGTGAATTTGGTTGCAGTCCCCTATAGGGATCTGCAACCAAATTTATTTATAGCAATTATTCATCATTATTCCTACCTTGGCAAATAATTATTTGGTTGCAGAGAAAAAAATAGTGTGTTGACAAGCACATTGGATTAGTTTGGTTGCATAGGTTTTCAAATTTACTAAATTTGACAAAAATACGATGACATTTTCGGAATCATTTCGGCAAGGGCTCTCTCGCTAAGTGTAAGAAACCAATGTAGGCCTATGTAACGCATCCTCCCATTGGCTCATTCCGTATCAACCATTTCTAAACAAAAAAATAAATTCATGTTTATTAATTCTGTTTGCTTTTATTCACGTTTCTAGATAGAAACTATTTATTAAAATAACTTAATTTCCAATAAAACTAATTAAGCAATCAAAGATATCTATGACAACCAATCAGAATTGCGATAAGATGTGACAACAATTCGAATTCATCTCGCGGCCACGTTGTCAGCTGGTTGTAAACAAAAACGTAAATTAATGCTTAAATTTGGACAAAATGTGTCAAAAGTGCCTATGTAGACATGCCTTATTGTAGGAAATGATAAATTAAACAAGGTTAGTGGATAGTTTCTATCTATAGCATTAGAAATGACAGCAACATGATAATGTGACATGATCGAAAATCGGACTCGATAACGATCGCTAAGAAGTTTCCGCTGACTGTAAATATTGAAATAAAGGGAAAGGTAATTTAAGTTCCAACATTCATCAGATCATGATATTTTCCTTCTGCAACCAAATTGTGTCAAGTCAAGGCTGTTCTGTTTGATGAAAACATGTATTTTGATGGTTTAAAAAGTTTGGTTGCAGTTGCCTATAGGGACTGCAACCAAATTCAGAAATGACCCGATTTCCATGTGAAGTTATAATCTGCAACCAAATTCAAAGATATCATGTTATTCATCATACTATAGATAATTATTTCAGCTATCAGAAAATCTTCATCTGAGCAATTTTGAAGAGTTTGGTTGCATTTGATGGCTATTTTAGACACCCCGTCATTGGGACCCTTCAATTACTCTTAGAAGGCCCATATTCTCAACCTGTGTGAAGTCTGTATACGACTTTTAATCGAGTAGTGAAATACCATATTTACTCACGGTAGTAAACATTTGCACCTGCCCTTGACTAGTTGCAAAATTGTTTACGGAAGTGAAAAATTTGCTTACGGTAGTAAACTATATGTGCAAATGCGACCATACGGCGAATTGTGCTGATATGAGCAAATTTGCGTAAGTGTAATGCTTTACTCATATGCAAACGCTCGCCGTATTTATAAACAGGGCTTTAGATCGTGTGTTGTGTGTAAAGTGTCAACCAATCTTTTATACTGTAACCTTGAGTTCACTTCTGAATGGTGTTCAGTTTTAAAGTTATATTTGAATCTTTTCAGGACGTCTTTGCCACATAACTCAAATAGTAAAGTTTTTGTTTGTAAACACAGACCACACGCTGTCATTGAGTTGCACGTGCAGTCCGTGCGCTTCATTCACCGTGACCGACTTACATGTTGAGGCTTGGAACTTGCATTGCCTTTGGAAGGACAACGACAAGTTTGCTGAATTAAAGGCGCTGTACCACGCCGTTCTTCCTGAAATAAAGTGATCTCTCAAAAAGATAATTAAGTGTTAAAGACTCCTGAAAAAATAAAAAGAGTTCCAAAACGAATGTACATGGTTCGGGTAAGCCATGCGAGCCCATTTCCCTTCGAGGAGCCATTTTAATGTGAAAAATAATATGCAACAACAACAACAACAACAACAACAACACATAATACATATGTAAAAATAAATAAATAACAGACCACCCTTTGTTTCCAAATATATCATCATTTATATATAAAAGTAACCTTCTAATCTTATCACAAGTCTACCGACCTCCACGCGTCAGGTGTCTATTTATACACACACGTGTTTGCGGTTAACCGAGCAGTGACTTAACAAAGCCCATGTATACATGTATAACTGCAAGGTTGATGTGCTCCACAATAACAGTTTTATTTTGTAAGACGATTAATCACATTAAAGGCGCTGTAGCACGTTTTTTGCAAATTCTATTTTTTCAAATTTCTCATTTATAATGATTGTTTATGTCATTTATATTTACTTTAAAGGGTAAAACATCTTATTACACAAACCAATGATCCGTAGTGGTAATAACGGTGTTGCGTATAAAGCCAAAATTGCATGGCGGCCATTTTATTGTGAACACATTTTATTATATTCGAATGACAAAAAAAAATCCCATGGCTTTACGGAACCATGTACACTCATTTGCAACTTGATTTTCTGAAGAGAGAAGGGTGTTTTACTATTGTTGACATTATTTTCCAAATACATTTCATCGACTTATTTCAGCAAAAAAACGTGCTACAGCGCCTTTAAATGAGCGGGGCGAATTAGCGCAGTGTTGTTATCGTCTTCAGCTTCGGATCAAGAGGTCCGGGGTTCGATTCCCGCAAGGGGCTCGGCAACTTTGTCTGCTGCAGAGAACTGTTCTACATGCAGTTAACTTTTGGGTGCAATGCTACACTGAATTTCAGCGCAGTACCCATGGTTCGCTAGTTCCAGCCGCAAAGCAGAGCCATAATAGTGCTGCGGGCTCTCTCCCTGAAATAGTACTAGCAGTTGTGATGAGATGTAATTTGATAAAAAAAAAAAGGTGTTCGAAAGCGATGATATTGGAGCGGTCGATTTAGGACTCCGCGATCCAATCCTAAATTGTACCTACCGCCATTTTAAATGAAACGCTTCTCAAAGCGGCTTTAAACGCTATTCACCTCACCTCATAAAACACGCATTTGTATTCTTCTTGTTTCATCTACCCCGCAGGTGAAAGTGTAACAGATATCGTAATTATTCTGTAATATATTAACTGTATACATGTGCTGGTTCTAATTATATACGTACAGTTGATAACACATTAAGATGTTGACATGCGATACCAGTGGGAATTCCTAATCTGTTGTTTCATGTCTTGTTAAAACTATAGTTGAAATGTTATACGTGACTAGTGGACCTACAACATTACATCTTGTTTTTACAAGAATGCTTTTCTGCATAACTATATTGGATGAATATAAGTAAATGTATTACTGAAATATGAACTCTTACAAGAAATTTGAACGTGGCGTGTAGTAAAATATGGAGTTATGATGTTGTAAATGAACCATAATTGTATGAACAAAACTAAATCCATACACACTGTGCCTAGTCTTACAGTCATAGTCTAAAAATGTAATTATTCGTAATATATCACTTTTTAATTAAATATTGAAAAGGAGCCAATGCGAAATGAGATTTTTCAATAAATCGTTACTTTAGAGGGTAAAACGTCTCATTGAACTACCCGATAAACAGTATCCATTGGAAACGGTTATCCGCATTTGCAGAAAATGTTTCGACGAGTTAAGCGACAATCAACTCTTCTGTGTGAGAGGTAGATTTGTAGATTTCATGCAACTTTGACAAGTTGGTGGCCATGGTGGCACGTGGTCCTGTGCTTAGCTCAGTCGACCGCTATCAGTGAAGTTCAGCAACAATGGGCGTTACCCGCTTCATTGCTGAATTAACTGAGAGTTTGAAGGGTGACTCCCTGCCCCACACGGAGACATGAGTTGAAAGACTTTATTCAACGTGTGCCTCTGCAGTAAATGGGTACCTTGTGTAAGATGTGGAGAAGGTGACCTGTAAGCGCTTTGCGGCAGCTAAGGTTAGACCAGGGTAATAATGTGACAACCATGCGCTTTTAGCATACCCACAGGGGGTAAGCCCTGTCCATGCTAAACCGGAAGTTGGCAGTCGTCAACAACCATTATCTCGACAGACAGTAGTTTTTCAACTGGGGTGGGTCCCGAAATTAATTTTGATCATTTTCCATTGAATGATGTTAACAATATCAACTTGTTTAATTCTTGAATAGATATAGTTTACTATCGCTACATCTTTGGAACATGACATGTAATACATAGTTTAGAATTTTAACAATTCGGAACCAGTCAATCATCGTCAGGGAGATAATCCGTGAAAAGGCGACTTTCTACATGAACACAGCAAATCTAAATGGATCAAACCCATATTTTGTGTAATGTTATGTCGAATTTAATTTAGGACTTGTATCAAAGTTACAGCTTTCACAGATTGATCGAAGCCGAGATATTAGCAAAATTAAAAACTGTACACATTGATGGTAGTTGCTCCATCACTGTCCAGGTAGTTGAAAATTATCAAAAGTAACTGTCCATGGTAGTTGCTATGCAGGACAGTATTTGATACCCTTTTCTCCACTTTGTTGGGGTTAATATTACATGAAAAGGTGGCAAGTGAATTGATTCAAATTGTTTTTGAAATTTCTAAATATGTGTCGTGAACTAAATTGCGCATTCAAATAAGCAAGCCATCAACGCATTTGGCCAACAACTCACACAACCTTGTAATACCTGCTATTGAAAACATCAATGAAGAGTTATATCTAAAGTAAAAGGTTTCCTATTATTAGTCCGTCTATAAACGTTATAAAGATAGTTCAATATTGATATGAAATCAAACTGAAAACTTTATTCAAGGCAATGTGTAGTAATTCACAAATTAATCAACTTGTGAAAGCTGTGACTTTGATACAAGTCCTAAATTATCACATTCGACTTAAAATTGCACAAAATATGGGTTTGATCAATGTACATTTGCTGTTTTCATGTAGAAACTCGCCTTTTCGCGGATTATTTCCCTGACGATGATTGACTGGCTCCGAATTGTTAAAATTCTAAACTATATATGGCATGTCATGTTCCAAAGATGTAGCGATAGTAAACTATATCTATTCAAGAATTGAAACAAGTTGACATTGTTAACATCATTTAATGGAAAATGTTCAAAATTAACCAATTTCGGGACCCACCCCAGTTGAAAAACTACTGTCTGTCGAGAAAATGGTTGTTGACGACTGCCAACTTCCGGTTTAGCATGGACAGGGCGTACCCCCTGTGATACCTTTATGGCGTGGATACTGCGCAATATAAATGCCACTATTATTATTATTATTATTCCATCATGGTGCCAACTTTCAAACGCTACTCTGAATGTTCCGGTCTCGCTACATCAGTCAGATCACTTAAACTCAATTCGAGCGGCCATTTTAGTGTGAACACCTTAAATGGCCGCTCGAAGAGAAATGCACTCGCATGGATTAACTGAACCATGAACATTCTTTGTAGAACTGTTTTATTGATTTAGGAGTATTATTTAACCATTGATAACAATAAGTTTCCTGTTCAGGAGAGCATTTTTAAGAATATCGTGCCAAGGTGCCTTTAAAATGTTTATTTTGATTTAAGCTGAAATCATGAAAAATTACAATGAGGTTTATTCAAAAGAATAAATTGAGTTTTCTGAAATTGTCGTAGTTAGGTTTTTCCACTATGTTATAAACGTAATATAATCTGTGTCTGCATCATGGTATACTCGCTCTTACAGGGGCAGTAGCACGTTTTTTTGCAAATTTATATTTACGTTTGAGGGTAAAACATCTTATTACACAAATCAAGTATCCGTAGTGGTAAAAACAGTATTGCGTATAAAGCAAACAATACATGGCGGCCCTTTTATTGTGAACACATTTTATTATTTTGAATGACAAACATTATTCCCATGGCTTTACGGAACCATGTTAACTCATTTTTGACTTGATTTTCCGAAGAGAGAAGGGTGTTTTACTATTGTTGGCATTATTTTTCAAATACATTTCATCGACCTATTTCAGCGAAAAAATTTGCTATTGCCCCTTTAAAAGCATCAAGAAGTACCAATGTATATATATGCATACTGAAGCGTTAAGGTAATGAGAACTTACTGGACACTATCGTTTACGAAAAACACAACACAAAAACGCCTTGTACTCACATTTAATAAACATTCACCTTCTAAGTTACATCAACTTTCATTTCTACATACACTGTCTCAGTCTCTAGTACACGTCGTGCATGGGTACAATTTGCTCCCTGGTACAATTCGTGTACCATTCTTCCAATTCATTTTATATAAGACAATTACCTCCATCTATTCTTTGTTATTCACTGATAAGTTTTGTTATCTATTTTTTCAATAACCTTAGGGCTATTTTTGTTTGAACAATGAGCAAAATTGTAATGTTCGCTTAAAAGTATCGATTATTATTTGATCCAATAGAATCATTCCAGTTTAACGCTCAGGACGAGCGTTGTCTCTGTGTTATGACAGGGCGTAAAGATACACTCGACTACAAACCGACCTTTAGGGAGAGATAAGACGATGAAACAATTTTTTTAGAATTCGTTAATTTTTTCAAAATAGCAGGTTAATTGTGTCTTTTAACCAAAAATGTAAGAAAATTTGGGGTTCACCGAACGATTTAAAGAGTTATCGGCATCAATAATAATACTCCCGACGGCAAATTACGCCATTTTTGACTGATTTGATGTATTTAGATGAAGCGCTCGCCTTCAACGAGTAAGCTCAGAATCCTTTCAAATACATTTCAGTTACATACAGGGATGCATAGCAAGTCTATATTTTGAAAATGAATGACACTGGAAAGAGAAAGAAAATTAAATTAAGCATATTGAACAGGATTTCTCACTGACACACATATTTTAGATATGGCTAAAATGCAACATAATGTGCACATTTGAATAAAAAAACGAATTCAGAAATTAAAATAGGAGGTCACAGGAGGTTTTTCATCACTTAAACGTCATTTTCTAAATTACCTTCATAAACGTAAAAACATAACGTCACGGAAATTTAAATGGTTTCAAGTGTAACTTTGACGGCCTACCGTGAAATCATTGTTGAGTTTATAAATCGAATAACACACACAGTAACATATTTACCGCGAATATAGGTGACGATAACGTTATGCGGCATGTCGTAAAATGACCTTTAAAAAGGCGTTACGGACAATTTAAGCACTTTCCGTTAGTGTATGGATATGCGTATGCCCCAAACAACGTAATCCCTATATTTTTAGACTTATTCACTACAATAATTTGTTGTAGCAAAATGTTACCGTAAGCGAGTTCGATTTCTGGGTCTCATCTCTCCTTACTTATAATGTTCATGAAGTTTGCAACTTTAACAAAATTACAAAGAACAAATTGAGATATTTGAAATTCATATGTCCACAGGATGCAACCATAAAGAAATATTCTTAGCTGGATCTGTTGCAAAATAAATTCAAATGACCAAATATGTTTGAGCTTGAGAGGGAAAATGACAAAGGATATCTTCTATAGCTACAAGCTTTATTCTTTGCTTGTGACAATTCATCCGTCTCATAGACACCTACTCGTAGAACTAGTGAAAATAACAATGGAACTTGTTATCAGTCACTAGTGACTGATATAACAATTTAACAATCAATATAACGTCATAAAACAATGCTCCGACGTCATGACACGTTCACGACGACACATTGTTGCTGAGGCGACAGGCTCATTCTGAAGCCGATTTAACATAAATACAAGTCGATTTCGGTGAATATGCAAAGATTTGGTCATACAATATTTAGAAAATTTGTCTTTTCTTGACAAATACCATGTTTATCTCATCTCGTGAGGGAGATCAGTTATATATTTTCACTGGTCGCTGCACCACTCGTGAAACTATAACTTTTCTACCTTACTCGAAGAGATAAACATGGTATTAGTCAAGAAAAGCCAAATATCCTCTAAACCTATCGATAATAATAACCACTCGTACTCTTAGGTGTGTTCATGTTCTTGACGTGAGAAACTTCCACCTTCTGCGAGACGCCATATTTAAAGTCAACGATTCCTTTGACTGGCCAGTAGATCTTTCGACCTGATTTCAGAACTGATCCGATTACTTCTGGGTCGTTCATGGCGAGGTTGTTCTTCTGGAACACGTCTGCGACTATGGTGGAGATATCGTTCTCGAGAACCATCAGAAGCTGTCTGGATCTGACGTGATTGAAGCGAACCTTCACCCGTCCCTTGAAGCTTACAACGGCTTCAAACCTGCAGTTGAACTTATCCTGTTGGATTTTCAACTCTGCGACTGTTCTCGACATCGGAGGAACCCGGATCTTGGAGTTCGCTGACCACGTGACCGCGTGTTTGACTGTGCTCCTCTCATCGCTCTCAACAGCAACCTCGTTTCCAAAGCCGGAAGTGACGTCACTGACTTCCCGCGGAATCGGTATGCTGATACCAGTCTGAACTCCTCGGGTGAAGCCGTTGGTCAGGACGGTGGTGGTTGTCGATTCTGTTGTCCTGGTTGTCGTAAAGTTGTGTTCCTGAGCCTCGTGGGTGTTGTTTTCGTATTCAGACCGAAACACGAGCACAGTCTGAGAGAGCTTGGGTCCCATCTTCTCCGTGAAGTCAACATCCTGCGTATCAAAGTGGACACGGTCCCACAGAACTGTCATTTCTATGTCGTCATAACTTTGAGCACCGGATGTGTATGCATAGATGTTCCAGGCCCATTGTTTCAGCTTTGCCTCGAGGTCTATCATCCCTGGAACCGTCTTGGACTCTGTGCCTCCCATTTCATCTGCAGCATAACACCAGAGTATTAAACTGTTCTAGAAGTTGGTGTTATACATGTAAGGATGACAATGGTATTTATGGACGATCAACTTCTTTCGTTAACAATGACAGCGTTTCATTATATATATATGATTGATAACGGTATAAGGATCAACACTCCGGGAAAAAAACAAAAACATTGCCAGATATTGTAATCCACGAGGCATAGATACGACACATAGCTACACGGTGTCTCCAGAAGTCAACTAAACTAAATCAGTATTTTTTTCAAACATTATGTGTTAATGTTTCTGACATAAACGCCTTTTTATCCCCTTAACTAGAAAGAGAAAATTCGACTTATTATTTTATGACGTCCTGCAGCAAAATCGACTTTATCCGACAAAGAATATCGTTCCTTTTGTCCCTGAGTGTATATCGAAACGTCGGCATTGGTACAAATAAATAAAGAAGTTCTTGTTGATGATGATGCTAATTGTATCGCCTAATATCCAGCATAAATGCTGCTCATTAGCGGAACATCATTAACCTGAAGGAATTGTACTTTTTGGTGTACCACGCGCCTCGCTCGACCGTATAGGTCCATACATTCCTGTGTTAAGGTACCCATTAAAGCAGCTGGGTGCAATGTGGATGAAGTGCCTTGCACAAGGACACAACAGAGTATCTCGAGACCAATAGCACAATTATTTGGTGTCTCCACCGGGATTTGAACCTGGGCCAATGGCCTGAGAGGCCAGCACACGATGCAGTACACCACTGTACTCCACTTGATCTATTCACACCATGGTCCTTCTTTTAAAGAAGCGCCTGGTGTCTTAATCAATGAGTAGCCGAGGGATTAGCGAGATCTTGCTCTTGGGTTTCTGACTGATACTTAAGTTTTATACAATTATTCCAAAAGTAATATTAAACTGAAATAATTTTTTCACTGGATGTCTCATTCAATACGACATATGATTCAATAATAACTATATATATATATATATATATATATATATATATATATATATATATATATATATATATATATATATATATATATATATATGATATGAAACTTATATAATCTGAAGCAGAATGCGTACAAGTACCGACAAGTACAAGCTGTATGTAAATATTATACAAGAAATATACTTACAAAGTGATACCCAGAACTCTTACAACCCTGTCGGTACAAGTTTAGTAAAATCTGGCAATAACTAGGGGTTTATGCAATAAATAGGTAACCAGAATAATAGAATCGGGCATTCCCGCTACTTTCTGTTTAAAACCTGACGACATACATATATATATGTGTCGCAGAACTTTCCAGTCGTCAAGGTCGATTGTTTTCACAACAGCACAAGCCTTGATGTCAATCAATGATGACGAGGTGTTATAAATACTTTTATGATTAAATATTTAAAATTGCATAATATGTACATTATGAATAGGTTATAATCTTGGTGAGAAGTATTATATTTTTTGTCTTTAAAACAGCATTGAAAACTGTCGACGAACAATACTTGTTCTTAAAGGGGTTCCACTCTTCAAATCGAGCTTTAATTTATTCGCGTGTACATTGTGTGATCTCTAGAAAGTAGATATTTTTAAACAAAAACTTCTGTATTGTGCAAAAAAATGGTTAAACACGATTTAATTACAAAATTCATATTCTCAGAAACACCATGTACTTTTATTTTCTTTTACATGTATAAGTGTATTAACTTCTAAATCCTCTTCAAAGAGGTCATTGCTAGCAAACGATTAAAGTGTTTTCTTTACATTAACTTTTCTATTTTCAAAAACATAACATTTTGGAGTATATCTTTTAACGAGCACAGCAATTGGGATAACTATCTGATACTGAAACACGAAATATTGTATACATGTACAAATTTCAAATGACACTCATCTCAATGGCTATAAGCGACCCTTATTCTCCAAACGTTCGTAGCCCTACGAACTTCTTAAGCCCATTCTTAACACATATGGGCTACGATCAAATTTAAGAAGTCTCAACGCTACGAACGTTTCGAGAATAAGGGCCAAGGGTCGGCTTCCTTTCACAAAGCACTATAAGGTGATCGTAAGTCACTAAGGTTACCTCAGTACAATGTTAAAGAATGGGAGTTAAGGTTAACCTTAGCTTTCCTATTTACAGGAGATTGAAAATCATTTAAAAGGCTTGAGCATTGTAGACCCAGTTTTGGTAGCATGAGAAATGTAATGTTAATATATATATATCTTAATTTTTACACTACATTCACGTGGTTCCTTTCGTGTAAAGTTTTGGAATGCGCTTTAACTATCAGATGTACATCCGAACTGGGCACAACTTTAATGCGCCAAATTTCTACACCATAAATTTGTTTACGTTCAGTCTATGTTAGAAGGGAGTGGGGTTTAGGGACATTTGCTATGGACTAAACGTACACAGGCCAAATCAAAATGAATCGATCATATATTTGCTCAGTGAATAGGTGCGCATATATAGTTGGATCATAGTATACATAAATGGATGTTTATTGCTCACCTGCTGATATCACTGTTTTAATATAATTAATATAGTTCGTTCGCACGGGAAAACTGGTCGTTCAACTCTGTTGCGCAACATATTTGCGCTAAACTTCACCTGTGTTTCGATTGATGCGACGTCATAATTCTTTAAACTAAAACGTCACAATAATAGCACCGCGATCACAATGGAATTGACAGAACAGACAATGAGACAGCGAAAGTGAACTGATGATGATGATGATTACGGAGATTTAACGAGCGGTTTTCAGCGGAGCTGTTCTCCCACTCGGAAGTGAACTGTCGCTGACGGCCTATTTATACACACAGCTCAATTGTGACACGCGCAGTGCAGTGCACGGAGTTTGACAACACGGTCAACCGCCCGAGTGCATTGAAGTCGATTCTGCCGACAGCGACTTTGGGAAACGCTACAATAGTTTGATTTGTGATTTGTGAGTTGTTGGTTGGTTACGGGTAGTAATATTTCCACGTAGTTCTATTCCCATATGGGGATTTTAGTTTCGGAACTACCTGTGACACATACATGTAAATAAAAGATAGGTCACTGTACAACACATCTGCTGTATCGTAGAAAAACCCTGCTTTTGAAAAGCTAGATTCTATACAGATTCAAATGTGCAAACAGAATAGGTAACAATTGAAAGCGTGACCTAAGATGGAAATTACAATCTTGGGACAACTGTCCTGGTAGATGGAATACCATCACGGTTTAAATATTGTCAAACAAAATTATTTTTCAAAACGTTATCACATGTGGTTCTAAATTAAAAAAAAACAGTGTTATAACTCGCCAAGATGTAGAATATTCGTCTCTGTAATGGAACGTTCGCTATTTACACATGGACCCTCGCCTTTGGTAAAATAAACCTCGCCTTTGAACATGAAACCCTCGTCTTTGTACATGAAACCCTCGCCTTTGTACATGAAACCCTCGCCTTTGAACATGAAACCTCGCCATTTGAACATGAAACCTTCGTCTTTGTACACGAAACCCTCGCCTTTGTACATGAAACCTTCGTCTTTGTACACGAAACCCCGCCATTTGAACATATATAATTCGTATTTGTACACGAAACCCCGCCATTTGAACATATATAACATTCGTCTTTGTACACGAAACCTTCGTCTCTGTACATGCAAAATTCATCTGTGTACATGAAACATTCGTCTGTGTACATGAAACATTCGTCTGTTTACACGAAACATTCGTCTGTGTACATGAAACCCTCGTTTGTGTACATGAAACCTTCGTCTGAAACATTCGTCTGTGTACATGAAACTCTCGTCTGTGTACATAAAACATTCGTCTGTGTACATGAAACCCTCGTCTGTGTACATGAAACCCTCGTCTGTGTACATGAAACATTCGTCTGTCTACATGAAACCCTCGTCTGTGTACATGAAACCTTCGTCTTTCTACATGAAACCCTCGTCTGTGTACATGAAACCCTTGTCTGTGTACATGAAACATTCGTCTGTGTACACGAAACCCTCGTCTGTGTACATGAAACCTTCGTCTTTGTACACGAAACATTCGTCTTTGTACATGAAACCCTCGCCTTTGTACATAAAACCCTCGTCTGTGTACATGAAACCCTCGTCTGTGTACATGAAACATTCGTCTTTGTACATGAAACCCTCGTTTTTGTACATGAAACCCTCGTCTTTGTACATGACACCTCGTCTTTGTACATGAAACCCTCGTCTGTGTACATGAAACCTTCGTCTGTGTACATGAAACCCTCGTCTTTGTACATGAAACCCTCGTCTTTGTACATGGAACATTCGTCTGTGTACACGAAACCCTCGTCTTTGTACACGAAACCCTCGTCTGTGTACATGAAATCGTCGTCTTTGTACACGAAACCCTCGTCTGTGTACATGAAATCGTCGTCTTTGTACATGAAACCCGCGTCTTTGTACACGAAACCCTCGTCTGTGTACATGAAATCGTCGTCTTTGTACATGAAACCCTCGTCTTTGAACATGAAACCCTCGCCTTTGTACATGAAACCCTTGTCTTTGTACATGAAACCTTCGTCTTTGTACATGAAACCCTCGTCTTTGTACATGAAACCCTCGTCTTTGAACATGAAACCCTCGCCTTTGTACATGAAACCCTCGTCTGTGTACATGACACCCTCGTCTTTGTACATGAAACCCTCGTCTTTGTACCTGAAACCCTCGTCTTTGTACATGACACCCTCGTCTTTGTACATGAAACCCTCGTCTTTGTACATGAAACCCTCGTCTTTGTACATGAAACCCTCGTCTTTGTACATGAAACCTTCGTCTTTGTAATTAAACCCTCGTCTGTGTATATGAAACCTTCGACTTTGTACATGAAACCCTCGTCTTTGAACATGAAACCCTCGCCTTTGTACATGAAACCCTCGTCTGTGTACATGAAACCCTCGTCTGTGTACATGAAACCCTTGTCTTTGTACATGAAACCTTCGTCTTTGTACATGAAACCCTCGTCTTTGTACATGAAACCCGCGTCTTTGAACATGAAACCCTCGCCTTTGTACATGAAACCCTCGTCTTTGTACATGAAACCTTCGTCTTTGTACATAAAACCCTCGTCTTTGTACATGAAACCTTCGTCTTTGTACATAAAACCCTCGTCTTTGTACATGAAACATTCGTCTGTGTACATGACACCCTAGTCTTTGTACATGAAACCCTCGTCTTTGTACATGAAACCCTCGTCTTTGTACATGAAACCTTCGTCTTTGTACATGAAACCCTCACAACTTTCATGTAACCGTTTATATACAACGTGTCGACTGATGGATTGATCTTTTTAGCTATAGGAAATATATATGTTTTTTAAAAAGTATTTTTTATTGTACCAGTGAAAAGTGAGGACTTTCATTCAAATAGTTAAAGTGACCTTCATATCGGCAAATCTTTTTACTTTCCCGTTACACGAAATTAAAAACATCCTTTAAAAAAAAGAAAACATCAATTTATAGAAAATACTCATTCACGGTAACAAAGGACTGACCATTAGACTAATTAACAACGTCGTGTTATGCCGTACTGACATATCCTACCCCGGTCGTATCACTGAAGAATGGCTTCACTTCTCATTGTTCTTATCAAGTCCTAATCAAATTGTCAGATATCAATTAGTCAAAATATGACCCTTAGAAATATGTTTCAACTTCATTGTGTTTTTAGCAATTATCAATAACATATATGTGTAAAGGGGAATATCCTCTCGAATTTCGTTTCAATAAAAGAACTTCGATAGAACCCTCTCTTTAAGAATAATTTACGGGTAACGACTGTATGTTAAGACTCACACAAGGTCATAACTGTTACCCGTGCATACAATTTATAATATCATTTTCCTTGACTGATTCCCTTCATACCAATATTAATATCTGGTGTCCTTGATTTGAACACGAAATGATCACAGGTCACTCAGTTGAACTATTTGTTTCTTTTACGGCAGGTAATAACGTTTCTGAAAGTGGTAAATAAAATAAGACGGCCATTTTGATAATATGTCACACTGTAGTCAGATCATTGATAACACATATTAATATAATATCATAGACCTTTGAACACGTCTTTTATTCACGACACGCCAGTCTTAATACCAACAAATAATCTACAACAATCGGTGACCCGGCAAATAGCCATTGAATGATAAACGTCAACTGAAATTAAAGGCACTGTAGCACGTTTTGTTACGTTAAAGGATAAAACATCTCATTACACGACCCGATAAGCCGTATCCATAGCAAACGGTTAAAACGTACGACGCATGCATGGACACTTTTGTGGAACTCTTCAGTGTGAGAGGTAGATTTGCAGGTCTCGTGTGATTATGAGAGTTCAGACAGAAAGATGGTTAACCATTCCGTCATTGTACCATATTTAAACTATATTCTAAGTGTTTAGGTATAACTACAGATCACTTGAACTACCTTGGGGCGGCCATTTTAATGGGAAAGGTAAATGGACAATTCATGTACATTCGTTTTGGAAGTATTTTTATTTATTCAGTAAATTTAGTCATTGGTAACACTTATTTACCTTTTGTAAGAGCACCTATTCAAGTGAAAACGGCGTGCTACAGCGCCTTTAATCGTATTACCAGTGCACATGAATGAATGCAATACACGTTCAAGTGAACCATTGTATTATTATATCAAGGTTTGATATCGAACTTGATCAGACAGCAAACCTTCTTAAAATAGTTTAACCCATGATTCTCTTTGGAGGGGTTTTACCCATTTAAAATGGGCATGCCGGTATGTGTGTAACATTAAAGCAAGATTTTCTAAAGCAATGAAACAATCATGACTTTCATGGTACAATATACATAACAGTAACTATCATTATTACAATTAAACGCGTTAAATTTTATCATTAATGATTTGAATCAAGGTATGTAAATTTATTTTTTAAGAGGTAGTTTCTGTAAAACGAAATTAAATTTTTTTAAATATTGTTTTGATCATATACTTAAAGTTTACTTAAATAGGAATACTCATAATGAGGTTTGAATATACTTAAATAGTATTTGGATAACATAAAGAACGTAAAAAGTCCAAATGAAGAGGAAGATTATATAGAATGAAGAATAAGATAGAAAACTATGAAAATTATTTAAATCGGGTACCGATTCACCTGGCGAAAAAGTAAGTACATACTGTTTGTAATTTAACAATGAAGAAACTGTTTTTCGAAAAGCTTTGTGTCCAATCTTCTTAATTCATCTTCGAGAGCTTTCTAAGAGTGTCAGCGATCCATTGAGTCACAGGTTTAAATAACCCTGACTCAATGTCCATTGCAATTTCGGTATCGATATGATACCCGGTAAATACCCGTTGCGCTACTTACTATGCGTGGATGGAGAATATTTGGCACTATATATAGCTTGTCTATTGTTGTTTGGTTATATAAGGAAGTAGAGGATTGCCAAGTCTCTATCAGAGAGTTTTGGCTGCATCAACAGTTGACACAGAGTATTTGAAGATATCCAGCAGTGATTCACAGGAACGAAGGTAAGTGAAGTGCTGTCTTGCTGCAATACGTGTCTGAAAGATTTTTGACAGTGAACAAAAAGTGTTCAAACTTAGCATGTTTGTTATCTAAAATCTTGAGATTATGTTCATAATGTTCAAATTCATTAAATTTGAGAATTGTTTCGGAAAACGGCAAAGTAATGACTAGATGTTTTTACTGTAACGTCACTTCCCCATTGTCACCATTATGAAAGACAGGCCTAAAGGACAGAAAAAAATGAACATAGCTCGGTTATCTTTTAACTATTTTGTAAAATAACGTTATATCCAAAATCAGAAATTGTGTTCGTGTTGCAGAGTAGATTTTCTGTTTTCATGTCAAATTTCAGTTACATATTTTGAAAATTGAAACAACTAAATTTGTTTATGCTAGACTGAATTTACATGGGATCCTATGGGAAAACAGCGATTGATGCAATACTTTTGGCACGTCACTGTATGTTTAACTCAGCTTGAGCAATAGTACAACCCTTCTCATTACCTAATTTGAATTTTACAAACAGCTAGAAATATACGCATATACCATTTTTTTGAATAAAAATATTCTAAAATAAAGAGAATGATCTTTTATTCTGTTTGATTGAATTGTTAAATCACAAAATATGGACAGAAAGTCTCTTTATTTTAATTTACTATATAGTTTTACTGCTATGCACGTAGCATGTGAGTCTAACACTAAGACACTGAAAAAAAGGATTTATTCCGAAAATATCACCATTTTATCAAATATTGAAATGGGGCCGCTGTAAGCGTGTAAGTATCATATCTCATAAGTGTATCTTATACTTTAGTGGTGTCATACACTAACCACTCTTAAAGAGAAGGTTCTATCGGAATATCTGCCATTTTCTTTTTTTGCATTAAGTAAAATGAGACAAAACGATCCACTGCAACTGCAACTACTACTTCTACTACTACTACTACTACTACTACAGTAGAACTCGGATATAACGAACTCCAAGGGACCAGCGAATTTAGTTCGCTATATCCGGTGTTCGCTACTCACGGTTGGCAGCCATCTCGGATCATGTCCATCATATGTACAAAACTAAAACGTACATGTCTAATCACAAAATAACAAAGATAAATTGTACTGCACTTCACATCTTTATTCTTGTTTAATGAAAACTTAAGCTTCGCGATTCTCAATGATGCCACTGAGAGTAGATTTTGGAACATCAAAGTCCAAAGCGATGTTTTTCTTAGATTTTACACCCAAATCAACGGCCTCTATGATTCGAAGTTTAGTATAAAAAATGACAGCTTTACGTTTGCCCGCCATCTTGTGACAAGAAACGAGAGTGAACTGATATTTTGTGACCATGTCGGGTAATTAAAGACAATATTTCTTTACTTAACAGTTAAACTTTTATTACAATGTTGAAGATACCTCTGGTTGACTAAGCTGACACGGACTGAGTTTGCTCTAACAATAATGAGGAGCTTTGATTCACCACGGACAATGTTGATCTTACCACTAATTGACTAAAGCTGACACTTATTGTGTTCGCTATAAGTGATGTTAATTGACCCTCGGGGCATGAAATTCAGTTCCCTATATCCGATAATTCGCTATATCCGGGTTCGCTATACACGTATAATTTTAGTGATATTATATAAGGCTTTTGACGGGACCTAAAAATTGGTTCACTATATCCAAGTGTTCGCTATATCCGAGTTCCTTATATCCGTGTTCTACTGTACTACTACTACTACTACTACTACTACTACTACTACTACTACTACTACTACTACTACTACTACTACTACTACAACCACCACTACCACCACCACCACCACCACCACCACTACTACTACTACTACTACTACTACTACTACTACTACTACTACTACTACTACTACAACTACTACTTTTACTACTACTACTACTTCTACTACTACTACTACTACTACTTCTACTAGTACTACTACTACTACTACTTATAATCATATTATTACCTCTACTGATATAACTACCACTACTAATATAACTACTACTACAGGTACTACTAATATTTCTACCACTACTACTACTCAGAATAATATTATAACTACTATTTTTATAACTACTACTACTACTTTTATAACTACTACTACTACTACTACTACTACTACTACTACTGCTGCTGCTGCTACTTCTACTACTATTTCTTCTTCTACTACTACTGCTACTACTACTTCGAATGTTACTACTACTACTACTACTACTACTGTTACTACTACTTCTACTACTACTGCTGCTACTATTATTACTTATACTATTACTACTACTACTACTACTACTTATAATAATATTATTACTACTACTAATATTACTACCACTACTACTACTCAGAATAATATTATAACTACTATTTTTATAACTACTACTACTACTTTTATAACTACTACTACTACTACTACTGCTGCTGCAGCTGCTACTACTACTATTTCTTCTACTACTACTGCTACTACTACTTCTAATATTATTACTACTTCTACTACTACTGTTAATACAACTACTACTACTACTACTACTATTTCTTCTACTACTACTGCTACAACTACTTCTAATATTACTACTATTACTACTACTGTTACTACTACTTCTACTGCTGCTTCTATTATTACTTATACTATTACTACTGCTACTACTACTACTATACCTACTACTGTTACTACTACTATTACTACTACTATTACTACTACTACTATTACTACTACTATTAATATCACTACAATTAATAATTTGTCTTGTAAACAGCATTCGGCAGTTTCTAAAAGAGTTTATATTATTTTCATCGACAGATGGGCGTTGAAGAGCTTCACGATCCTCTGTCTAAGTGGGTAACAGCGACCCTAGATGAAACAGAACAGTATCAGCTCAAAGACGGCTCCTACCGGCTCGACATCGACACCAGCAAGGTCAGAATGTCCACTACGGATCAGAACTTCAAACAACTTACGGTCACCGGAAACGGAAGTCCATCTGGAGTGGTGTTCCAGTCCAAGTACGTCAACAAGACGGACACTGCCCAGGAGCACACGTTCATCATGCAAAGGACGACAGAGGCGACCGTCACCACGCGACTCAAACAGGGATTCACCCGGAACGGGACCGTCGGCATCAAGCTGGATGTTCCTGCTGAGGTCAGCAAAAAGACGGGTGGGTTCGGATCAGAGGTGGTGGTGGAGAGCGAGGATGAGAACACAGTGAAGCACTCCCTCACCTGGTCCATCAACTCCAAGATCAACGCGCCGAGGAAGAAGACGACCGTTGCGGAGCTGAGGATCACTGAAGAACGCTTCCACTGCGACTTCACTGCGACCACCACCCTGAAGGGCCGAGTGATTGCGAAACTTGTTGAGGTCAACTCTGGGGATTTGGTGAGAGTCCTCGAGGGAGATCTGGCCCGTGTTCTAAAAGATCTGAGGGAAAACAACATGTTCACGCCCAATGACAAAGAAGTTGGGATCAACCTTGACAACCGGAAGGTCACGTGGAGCGTTTCCGGTACCCTCAAGTTCCGGTTTGGCGTTTCCCAAGATGTTGAAGTGGACTACGAGAAGTAAACCAATACCTTCGAGTCAATCTGAAGAAGAAGAAGAAGAGGAGAAGAAGAAGAAGAAGAAGAAGACTTATTTAGTTATAGGCCATAGGCCCATAGAACATACATAAGATACAAAATTCATGCAAGTATGTACATAATAAATAGTACATCAATTATTGTTGAATGACTCTCGTAGTTGTAAAGCACGACAAAGGAGTTGTGTAACAGTATGTTTACATTTAGAAGATTTTGTATCAAATTGCCATGAAAAGCAAATATTAAACACCATATTGTAATAACTGGTTGATGTTTTTCGGAAACAATAAAAAGCAATTGTACTCGATGTTTCAATGTTTTTATTGTTCTCAGGACTGTCCTTTTCTTCCCTATTAGATGCTGAGTGAGCTTAAACAAAGCTCTGTAGTAAACCTTTGGTTAAAGGGGTAGGAGCACGTTTTTATTTTATTTTTTCAAATTTCTTATTTTTAATAATAGTTTATGTCATTTATATTTACTTTAGAGGGTAAAACGATGTTGCGTATAAATCAAAAATTGCATGGCGGCTATTTTATTGTGAACACATTTTATTATTTCGAATGACAAAAAAACTATTCCCCTGGCTTTAAGGAACCATGTACACTCATTTTTAACTTTTTTTTCCAAAGAAAGAAGGATGTTTTACTATTGGTGACATTATTTTTCAAAAACATGTCATTGACTTTATCGGCGAAAAAACGTGCTACTGCCCCTTTAAAGGTGTGTTTGAAATACTGGATACCAGAATTGTTATAAGCAGCAAACATAGAAGATGTAGAATGGTGAACTGCTCAGAATATGCTGGGCTTTTCTATTTCTATTTCTCTAATTCTTAAAGGTACATCCATTGTGTTGTTTGGGGTCAAATATGCCAAACGTTATAAATGGTCTTACTTTATCGAGAAGTACCAACTGTTACCGAAAACTACCATGTTGATGATACTCGACTAAGTATATTGACGCTATGAAGGTAAAAGTATCGATTTCTGATCGAAAACCGGCCAATGCACCGCGTGTGGCGCGCGCCAATGAGTCAAACGTATTTTTTTACTCTTACATGTATTTAAACCACACAAAATAACAAATTTGGGTTTATAATGTTTAATAGGTCATATAACAATTGTGCATGTATATAGGACGTGCACTTTCGGTTTCTGCACATGCATAATAATGTTACACGATTTTAATTGGAATCAAGTAATTATGATATATATTTGGCGATTTGGGATGAAAATACAAACTAAGTGCATTTGTTTGTATTGTAGACATCACATATGGTGTGTTGGAACGTATTAAAGCCAAATACAATTTTATGAAACACAATGGATGTACCTTTAATTTAAAGCGATATTTAAAAAGAGATATTAATTTACATCAGCACATACATTAATATTAATATAGATAATAGATGATATTAATTCCACGGATAGTGCATTGAGTTATAATATCAGGGTATACCTGTAAGGACAATGTACATGTACATGGCCTCAAATCAAAATCTAATTTAGAGTTGATTTTATTGAGTCTATTTATTGCAATCATTTTAATTTAGTACATTAAAGGCACCATAGTACGCCGTTCTTACTGAAATCAAGCATTAACACAAACAATGGTAAACCGTCACCCCCCTCCCCCAAAAAGAAACGTCGTGTGGGTCAAACTATTGTAAGAAGATAAGCTGTCGAATTCGATATCCAACCTTGATATAATAATACAATGTTTCATTAACGGTATAATTGATTCATTCATTTTTGCACTGATGACATATCTCATATGATTAAAGACACTGTAGCACGCGGTTCTTATTGAAATGCAATGCTCTCACAAAAATGAAAATACACTGTCGGCCAAAAGAAACGCCTACAAGATATCTTATCAGATATCGTAAAAAGTATAATGAACAGACTAGCAATATTATAGCATAATGAAGTTGCACCATTTCTGCATAATATATATTTGAATTTAAGAAGTTCATGTCACCAAAGAATGTTGATTGTTGAAATGATAAAACAATAATTGTTCAGTTTTCGATCAGTGCATGGTCAGAAAAACTTTTTAAAAAGATTTTCATACAACCACGAGCAACAATACAGGCACGCATTCGCATTAAAGTGGTAATGATGCTACAGATGTACGTGGTTACGATGCGCAAGTGAATCAACCGAACAAAAACCGTCTTCTTCGGGCGTGGTTTTCATGGATGTTATTGACTCAAATCACATATTTTCATGATTTCTACTGACTTTCATATTAGTTATGGCTTCAGTATAACCACCGTTAATTATATTTCAGAAATTATTGCATCTTTCATTTTTAAAGAAAATCAAGTAGGCGTTCTATTGGCAGACAGTGTACATGTTTCCAATGGCTAAATAATACTCCTGAATCAGTAACTTCGGTTAAGTCATGCGAGTCTATTTCCAATTTTAAAGTGGCCACATTTAAAATGGCCGCTCGAAGGTACTTTAAGTGATCAGACTGATGTAGCGATACCTAAACACTCAGAGTAGAGTTTTAATTACGGTCCATGATGGAATGGTCGGCCATCTTGCTGTCTGAACTTCCAAATCGCATGAGGCCTACAAATCTACAAATCTACAAATCTCTCACACTGAAGAGTTCCAAAGCTTTGTCGCTTTATAGGTAGCACCATTTTCTTCCAATAGGAATAACCATTTTTTTTGGACACCGCTTATCGGTCTGAAGTGAGATGTTTTACCCTCACACGTAACATTATATGGTATAAATTTCTAATAATAAATGGTAAATTTAAGAAAATATAATATGCAAAAATGGTGCTACAGTGCTTTTAAAGGAATAGTCAATCTGAACATGTATATTTCGTAGACAACTCTACATTACCGAGATATGTCTTTATATTTCAAAAGACAAACAGGTCAACATCAAATATGTCAATTAGAGTGTTTCCCCTATTTTGACAGATTGATAGACTCACCTCATCATTTATTATAAGGATAACCCATGATACCGAGGATATGGTAACGTTGTGGACCCTGATAGGAAGGAAAAACCTGAGGATGTTAAGTATCCGAGGGTTTTTCCTGACTATCAGGGTCTACAACGTTACCATATCCGAGGTAGAATGGGTTATCTATATTATCAACCGTTTTTAAGTGTAAAACAGGCTTTTTACTTGTTATCGCGTTATATTGAGGATCTTGCGGATCCCTGGCGTTATATTGAGGATCCCTCGGTGATGTCAGCCTGTTAACAGCTGCGCTATATGAGTTTCTTGTGTACCGTCTGTTCGTGTCTGTCGCAATAGCGCAGTAGTCAAGGCGTTGACTCACTAACTACAGTTGATGGTGGATACGGGTTCGAGACGCACTTTCTGCAAAACATTTGATGTACATATTCTATCGTAAATTTAAGAAATTTTTCAAAATTAGTCTAAGTTAGTTTCTTCAGATCTTTACTTTCAAACAAATAAATCAGGGTTTACAATCATTATAATTCCTTCTAACAGGGTTCACAACTGTCTGTGTAAACCCTCCTGGAGGGAATTACAAGGTTGTGAGTCCCTCGTACCGGGTGATACCGTTTAGAAAGTCATTTCAAGTATCACGTTATATGGCTGGTAGGTTGATAAATAAGTATATAATTAAAACACACACACACATGGCATTTAAACATGTAATGAGCCACTCTTATTACATTTACAGAAGGCCTAGAAAAAAATACGTTCAATGTAAACGAAGTATTAATATTACATACAAATACACAGCCCTATAAACTGGGAAAGTAGAAGAAACATTAACTACGAGAATTATTCGGAACATAACTTTATTGATAAAGTGTTTATTGTATCTGTGTTCATTTCTTTTGATTCGATATTATGGATAACCGTCCCGTAAAGACATACATGTAGTGGATATATGAGTGTCTGGCATAATATGTGTTGAATATTAGTATTTTACGAGCGAGAACGAGTGTCGTAAACATAGTACATGTATGCCATGGAGACGAAAATAATAAAGTCATGAAATTAATGAAAATACGCTAAAATCCACGTTCAACCATAGGAGCGCGACCAAACGTCACCGCATGTAGAACTCACGACATAGACAAAACGTGACGTCATAACATGTCACCATAACAAAGTTATATCGGGCATCGTATGAACAGTATGAAGTCCGATATAATTGCCCGCGTAGTTAAAAAATAGAGATTATTACCCATACATTTGTATGTTTGAGAATAACCGAGTTAGTATTATTATGAGCACATGTGCACATATCATGTTTGCCTATGTTTTACCGCCACCTCTCGTCTGTGACGTAATGAAACGATTGTTCGTGACGTCAATGTAGCTTGAGAAGTGAGCATTTCCTCACTAATTTAAATCAAAAGGAATAGAGTTGGTAATACGGAATGTATTACACTCGAAAGTGTACCATATGACTTATGCGAAACTCGCGCAAATTTATGTATAAGCCTCGCTTTCGCTCGGGCAATACAAAAATTGACACTCATTTCGTAAAAGTCATATGACACACTTTGTCGATTAATAATCACTATGTATGATATTGTAGCGGGGTGTAATATTTACGAATATCATTTTGCTTGACTGGTCCCCTTCATACTCCTCCAGAAGATTATTATAACGCTAGCTGTACCACTTTCAATATCTGGTGTACTTGATTTGAACATAATATGACCACGGCGTACTCAGTTGAGCATTTATTGATTTGTATCAGCGACAGGTAATAACATTTCTGAACTGAAATAAACGGCTACGTTATAATATTCCATACTATAGTCAGATAACATCAATATAATTCAAAAACCTTTGAACAAGTCTTTTATTCAAGCTATGTCAATCTAATATCATCCAATAATCTACAACAATCAGTGACCCAGCAAATAGGCGGTGTTATTAGGGGAGGGGGTTACGTTATTGGAAATGGGCATACATATATGCGTGTACCATCAAAGCAAGACTTTCTAAAGCGATGATAACAAACTAAAGGTATTCAAGTAAATGATAGCGAACTATAGCCATAATGGAAGATACGCAATAATTGCAAACGTCAATATTCCAAATAAATTCGTTTCCTAGTTTATATTATTTGGATCAAGTATATATTTCTGCAGAGGTAATTCAAATTTATGTTATCTTCTATTCATTTGAACATAATTTTATATTTATTTGGTTTCCTAAATTGGAATAGTAGGGTGGATATTCTATTCATGTCAGCTTATGGAGTAACTACTGATCAGCCTAAAGTGAAGAGGGTGAATAGCCTAAAGAACGTGAATAGCCCATTGAAAATAGTTCAATGAAAACTAGTCTTAATATTTTTCAAACAGTTCTAAATTGCAAACACCGTGAACAAATATCATTGATAAAGTCGTGTGTGAATGTTTGTATTTTCATCACTGTAAAATATACAGGGACGGACAGTGAAAGTCAAGCGAAGAGGTTTGACGATATTCACGGTATGATACATCGCACGGTATCTCTAAACGATATGATACATAGCACGATATCTCAGAACGATATGATACATAGCACGATATCTCTGAACGATATGATACATAGCACGATATCTCTGAACGATATGATACATAACACGATATCACTGAACGATATGATACATAGCACGATATCTCTGAACGATATGATACATAACACGATATCACTGAACGATATGATACAAAGCACGATATCTCAGAACGATATGATTCCATTAGAGATATATCGCAATATGATTTCTTACATCTAATTAGAGGATATTACGTTTATGTCATACTATGTTTGCGACACGAGTGCCTGAATATCAGTATTTCCCGAGCGAGAGCGAGGGATATACCGATATTCAGGCACGAGTGTCGTAAATATAGTATGACATATACGAATATAATATTCTATTTAAAACCGAAGTCATGAAATTATACGCTAAAATCATTGTTCAACCATAAGCTGGCGACCCGCCGCATTTAGAACGCAACGTCAAACGATTTCTCACCCACCGGTGACCAGGGTAAGAAACAAAGAACGCACTCCTGTTTTGTCTCCAATGAACATGATTAAACACCTGGTATCGGGAAAGCTTGTTGCACATAAGGCACAATCTTTCGGTACGATTTGTTAAACTTGGAGTGATCAACTTCAGTTGTACCGGGAGAGGTGAGATGATTTGGTGTTTAACGCCGCTTTCAAGAGTATTTTTACGTCTGCTAGTATTATCGCACGGAGAACGCCCGCAACGCCATGGTGGTGAAACCTGCCAGCATCGGCTGGAACGAGCGAACCATTGGTGGTACTACGCTGAAATTCTGTGTAACATTGCACCCAAACATTACTGCGTGTAGAACAGTTCTCTTCTGCAGACAGGATTCGAGCCCCGGACGTATTGATTCGAAGCCAAACGCGTTAACCACTGCGCTATCCCACCCCTGTACTGTGAGAAAATCCTAGTTATTACTCAACCGTGGTGAGATCACTCATTAGATAACAATGAGTTGGTTACACACATGTGCGATACCACCGCGTGCGGCCGTATCGTCATAATCGGCGCGTGACGTCTTAGTCGTTTGGTTGACGTCACAATGTTAGCCGCTCGACTTGCAAGTGAGCGTCATTAACAACGATGTTCTTGCACTTCGGCGCTATTTACTTCATTGAGTAATAAATAAAGTACTAAACGATGTCGCGTTTGATAACATGTTTATGAAACTCGTGAATGGCATCGGTATTTAACTCGCTTTCGCGCGTTAAAATACCAAACCATTCACTTGTTTAATAAACATGTTATCAAACGGGACATCGTTTAGTATTCTATATTTATATCGATTAAAAACTAAATCCCATACAATCAATATATTTACTTCAAGTTGATACTGCAATTTGTAACAACAAATCATACTTTTGGAAAGAGCCTTATTATTAATTCCACTTCGAAATATTTCTGGAAAATTCTCAGCGGTCCATTGCAGCGCGGACTTGAATACACCAGGGACTCTCTCCTTGAATACACTAGAGACTCTCTCATTGAATACACGTACGTGGTTTCGGTATCGGTCTGTAACCCGGTAAATACCCGTTGTGCCAGGAGGGGTAAGCAATATGAATTATCTGTACCGGTGATTGGTTACAACGATTATTGTCTGTGGAGACCGATAGCCAATGGGAGTTGTGTATACTGGTCCCGAATAACACATACGAATCTGACCAATATGATTGAATGAATTGAAATATTTTATGATTCATAACAGCTGCAGACTTTTGAAAGCGTTGGTATTCCCGATCTTTTCTCAAATGTTAGTTGTTATGAAGGAATGGAGAACATTTGGCACTATATTTAACCTGTCTAACGATTATTGTCTGTGGAGACCGATAGCCAATGGGAGTTGTATGTGCTTGTCCCGAATATATCATAAGAATCGTCTGACCAATATGATTGAATGAATTAAAATATTTTATGATTCATAATAGCTGCAGACTTTTGAAAGCGCTGGTATTCCCGATCTTTTCTCAAATGTTACTCATTATACATGAATTGATAACATTTGGCACTATATTTAACCTGTCTATTGTTGTACTGGTTATATAACAAACGGAGGACTGCAGAGGCTCTATCAGAAGTGATTCTTCAGTTGACGACTAAGGAATTGAGGTATTGGAGTAAAACAGTCATGGACAAGAAAGAAGGGTATGTTAAGTTTATTTTGTTCTTCTTTACATGTTTTAGATCATAGATTCATTTATTGTTTCATTGTAACTAGCTAGGTTTAGGCTATATTTCAGCTTTTCGCATTGATAAAAATTCTTTACCTCAAATATAAACAAGATTTTAAGTCAAAGAAAAAATAGAAAATCACAATAAATCTTGTTCTTGATTTTGGGCAACATACATATAAATATATTGTGAGGGTTATAGTTGTGTCCAGTTCTTAGTTTATTAATTGTTTGTTAATTACAAAAAGTGTGTACTTAGTCGAATTTACCCTTTAACAGAATAAACGAACCATGATGAATGTTCTAGATTAGGTTATTTGGTAGCAAAAAAACTCATTAGAATCATATTAACGCAGTGCTAAATTGCATCATTTTTCTACATAGATTATTCTGTTATTTTATGCTTTATATTGAAAAGAGACAATAATCAATGTATACGAATTTACACTACATTCAACTAAACTAAATCCTTTGCTGTATAAATTAGTCTGTTATTTTATGCTTTACGTTAGATAAATTCTATTATTTTCAAAAATAAATTGTCCCGTTTTTTTATCATTGTCTCTTTTCAATATTAAGCATAAAATAACAGAATAATTTATGTAGAAAAATGATACAATTTAGCACTGCGTTAATATTTTATCCATCGTTTTTTCTTCAGGAAGTCGTCCGTTGTTGACCTTGACCTTCCAATTACAACTTGGGCTAAATACCACCTTGAAATAACTGATGAGCAACTGATTTCCGGTGATGTCCGACTGGAGATCGATGCGTCCAAACTTCGACAAATAACAAAGGATTTGAAATGCCCTGACAAGGAAGATAAAACGTCATCTACGGTGACCTTCAACTCGACTTACCGGAACAACACCAAGGCACCACAGGAGCACGTGTTCATCATGGAGAGGTACACGGAGGCTGCAGCCACTACCAGTCTTACTCAGGGCTTCACCAGAAACGGCTCTGTTGGCATTAAGGTGGCAGTTCCAGAGTCGGTCCGTGAAGTTATTGGGGATTTCGGCAGCGAGGTGACCATCTCCAGCGATGAAGAGAACATCGTTAAACACTCCCTGAAGTGGGCCATCAAGTCCAAAGTTAACGTTCCCAAACAAACGAAGGCGGTCGCAAAGCTGATCATCACAGAACAAAAATCTGAATTTGATTTTTCGGCCTCTGTGATCTTGAAGGGAAAGATCCTTGCCAAGGCCTTCGATACCAAGACCGGAAGAGGTTGGCAAACGGAGGGAAACATATCCAACATTCTTGGTGAGAAGACGTTTAATGGTAACTTCAAACCTGGCCCTGGTGTGGTCGTTGATATGGAGGATAAGAGGATCGTCACTTGGAAGGTGGCCGGCTCACTGAACTTCCGGTTTGGAATCTCACAGGATTTCCAAGTTGATCATGAATAGGCCACCACTGGAGCCGGAGGTGTCTCTCTTATCGTCAGGTGCCTGCTCAGTAAAAAATATCGAGGTAGAACATTTCACTTCATAGTGTCAATGCGTTTATAAAAATGTACGAAGATTTCAGAAAGAGTATGAATAAAATGATAAAGTTTTCTTTTGTTTTTACTCTCGGTACTTCTAAGCACATTGCGGGAGGCGGGATAGCGCAGTGGTTAGCGCGTTCGGTTTCGGATCAAGAGGTCCGTGGTTCGAATCCCGCCAGGGCAACTTTGTCTGCAGTGTTGAACTGTTCTACACGCAGTAAGGTTTAGATGCAATGCTACATTGAATTTCAGCGCAGTACCACCCATGGTTTGCTAGTTCCAGCCGTTGCTCGAAAGGTTTCACCGCAATGCATAGCATAGCAGTCTTGATATAAGTGAAATACTCTTGAAAGCGGCGTTAAACTCAACCTCACTTCACCTCTAAGCACATTGCATCATGCACAGGGGTGCGTATCGCTCGTAAATATCGTTAGATAAACATGTACAGATACAGCAAGCCCAGATCATATAGATTGTTACAGCATATGTATTTCTAATGCTATTTCTAAGCGATATATACACGCCTCTGAGGACCAAGAAGCGGCTTCAGAGGTGGTGTGATTTTGGGGTTAATGTAGCTTCAAGAGTAGTTCACTTTTGTCACGGCTGCTAGAATCATTCCATGGAGAAAGCCTGCAACACGTCAGTGGTTATGTAATGCGGTTAACTTTTCGAGCGTCGGCTGGACCTAGAGAACCCAAACCTTACTGCATGTAAAACAGTTTTCACAGCAGATAGTTTACCAAGATCCTGGCGGGACCGAATTAGAAGTTCTTCGCTGAATATAAAGATTGCTTAGCCAATACAACTGCAACTTCCAATGCAAGGCAAATCTCTTGCCAGTCTCCACGAAAATGTAAATAAGTGTTACCAATTGCTAGATAATACTCCTGAATCAATAACAACAGTTCTAAAACGAAATCACATTGTCTGGTTAGCCCAACTTCCCAATGCAAGGCATAACTCTTGCCAGTCTCCACTACTGGATGATTTATGCCTTGCAGTATTTCCTTAAGAAATCTGTGTTTAGAAATCCAGGCCCGCTATGCATTTCTAGTGCAGCGATTCGCTATCTTGACACAACAAAGCGAGGGAAATACCGCAGGGGTTAAATCAGCCAGTAATGCTGACTGGCAAGAGTTATGCCTTGCGTTTGGAAGTTGATACACCTGTCGAAATTATCAAGTCTTTTAAAATAACATACCTTCGTTGATCCGCCTTTTACGACTCATGTCCAGAAGATTGAATGTAAGTTTTATATGAGTAAAAGCAAGATGCTTAGAAAACTATGAGAAATAGTTTTATGGATTTACAATTTCTTTGTGGCAGCAACGTTTCGGTGTAGATGCTAACACCGTTATCAAACAAATTATGTCACTTGTTTATTAAAATGTTTTCAACATCCTCACCGAAATATCGCGTTAATGCAATAAAGAAGTTGTACATCCATAGAACTCGTTTCTCCGTCATCTTACTAAACTCTTATTGCATCTAAAAAAAGAAACAACTTCTATTGCGTCCTTTCATCCGCTGAAGGGTTAGTGAAATACTCAAGTTTTTAGCAAATTAGAACACGTTCACCGTACAGGAGGACATTATAAGTAATTATTCGCCCGTGTAATATTTATACGGCAATATAAGATACCTATGGCAATAAGACACAGGCGGTCAATGGGACCGACAGCGTGCTTTATGAGACAATAAAACATGCTCGTGATTTTAGCTGACAGTTAGAGCGTCGCTTAGCAAATGACGTCACATTTTACGTCACTTTGATTGTTCAATGGTAGAGAATGTGTTCTACGACGGGAGGCATTAATATTTTCAAAATATAGTTTATACAAAAAGCATAATATCTCAAGAGTTTTTATAGAAAAGCGAGTAACTATTTAAGGGCATCTCATATAAGAAGACTCGCTGTTGTGCTTTATCGTAGAATAAAACATAGCAGAGAGCATAAAACACTCAGGGCTGCGCCCTTCGTGTTTTATGCTCCCTGCTATGTTTTATTCAACGATAAAGCACGCCAACTCGTCTTCTATTTCTTAAATATTAAACTAGTGTAATACTGCCGCACGTATATATGACGTCACAATAGTTTGCGGTTATGACGTCACAATGGGAGTAACATCGTCACAACGTGATTCAAAGTTCCAGAGTCATGTCGGCTATCTCGCTGGTTTATAGGTGGGCGAGTTATAAACAGAATACTAAACTTCCTTCTATTAAATTTTTTTTTTTTATTAAACTCGTGAATGATTTGTTATCAAACTCGCTTTCGCTCGTTTCATACAAAAACATTGACTCGTTTAATTAAATAAAAATGGTATAAAATAGAAGGTGGTTTAGTATCCTCTATACCTCCTCCTGTACATACGATGAACAAGTGCGGCAAGAGGTTTCAATGTTACTGTATTTTGTATTTATCACATTGCTTGCTGGTCGGTAGGAAACAACGAGACAGCAGAGTGCATCAGGGCCGTGTTCAAGAGAGGTTTCAAAGTAATCGCTCAATTAGCGATTACTTTTAAACTTCTCTTGAACGCGATTGCTCAATTTAGCGCTACGTAGCAAAGCAAGCGAACTTTGAGGTTTTGCACCGTGTCGGTCAGGAGAGAATGAGCGCTACTTGAGCGCTACTTGAGCGCTACACGTTGTATGTTCATAAACTATGACTTTTAATATAATGTTCTATTCTTAGATCGTCTCTCATAAATCGCTGAGCGATTGATTGTGTACGTTTTAAATATTTTTACTGTTTATACTTGTATTTGTAAATATATATGTATGTAAACAAGTGAGACGGAAATAAACTTTTTGATTGATACATTGAGCAATCAATGAGCGATTATAAGCGCTCGCTGTTATGGAACGGAGCCCTGGTTTATCTCCATTAGGCCTAAAAAAAGAAAGAATTTGTTTCTGGTTTTCCTCCCACAACAGTTTCAAACCCACGCCTCAGGTCTTTTTTTTCTAGGTTTTAACAAAAGTAAGGGACAGATAACTGAAAATGTTACTCGTTTCTGTTTAGATGAAGTGCAGGGGTGATATTATTGACGATTTGGAATAGTAACACCAATTTAAGAGGGTTTGTGTGTTATTTATATGAATAATTTCGTAAATTTTGTTTTTTTCCGGTGAGAAGTTTGTATAAAATGGAAAATATCTCTTCAATCGAAAAAAAAAATGTCGTAAAGAAAAATCTCGTCAACGCATCATTTTTGTCAGCCTGTAAAGACCAGAAACATTTTAAAAATATTTGTTGGGCCTGTACTGTACAGTACCGTAAATCGGAATAAAGAGAACAGCTGATCAAACAATGAAAATCGTCTTCCACAGAGCGGGAGTCACAAAACTAAGTCTTGCTAGGTTTTGTTTTGAAGGAGTATATTGATCGAAAGGTTGATGTCCTCATGTAATTTTTCGTGATAGAATTTGTAATTTAAATCCAAAACACGTATTCAACATAATTAATTCACATTAGTATATACTCGGAGTAATCAAACTCATATAAGTTGAAGTATATTATATTAGATTTACATGACACGACATGAAAAACTACATTTGACTGATTCGACTGAAATTATTTTCACTTATGATACCAACTGTGTTTTAAAGGATAGATGAAATAACATATGGTCAAAATCGGATTCATCAAAATGGGATGTCAATTTGACAATTGCTCGATTTTAAATTTCTGAAATCGGTCCATAAATTACTTAAATACGGCTTTTTAAAAAACCGCCTTATTTAGCCCCGGCGACCAGAATGAAAGTATGCGGGGGTGTGGCCCCTGAAGGGATGACTTCTGTGACGTATCAGGAGGAATCTGATTTTCGGCGATAGACATAATTCAACGTAATTTCGCAACATTTTGATTGTTAATTTCACAAAGAAATCTTCAATAAACCAACTTAAATTTCCCATATATCGAATGTTTAGATAGCCAACTAGGTAATTCCGCAGATGACAATTACACAATTATTACATAAACATGTCTTTTTGGCGATGTAATACACCTCATAAATTCATTTAGAGGCAGTGATAATCATCATTAATTAATTAACGAGACTTGGCGGAGTACCTTTCTAGACGGCCCCGCCTGTCGCTTATCACAGTCACGGTGAGCATTTACAAAATGAATGATTCAACTGATTGCGCTAGTGTTAAAATGGGTGAATTAAGATCGTTTTAATTATCAATTGCAAGTGTATATTGTCTCGATTTTATGCTCAATTGATTCCGATGTACAATATACGTAGAGGTAATCATCTGTAATTAATTAGAAAATGCATTTCATCAGATCTTTAAAACAATGTTTATATTTAGTCATCATACTACTAAAACGAAATTATTATATATTATATTATATATTATTATTATAATTTCAATGGAACTCAATTGTAAATCATATAATATAATATAGTAGAAAATGAATATAATTTTCTTCTTGTTTGTCCCAGCTACTACATGTATACAACATCTACTTAACGAGAATCACGTCCCTCCAAATAAATACAAAAAATACATTATTACTGAACGCTTCGAACATCTAAGAACTTACCATGTATATTTTTCATGCATTTGCACATTGAACAAGAGTTGAATTTTAAATGTATGTAATGCGTTTCATGTAGGGCTGAGGCCCCTTCAGTGTCATAATAACGATCGACATGAACTGGTGATTTTATTATAGTTTTTATATTATTTTATGGTATGAAGTATTTCTTTTGTTTAGCAACGTATTATAAAGATATCCCTTGGGTATTAGATGTACAGTGGTGTAGTGGTTAGCGTGCTGGCTTCTCACGCCAGAGACCCGGGTTCGAATCCCGGTGGAGACACCAAAAAATTGTGACCTGAGTCTCATGCAAGACACTTCATCCACATTGCACTCAGTCAACCCAGCTGTTTAAATGGGTACCTGAACACGGGAAGTACGGACCTACATTTGTATATGGTCGCGCGGAGCGCTTAGAAGCAGCACCGAAAGTACAATTTCCTTCAGGGTAATAATATGTGTAGCGCCTTGAGCAAGCATTCAATGCATGGAAAAGTTCGCGATATAAATATCCACTATTATTATTATTATTACACAAACACGTATAAACGTACTTTACAAGACCATGCAATGCTTCATTGTTCAAGCGCAACGCACGTTAAACCATGGTTACCGAGCTGCGGAGGCTCATAGGTTTCATGTTATATGCACTGAATATAACGGGTTTTCTCCCAGCAATTATTAACGGCGTTGTAATTAGATTGAAATATTCTTAAATTCGGCTATAACCCCGATCAACCATGGTTAGCGAGCTACAACGAAGGTTATATATGTTTCAATCAACTTTATAACGGCACTGAATAGGCAGGTCTATAGTACATGGAATATTAATACATTGCATACACTTAAAAAATACAACGTTTGTTCTATGTATAAATGCATAAAATATATACATGGACAGATCTTTAAGTTCTTGGATGTTCGACGTGTAATAATGTAGATTTAAATTTATTTGGATGGACATGATATTTGTTTTTGATATATTTACTTCGGATTGTATAGTAGATGGGACACATGAGAAGAGAATGGCATTCATCTTCTACTGCATGTTGGTTAAAAATTTACAAATTCTTAGTTCACTAGGTATAATAACATATCTGCTTTTCTCAAATTAAACATCATGCGATGAATATCTTAAACTTGCTAAACTTATAGGTTTCATGTAAACTTATACCTAATTGAGGCTTTCTTAATTATTAACGTCGACGTAATAAGAATGAAATGTTCTTAAATGTGGCTATAATCCCGATCACCTCACCACCCTTTAACTATGTACAAAGGCTATCGATCTACCCGACATACCCGGTTATCTGCTTCAATAGGTCATTCACATTGGATATCAAATGACGTGTAGCTATAAATAGATAGTTACACGTGGCGGGTGGTAGGAGGCACTTAAATATAACTCTTAGCCGTAATTATCATAATTAATATTCATTACTGGGCATTTCAGAAAAAGTCTATTTATACGATTATGACACCTGGGCAAATTTTGTGCAAATATAACCCTTACTTTTGCATATTTCCCTGACGTTACAAACTTTTAACTTCTAGAAATTTCAGGTAATGTTTATTTATACAATGATGATGCTCATACTGACCGATGTTGTCCGTATTTTAAGATGTCCATTTACCTATAAATATGGTTTCGAGTTGTGCGATTTCATTCCATCTGAAAAAGAAGGAGAGAAATTGTTAAAGAAAGTTTGCATCGATTCAAAACTGCAGGTAAGAGATTTTGTACATTGTTTTTGTCTATGATAACTTTTGATATAAGTTGACTTTCAGATTTCAGATTTTTAATGATCATAATCTAGTCTTTCATGAAATGTCACTTTTTAAACAAATTACGTCAAACTCTTGTGTGACTGTGTATTTGGTCTTTGAATCGAAAAGTGTAAACGTGTAAATTTCTAATATACGGTTAAAGAAACTTCTCTTTCACTCGTCCACTGATCAATTGTATGCTTTAGAATATCTTTGATGAGAAAAATGTTTATTTAAATCTCACTTTATTGGGACCTTTCACTATAATCCCTAAATTCGTAAAGTTTCTACAGTTATATTATTATGTGGATATGAATATTTAAATGTCACTGGTCAATGACGTATTGACCAATTCCGCCCCACTCCCCTTAACATGAGTTAAGAACGAGATGGATCCGGATGTATTGCTAGTACTTAACAAAAACTTAAAGAGGAAGTAGCAATTTTGTTTTCATTGCAATCCGTCTCATACAGACGATAGCATAACTTGAAATAATTTACTTTCTGGGACAAAAGTTTGCAATGTTTATAAAAAAAAATTAACCAGTGTCTTCTTCTTCTGCAGAATGGGCGTGGTAAACTTAGACTCGATTATCCGGAAGTGGGTGGAACGCTGGAACGACCTGGATGAAAACGAGGATATCGACATTGACTGGACCAGAGTGCACTTCTCAACCGGAAGTAGCGACGCATTTCCGGTTCAGCAACAACAACAACAAAGGCGAAATAGACGACAGGCTGGCAACGGAAACGGAAGTCCGAGGTCACAGATAGTATTTTCGTCTGACTACGTCAACAACACGAGTGAGATGCAGACTCACACCTTTAAGATAGAGCGCACGACGGAGGCTATTGTGAAAACAAAACTCAGCAAGGGTTTCGCCCGTAACGGAAATGTCGGCATCAAGATCGACGTACCGGACCAGATAAGCAATGCCACTAGCAGCTTCGGAAACGACGTTGAAATCTCGCACCAGGACGAGAACACCGTCAAGCACGCCGTCACGTGGTCTCTAGACTCGACCGTCAATGCCAAGCCTCGTTCTCGCACCACAGCACAGATGTCCATCAGGGAAACTCAGTACGAGTTCACCTTCGAGGCAGAGATCAACATCAGGGGCACCGTGATCGTCCGACTGAGCGACGGGAGGGTCGTCCAGGGTAAGATCGCCAGCATCATGTCGGACGCAGATGAAGAAGAGTGGTACACCAACGGGGGAATGGTCACCGTAAAAGGGTCAAAGGTCACCTGGAGCGTGGCGGGAGCTCTCCTCTTCAAGTTCGGCGTGTCGCAGGATACGTCCGTGTCCAGCTCGCCTCTTTAGCGTACTCTGGGGAACAAGACTGAGGTTGACTTCGTCTGACCTATAAATGGTTAATGATGAACAATAATTTGGAAATTGTCGCACATGCGTGGACAATAGCAACTCGCTCGGCCGATCAGTGTTGCGCAATCCAATCTAAGACTTTTTTGTAGCGCAACCTGACGAGGAAACCAGTCTTCCAACGCCTCTACCGATGAATGGACTGCATTGCCAAACCGTAGTCCGACTATCTGGCGTTCACCTTACTCGCTTTGTTAACAATTGTTATCAATCGTTATTGATTAAAACAGGCGAACTCAGCCTTACCTTCACAAAACCCTTTGAACTTAGGTCATTGCAGGTCGCAATGTTATGAACTAATATACCCTTTATCTAGGAGAATCATTGGAACGAGTTTTAATACTCTTTGACTGAAATACTGGAACATACGGAATTTATAAGTCATATGTTAAGACGGATGCTGATGTAGCAGAAATAGATGAATATAAAAACATAATCATAATTTTATGTTATACTGATCACAAATGTGCATGCACAGCGGATTTGTTTAATACTTTTATGTCTTGTTAAATATTTTGTATTTACCATGCAAATCTAATTTTGTTTGTTTCACTGAATAAATTATGTCATCATATCACATGTTTTGATGTCTAAGCGTCACCTGTTTGTACCACAACTGTCAGTTTTCAGACGAAACGTGATTGGTTGAATGATTCACAAATCCACTATTGATATTCCGTTTCAAAAGAGAAATTTTGACAAAGGGAAATTTTAATGTGGTATCGGTAATCCAAGAAAGGTGCAGAACATGCTGACCTTGCAATTAGAATTCTTAATAAAAACAGACAAAAGAAGAAAAGTTTTGATATTTGATAATCCTAGTTTGAAAATCTGAACAAATTTGTTTGAACATTTAGTTACATTTTTATCATTGCATTTGCGCCCATTTGAATATATATGATAATTGGGATTTTTAATTTGGGATTTTAAAGGCGATGTAGCACGTTTATTTGCAAATTATGATTTCTCAAATTTGCCAGTTATTATTTAAGTTTATACAATATATTGGTATGCTAATGGGTAAAACATCTCATTACACGACCCGATTAGCCGTATCTGTAGAAAATGGTGTGACGTATAAAGCGACAGTGGAACTCTTCAGTGTGAGAGGTAGATTTGAAGGTCTCATGAGAATGTGAGAGTTCAGACAGCAAGATGGTTGACCATTCAATCGTGGTACCATATCTAAAAGAATACTCTGAATGTTAAGGTATCGCTCCATCAGTCCGATCACTTGAACTATCTTCGAGCGGCCACTTTAAATGGCCGCTTCATGGGAAATGAACTCGCATGGCTTAACCGAACCATGAACATTCGTTTAAAACTCTTTTATTGATTCAGGAGTATTATTTCGCTGGTAACACTTAATTATATTTTCGTGAGAGCACTTTATTTCAGTAAGAACATCGCCTTTAACGAATAACTTTCGCATATTAATCGTATATTTAAACAGGTTCTTGAATCTAAACATGATATGTACATGAGATAGGGCTTTCGTGTAATCAAACACAGATAATTATATGTAGACAATGGTGTCTACAAATATTCAATTACTGAATAGGTGTTTAACAATTGTGGATAAACTCACGTGCAGAAGAAATGTCACCATAAAAACCAGGATATTTCAACCCACGAGAGCTACTTGCGACTGTACAAAGTAACATATGTCTTCAGAAGCCAAATAAAATAAATTTTCAAAACTTGGTTATCTGTTAATATTTCTGAGAAACATGCGTTTTAAGAAATAGTCGCTTTGGAATACCCTTAACTAGACGAGACATGAGAGTTGAGAAGAGATTTTGAGCTTGTTTTATGACATCATACAGTCATGATGCGTCAACAAATCTAAGTCCAAGCAGGTAATATATGTCGATATCATCTTTTGTTATTGCCCAAAAAACATTTTGAAAAAGCAAGTTCGGCACCGAAGTGTATTTGAAGAGACATAAAAAGAAAAGAACATACTTTGACGTAGGACATTGCGAGTACATGTTTAAAACATGTGTCTATCAAATACCTTCTAAATTTTACTTTCTCGACAGCAACATTTTACTTTATGCTTTTTTAAAAATGTGGGAACGTTTCTTTTATACACGAGTTTAACATTCTGCTTCCCGTCAAGCAGCCAAGGGTTTGCATCTTACTTATTCAGGGTATTTGTATCCAAGGCTCATTTAACCCCCTGAATGTTTTCGCAACTTTGCCTCGTACCGCTATAAATATTCAGGCAATGAAATGACTTTAAATTGACCAATGTTGGAAGTGCTAGTATGAGAAGACCGATGGACGACCATCACATTTCAAATCACGACATTCCATTGACGTATAGATGCATGATATATATAGCGAATAACCAGTCTTCTGTGATACTATGCAAAAGTCGTGAAGATCATCAGGGGATTGGATTGCAGGAGAATGAATGGTTTGTATCTCATCGGGAACTTTGCATTTTTTTTTTTACACATATAACAAATTTGCCATGTCCGTCTAGTAGTGGTACTAAATTGCAACGTATTACAACGTTAACGTTATTTTCAACGTTAAAGACGCTATATCACGTTTTTTTGCACATTTTGTTTTCTCAAATGAATTGTTAATAAACTGACCACCAAAAGAAAAGTTACACCTCTTTGAATTTTAATATCATAAAAAGTTACGTGTTCAGAGGAATTTGTTGTGTTGTAACACTCCATCAGTTTAGTGTTTTGTGCTAAAATAGCAGACCTGTAACTTTAATGGTAAATAAGTTATCGCCAGTTGTTTATGGGTTGGGTCAATTGTCCAATTTCCGATCATGCACAAAAACAACAACGTTACCGAACCAACCAAACGTTACCGAGCTACGGAGGCTCATAGGTTTTATATTGTTGTATCGTAATGTCTATTTTCACGTAATTACGTGTATGGTATGTATTGAAATGTATGAATTTGTATTTGTTATATTTGTATTTGAATGTAGTCTGTGTATGTGTGTATGTGTGCGTGTGCATGCGTGCGTATACACGTATGTACGTAAGTATGTATGTATGTATGTATGTATGTATGTATGTATGTATGTGTATTTATGCATGTATAAATGTATGTGTGTGTATGGGTGACTGTATGTATATGTATATATATATTTTCTGGTATGCAGATATTTGCTGGTGTGCTTATGTGCATGTGGTTGTGTCTGACTGCAAGTAAGCACATTTAAATGTCGATTTGTTGTTTTTTGTGTATGTTCGCTTTATTATATGTTGTGTAAATGTGTGAATGTTCATTAGTGTAAACTAACTTTTTATCTAATATATATAATTTGTATTAATGTATCTTTAGTGTGTCGTAGGCCTTTAGGCCGGATGTTACTCTTAACAATGTCTTATGTCAATGTCTTTCGAACTGTAATTTACATGTGACACTTTAATAAAATAATGTTCTTCTTCTTTCTTCTTTCTTGTTATATGCACTGAATATAACGGCCTTTCTCCCAGCAATGATTAACGGCGACGTTATGAGACTGAAATATTCTTAAAAGTGGCTATAATCCCGATCAACCATGGTTACAACGAAGGCTATATGTTTCAATCAACATTATCACGGCACTGTTGGCCTCAGGCCTATATTACATGGAATACATTGCAAACACTTAAAATACAACGTTTGTTATGTATAACTGCATAACATATATACATGGACAGATCTTTAAGTTCATGGATGTTCGACGTGTTTAGTAATAATGTAGATTAAAACTTATTTGGATGGACATGATATTTGTTTTTGATATATTTACTTCGGATTGAATAATAGATGGGACACACAAGAAGAGAATGGTATTCATCTTCTACTGCATGTTGGTTAAAAATTTACAAATTCTTAGTTCACTAGGTATATTTAAATATCTGCTTTTCTCAAATAAAACATCATGCGATGGACATCTAAAACTTGCTAAACTTATAGGTTTCATGTAAACTTATACCGAATATTAGGGCTTTCTTAATTATTAATGGCGACGTAATAAGAATGAAATGTTCTTAAATGTGGCTATAATCCCGATCACCTCACCACCCTATTACAATGTACAAAAGGTATCAATCTACCCGACATACCCGGTTATCTGCTTCAATCGGTCAGTCAGACTGAATATCAAATGACGTGTAGCTATAAATAGATAGTTATACACGTGGCGAGTGGCAGGCACTTAAACATAACTCTTAGTCGTAGTTATCACTTACATTGATATAATTTCATATGCATTACTGGGCATTTCAGAAAAAGTCTATTTATACGATTATGACACCTGGGCAAATTTCTTGCAAATATAACCCTTACCTTTGCATATTTCCTTGACGTTGAAAACTTTTAACTTATAGAAATTTCAGGTAATGTTTATTTATACAATGATGATGCTCATACTGACCGATGTTGTCCGTATTTTAAGATGTCCATTTACCTATAAATATGGGTTGGAGTTGTGCGATTTCATTCCATCTGGAACGAAGGAGAACATATTGTTGAAAAAAGTTTGCATCGATTCAAAACTGCAGGTAAGAGATTGTGGAAATTGTTTTTGTCTATGATAACTTTTGATACAAGTTGACTTTCAGATTTCAGATTTTTAACGAACATAATCTAGTCTTTCATGAAATGTCACTTTTTCGAAAGTTCATGAACTTTTCATATTAAAATCAATAATTCACTGTGAATTTATTTGATCACAAATATATTATTTTATATATCATATTATATTTTATATATCGGATTTAATAATATGTTTTTATAAGTCAAATCCTTGCTCGGAACTCTTCATTTTTGTTTTATATTTTTTACTTTTAATATCAAAATCACCTAGTATTGACGTAGAGTTATCTTACATTATTTTATTTGTAAACAAATAACGTCAAGCCCTTGTGTGACTGTGTATTTGGCCTTTGAATCAAAAAGTGTAAATTTATAATCTACAGTTAAAGAAACTTCTCTTTCACTCGTCCACTGATCAAATGTATATATGCTTAAGAATATTTTTGATGAGAGAAAATGTTTATTTAAATCTCACTTTCCCGGGACCTTTAAATAAAAAACCAAAAATTTGTTTCTTGTAGGTTTCTAAAGTTATATTATAATGCGGTATATAGAGGATATTGAATGCTGTTTGTCAAATACGATGTTTATCTCATCGAGTGGCGTGGGCAAATATCAATTTTGCCCACACCACGAAATGAGATAAACATCGTATTTGACAAACAGCATTCAATATTCTATTTATTATTTAATTAAACATTTTTCAAACTTTTTTTCGCGATCAAACTATACTGTAATGTTGTTACAACGGGTACATGTGCCCCATCATACAGATGTTTACAAAACACGGGCCAAAACAAAATAGTTCTCCAAAAACGGTAGCGATTCAACGGTGTTAAATTGAATTTGATAGACGTAAATTATGTAATAAAAATATTTAAATGTCACTGGTCAATGACGTATTGACCAATTCCGCCCCACTCCCCTTAACATGAGTTAAGAACGAGATGGATGCATTACTAGTACTTTACAAAAAGAGGAAGTAGCAATTTTGTTTTCATTGCAATCCGTCTCGTACAAACGATAGCATAACTTGAAATAATTTAATTTTTGGGACAAAAGTTTGCAATGTTTATATTCTGCAGAATGGGCGTTGTAAACTTAGACTCGATTATCCGGAAGTGGGTGGAACGCTGGAACGACCTGGATGAAAACGAGGATATCGACATTGACTGGACCAGAGTGCACTTCTCAACCGGAAGTAGCGACGCATTTCCGGTTCAGCAGCAACAACAACAAAGGCGAAATAGACGACAAGCTGGCTACGGAAACGAAAGTCAGAGGTCACAGATAGTTTTTTCGTCTGACTACGTCAACAACACGAGCGAGGTGCAGACGCACACCTTTAAGATAGAGCGCAAGACGGAGGCCATTGTGAAAACGAAACTCAGCAAGGGTTTCGCCCGTAACGGAAATGTCGGCATCAAGATCGACGTACCGGACCAGATAAGCAATGCAACCAGCAGCTTCGGAAACGACGTTGAAATCTCGCACCAGGACGAGAATACCGTCAAGCACGCCGTCACGTGGTCTCTAGACTCGACCGTCAATGCCAAGCCTCGTTCTCGCACCACAGCAGAGATGTCCATCAGGGAAACTCAGTACGAGTTCACCTTCGAGGCAGAGATCCACATCCGGGGCACCGTGATCGTCCGACTGAGCGACGGGAGGGTCGTCCAGGGTAAGATCGCCACCATCATGTCGGACGCAGAGGAAAAAGAGTGGTACTACAACAACGGGGGAATGGTCACCATCCAAGGGGCAAAGGTCACCTGGAGCGTGGCGGGATCTCTCCTCTTCAAGTTCGGCGTGTCGCAGGATACGTCCGTATCCAGCTCGCCTCTTTCAGCGTAATCTGGGGAACAAGACTGAGGTTGACTTCGTCTGACCTATAAATGGTTAATGATGAACAATAATTTGGAAATTGTCGCACATGCGTGGACAATAGCAACTCGCTCGGCCGATCAGTGTTGCGCAATCCAATCTAAGCCTTTTTTGTAGCGCAACCTGACGAGGAAACCAGTCTTCCAACGCCTCAACCGATAAATGGACTGCATTGTCAAACCGTAGTCCGACTATCTGGCGTTCACCTTACTCGCTTTGTTAACAATTGTTATCAATCGTTATTGATTAAAACAGGCTAACTCAGTCTTACTTTCACAAAACCCTTTGAACTAAGGTCATTGCAGGTCGCAATGTTATGAACTTATATACCCTTTATCTAGGAGAATTATTGGAACGAGCTCGAGTTTTAATACTCTTTGACAGAAATACGGGAACATACAGAATTTATAAGTCATATGTTAAGATATGCTGACGTAGCAGAAATAGATGAATATAAAACATAATCATACATGCTATGTTATACTGATCACAGAATGTGCATGCACAGCGGATTTGTCTTGTCTTTTATGTCTTGTTAAATATTTTGTATTAACCATGCAAATCTAATTTGTTTGTTTCACTGAATAAATTATGTCATCATATCACATGTGTTGATGTCTAAGTGTCACCTGTTTGTACCACAACTGTCAGTTTTCAGACGAAACGTGATTGGTTGAATGATTCACAAATCCACTATTGATATTCCGTTTCAAAAGAGGAATTTTGACCAAGGGAAATTTTAATGTGGTATCGGTAATCCAAGAAAGGTATAGAACATGCTGACCTTGCAATTAGAATTCTAAATAAAAACAGACAAAAGAAGAAAAGTTTTGATATTTGATAATCCTAGTTTGAAAATCTGAACAAATTTGTTTGAACATTTAGTTACATTTGTATCATTGCACTTGCGTCCATTTGAATATATATGATAATTGGGATTTTTAATTTGGGATTTTAAAGGCGATGTAGCACGTTTATTTGCAAATTATGATTTCTCAAATTTGCCAGTTATTATTTAAGTTTATACAATATATTGGTATGCTAATGGGTAAAACATCTCATTACACGACCCGATTAGCCGTATCTGTAGAAAATGGTGTGACGTATAAAGCGACAGTGGAACTCTTCAGTGTGAGAGGTAGATTTGAAGGTCTCATGAGAATGTGAGAGTTCAGACAGCAAGATGGTTGACCATTCAATCATGGTACCATATTTAAAAGAATACTCTGAATGTTAAGGTATCGCTCCATCAGTCCGATCACTTGAACTATCTTCGAGCGGCCACTTTAAATGGCCGCTTCATGGGAAATGAACTCGCATGGCTTAACCGAACCATGAACATTCGTTTAAAACTCTTTTATTGATTCAGGAGTATTATTTCGCTGGTAACACTTAATTATATTTTCGTGAGAGCACTTTATTTCAGTAAGAAAATCGCCTTTAACGAATAACTTTCGCATATTAATCGTATATTTAAACAGGTTCTTGAATCTAAACATGATATGTACATGAGATAGGGCATTCGTGTAATCAAACACAGACAATTATATGTAGACAACGGTGTCTGCAAATATTCAATAACTTATAATACGTATTTTTAAAAAATTGGATAAACTCACGTGCAAAATAAATGTCACCATAAAAAAAACAGGATATTTCAATCAACGAGAGCTACTTGCGACTGTACAAAGTAACATCTGTCTTCAAAAGCCAAATAAAATAAATTTTCAAAACGTGATTATCTGTTCATATCCGGAGAAACATGTGTTTTGAGAAATAGTTTTGGAATACTCTTAACTAGACGAGGCATGAGAGTCGAGGATAGATTTTGAGATTGTTTTATGACATCATACAGTCATGATGCGTCAACAAATTTAAGTCCAAGCAGGTTATTTATGTCGGTAACGTCTTTTGTTATTGGCCAAAAAACATTTTGAAAAAGCAATTTCGTCAACGAAGTACGTGTATTTGAACAGACTTAAAAAGAAAAGTACATACTTTGGACATTGCGAGTACATGTTTAAAACATGTGTCTATCAAACACGTACTAAATCTACTTTCTCGACGGCAAAATTTATGATTTATGCTTTATTAATATGGGAAATTTTCTTTTAAACGTGAGTTTAACATTCTGTTTTCCATCAAGCAGCCAAGGGTTTGCATCTTACTTATTCAGGGTATTTGTATCCAAGGGTCATTTTACCCCCTGATTGTTTTCGCAACTTTGCCAAGTACTGCTATAAATAACCAGCCAACGAAATGACTTTAAATTGACCAATGTTGGAAGTGCCCGTATGAGAAGACCAATGGACGACCATCATGTTTTAAATCACGAGATTCCATGACCTATAGATGCATGCTATGTATAGCGGTGAATAACCAGTTTTCTGTGATACTAGGCAAAAGTCGCGAAGATCATCAGGGGATTGGATTGCAGGAGAATGTATCTTTTTTTTTACACATAAAACACTTTTGCCATTTTCGTCTAGTGAAATTGGTACTAGATTGTAACGTATTACAACGTTAACGTTATTTTGAACGTGAAAAGTGCTATAGCACGTTTTTTTGCACATTTTGTTTTCTTGAATTTATTGTTAATAAACTGAACACCAAAAGAAATGTTACACCCCTTTGAATTTGAATATCATAAAAAGTTTCGTGTACATAGGAATTTGCTTAGATGTGTTGTAACACTGCATCAGTTTAGTGTTTTGTGCTAAAATAGCAGACTTGTAACTTTAATGGTAAATAAGTAATAGCTAGTTGTTTATGGGTGGGGTCAATTGTCCTATTTCCGATCATGCACAAAAACAACAAAATCATAGGAAAATCATTAGTTTAATAACAAATTATATGTGATCAGTATCTGGTATGTCCGCCGTTGGAATTCAAACATGCCTGAATTCTTCGTCTCACAGAACACTTCAGTCGTCTGGTGAAAGCTGGTGGTATCTGCCTCCATTCGGCCATCAATAAGTTGTTGACGTGTGTGCGGTTGGTGTCGACATTGACGGATCCTTCGATCGATGTGTGCGGTTGGTGTCGACATTGACGGATCCTTCGATCGATGTATTGAACATCATCAGTTAATGTTTTGTGCTAAAATAGCAGACCTTTAATGGTAAATAAGTTAGTAAGTTAGTAAGTAAATCGTTTCAAAACACATAACTGATGATATTCAAATTCAAAGAGGTGTATCACTTCTTTTGGCGTTCAATTTATATTGTTATGTTAGAGGGTAAAACATCTCATCCGATAAACCGTATCCATAGAAAACGGTTATCCGTTTTGAAAGAATATTAAAGCGACAGTGGTGTGGAACTCTTCAGTGTGAGAGGTACAAACAGGTCTCATTTTCGACTTTGAGATTTCAGGTAGCAAGATAGTTGACCATTCCATCATTGTACCATATTAAAAGAGAGAGATAATGTTTATTTGAGTCTCACTTTCTGTACATAGTTATCGAATATAAAATATAATTTCAAGGTTTTAAAGTACAGAAAACACCGATTAGGTTACGAGAGACTAATAAAATAATTAAAACTCTACTTCAAGTGTTAAGGTATCGCTCCATCAGTCAGATCACTTGAACTACCTTCGAGCGGCCATTTTAATGTGAATTCGTTTTAGAACTGTTTTTATTGATTCAGTAGTTTTATTTAGCCATTGTTAACAATTATTTACCTTTTCGTGAGATCACTTTATATCAATAAGAAAAACGTGTACAGCGCCTTAAAAGCTTGGAGTTTATCATAATACAACGATTTAACGCGGGACAGATAATCTGAAATTCCTTGCAACTCGTTAATTATTCTTATATTCTAGCTACCAAAGAAGAGATAAACATGGTGTTTGTCAGTGGAAAAGCGATATAAATCACCATATTATTATATCAACATTTCTGATTGTTTATATATTTTTTTTATTATATTTATAAATTTACGGTCACAATTGTCCCAAGCCTAATGTCCGTCACGCGAAAAGCGAAGTTTATTTCACTGTTAGAACGAAATATCTCGCTTTGAATTCTCTTATATAATGTCACACCGGTCATTGTACGGGTAATACAAATATAATGTACACTCATTTCGTAGTATTCTCTGTAATATGTTATTGTGTTCTAAGCAAACCTGAATCCTACTTTGAACTTTCGCTTGCGACAGGGTGCAACCATATTGACAAAGGATCAAGGTTTCAGATCGATACATTTCGATTGGAAATGCCCGTACCTGTCACGCGAGCTGGCTTAACCCGGCTGTCGCATGAACAGTCACGGTTTTGCCTCTAACAAAAGCTTACAGTGACGAGTCGATCATATTTTATATAATCTAAGTTCGTTGCACCGATGAACGAGAAGGAAAAAAGACGTTCAATACGACGTTCAATACGTCCCCTCGTCATAAGAATTACGCTATCGAGAAAATGTATGTCCCTTTCAAAAAGAGGAGAGTTGAGGTGATTTGGGTTTAAAGGCGCTGTAGTACGAATTTCTTACTGAAATAAAATGTTGTCACAAAATATACATAAGTGTTACCAATGGCTGAATTATTATACTCCTGAATCAATAAAAAGAGTTCTAAAACGAATGTACATGGTTCGGTTAATCCATGCGACCTTTTCCACATTAAAATGGTAGTTCAAGTGATCTGACTGATGTAGCGAAACCTAAACACTCAGAGTAGAGTTTTTAAATGTGGTACAATGATGGAATGGTTAACCGTCTTGCTGGCTGAACCCACAACTTCTCATGAAACCAACAAATCTACCTCTCAGACTGAAGATTTCCACACCACTGTCGCCTTATACGTCGCGCCATTTTCTTCGAATGCGGAAAACCGTTTTCTATGGATAGGGCTTATCGAGTCGAGTAATGAGATGTTTTACCCTCTAACCTACCAAACAATTGTATAAACTTTAATAATAAATGGCAAATTTGAGAAAATATAACATACAAAAAACGTGCTACAGCGCCTTTAACTTCGTATTAGTAACTCTAAGTATATACATGTACATGGTGAGTTGAACTGCAAGAGTATTTTACTTATATCACGGCGGTTAGTATTATAGCAGGAAGAAAGCCCGCAACATCACGTAGCTATGCATTGCGGTGAAACCTGCTAGCATCGGCTGGAAATAGCGAACCATGACAAGCACTGTGCTGAAATTCCTTTTAGCACTGCACCTAAACCCTACTGCGTGTAGAACAGTTCTCTACAGCAGACAACGTTACCCTGGTCGTTATTTTAAAATTTCGGTTTTTTTTTTACAATCATTATCTTCTATCCGATAACATGTTCTTCATATGCTTCCAAATCAATGACCATATTACTTCCTTCGGGTTGTTTCTGGTTCCTTTTGAAATTAGTTGTTAAATTATGCCATTAACTTAAATAGCTGTAATATTGCCCAAGTGGTAACAACAACCAACACCTAAGACCTAACGCGTCAAGGCAATTATCAATTTTATCATTAACATCCGAACTTCAGAATCAAATTCTTGTTTTATTGATGGCATTCTGTGACACAAAAACCTTGTAGGATATATACTCTTTCTATATGTGCATCTATACAAACACGTTTTCGCCTATAACATAAATATTATGACATTTCTGTACATTTTTTCAAATTATTTTAGAGGGTAAGACATCTTATTGCACAAAACAAGTATCCGTAGTGGTAATAACGGTGTTGCGTATAAAGCAAAAATTGCATGGCGGCCATTTTATTGTGAACACAATTTATTATTTCGAATGACAAAAACGATTCCCATGGCTTTACGTAACCATGTACACTAATTTTTTAACTTGATTTTCCGAAGAGAGAAGGGTGTTTTACTATTGGTGACTTTATTTTTCAAATAAATTTCATCGACTTATTTCAGAGAAAAACACGTGCTACTGCTCCTTTAACACGTTTTCGACTATTACAAAAACCGAATATGACATGTCTCTATTCACACATTTTAGATTTTTACAGAAACCGAAAATGACATTTCTAGACAAACACGTTTTCGACTATCACAGAAACCTAATATGACATTTCTATACTAACGCCCTTTCGCCTGTCACAAAAACCGAATAAAACATACCTACACTAACACGTTTTCGACTATCACAAAAATCAACTATGACATTTCTATACTAACACCTTTTCGGTACTGTTACTTCTCACAAGTGAGTGAATGTTTATTAATAGCGCGTGTTTGTGTACAATGCCCCGACTATCGATACTATGTCGTTTCATATCTATTGTGTCATGAAAGGAATTTGTTACACAATCCGCTGTGACGTGTCTATATTTACATCTATAGTGAGAGCGTATCGTCTATTCTATCCCTGTTTTAACACGATATCAGATTAGATCACTCCGGTGAACAACAGGTGAAAGTACAGCTCTTCTAGATACAGCCAACATTCCTATCGATACGGAACGTTGCTTCCAGATAACTGAAATCAGGTACGTGACATAGTAATAGTAGGATGGGAGGAGGGAGGAGGGGATTGGGGGGGGGGGGGGGGGGGGGGGGTGGTACTGGCACGGGTTTACCCTTTTATTGTTTCACTAATGAATAGATTTGGGTTGAAGAAGTTGTGCGCAATAATTGTATAAGTGAATGTAGAATACAGTAGTTTTGAGGTGATTTTAACGCCGTTTTTTAAAGATGTTGTACTTATACCACGGTTGCTAGCGTTTGTACATGACGAAAACCAACTTCCCAATGCAAGGCATAACTCTTGCCAGTCTCCATTACTGGCTGATTTAGGCCTTTAGTATTTCCTTAAGAAATCTGTGTTTAGAAATCCAGGCCCGCTATGCATTTCCAGTGCAGCGATTCACTGCCTCGACACAAGAAAGCGAGGGAAATACCGCAAGGGTTAAATCAGCCAGTAATGCAGACTGGCAAGAGTTATGCCTTGCGTTTGGAAGTTGGACGAAAACCCGCAACTCCCTGATGGCTATGCACTGCGATGAAACCTGAACACACATGTATGCAATCAGTTGGAACTAGCGAACCATGGGTGGTACTGCGCTAAAATGCAGTGTAGCAAACCTTACTGCATGTAGAACAGTTCTGTCCGAGGATTGGAACCCCGGACCTCTTGATCCGAAGCCGAACAGGCTAAACACTGCTCTATCGCGCCCCAGGAAAGATGCTATAACACCTTTTATTCAACGGACTACGTCCTGGCTAATGAATCTTTAGAGGTTTTGATTATAAGGAAACCAACTGAGGTGTTGCAGTCACGTATGTCAAATGTTATAAATAGTGTTGTTTTATCGAGAATGGTGTTGTTTTATCATCGTTTTATTGCAAATCAATTCAGTATAGCGACATATTAAAAGTGAAATTTTGGTTGGTTTATAAGGTCATTTATCTAATGTGCATGTAAATAGGACATATAGTTTATGTTTATGCATATGTATAAGGCCGTTGAGGGTGGATATGTAAGTTGAGTAATATTATTTCAACTGAAATCAGCACATATGACATTTTCACACGTATAAAAGCCAAATAAGATATTATGAAAAACACTGAATGTCCCTTAAAACCATTTTCGTTTCCATGAATATAATTAGTTATAATAATTAAATTAAGTAATTACGTTATTAATATATAAGTTATGATGGTTATCATGAAACGAGGTTAGTATTCATCATTTGTTTATTCTTTCAGCCAAGATGGGAATACACGACTTGGACCGGATCGTAAATAGATGGATTAAACGACAAGTTGACAAAAAGATTACTAATAATACTGCTGGAAACAAGAAACGCACCGGGTCCGAATTACGCGTCGAAATAGACTGGAGCAACGTCAACGTCAAGACGAGGAGTTCATGGATTGAAGAAAAGGAAGAACAAGAATACGATGGTCCTCGTCTCCCCGTGTACCTACCCCCGATGACGCCGGTACACCTCCCTAAGCCCGAGCCCCCCACACAACTGGTCTTCAAGTCCAGCTTCACCAACGAGACCGAGTATGAGCAGGAACACAGTTTCTCCATGACGCGATCCACCGACTCAACTGTCCTCACAAGCCTCACTGACGGGTTTGCTAGGGACGGCGACGTCTCACTTGAAATCGTCGTGCCTGAAGACGTCTCTACCAAGACTGGAGTCTTTGGATTCAACATCGACGTTGATAACACCGACGCCAACGTTCTTAAGCGTTCTTCAACTTGGGCAATTGACTCAAAGGTCAAGGCTGCTCCCAAGAAGAAGATCATCGCCGAGCTAAGAGTAAGAGAAGACGAATTCGACTGCCTCTTCGGCGCAAAGATTCTCATCGACGGGTGCGTCATTGCAAAGGTTTACGATGACGTCACAAAGAGATTCGAGGTCTTCGAGGCAGACCTTGTCGACATTTTGAAAGAAGAGCGAGATCTGGGAAAGTTCAAGACCGACGGTAAAGTAAGATTTCACGGCGATTCCATCACCTGGACCGTTGCTGGAAGAATGGACTTCAAGTTTGGAGTTTCACAGAGGGTTGAGATACGGGAGGAGGAACTCCCGCCCTCCGCATAAACTGGTTGTCCCTCTAGATCTGCTTGTAGAACTATTCTTGTTTTGTCGTTCATCCGTCTAATAAATACTTAAGGTATTTATATAGCGCACATATTGACACCGAAATAATGCTCGAGGCATTCCCTGTATTATTTTCCTGAGCGCTCGAAGGATACCTCGGTCCTCATCTTACACCACGTACCCATTTATTGATGGGTAAATAGAGGCACACACTGAACTTACCCATAAGTCTGTTTAACTCATGTTTCAGTGTGGGACAGGGACTCACCGTTGCTATACTTTAGTTTTCACGTTACCTGAGGACTTTTGTCGTCACTAAGCAAGCAACTGTAAGTGGTACACCAAAATATTGGCAATGTTTGAAGCTTATTTAGCACTTTCAGTCGAGAGAAAATGTTTAGTGTACTAGTATGGTACTAAGCTTGTAAGATCTAGGGTGCAGTGAATCAAAATGTAACATGTTGATAAGATAGACTTGGTTCAGTGTTAGCAGATGGTATTAAAGTGACATACATGTTAAATTTGTTCCGAGCAACGACCCCATGTTAAAGGGGCAGTAGCACGTTTTTTGCAAATTTTATTTTTTCAAATTTCTCATTTACAATGATAGTTTATGTCAATTAGATTACCTTTAGAGGGTAATACATCTTATTACACACACCAATTATGCGCAGTGACAAGAACAGCGTTGCGTAATAGGCAAAAATTGCATGACGGCCATTTTATTGTGAACACATTTTATTATTTCGAATGACCAAAATGATTCCCATGGCTTTACGGAACTATGTACAATTGTTTTAAACTTGATTTTCCGAAGAGAGAATGGTGTTTTACTATTAACATTATTTTTCAAATACATTTCATCGACTTATTTCAGAGAAAAAACGTGCTACTGCCCTTTTTAATGGGTGAGTAGTGACGAAGTCCGTTTCAATGAAGTTTTGACATTAATGGAAATTACAGAATAGCACAACTTTAGGATGTGTTTCGCAGTCACTGTTGACTTTCGCTTTGAGATTAAAAGTCCGTTTTTTGATGTAATGAATGTGATGTACAAAATTGAATAAAGATAACTCGAAAAAACATTGCAGTCAGTTGATGTCTTCTTAATTATTTTCTCTAACCTGAAAAAACTTCCTTCCGTCACGATGAAGAATAAGAGTTTATCAGGTTCGAATATGTTTTCAATTTTTTTTAATTTATTCATTTCATTCTAAGGTGTGGTGAATAAGTGGTGCTTTCGAGATTATTTCACTTATATTACGGCTGCTGGAATTATAACAGGGAGAACGCCCGCGACGCCATGATGGAAATGCAGTGCGGTGAAACCTACGAGCATCGGTTGGAACTAGCGAATCGTGGGTTGTATTGCGCTGAAAGTCAGTGTAGCATTGCGCTCAAACCTTTATGCATGCAGAACAGATCTCCACAGCAGAAAAAGGTATCAAGCCGCCGGCGGGATTAGAACCCCGAATCTCCTAATCCGAAACCGAACGCGCTGCCCGCTGCTATCCCCTATAGCTACTTGTAAAGGAGATGAATAAAACTGTTTAAATTTTTTTAAGCGGAATTCGAACCCCGAACTAGCCCTTACCGAAAGCGTTGAAATCTGCGCTAACCCACCCGAAGTAATATAATAGATTGTTTGAATATTTTATCTTGTTCATACAAAGGGGATATCCGTCATGTACTGACAAGTAATAAATTAATATTTATAGAATTCATTGATATGACGTTCATACAACCTGAAATCGGTTAGTAATCATTTGCACACATTTTCATTTTACTTTTTGTAAACGCTCACACGGCACAATGGTTTAAAGAGTTAAAGGCGCTATTGCACAGTATTCGTCTTTTTTAAATAGAAGTGTATTTCTGTCAATAATACTAACTATCACGCACCGTTGAAGCTACATTTATGAATATTGATTAACATGTGGATGTGATAACATCATATAATCTTATTTAAACTCTCCACAGGGTTTGGCGATGCTTCACACGGCCCATAGTTTAATCAGCCAATCACAAGGTTTCAATTAAAAGACTTCGGTACGAAATGTGGAGGCAAATAACTCAAAAGAACTATATACTGCCGTCTATGTATCTTATATATAATTACAATTGGTCCAGACGAATGATATCCGAATGAAGTCAGAATTGCGATCTTATAAAATACTAACTTGTGTTTGGTTCCAACTTCCCAATGCTGGGCATAACTCTTGCCAGTTTCCATTGCTGGCTGATTTACGCCTGCAGTACTTTCTTAAGATTTTGTGCTTGGAAATCCGGGCCCACTATGCATTTCAGATGCAGCGATTAACACTCTTGGCACAAGAAAGCGAGGGAAATACTGCAAGGCTTAAATCAACCAGTAATGGAGACTGGCAAGAGTTATGCCTTGCGTGTGGAAGTTGGTTTGGTTCGTGAATGACTATTCTATGAGATTGCGTTAGGACATGTCACTCTCGCAAACCTTTAAGGGGCGTTAGAAGTGTAATATATAGAAAGAAGATTTTCTGGATAACGATTTCTTTATTGTGAAGATACACATTCAACCTGATGAAGGATAAATTAGCATATACTCCGAAAAAATAAAATATAATTATAAAAATATAATTGAGACACGTTAACTCCAATGTATTGCAATTCGAATACATATATATAATATATGCGTCAATAAATATGAATTATTATTATAACTATTTTCCGATTTATATCATTTAATTTATTACTAAAATGCCCGCGAACAAATTACAAACTTCCAAAAAGTTTGCTATAAAATGAAAAATCAAAACACCTTCTGTTGAAAGACAGCCGCCAATCAATGCGATTGCCCTCAACCAAGTTCAAATTATTAGTGAAGTAACCACGTCCTCAGCACGTGCACGTGCAGCTGCAAAACCATGTCAATTTCAGGTTGCGTTTTGGCGAATGTTTACACAAACAAGAACGGAGCGTTTCGGCGAATCATTCTGTTTCTGCTCGTCAACGACTAGTCGCACTCTTTGGATCAATCTTTATACGATTCTTTGTTGCAGGAAGGGCGTGGATCGTCCCTTAGCAGGGTATATTTTTATATTTCTAAACCCATATTTCGGTACTACAACATTGTGTACACTTTGTATTGTAAGGATGCTGAAGAAGATATATTCGACTTCAACCCTGAGTTATATTGACGAAATTCATATTTTATATATTATATTTGCTAATCATCTGCTTCAGGGTACACTCACACAAAGCACTTTTAGGCTAAGTTTAAATTGAGTATAACTCAATGTTACCACTTTCGGCTAAGGTCATCCTTAGTCTAAGGTGATCATAGCTCAATGGTGCCAATATGGGTCACCCTTAACCCTTTATGTAAGCGGATCCTGAATGACAGAATGGTAATATTTATACAGATCTCACCGGGTCACTTGCCTTCCTCATATATTCACTTCTAAATGTCATTCAAATATTAATTTTACCTGAAACCACGTGAATTGATAGTGCTACAAAACAACGTTACGGTTTATAGACAAAATAGCTATTTAACGCTACTTTCAAGGAATATGCCCTCGCGTTTGTCAAAACATCTTTAGTTCTAAATGTCATTCAAATATTAATTTTATCTGAAGTTCTACAAAACAGCGTTAAGGTTTTAAGACCAAAATGCTAACTTAAAGAATATGTCCCCGCTTTTATCCGAAATATCTTCACTTCTTATTGTCATTCAAAAATTAATTTTACAGGAAACCATGTGGATTTACAGTGCTACAAGACAGCGTTACGCTTTATAGACCAAAATGCTAACTTACAAAAAAATATGTCCCCGCTTTTATCCGAAATATCTTCACTTGTTATTGTCATTCGAAGATTAATTTTACCGGAAACCAAGTAGATTTACAGTGCTACAAAACAGCGTAACGCTTTATAGACCAAAATGCTAACTTAATGAATATGTCCCCGCTTTTATCCGAAACATCTTCACTTGTTATTGTCATTCAAAGATTAATTTTACCGGAAACCAAGTGGATTTACAGTGCTACAAAACAGCGTTACGCTTTATAGACCAAAATGCTAACTTAATGAATATGTCCCCGCTTTTATCCGAAATATCTTCACTTGTAACTAAGTGGATTTACAGTTCTGCAAAACAGCGTTAGACACATAGCTTTGTAACGCTACTTTGAAGGAACATGCCCGTGTGTCCGAAATAGCTTAGTTTGACAGTTTTGGTTGCAGGAGGACACCAGAGAAGAATGTCCATGCCCCTCCAGCAAACTGAGTAGTGTTGACGAAGTCTTGTCGCATACTGATTACATCCCCTTCTTCTAACACAGCGGGGATCTGCACAAAGTCGTCCTCAGCGTGTGTGTCCTCATCCGCCGTGGCACTGACCAAAACTTGACCATTCCTGTAAACGCTGGCGTAGGTGATCGATCGGCCACCGGTCAGCCAGTCCGTGCTACACCTAATGGAGAGGAGGTAGAGACCCGCCCTGGGGCATCTATACACACCGGAAGTGGAGTTGTACCCCTGGGCCGTGTCGAGGAGGACGTTGTCGAACTTCATGTCCGCCCCTTCCCGGTAGTGCTCGACCCAGTTGTCTTGAAACTGTAGGAGGAAGGCAACATAGTCCCCCGTATCTGGATATAGAGACATAACTTTCAAGATTTATAGTAGAAAATTTGATCGGTTTAGAAATGTTGTTAAATATATTAGTAAAGGTCAAATAATTCAGCACCTGCACAGGAACATGACAAACTTCCTGGAATCAGAGGATGGAGAATGGAGAACTTTCAAATGTCAAAACTACGAATACCTTAATGTGGGAATAGCAAAAAATTGCGTAAAACTTTACAGTTGGTTTTGAATCGCAATTTATAGCAATGAAATACTTTATTTGAAATCGTGATTAGTTTCGGTCTTTTTAATAAACTGTTAATCGCTCGATTTTAAGTACTATCATTGGCTGGTTATTTTTAGCCTTAACGAAAGAACCCTTGCCGTCTGACACGTTAAATGTATAAGGTAGTTTTACGGATTAAAATACCCCGATTGAGCAGGGTTGTTTCAAACATAGACTCATACTCATACGTACATGGTTATACATAATTTATACAAGTATTTGATACAAACGTGACAACGTCCCCCACATCAATCAAGAAATGAGCTAAAAGGATGGACTCACAGTTTCTACAGAGTAGTGAGCTTTTCATGTTTGATTCTTTTGTTATTATATCGGGCTGAGAAAATTTTAAAAACTCTCGTAGTGACCTTGAAAATGAGGTCAAAGTCACTCAAATGGACTGATGTCAATGTACTCCTCCAATTAAGTCTGAAGGCTCTGGGCGCAAAGGTTCATTAAATACAGTGTGTTGTGCTAACCGCATTTTAAGAACGGGCCAAAGTCTTGTAGAGACTTGGAAAATCAGGTCAAGGGCACCAAAACCGAATTGTATGTTCGTATTGTTCAAGTGAAGACTGGTACCAAATTTTAAGATTATAGGTGCAACTGTTCATGAAAAAGCGCACTAACAACATTTTAAAAACTGGTCAAAGTGTCGTAGTGACCTTGAAAATGAGGTCAAGGGGCTGCGTATTCTCCAAATGAAGACTAGTATAAAATTTGAAGACTAGGTGCAGCGGTTCATGAAATCAAATATTAGTATAACTAATATACATTAACATCAATTGTTTTCGAAGTCCGTACACTGTATCTGTTTTATTAAATGTTAGAAAACACGAGCATATAACATTGCTTTATGTGGGATCACACAATCTGAAATAGTTCAAATTCTCAGTCTGATTAAAATAGACGGTTTTCCGTGGAATAAAAATTGCAAAATAGTGCATCTACCGGGATACGATCTCATATCAGTAGGTAGGTTCCACGCAAAACCGTCTGATAACAGCTCATAGACTCGCGTGTTCGAGCGCAATTCAGGTAGCCAATCAAAAGACGCCAAACAAATGCTTTCGGTGCGAGAAGCTAGGGGCAGATAATTCCAAACAGCTATCCTTTGGTCTGTGCCGAATGCTTTCAAAACAGTGACCGTTTAAAACTACGTTGTGATTGGTCAGCTATTTGACTGGGCTTTGGCTGTGCTCAACTGGTTCGGAACATTCGCCTATACGGGGTGTTCTCAGACCTTGTGGAGAGGAATCTACAGAACCTGTTCGTATCCCGGTAGATGCATAATTTGGCAAATTTTATTCCTCGGAACAAGGTCGATTTTAATCAGACTGTTCAAATTCTCGTTTTTTTTAACATAGTGAGCATGTAAGGTATGTTTACCGTGTATTCTCTGGAGATGTCGGACGGACGTGTTTAGAGACGTTACTCCTTTATCGACACGTATAAACTGATCAGCAATGTAGGACAGCTGAGTCTCTGTAACGGACAGTCTCTCGGTCTCGTTAGACCGGAAGTCCTCTAGTTTTTGTCTCAATTCGGAGGTCTGGTTCTGGAGCCGACTGGACACCGATTGAATTGATAGTTTAAGGCTTGAGGAATCAGTCAGGATTTCAGCTATCTTCAATTCGTGAGTACCCACGTCATCCTGCAGCTGTCTCACAGTCTCCGCCACTGCAGAGTTGTTCTGCAGCTCCGACCCCAGTTCACTGCCCAGCTCTGAGTACTTCCTCTCCACACTGTCCACCCTCGTCGTCAACTGGTCCACCTTTTGCTGTAGACCCGAATTGTTCGTGTGTTGCTGATTTGAAGCATTTTCCAGATTTTGCACCCGTGTCTGTAACTTCCCAACCAAGGCCTTGAGGCTATTATTCTCGTCCGTGAGTGTGCCGATCTTGGTGACGGCGCTGGTCAAGACGTGCTTCATATCTTCAACATAATCTGTCAACTGTTGTACATCCAGATTACTCCCGGACAAACGTGATGTCGAGTCCTGGTTTGTCTTGTGTTGGTCCACCAGGAAGGCCTCGGAAAGGTTCATGAGGATTGCTTGTTGTACAACTAATAGTCTCATTGTGAATTTGTGTCTCGTGATTGTCTCTCGTCTCATTCTGCGCCACGTGTGGAGTTCTTGTGTGTCTTATCTCACTGACACACATACCAGTGACCAACTCAGAGACCTTTCCTAATCTCAAAACTATGAAAACCCAAATAAATACCGTGAAAACAAACGTCATTCTCGATAACGTTAGACGTTTATGTAGGGCATGATCGATATAAGACATGACCGTTGTCCAATTTCAGAATATTACCTTGATCAATGTCAACATATTATCTTAGTCAGTATCAAATTATCATATTGGTCATTTTCCGATTATTATCTTCATCAGCTTCAATATATCATCTCCATCAGTTTCAGAATATTATCTTCAACAGTTTCAGAAAATCATCTTCAGCATTTTCAAAATGTCACCTTAGTCAGTATCACATTATCATCTTGACCAGTTTCAAAATAGTATCTTGGTCAGTTTAAAGGGGCAGTATCACGTTTTTTTCACTGAAATAAGTTGATGAAATAAATTTGAAAAATAATGTCACCCATAGTAAAACATCTTTTTCTCTGCGGAAAATCAAGTTAAAAAATGTGTACATGGTTCCGTAAAGCCATGGATCTCGTTTTTTCAATCGAAATAATAAAATATGTTCACAATAAAATGGCCGCTATGCGGTTTTATGCTTTATACGCAACAACGTTATTACCACTGCGGATAATTGGTTTGTGTAAAAAGATGTTTTACCCTCTTAGATAAATATAAATGACCTAAACTATCATGATAAATATGATATTTCAAAAAATAAAATTTGCACAAAACGTGCTACTGCCCCTTTAAAATAGTATCTTGGTCAGTTTCAAACTATAATTTTGATTGGTTTCCAAATATGTGATTCTTTGTTTTCAATACCTTTCATGATGAGTTTATAGGTAAATGATGAATGGCTATATTGGAACCATACCCTCTTCATGGTGCAGATCTATTCCAGTACATGAGGGTGAGTACATTTATGGATTCGAACCCAGACCCAGAGTCAAGCACCGACTGTCCTAACAACTTAACCGCTCCGCCAATTCATAACATAAATCCGAACGTAAATTGACATTCTAATTCTAAAATATGATATTATCTATTAATCATAATATTGATATATAATTATATGTCTTTATAACAATAGCGGGGATTTATCTCAAATCTTTATTTCTTAACCGATTTCGCTCAAATTTGGAATATGAGCTCACAATATCGTATATAAACAGTATATGAAAGCAAAAATCTGATTTTGAATTTTGAAAAATATTTTCAAAACAGCGATTCGAACCCCTGTGAACGACATTTGCTTTCTAGAGCATATCACAAAGATTTGAATTGAGCAAATTGCATGTTTTTACGTTTATAATTCACACTATGTCGGTAGTAGGAGCTGTATATATAACTTGCCTCATTTCCACATCCCGTATAGTGTACGCTTACTTTATGAGCATATAACTGTTCATGCATATGTACCTGATATATACGATCATTTTAACAAAAGCAAAACTTATCACTCGGAACACATGTGACAACTATCAAACCTAAACATCGCCATTGGATTCTCACTAGTCTAGCTAGTGCCCCCTCACAGTGAAATGAGTGAGTGCGTAATATACATCCATTGTGTTTCATAAAATTGTATTTGGCTGAAATACGTGCCAACAAACGATATGTGCTGATTTCACTTCAAAACATTTCAATCAACTTGCATATCCAACCTCAATAGCCAATTATATCATAATTACTAGTTTTTAATTAAAATTTAGCAACATCATAATACATGTACAGAAACCGAAACTACACGTCCCATTTACATACACAGTAGTAATAAGACCTATTAAACACTATCAACTGAAAGTTATCTGTTTGTATGGTGAAAATAAGATTCCAAAATTACGTTTGACCAATTGACGCGCGCCACACGCAGTGCATTGTCCGGTTTTCGGTCAAATATCGACACTCTAACCTTTATATCGTCAATATACTAAATTGAGTATCAACAAAATGGCAATTTTCGGTAACAGTCAGTACGAAAGATTAACATCATTTATAACGTTTGGCATATGTGACCCACAACAACACAATGGATGTACCTTTAACGCCGCTTCGGCAGTATCGCTCCCATTTGCGGCGACCTCACAAGTATACTATTTCTATGAGATTGCTGGGACACTGTATATCAGTGCAGTTTCATTAAAATCAGACCGTTATTAGTTCCAATACACACTATTTCCACATTACACAATGTACATTGTGTATGGTTGCGCAACTGAGTAGGTATACAGTCTGATTTTAATGAGACTAGGACAGTTTATATCCTGCTCTTTCAAATGATCAAGCTTTTATCACTTCGGTGAACATCTTATTTTAGGTTTCTTAAAGACAATAAACTTTATTCATATGTATTGATAAATTAGAAATCTTACCTTTTCATATCAGAAATAATTTATTTGTGATTATTTGCTGATATTTTGCTTTTACGATATCTTTGAAATTCGGCAATTGAATGATTCTAGCCACTAATGGCTGCGATACTGCCAAAGCGGCGTTGAACATTAAAGATAATATCATCTCTCTGTTTTTTTCGATGTTAATTCGTTTATTCATATAGACAATACTTTCAAGTAAGCAAAACACAAACGATTATTTCGAAGCGTCACCTACTCATCAAGATATAGCCCTTCAAAGTGAGTAAATTTAGCCTGCTCATTATCTCATTCTTGAAACAGTTTGCCGCGGCCCCTCAGTGTAGCATAACCTTCGTTAGCGATGTGACGTCATACACAGGAGTTGCTTAATGAAATCCTTAGGCGATTTGTCGATTTTCGTTGATAATTCCTTTAAAACATAATAAGAACGTTTTGACATTACAAGTTTCCGATAGAATGGGTATTTGTGCGTCCATAGGGAGTAATTTCGGAGTTTTAGGAGCATGTTTCGATATTCAACTGCTGATTTTAGATTTGTTCTTTTCCCAATCGAGTGGAGTGTTATGTTATCTTTTAAGCTACAATATGTTTTGAAATGAATAACTGACAATTAAAAAATAAACAAGATCATGCAATTTTTGTATGTATTATAATAAACGCCATCATTAGTTAATTTTTTTGTTGTGCTTGATTTTCTGTTTGAAGAGTGTCTATAGCTTGAAATCTACTGCGTCAATATTTCTCATGGTGACTTAATTTTGCCAATAGAATAGTTTCATTACAACTTAGAAAATCCTATAATTTTCCTCAATGTTACTGGTTTACACTTTTTAGAAGAACATATTAGGGCTATCTTTAAATCTATAGTCGTGTACATTTACAATTACTTAGATTCAGTGTAATACTACTACCATTTTCCTAGCATGTTATATAAAAGGCCTTGCATTTTATATTACATGTAGTTTTTGATGGTCAATTCATATGTTTGTGGAAATAAAATTATGTTTTAATCACTTCGGATAAAAATATGGAAAACGTATCTTTCCCAATTTCAAATGAAAGTATTGGAACTATAGAACTTTGATAAACTCACCATTGCCGTGTGTACATGTGTTGTTTGGTTCTCAATTCAAAAAATATTACCCCGGCTATAGTTCAGTCGTGTAGATTTCCCCTCTTATTTAATATTTATCTAAGTTAGAGTGTCAACAACGCAACTACATCACATATTATATATCGCTTCATTGATAACCAAAAACACTGAAAATATATTTTGTTATTTTGCAATAAGGACGAATGTGAAAACAAAAATTATTCCACATGAATGAGGCGTGTAAACACCGTTATAATCCGTATGAAATGTGTAATAGGTCTCTGTGACGTTTGAACATCTTCATCATCTGACATGCGTGCCGCCGCCATATTGGGCAACGCGCGGTTAACGATAAGAATTGTTCCAAAACACATTGCAGAATTACGGGTTCCGCAATGGTCACATCCAGTACTAAACAGTGTTGACATCTTCTGCCATTTGTAGTACGTTTTACGGGGCGTGTATATATGTAATTTTGTTGTATAAGGACACAGGTAAATATGTTATTTAGGCAATTATGTAAGGCTAAATCTAGTGGATTCTGTCATAAGACGCCAAGCGACTCCTGTGTATTACGTCACAAGGCCAAGCACGCGGAATTCGGTCTCGGCAAAAGTTTTATGAGGCGTAATTGAGCGGCGTTCTAAAAAGGCGTTATAAAAGGTGTTTATTGGTTGAATTGACAAATATCAAGTGGAATCCTCGTCATCTTGGAATATGCTTGAATAAAAACCGAAAAGTGATATGGTCGGGGTTTGTGGATCTTTAACTCGCTCACTCAATCTCAAAAGTATTCGTTCACTTTCTGTACGAATATGATTATGCGTATTTGAGATTGTTTTATTTCACAAACGTTTCACAACACAAACAGTGCATTTGACAACGTTAGGTTTTACCCATCGTCACCAGCGCTTTATACAGTGTCGAAAACTCACGAAAATCTAAGCCAAACAACCGGACTGGTAACCGAAATAAATTACCAGTCCGGAAGAATACCTACCTGTCCGATTTTCAACAGTCACATAGAACTTACTGCAAGTACCTAACATTTGGTTGCCATGTTTCTCGTATTTCACTAATCAACAGCTGGCCGATTCACTAAATGTCAGCCAAAGTTTCATTTGATCATATATCATCATGTTGATTCCTCAGTCTTTCTTTGAAAAAATGTTTTATTAGTGTACGTATCATATCGGCTAACACGACATGACATCTGGTCGACAATTATAAGAATTTCCGATTACATTAATTACACCAGTAGTCGACCATCGACGCAATTAATTATTTCTTGACATTGATGAGCCATTTTAAAAATATAATGATATAAATTACAATTGATAGTATGCTGATAAATCCAACTTAACTAATATTTATTTGTATCCTTATATTTCCTGAAATGGATTCACAAACACGACAAATTTTACAAACATTGCCCATATATGCCTTTCAAACGTTGACTTTGGTTTTTAATACATTGTTCATGGATTTGTCAAGTTAATAAAGAACATAAAATATGCATTCAGCAAAGTGCCTTTGAGTAAGATCTAGAATGTTGAAAGGAAATAAATGTTTATATTTTGCCACAGACTTTTCATTTTACAAGCAAGCTAGACATTCGCTGTTTGCTACGGGTATCGCTTTGTAATCAGTACATTAAAGGCAGTGCAAAGAGTTTATATTAAGCGTTCAGTTACGCTGGTTATCGTAATTTGGACTTAATGTTTTACAATACCATTACACCTCAGACTGACGAAAGATTACCCTGCCTGTTATTGTGAAAAATATGTAGTAAAAGACTAAAACATCTACCCGACCACCGGACAGGCAGCTTTTGAAATGACACTGTCCGACTGGAAAAAAGACCGTCTCGGGCGGTCGGGTAGGCTGGAGTTTTCTGTGATTATTTGCTGATATTTTGCATTTACGATATCTTTGAAATTCGGCAATTGAATCATTCTAGCCACTAATGGCTGCGATACTGTCAAAGCGACGTTGAACATTAACTGGCTCACTCAATCTAAAAAATATTCGTTTACTTTCTGTATGAAAATGAATATGCGCATTTGAGATTGTTTTATTTCACAAACGTTTCACAGCACAAACAGTGCATTTGACAACGTCAAGTTTTACCCATCGTCACCAGCGCTTTATATAGATCTTATATCAAAGAGCCATTTTATCTGACTCTCTGTACATATTTATTACCCCTTCTTTAAGTGTAGATATACCTGTAATCATAAATGACATGCTTACTTTGAAATAACACTCGCAAGAAGCTTTGCACGCAGAGAGGAAATCCCGGCAGTCTCCGATCTGTGTCAACCAATCAGAGTATGACACAATTCTTTGGCGACATTTCATTGGCTATTGTTTGTTGCCAAATATAGAGCACACGCCGCTCTTCCATCTGTGACACGAGTAACCAGATATGAGTTTTTGCTGTGTCACGAAAACGTCTAACTGTATACTTATACAAAAAGAGACGAAACCTTTCAAATCAAATAATATCCAGGTTTAAAAAAAGTGTCGCAACACTCAGTTTTTAAAAATTTCATGTAAAGAATAACATAACTAGCACTTAAACAACGAAAACTGTTTTTAAACAAATCGGCTAATTTTCAGTTCAAGAATATTTTTAGTTATACTAATGACGTACTGTTAGAGATAATACACTATTTCTATTATGTGAAAATCAATTTGGTATGAAACTCGCATTTCACATTCCAAAATTCACTACTACTACTACTGCTACTACTACTGCTACTACTACTACTGCTGCTGCTACTACTACTACTACTACTACTACTACTACTACTACTACTACTACTACTAGTAGTAGTAGTAGTAGTAGTAGAAACAGTAGCAGTGATAGTAGGCCCAATAGAAGAAGTATGTGAAGTCACAATATAGTACTTTTGGTAGTATTAGAAGTAGTTGTAATAGAAAGCAATTTCAGTGAGAACAGCAGCAGAAGGCACATAGAAGCAGATAAGTAGTAGAATTAATTATAGTAGTAGTAGTAGTAGTAGTAGTAGTAGTAGTAGTAGTAGTACTGGCGGTTGTTGTACATGTAATTGTTGTAGTACTAGTGGCAGTGTTAATAGGAGTCGTAGTATTAGTATATATGGTAATAATAGTATTGGTAATATAAGTAGTATTGGTAGTTGTAGTAGTTGTTGTTTTACATAAAGTAAAAATAGTAAAGGGTGTATTAGTAGTATTAGCTGTAGTAGTCGTAGTAGTAGCAGCAGTAGTAGTATAGTAGTAGTAGTATAGTAGTAGTAGTAGTAGTAGTAGTAGTAGTAGTAGTAGCAGCAGTAGTAGTATAGTGGTAGTAGAAGTAGTATAGTAGTGGTAGTATAGTAGTAGTAGTAGTAGTAGTAATAGCAGTACTAGTAGTAGTATAGTAGTAGTAGTAGTAATAGTAGTAATAGTAGTAGTAGAAAAAGAAGAAGTAGTAATAGTAGTAGTAGAAGTAGTAGTAGTAGTAATATAGTAGTAGTTGAAGTAGTAATATATTTTGTTATTTAAGGTGTGTTAATAGCAATTTAACCTGTTTCTACATGCATAACATCTATATTCAACAACTATATTTTTTTAATGTAGCAAGGCACATCCTCAAATAAACTAATACAATTTATTTTCACAGATTTGCGATAAGCACGCCAGTTAATGTCTATGAGAAATTATTAGAAATAATAATTAATGTTTAAATATTTGTCTATCAACAAAGCTAAAACACCCAATTCAAATGAATGAATAAACTTGAATAAACTCTTGAAGACGCAATTGAACGCTTCGATCACAGGTGAGAGCTGGGTCTATTCATAGAATTGCTGATATTTCATATCACACACAAGCCGACTGTACGGCTATTGTGTAATCAATAACGCATGAACACAGAGTCGTATGTTTCCAAACATAGCTACGACGTCACGCCCTCTTTGCGAGGCAACCAATGGGATCGGACATGAGAGAGCTCCCCTGGCATTCCCAGTTTGTGAATGAGTTAAGCCCCGCCTTCTTTTACTCCTGAACAATCGGACACACTCTGGGAATCGGAATTTCCTCAAATCTCTGCGACACCTGTAAACTTTCCATCTTAGAATCTCGAAACTTCGAAATATGATGTAAGGATTAATCCTTTGGTTGGTTCTATTTTTAGCATTGAAAAGGTATAAAAATGAGAGGCACCGGAATATTTGTCTACTCAAATCGTGGACTTTGGCGATCATCACAACTTTCACGTTTCTCATCAACTCAACGACTCAACAACGCAACACAGGTAAGGCATTACTTATTTGATTGTTACTTTCATGTTTTTTTAATTTAATTTGTTTATAAAGAAATCCTCGTATTTTCTTTAACTATGTTTTCTTATTCACGAGTGTTCTGGAATATTTTGATTTTCTATAGCGGCGTTAAACAATAACTCACTCACTCACTCACTCTATACGTGTCTGAATCAGCATGTCATGTTTAACAAGTAAATGTCCAATGTGATTGCCGTTTTGTTTCCGACAAAAAAATGTAATCTTTATTTCATCATAAAAATTGATGAAAAACTATCAAAATTTCGAAAATTGTTTTAGAAATATATATATGTATATTTACGGGCACTAAATTATACAATATATATGCATGTATAGTTATGAATGCATGCACAGGGGTTGTATCCCTTAGAAACGCGTTTGAAAGACATATACCTGTATAGACCCTACTCTATCTTATATAGTAATATACTAGAGTAGGGTCTATATAGGTATATTTCTTTCGAACGCTATTTCTAAGCGATACACGCCCCTGTGAATAAATGTAAATAAAATATGTATATGTAATGATCTCCGAAGACCTTATGTATGGGATGTCGGATTATAGGAAATGTCTTATATGATAATCAATAGAGACTGATTCAAGCCCTATAGATATGTCGATTTGTACAGGGTGTTCGATTAGAGGGATGTCGGTTTACAAGAATGTATTTATATTGAGCTAAATACGAGCCCGTGCTCAGTGTAAGGCATTGTTGTAGGAGAAAGCATGGAAACACATGTCTGATTTACAAAGTAATAAATATCGTATAAAGATTAAATATTTGATATTTAAGGTTAAACAAAAAGAAGTTAATTCGAAGTTTAAAAAATTTGGTTATTCTATCGATTCTTGGAACAGATGTTCCCAATTCCAAAACATGAATATATTATCGCTGTACATAATCATACTACCGTATTTCCTCGATAATAACCCAGACAGGTGCTACCATAAATATAACCGGGGCAGGTGCTAAGATAAATATAATCAGTCTCATTTAAATCAGATAGAACGTAACACTTGTACCTCGCTGCATTTCTGATCTGAACACTGCATCATAGAGGTCATGTCAGATGACTTTCACCCCACACTTCAGCCAATCAGCAACGAGGGTAGAAATGCTTCGGACCGATTTGAATTGACATAACACCACATCAATGTTGTATCTAGTAAGGCCTCTGATAGGCTTACGCTATTGAAGGTGAAAGAAGGTGAAGGTCACCTGACATGACCTCTGGAGGGTAGTACTCAGATCGACAAATGAGGCACGAGTGTTACGTACGATCTGATTGTAACGAAATTGAATATGTCCAGGAAATCGGAACTCGTTCTCAAGTATAGGCCCCGGATGATTTGAGGCTAGGGTGCTGGGTGAAATAGAACCCGGGGTTATATTATATGTTTTACGATAGACCGATGTTTCAGCAAAAGTCTGATTCACTTTTCTCATTGCAGATCCAACATGGGTGTGACCGATATCGACTCGACTATCCGACAGTGGGCCCAGGCCCAGATGGACAGAGTGTATGGAGGGGTGCAGTCCAGGAATACGGCGCCCAGGAACAACCGCACCTACGAGATCGACTGGAGCCGAGTTCGCTTCTCCACTGCCTCCACGAAATTCGACCCCATGTCAACCCACTCCCCTAATGGCGGCTCCCACGTCGTATTCAAGTCCAACTACGTCAACAGGACAAACGAAGTACAGAATCACACCTTCCAGATGGACCGCTCCACTGACGCGACTGTCCGCACTTCCGTTAGCAAGGGATTCTCCCGGAACGGTCTTGTAGGAATCAAGATTGACGTACCGGGTAACGTCAGCAACCAGACCGGAAGTTTCGGATCGGAAGTGACGGTGGACAGCGAGGACGAGAATGTTGTAAAGCACAAGGTCTCGTGGGGTCTCAACTCGGCAGTCCGGGCACCGCCCAACACACGCACCGTGGCGGAGCTCAAGATCACCGAGACTGAGCACTCGTGCGAGTTCACGTCCGAGGTTAACATCCGGGGCAGAATCATTGTCCGGGTTCTGGACGGGGGACCCACGCCACAGATTCTCGAGAACGACCTGGCCACCATCTTGGAGGACGAGAGATCGAACAGGAATTTCAACGCTTCCGGTGTGAAAATTGAAGGCCGGAAGATCACCTGGACCGTTTCCGGTCAACTCAAGTTCCGTTTCGGGGTATCCCAGGATGTGAAGGTCTGGAGTGAACGGCTCTAGATCAGAGGCTGAACATGGCATCTGCGAAAAGATTTCAAAATCAAACGTCTGGCAACCAGATACAAAGGGGACAGGACATTCATTTGGAAAGTGAAACGTCCGACACAATCTGTAGGAAATAAACGTGTATTATTATTGTGTATGCTCTTTGATATTTGCGGTTTATTGTTCGAAACTCATTTACTTTATGTTGCTTACTCAGTTCATCATCACATAAGAATAGCTTAACGAACAATCTTGCCATGGAACAAACTTGACATTTTTCGCTCGACTTGCCTCATTTATATCAATTATATACACAATGGCAATTTTTAGAATATTTTCCGGAAGTGCTAGAAATGTTGTGTTATTTCATCTTTCTCATCATATATGAATTATATACATACAATTTACTTATTTCATGTTTGATATGTGTACGTTTTATTGTTGTGCTAATGTGTTCCTTTAACAACTGTATCTTTGATAATAAAATGTCGTTTGTTGCCTCCAAAATCCTTCTTTTCCTTTTTCAATATGATCGTGTAGTATCACACAATTCACAATTTGATCATTCTCGATAATCCAGAGTATACGCTCCGATAAATCTACACAGTATATCGGAGCGTATACTCTGGATTATCGAGAATGCAATTTGATATGCATTGGGTCGATTATTAGAAACAGTTGACAGGTGCATTTACATTTGTCTGGTCACATAATGAAGATAATAAGAGTACTTATATAACGCTTCACCCTCGTCACAAAAGGATAGACATTCTTGGCATGTGGTTTAAGGTAATAGAATTTGGTATAAATGCCAGAATTATCCAAACAAGTTTGGTTAGATTTCCTTAATTTAACCCGGCGATTATGCAAGGTAATTATTCATTTCATCATGGTTCAGACCTGGTGATTGTTACAAGGTACATGTACACGATTTTTCACGTGATACACACATGTGAGTTGAATACACACGTGAGTCGATACTAAAACGTGAGTCGATATATACACGTGAGTTGATTTATACACATTAGTTGATGTATACATGTATGTTGATATATACAAGTGAGTTGATACATACAAGTGAGTTGATATAAACATGTGAGTTGATATAAACATGTGAGTTCATATATACACGTTAGTTGATATATACATGTATGTTGATATATACACGTGAGTCGATACTAAAACATGAGTCGATATATATATGTGTGTTGATATATACACAAGAGTTGATATATACACGTGAGTTGATATATACACGAATTTAAAATATACACGAGAGTTGATTCATACACTTAAGTTGATAGATACGTGAGTTGATACATAAATGATATATACACGCGAGTTTAAGAGTTGATATATACGCGAGAGTTGATATATACACAAGAGTTGATACATACACGTGAGTTGATATATACACGTTAGTTGATATATACATGTATGTTGATATATACACGTGAGTCGATACTAAAACATGAGTCGATATATATATGTGTGTTGATATATACACAAGAGTTGATATATACACGTGAGTTGATATTTACACGCAGTTAAAATATACACGAGAGTTGATTCATACACGTTAGTTGATATATACATGTATGTTGATATATACACGTGAGTCGATACTAAAACATGAGTCGATATATATATGTGTGTTGATATATACACAAGAGTTGATATATACACGTGAGTTGATATTTACACGCAGTTAAAATATACACGAGAGTTGATTCATACACTTAAGTTGATATATACGTGAGTTGATACATAAATGATATATACACGCGAGTTTAAGAGTTGATATATACACGAGAGTTGATATATACACGTGAGTTGAAATATACACGTGAGTCGATATATACACGTTAGTTTATACATACACGTGAGTTGATACATACACGTGAGTTTATAAGGTCATATAAGCCAACTTTAATTGTTGATTTGCCTATTGGGGAATCGGGGCTATTTATATGGAATGGCTGAAATACGTGTGAGTTGATACACAGTCAGTCTTCAGTAACTTCAGTCTTACAAAAAAACAACTTGTTAGTTTTGTTAATGACAAGTGATGTGTCATTGGTAATTACAGCTATGAGCGATTCGAGAGTAAGAGCCCAATGCACACAAACCTAAAACAAATAAATACAACATTTTGTTAGCTTTTGTAGTACTTTGAAAGATTTCCATGGTTGAAAATAATCGAGGTAATATTTTCGATACGAGCACATGTGCACAAATCACATTTGCCAACGCAATCATTGTTTCACCGCAACTGTGACGTCAAAAAATACGTGAAGTCACTGAAGCATGCCGTCCCAAGAGAAGTGGACCTTTATCTTGCCATTTTGACGAAAATAAAATAAAATGAAATGGAATGGGTAATAAACAGATTATTACTCTCGAAAGTGTGCAATAAAACATTCACGAAACTCACTCGGGCAACACAAAAATACACACTTGTTTTGTAAAAGTCATATGGAACACGTCTTTGGGCAATACTCTTTATGTATGAAAAAAGAGAAAACACGATTTTCTGGATAACTTCTTTTTTCTTTAGATGTGTGTCCCTCATATACATACTTTTATTTGGTGTTGTGTTATTTGACGGTACGTGCCTATATACGAATACTTTATTAACAGATCTATAACATATAAATTGACACACAATATGGCGTGTCAGTAGAAATGCCATTTGCTCTAAACGCAGAATTCGCACATATGGTTATTTTACGAATGCTTCAATGTATAATTTTTTTAATGGATTCTGCGTGTTATGTTTACGGAATGTTTAGAGGAATGCAAATATCTAGATTTTGAATTTCGAAAATATTGTCAAAACAGCGATTCGAACCCTTTTGTGTCCGATATTCTAAACGCAGAATTCGCACATATGGTTATTTTACGAATGCTTCAATGTATACTTTTTTTAATGGATTCTGCGTGTTTTGTTTACGTACCAGCATCATTGCTGCATTCTCTTCCCTCAGAGGTTATTCCCTTCAGGTTTCCGACCCTAAATCTGACGGGAGTAACCTCAGTTGGGAGAAAATGCATCGCGCATGCGCGCACTATATTCCTGGTCAAATCTTTGAAGAGAAAATCATATATTACTTGTTTTTGTTGCTGACCGAATACACTGAGTCTGATTGTGAAGTAATTATTTCGGATGGTATAAAGTCATGGTAAAATAAGTTTTCTTCCATGATACGCAGACAAAGAGAGTTCCACATATAGTAAATGTTAAAAGTAATTCTCATGCATGATAAAAAGTATGCAATAAAAGTGTAGGGCAGGAACTTAAAGGATAGATGAAATGCATTTTTCTCAAGAATGACAGAGAGAGAGAGAGAGAGAGAGAGAGAAATTATTTTATTATTGTGTCACGCAGAAGTTGACATGTAATACACAAAAATAGGCGCATAAAACAACATCTGCCCGGCCTTAAAGACCTATGAGACACATAAAATCTTTAAAAGCAATATATAGATAAAATACAACATATACATACTAATTTACACAATAAATATCTGACAGAAAGTGGGTGATACTATGGGATACCTAAATTATTAAATTGATTGCCGTCTCTTAAACATAAGCGACACTGAAGCAGCTAATGGGTAAATTAGATTATCACAATTCATAATATACTAGTAAACAATCTGGTCGATAGGAGTCATTAAGCTAAACAAAGGGTTAAGAGAACGTGCCTTTTTCCATAAAACTGACCTTATATCAGAATAGATTTTACAACTAGATAAAAAATGAACCTCATCCTCAATATGACCACTACTACAATATCGACACAACCGTTGATCAACTTCAACTATAGGACTTGAAAACCGACCAATCTCAATTTCCAGAGGTAAAGTTCTACAGCGTAGTTTGGCCAGAATACTTCGCTGTGATCGCTCCATAATAGTACGAACATACGGTGAAACTGACAAAGAAGACTTAAACAGTCTGAATGTGCGTAGTTTATTGCCGTTACGACGGCCAGTATCGTCCCAGAGTTGAGAGTACCAATTAGAATGCTCTATATCCAGCAACCTCTCTTTGATGAAAATGAAATCAAGCTGAGAAATGTGCGATAAATCCAAAAGTGGTAAATCCATTGAAACTAGAAGTTTTACCATTTTAACATCCCAAGACCTACGAAAAGACAAAGACCATTTGTGAATATTACTTATGATACTGCCAGGCATAGCGGATTGAAGCCGTTTCAAGTACCGGACAGATTCAATATGTTGTTTTGTGAAGTTCGAAACCCAGCCCATTTCTCCTCTAACAGCCAAATTTGGAGTGTAACGACTCACACCAAGGAAAAACCGACACGCTCTGTTTTGGATTGCATTAATGCAACTAAACTCACGTGATCCCCAAATAGCAGAACCATAAGATAAAATTGGTTGAACTAAGTTGTCATAGAGTTTATTAAACACATCATAGTGCATCCCTCCAACCGATTTATACTTACTTATCAAAATGCCTAACGCTCTACCAGCAGATTTTGCAATTTCCTTGGCCGAAAAGTTAAGATCAAGATGTTCTTGTAACCATAATCCAAGATACTTGTAAGCATTACAAACATCAATACTATCACTGCCACAAGTGAAATTATACTCTGTTCTTACCGTAGACATGGGTCTGTAATGAACTATCTTGGTTTTTGAAGCATTTATCTGCATACGCCACTTTTTACACCAACGATCAACACAATTCAACATGACCTGTAGGGAATCCTCATCTGGTGCGACTAGTGCAATATTGTCCGCATAAAGGAGAGCACTAAGCATAAAGTCAGAAGTAATATGAATGCCACAATTCAACTGATTAATTTCATCGACTAAATCATTTATGAATACTGAGAATAACGTTGGTGACAAGACACAGCCTTGTTTAACACCACTATTAACAGGAAAATTTTCCGATAGATGCCCATTAACAGTTATGCAAGATTGGGTATTATTATACAAAGACTTTACTGCAGAAAAGAATTTACCACTTATACCAAGTTTATACAGTTTAAACCAAAGACAATCTCTATTTTTGTTGCTGACCGAATACACTGATTGTGAAGTAATTATTTCGGATTGTTTTAAAGTCATGGTAAAATAAGTTTTCTTCCATGATACGCAGACAAAGAGAGTTCCACATATAGTAAATGTTAAAAGTAATTCTCATGCATGATAAAAAGTATGCAAGAAAAGTGTAGGGCAGGGCTGTATCACGTTTATTTTCAAATTGTCATCTAAAATTTGCCATTTATTATTAAATTTTATATAATATGTTGGTGCGTTAATGGTTAAAACATCTCTTTACACGACACGATAAGCCGTATCCATAGAAAAGGACTATCCCAATTCGAAGAAAATGGTGCTACGTATAACGTGACGGTGGTGTAGAACGCTTCAGTGTGATTGGTAGATTTGTAGCTTTCATGAGAATTTGAGAGTTCAGACAACAAGGTCGTTGACCAATCCATCATTGTACCATATTGAAAAAACTCTACTCTGAGTGTTTCGGTATCGCTATATCAGTCATAACACTTGAATTACCTTCGAGCAGCCATTTTAATGTGAACACATTACAGAGCCATCAAATGTGTAAGTGTTTCAAATACAAACATATGTTTGGAAATATACTTATAACGTCAATCGCTAGAGCAATATTTGATCTACAACATATCATGTCATAAATAATTTTCATATCACAACAATGCACAGGGGTTCGAATCGCTGTTTTAGATTTTTGCATTCATATAGCGGGGAAATTTAACTCAAATCTTTATTTCTTAACCGATTGCGCTCAAATTTGAAACATTTGCTCAAAATATCGTGTATAAACAGTATATGAATGCAAAATTCTAGATTTTGAATTTTGAAAATATTGTCAAAACAGCGATTCGAACCCATGTGTGTCCGATATTCTAAACGTAGAATTCGCACATATGGTTATTTTACGAATGCTTCAATGTATACTTTTTTAATGGATTCTGCGTGTTTTGTTTACGTACTAGCTTCATTGCTGCATTCTCTTCCCTCAGAGGTTATTCCCTTCAGGTTTCCGACCCTACATCCGAAGGGAGTAACCTCAGTTGGAAGAAAATGCAATGCGGAAGCGCTCACTATATTCCTGGTCGAATCTATGAAGAGAAAAGCATATATTACTTGTTTTTGTTGCTGACCTAATACACTGATTGTGAAGTAATTATTTCGGATGGTAAAATGCATTCTCATCCAACAGACGCTATCCGTCTATCCTAACCTCTGTCGCATAACGAGGGTGATATGCAACCGAAGAGAGGTCCAAATATAGCAAATGTTAAAGGCGATGTAGCACGTTCTCCATTCTGAAATAAAGTGCTCTCACGAAAATGTAAATGTGTTAGCAATGTCTAAACAACACTCCTTAATCAATAAGAATAAGTTTCAAAACGAATGTACACATAGTTCGATTAAAACCTGTGTTCACATTAAAATGGCCGCTCGAAGACAGTTCACCGTGTCCTGACTGATTTAGCATACCTAAAAACTCAGAGTAGAGTTTTAATTATGGCGCCATGATTGAATGGTCAATCATCTTGCTGTATGAACTCTCATTATCACATCAGACATCACACAGATCTCTCACATTTCCAATTCGGAAAACCATTTTAATGGATATGGCTTATCAGGACATGTAATGAGATTTGTTTTATCCTCGAACGTTACATTAAATTGCATTAACTTTGATAACATATTGCAAATTTGAGAACACATGCTTTTTAGTATGACAAAACGTGCTACAGCGCCTTATTAATATTAATTTACTCTATAAGGAAGGTGTAGGGGAGGAAACTTAAATTGGTAAACATTTACACTGATTAAAACAAAACGCATGATAATAAAACTAAATTGTTTTTCTATATAATCTCAAAACAACTTGATAAAATAAGTATCAAATATTCAAAATGAAAGAAGGCAATCAAATACAAGTAAATGTGTCATTTATTGATTGGTAATCTGAAAATTGAGGTTATGAAGATACATTTTTGTGGATAAACGATCTTTTTGTTTTCTGTAGGCGATGTTTCTACATACATTTTAATGTCCTTGTCAAGCAATTGATATGAGAAGAAACTTGGAGAAACTTGGAGAAACTTGGAGAAACTTGGAGAAACTAGGAGAAACTCAATATACATATATACGTTGTTTTCCTTCGACTTTGTGCTTCCTGAAGCTATAAATATCAGCAAGATAGGCTCCTCGCGAAAGAGATATAACGGATATTTCATTACTATCATCATCATCATCATCATAATAACACATTTATTATTTTGTTTTGAGCTGGGATTTGAAAGTGGTAAAATCACTACAGTCTCTGATATTCTGTGGAAGTTTGTTCCAGGCCACCTGTGCTGTGTTGGCAAATGATCTATTACCATACTGCACTGTTCTGGATTTAGGGACCACACGGAGGTTTTTGTCTTGTGAACGTAGTGAACGAGGCGGTTTGTACATAGAAAGAAGACTCGATAAATATGGTGCTTATCACCATTTGCTAAAGTAATCGCACAGTTATTATCTTATATCAAAAACTTATATTTCATACTTATGTGTACTTATTTATAGTGAGTTATCATTTCTACCTAATCCAGTTCATACATGTATACATCAATAATTCAATAATCCTTTATCTGCCTTCCAATCTCCCTTACTCGTATTCGTTTATGTACATTACATGACATAACTGACGTCTAATCAAGAAGCTCAATCTCGTATACATAACATGGGCTCCGTTCTATAACAGCTATAATCGCTCAGTGTAGCGCTCAATGTAGCGCATTGTTTCCTGAACGACACGGTGCGATACCTTTGCTCGCCTTTCTACGTAGCCCAACTTTGAGCGATTACTTTGAAACCCCTCTTTAACAGGGCCCTGGTTCATCACTCCTATGATATGCGTCCACGATCTGTTATCGGAGGAGAATAAGGGTATTAAAAATCTGCCAAGCTGAAAGCTACCTCTGACCAATACACTAATTTAGCCAGGGGACCAATTGGGTCCGGTCTGGTCAATCAACTGTATATGTCAAGCACTAACTTCCCAATGCAAGGCATAACTCTTGCCATTCTCCATCACTGGCTAATTTAAGCCCTGCCGCATTTCAATGTTTGTGCGCTAGGAAATCAGAGCCCATTATGCATTTCAAGTGTAGTGATTGACTATCTTAGCACTGAAAAACGATGGAAATACTGCAATGCATAAAACAGCCAGTGATGGAGACTGGCAAGAGTGAAGCCTGGCGTTGGGAAGTTGGTCAAGCACTTGGTTGCGCAGATGCTTGCTGTTCGTCTCCTTACAATACTATCATCCCTATAAACTTATCCTCGTTGATTTTTTCAAACTTCGATTCTTTTCTGATTTCTTGCACTTATTGATCAAGTTAGATTTTTGATGTGCTTCCAAGATAGCGGTGGCTCAGGGTCAATTCATTCAGCATTGACAACACTTTATTGAAGTATGTCACCCGTTGGTATGCAACATCGACCTTGTTGGCGTTTCATAGTGAGTCGGGATCCAGGTTCTCATCTACCTAAATATCATTCTAAGAATGAACACAGTTACTTGCATATCCATCTTCCCACGGCAAGGTGAAAATGTATCGAGATCTCTCCATTTTTTAACTTGCCTTCAACCTAGGCAGAAGTGGTGAAACGAATCAGCGACACCTAGTGTGATCACGAGTTACGTCCCTTACCATCTGCTAACTTACAGCAAATGAAATCGACGTTTACATTCGGTACCAATTCAAAATAGCGACGATCGACACAGACACAGAGGCAATACAAGCTGTCTTTTGATTGGCTTATCCGATTAGCCTGCAGTACGTTAAAATCTTAGCACTGAAAATGAGAGGGTTGAGGTCAAGGGCGGAAGGATAAGATATTGAAATATTTTCATTACGCCTGTGACGTTGTGAAGATGTTGCATATCAGAATGGCAGAAAACTCTTTTTACTCAGAATGTGCATTTTTTGACAAACATGTATTGATCTAAATTTCATGAATTTAAAATAATTACGTATAGTAGAGGTAGTTTATCACTCCACGAACATGTTTATCACCCCAAACACAGAACAGTATCGGGCAATATGAAGTTATGTGTACGATAAGATAACCCGACTGTCACTCATTGTGCAGCGTGCTGTCAGACAGATGGCTATGAGAGTGTAAAGTATAAGTACACTACTATAAGGTAGGCTACCCTATGTTTTTATATTTATCTACATATGTTGTAATATTATTACTATTCATATTGAATGTATGTACGTGTTATCAATCGAGAATAATTCCGTAACTATTAGAATGTGAGAAAACGATATTTTCTGTAGTTTAATATTATTGATGAAGAATTTCCGTATTGGCCGAGTTACAGGTCCTCAGTCCGTGTGTTGGCACGAGACCAAGTCGAGAGCCAATACGACGGACAGAGGACCTGTAACTCGGCCAATACGGAACTGTTTAATTATTCACAGGACAAAAAGTGGTGGAATCTGCTTACTGGATCCTTCCGGATTCACCCAAAAATTTGCGGATCCTGAAGAATCCGGAAGAATTTCGGCAAGCGGATTCAACCACTTTTTGTCCTGTGATTGACAATTTATCAATTAACTTCATTTCTTTATATTTACACAACATTAAACATTTCATTACATTAACATATTAAGTATTAATAAGATTGGTGAACAAATGTCGTTGGCCAAAGTTGTGACACGACAGCTTCAGGCTTCCACCAAATGTGCGACTTCGTATGCTCAGACTCGTATTGACTCAGTTTGTCTCGTATTAGCCCTGTTTTTTTCCCTCGGCCCAGTTTCCCCGTATTGGCCCAGTTGTCAAATCATATGTTCAAGGCCGTAAATGACGTATAAGTATGATAATATTGACAGTTAATTATTAAAACAATTTATTGTGTACGACGTTACGGAGTCTTTCATCAGATGGACTGAAATAAGTGTCAATACTCTGTATGAAATATATCCAACCTTGTTATAATCAACATTTCACCTGATGAAAGAATAAGCATATACTACGAAACTTCGTGTGTGAACACTATACAGACGTTGTAATCTAGGAAATAGTTGTTTTGTTTATTTCACTTCTAAATGCCCTTCAAAGAATTTACATTATAATTCAAATGTAATTAAAAGATTAGTGAATTTCGGATGAAATTACTGTAGTCGCGTTTCTTTCTCTTAATTTAAAACGGATAAATATTCATTTATCATAGACATTTGTAATATTTCCATTTCTAAATGTTTTGTTAATGAACATAATCCCTCTTAAAGGTTAGGTTCTCCAATTTCAACAGAAATTGCTTCTGGTGCTAAACTTTTTAGCAGGAGTATATACCAATTTATATGTTTTTATTATCAAAATGCATATGTATACTATGTATTGCAGCTGCAAATTTATATCAAATGGTGGTTTAGATATTTTACAGAAGTTCCGGATTTCGTTAATTCTTGTGGTGCACTCGGACAAATGATGACGTCATCGATTTCTCTTATTGGAGTTTTGATATTCCTAGTTTCCTTTGGTAAGTGCATATAGATAATCTAATCCAGGTGCCTTCTGACATCAAATATATCATCATGAGTTCATTAAAGTTACAAATATCCGAAGCTTCTCGAGGTTGTTTTACTTAACCAACAAGTGTTGATATATTTGATATCAGAAGACACGAGGGTGAGATTTTATTTACCATTCAAAATCATTCTTCAACAATTAAAAGCGAAAGAATGAGCATATTATCTGAAACCGAAAATTATCATTTAGCTTCTTCAGCAGTGACAGATCAGTGAGGTCATAGCAACGTGACGTCATCAGTATTATGAAATCATATCATTACGCCATCAACTTTGTGACATCATAGCTTTGTCAGCAGTATTCTGAGTATTCTGAGTATTCTCAGTGATGTCAAAGCATTATCATGTAATTTAGATAAATATACTGTTTTTGAAAACCAGAGACGTGTTATACTGGTTCGGTTTCGCGTTTGGTTTCAATATTCAGTTTACTCGCTATCAATAACTGATGATGTATTTAGCATTATGACGATTTGATTGTAGCGATATCTACAATGTAGATTTCGCTTGATCACCAGTAAATGATATCTACTGTGGGAGCCAGTTTTGGATGACAAATTATGTTGTATTATTCCATGTATTGTAATATCGGCCAAACATATTTTATCTGACCCTTCACATGACCTGTACACAACTTTCATAAACTTTTACCATCAGGACGCAGGTATCTTATTCCTAAATTAAGGACGAAGAGGGCACGTTCATCGTTTTTACCTACTATTATTAAACTTATAAATAACCTTTAACTTATAAACTATACGTTTTAAGAAAATTCATGTTGTAGATTAGTGAGAGATATACCCATACTTTTCCGAGTGTATCGAATGATACCCTACACTTTTCCCGGTGGGGCCCTTACGAGGCGTACCCCACTTACGGTCGAGTCTGAACGGATACCATTTCATTATATTTCTAAAACAAATAGAGCTGTAAAAAGTTTGTGTATGAAACGCACAACCCAAATACGGCCTCATCTGTGACAACTCCCGGGTACATTTGTTACGAACCATCTAGGGTATATCACAATCTGCAGATTGTTCGAACAATCTGCAGATTGTGAGCTCACAATCTAGGAATATTTCACCATTCCTAGATTGTTTAAACAATCTGCAGATTGTTCGACTCTAACAATCTGAGAATGATCACAATCTAGGAATTTGTTTGTAAGGCTATCTAACAGACTGTACGAGTAGATTGTGAAGGGTTTTCCTATCTTAATTACAGATTATATCAAACTACATGGGTCGATTCCTAGATTGTGAGGAACTTCCATCTCGTTTCTCTGTCTTATCTAACGACCCCTAGATTGTGAAGGGTTATGGTGTTTCAGCTAAGGAATATAGGGGTCGATTCCCAGATTGTGAGGAGCTTTCAAGTCTTTTCTCTTCCTTATCTAACGACTTTTGGGGCGATTCCTACATTGTGAAGGGTTACGATATTTCATCTAACGACTACAGGGGTCGATTCCTAGATTGTGAAGGGATCTCAAATAGTTTTTCTGTCTTACCAATAGACTACATGGGCCGATTCCTAGATTGTGAAGGGTTGTGATATTTCATCTAACGACTACAGGGGTCGATTTCTAGATTGTGAAGGGTTCTCAAATAGTGTTTCTATCTTATCAACAGACAACATGGGTCGATTCCTAGATTGTGAAGGGTTGTGATATTTCATCTAGCGACTACAGGGGTCGATTCCTAGATTGTGAAGGGTTCTCAAATAGTGTTTCTATCTTATCAACAGACTACATGGTTCGATTCCTAGATTGTGAAGGGTTATGATAATTCATCTAACGACTACAGGGGTAGATTTCTAGATTGTGAAGGGTTCTCAAATAGTGTTTCTATCTTATCAACAGGATACATGGGTCGATTCCTAGATTGTGAAGGGTTCTCAATTAGTTTTTTCTGTCTTTCCAATAGACTACATGGGTCGATTCCTAGATTGTGAAGGGTTATGATATTTCATCTAACGACTACCGGGGTCGATTCCTAGATTGTGAAGGGTTCTCAAGTAGTTTTTTCTGTCTTACCAATAGACTACATGGGTCGATTCCTAGATTGTGAAGGGTTATGATATTTCATCTAACGACTACAGGGGTCGATTCCTAGATTGTGAAGGGTTCTCAAATAGTGTTTCTATCTTATCAACAGACTACATGGGTCGATTCCTAGATTGTGAAGGGTTATGATATTTCATCTAACGACTACAGGGGTCGATTTCTAGATTATGAAGGGTTCTCAAATAGTTTTTCTATCTTATCAACAGGCTACATGGGTCGATTCCTAGATTGTGAAGGGTTATGATATTTCATCTAACGACTACAGGGGTCGATTCCTAGATTGTGAAGGGTTATGATATTTCATCTAACGACTACAGGGGTCGATTCCTAGATTGTGAAGGGTTCTCAAATAGTGTTTCTATCTTATCAACAGACTACATGGGTCGATTCCTAGATTGTGAAGGGTTATGATATTTCATCTGACGACTACAGGGGTCGATTCCTAGATTGTGAAGGGTTCTCAAATAGTTTTTTTTTCTTCTTATCAACAGGCTACAGGGGTCGATTCCTAGATTGTGAAGGGTTGTGATATTTCATCTAACGACTACCGGGGTCGATTCCTAGATTGTGAAGGGTTCTCAAATAGTTTTTCTATCTTATCAACAGGCTACATGGGTCGATTCCTAGATTGTGAAGGGTTCTCAAATAGTGTTTCTATCTTATCAACAAGCTACATGGTCGATTCCTAAATTGTGAAGGGTTGTGATATTTCATCTAACGACGATCGACTACAGGGGTCGATTCCTAGATTGTGAAGGGTTATGATATTTCATCTAACGACTACAGGGGTCGATTTCTAGATTGTGAAGGGTTCTCAAATAGTGTTTCTATCTTATCAACAGACTACATGGGTCGATTCCTAGATTGTGAAGGGTTATGATATTTCATCTAACGACTACAGGGGTCGATTCCTAGATTGTGAAGGGTTCTCAAATAGTTTTTTTCTATCTTATCAACAGGCTACATGGGTCGATTCCTAGATTGTGAAGGGTTCTCAAATAGTGTTTCTATCTTATCAACAGGCTACATGGTCGATTCCTAGATTGTGAAGGGTTGTGATATTTCATCTAACGACGATCGACTACAGGGGTCGATTCCTAGATTGTGAAGGGTTATGATATTTCATCTAACGACTACAGGGGTCGATTTCTAGATTGTGAAGGGTTCTCAAATAGTGTTTCTATCTTATCAACAGACTACATGGGTCGATTCCTAGATTGTGAAGGGTTATGATATTTCATCTAACGACTACAGGGGTCGATTCCTAGATTGTGAAGGGTTCTCAAATAGTTTTTTTCTATCTTATCAACAGGCTACATGGGTCGATTCCTAGATTGTGAAGGGTTCTCAAATAGTGTTTCTATCTTATCAACAGGCTACATGGTCGATTCCTAGATTGTGAAGGGTTGTGATATTTCATCTAACGACGATCGACTACAGGGGTCGATTCCTAGATTGTGAAGGGTTATGATATTTCATCTAACGACTACCGGGGTCGATTCCTAGATTGTGAAGGGTTCTCAAGTAGTTTTTTCTGTCTTACCGATAGACTACATGGGTCGATTCCTAGATTGTGAAGGGTTATGATATTTCATCTAACGACTACAGGGGTCGATTCCTAGATTGTGAAGGGTTCTCAAATAGTGTTTCTATATTATCAACAGACTACATGGGTCGATTCCTAGATTGTTAAGGGTTGTGATAATGTATCTAACGACGATCGACTACAGGGGTCGATTCCTAGATTGTGAAGGGTTATGATATTTCATCTAACGACTACAGGGGTCGATTCCTAGATTGTGAAGGTTCTCAAATAGTTTTTTCTGTCTTACCGATAGACTACATGGGTCGATTCCTAGATTGTGAAGGGTTATGATATTTCATCTAACGACTACATGGGTCGATTCCTAGATTGTGAAGGGTTCTCAAATAGTGTTTCTATCTTATCAACAAGCTACATGGTCGATTCCTAGATTGTGAAGGGTTATGATATTTCATCTAACGACGATCGACTACAGGGGTCGATTCCTAGATTGTGAAGGGTTATGATATTTCATCTAACGACTACCGGGATCGATTCCTAGATTGTGAAGGGTTCTCAAGTAGTTTTTTCTGTCTTACCAATAAACTACATGGGTCGATTCCTAGATTGTGAAGGGTTATGATATTTCATCTAACGACTACCGGGGTCGATTCCTAGATTGTGAAGGGTTCTCAAATAGTGTTTCTATCTTATCAACAGACTACATGGGTCGATTCCTAGATTGTGAAGGGTTATGATATTTCATCTGACGACTACAGGGGTCGATTCCTAGATTGTGAAGGGTTCTCAAATAGTTTTTTCTTCTTCTTATCAACAGGCTACAGGGGTCGATTCCTAGATTGTGAAGGGTTGTGATATTTCATCTAACGACTACCGGGGTCGATTCCTAGATTGTGAAGGGTTCTCAAATAGTTTTTCTATCTTATCAACAGGCTACATGGGTCGATTCCTAGATTGTGAAGGGTTCTCAAATAGTGTTTCTATCTTATCAACAGACTACATGGGTCGATTCCTAGATTGTGAAGGCTTCTCAAATAGTGTTTCTATCTTATCAACAAGCTACATGGTCGATTCCTAGATTGTGAAGGGTTATGATATTTCATCTAACGACGATCGACTACAGGGGTCGATTCCTAGATTGTGAAGGGTTATGATATTTCATCTAACGACTACCGGGATCGATTCCTAGATTGTGAAGGGTTCTCAAGTAGTTTTTTCTGTCTTACCAATAAACTACATGGGTCGATTCCTAGATTGTGAAGGGTTATGATATTTCATCTAACGACTACCGGGGTCGATTCCTAGATTGTGAAGGGTTCTCAAATAGTGTTTCTATCTTATCAACAGACTACATGGGTCGATTCCTAGATTGTGAAGGGTTATGATATTTCATCTGACGACTACAGGGGTCGATTCCTAGATTGTGAAGGGTTCTCAAATAGTTTTTTCTTCTTCTTATCAACAGGCTACAGGGGTCGATTCCTAGATTGTGAAGGGTTGTGATATTTCATCTAACGACTACCGGGGTCGATTCCTAGATTGTGAAGGGTTCTCAAATAGTTTTTCTATCTTATCAACAGGCTACATGGGTCGATTCCTAGATTGTGAAGGGTTCTCAAATAGTGTTTCTATCTTATCAACAGACTACATGGGTCGATTCCTAGATTGTGAAGGCTTCTCAAATAGTGTTTCTATCTTATCAACAAGCTACATGGTCGATTCCTAGATTGTGAAGGGTTGTGATATTTCATCTAACGACGATCGACTACAGGGGTCGATTCCTAGATTGTGAAGGGTTATGATATTTCATCTAACGACTACATGGGTCGATTCCTAGATTGTGAAGGGTTATGATATTTCATCTAACGACTACAGGGGTCGATTCCTAGATTGTGAAGGGTTCTCAAATAGTTTTTTTCTATCTTATCAACAGGCTACATGGGTCGATTCCTAGATTGTGAAGGGTTCTCAAATAGTGTTTCTATCTTATCAACAGGCTACATGGTCGATTCCTAGATTGTGAAGGGTTGTGATATTTCATCTAACGACGATCGACTACAGGGGTCGATTCCTAGATTGTGAAGGGTTATGATATTTCATCTAACGACTACCGGGGTCGATTCCTAGATTGTGAAGGGTTCTCAAGTAGTTTTTTCTGTCTTACCGATAGACTACATGGGTCGATTCCTAGATTGTGAAGGGTTATGATATTTCATCTAACGACTACAGGGGTCGATTCCTAGATTGTGAAGGGTTCTCAAATAGTGTTTCTATATTATCAACAGACTACATGGGTCGATTCCTAGATTGTTAAGGGTTGTGATAATGTATCTAACGACGATCGACTACAGGGGTCGATTCCTAGATTGTGAAGGGTTATGATATTTCATCTAACGACTACAGGGGTCGATTCCTAGATTGTGAAGGTTCTCAAATAGTTTTTTCTGTCTTACCGATAGACTACATGGGTCGATTCCTAGATTGTGAAGGGTTATGATATTTCATCTAACGACTACATGGGTCGATTCCTAGATTGTGAAGGGTTCTCAAATAGTGTTTCTATCTTATCAACAAGCTACATGGTCGATTCCTAGATTGTGAAGGGTTATGATATTTCATCTAACGACGATCGACTACAGGGGTCGATTCCTAGATTGTGAAGGGTTATGATATTTCATCTAACGACTACCGGGATCGATTCCTAGATTGTGAAGGGTTCTCAAGTAGTTTTTTCTGTCTTACCAATAAACTACATGGGTCGATTCCTAGATTGTGAAGGGTTATGATATTTCATCTAACGACTACCGGGGTCGATTCCTAGATTGTGAAGGGTTCTCAAATAGTTTTTCTATCTTATCAACAGGCAACATGGGTCTATTCCTAGATTGTGAAGGGTAATGATATTTCATCTAACGACTACAGGGGTCGATTCCTAGATTGTGAAGGTTCTCAAATAGTTTTTTTTCTTCTTATCAACAGGCTACAGGGGTCGATTCCTAGATTGTGAAGGGTTATGATATTTCATCTAACGACTACAGGGGTCGACTCCTAGATTGTGAAGGTTCTCAAATAGTTTTTTTTTCTTCTTATCAACAGGCTACAGGGGTCGATTCCTAGATTGTGAAGGGTCATGATATTTCATCTAACGACTACCGGGGTCGATTCCTAGATTGTGAAGGGTTCTCAAGTAGTTTTTTCTGTCTTACCGATAGACTACATGGGTCGATTCCTAGATTGTGAAGGGTTATGATATTTCATCTAACGACTACAGGGGTCGATTCCTAGATTGTGAAGGGTTCTCAAATAGTGTTTCTATCTTATCAACAGGCTACATGGTCGATTCCTAGATTGTGAAGGGTTGTGATATTTCATCTAACGACGATCGACTACAGGGGTCGATTCCTAGATTGTGAAGGGTTATGATATTTCATCTAACGACTACAGGGGTCGATTTCTAGATTGTGAAGGGTTCTCAAATAGTGTTTCTATCTTATCAACAGACTACATGGGTCGATTCCTAGATTGTGAAGGGTTATGATATTTCATCTAACGACTACAGGGGTCGATTCCTAGATTGTGAAGGTTATCAAATAGTTTTTTTCTTCTTATCAACAGACTACATGGGTCGATTCCTAGATTGTGAAGGGTTATGATATTTCATCTAACGACTACAGGGGTCGATTCCTTGATTGTGAATTGTTCTCAAATAGTTTTTTTTTCTTCTTATCAACAGGCTACAGGGGTCGATTCCTAGATTGTGAAGGGTTATGATATTTCATCTAACGACTACAGGGGTCGATTCCTAGATTGTGAAGGGTTCTCAAATAGTGTTTCTATCTTATCAACAGACTACATGGGTCGATTCCTAGATTGTGAAGGGTTGTGATATTTCATCTAACGACGATCGACTACATGGGTCGATTCCTAGATTGTGAAGGGTTCTCAAATAGTTGTTCTATCTTATCAACAGGCTACATGGGTCGATTCCTAGATTGTGAAGGGTTATGATAATTCATCTAACGACTACAGGGGTCGATTCCTAGATTGTGAAGGCATCTCAAATAGGTTATCTATTTTATCTACATACTATAGGGGTCGATTCCTAGATTGTGAAGGCATCTCAAATAGTTTTTTTTCTTATCTACCGGCTACCGGGGTCGATTCCTGCATAGTGAAGGTATAGATCAGTGATTAGTGATTATAAGTGATTTGTTTTACTTGTTAAGACATGTTTGGGGTATTTACAACAGTACAGTAACAGTTTAAATGTTTTTGTTCTTTAATATAGTCTTGCAGATCAAAGGTGACAAATGTTGTTATAGTAAATTAGTTTATCCAATTAAGCTAAAATCTAAGTTAATTGATCAGTTGGAAGAAGATAATCCTCTTTTAATTATGTTATTACAGATAACAAGTATACTTTACTTTGTTCATTCATCTTTAAAAGTAGTATCAATGTTTTCATGAATTTCAATGACAAGGTTATAAACATTAATTCAATTCAATGCAATACTCTTATTGTTCCTATATATGGAAAATGTTACTTTTCCCTTGTTATTTTTTTTATCATAAGCCTTCGTACAATCTAGGAATCGACTAATACAGTCTGTAGATGAAATATCACAACCCTTCACGATCTAGGAATTCGACACCTACATTCGGAAGATAAAATAGAGAAGCGAGTTGAAAGATCATCGCAATCCAGGGATCGACCCGGTCACCCTGTAGATAGAGAAACGTGATGAAAGCTCTTCACAATCTTAGAATCGACCCCTATACTGTGTAGATATGATGGACAAAATATTTGGGAACCCTTCACAATCTCCAAATCGTCCCTATAGCCGGTAGATAAGATAGAGATACGAGTTGAAAGCTCCTCACAATCTAGGAATCGACCCCTGTAGCCTGTTGATCAGATTAAAAAAAAACTATTTGACATGCCTACACAATCTAGGAATCGACCCCTATAGTATGTAGATAAAATAGAAAACATATTTGAGATGCCTTCATAATCTAGGAGTCGACCCCTGTAGTCGTTAGATGAATTATCATAACCCTTCACAATCTAGGAATCGACCCATGTAGCCTGTTGATAAGATAGAAAAACTATTTGAGACCCCCTCACAATCTAGGAAACGACCCATGTAGCCTGTTGATAAGATAGAACATCTATTTGAGATGCCTTCACAATCTAGGAATCGACCCCTGTAGTCCTTAAATGAACTATCATAAACCTTCACAATCTAGGAATCGACCCCTATAGTATGTAGATAAAATGGAAACACTATTTGAGAAGCCTTCACAATCTAGGAATCGAGCCCCGTAGCCGGTAGATAGGACAGAGATACGAGTTGAAAGCTCCTCACAATCTAGGAATCGACCCATGTAGCCTGTTGATAAGATAGAAAAACTATTTGAGATGCCTTCACAATCTAGGAATCGACCCCGGTAGCCGGTAGATAAGATAGAGATACGAGTTGAAAGCTCCTCACAATCTAGGAATCGACCCCTGTAGCCTGTTGATAAGGAAAAAAAACTATTTGAGATGCCTTCACAATCTAGGAATCGACCCCTATAGTATGTAGATAAAATAGAAAATCTATTTGAGATGCCTTCACAATCTAGGAATCGACCCCTGTAGTCGTTAGATCAAATATCATAACCCTTCACAATCTAGGAATCGACCCCTCTAGTATATAGATAAAATAGAAAAACTATTTGAGAAGCCTTCACTATGCAGGAATCGACCCCGGTAGCCGGTAGATAAGATATAGATACGAGTTGAAAGCTCCTCACAATCTAGGAATCGACCCCTGTAGTCTGTAGATAAGATAGAAACACTATTTGAGAACCCTTCACAATCTAGGAATCGAACACTTATAGTCGGTAGATGTATCAACCAATACAGTCGGGAGATAAAACAGAAGATATGCTCACAATCTACAACATACAACTGCAAGGAAACAAATTCCTAGATTGTGATCATTCTTAGATTGTTCAGGTCTCACAATCTGCAGATTGTTTAAACAATCTAGGAATGGTGAAAGATTCCTAGATTGTTCGAACAATCTCCAGATTGTGAGCTCACAATCTGCAGATTGTGATGATTCCTAGATTGCACGGAACACATTCACCTCGTGCTTCGTTGTATGGTAACCTATGTTTGGGGCTCGAAATCTAATTGATATGGCCCAATGACGGTATTGCCAACGCAGACGCACGTGCATCTCGCTGAAATGTACAGCTAACGCCATAAACTGAATGGCTAATGTCAACATGGCCAAAGTTTAGTGAAAACAGAACTAACTTCAGTATGTTAAGACATTTTGCATCCAAAATTAAATAACATTGTTATATAAAAAGAAATACAGAAAATTGTGATATTTTATCACGCATTATAAGAACCTTATTCATTTGGTCATGAACAAATGTACATAGTTTCAACTGGCTTCGTGGTGTAGTGGTTAGACCGTACGGCCAGAAATCAACAGGACACAGGTTCGATCCCAGGTGTCGTATACGTTCATAAATAAGATTTTATAAAGTATCATCACTTAGATTTGGAAATATAGAAAATTGACTCCATTGATTTCTCAGTTGTTAAAAAGTGTAGGTTTAATAGAAAAGTGTAGGTTTATCAGAAAAAGTATAGGTGTATCGGCTAATACACCTACACTTGTAACAAAAGAAACAATAGCAACTAGACCGGAAGTGGGGTATAATTTATGTTCTTATACTTTGCATACTATACACATTTTAACTTAAGCGTTTGTCATTGTCCGAATTTTTAAGTGTTATGATATTTTGCACCATGAGAATTAGCCCTGCTTCATTAATGAAAGTGACCAAACTGAACTACTACAACATGTCTGATTCCCAAGTTGTGCTACTGAAAGGAACAGTTTCTTATTCATTTATTTCAGCTTGGAGCTACACTTCACGAAGCAAAACAGCATGTTTCCAATTTAATCTGATTATCGACACTCCTTGTGTCGAAGGAGAAATGATTCTCCCCAGAAAGTTTATTCTTGGTAAATCATCAGACCAGACATGTAGTACAAAAATATCAGGTAATCGGCTTCATGGAGACATTAACAGTACCAAGTATTGCTGTCAACTACGTGAAACTGACCAACTTACAAAGTACTGTCTTCCTTCTGAGAAAAAGCTTATACAAGATACAAAATACCAAGATTTTATTGACCGCTGTGCAGGAAGCCAAACCTGTGCTTTGAATCGGAAGGTACAAGCAGCGTTTGACTATGCCACAATTCAATATCAGTGCATACCACGTGAGTACCTATATTCTACAGTTAAATGGTCATATATCAAAGAGCATGTATCAATTGAGTAAGTTCCTTTCCATGGAACTACATGCAATTCTATTTCGATTTATATATAATTTCGTTTAAAAATGACGTTTAAAACTGGTATTGGAAAGGAATTACCTTCATCTTTCTTCCTAACACTACAAACATATGAAACTAGAGAGAGGGGTTCTGAAGCCCATCAGAAAAATGAGGGTTAAATTTAGAAGAAATGTCATCAAACGGTTTTCCAGATCTATCTTTGCCTCATCTTGACAAGGGTCACCAAACCTGAGAATTGTTGGGGGACGCAACCAAATTAACGCTGATTATATCAGATTGTTACCTGTATGATCCATATTAGGGCCTGTGCACATGGTCACCAAATATATTATCATTATCGGCATTGTGCATACAGTCCGGACACACCATTTCATTTTTCAGGGACAATTATGTATTTTATTTAGTTTTTTGAGAAGAAGAATATACTTGTAGGGCATGATCTCTTTGATCCACCAGTGTCACAAAAACGAAAATATCTTTCATCTAATTGGTGACGGAGCAGTACAAATGGCTTCAGTTTTACGTATTTTTCTCTTGAGAGGAAGACTAAAATAGGTTTCTAATGTGTTCACCACAATTATAATCCCCGTCGGTCAAGTGTTTGTAAAAAAATCTCTAGCTCTTTTTTTCAAGGCATGAAGAAAGAATGGGTTGTTAGGGGCCCTTACCTCTGGGGTTCCATTTTGGACCGCAATGTCACCAACTCAACAAGATATAATCCCCATTTGACGATCTTCATGTACAATATCAGTTTTCTACGGAGTTAAGTTGTTAAGAAGAAACTCGGTTTTTTAAGTAATGACAATTGTAACCGCCCAAAATCAAAATTGGCCAAAGAGTATGTACACATGATTTAAGCATCCCGGGGCTTTTGATCCTTTAGAAGAATACTAACAAAAGCTTTACAGTAGTCTATAGCACTATATTTACAACCCTCATTGAACTCAGTACGTATACTAAAGATTTCAGTTCGTTTTTTGCGCTATTCCTTGATAAGAAGTTGAAACAGATCGCGGAGGAACCGACGGATGGACGTGAAACGTCATACTTATAATAAGGTCTTTCAGTCCCAGTGAGCTAAAAATACTTGTGATTATGGAAATGATATATATGCTTAGAGTTTTTATATCTTAAAGGGGCAGTAGCACGTTTTTTGCAAAATTGAATTTTTCAAATTTACCACTTTATAATGATAGTTTATGTCATTTATATTTATTTTAGAGGGTAAAACATTTTGTAACAAAAACCAATTATCCGCAGTGGTAATAACGGTGTTGCGTATAAAGCAAAAAATGCATGGCCGCCATTTGATTGTGAACACATTTTAATATTTCGAATGACGAAAACGATTCACGTGGCTTTAAGGAACCATGTAAACTCATTTTTAACTTAATTTTTTGAAGAGCGAAGGGAGTTTTCCTTATGGTGACAATATTTTTCAAATTCATTTCATCAACTTGTTTGAGTGAAAAAACGTGCTACTGCTCCTTTAAAAGGAGGGTTCTATCGGGGTATTTTTTGTGGAAACGAAATTCGAGAGGATGTTCTTGTTTACACAAATATGATATAAATACATGATTAAAACACAGTTTAATTAAAATATATTAATGAAGTTAATATTTTGATGACTTTATATTTCACAACTTGATAAAGACAAGCGCATATTTGTTGCAAAATAAAAACAATGAGAACTGAAGCCATTCATCGGCGCTGCTAGTGGGGAAAACTTCGCTACGGACTAAACGCAGATTGTTTATTCGATTTTTATATGTTATGTGTTACTATGTGAATTTTCTATCATTGTATATGTTTAATTTTCAAAAAGGTGTAAAATTGAGTTAAATATAGCATGTTTTCATTTCACGTAATGCCAAAAATCCAATATGGCGGATGCTGCCGATAGATCGGTGATAGAACTTTCCCTTTAAGCACCTAATGTTTCAGGATCGGCTGTCCTGCGAACAGCATACAGCAACTTCCAAACTGGTAAAACTGTCTTCCTGTACAACAACCAGTCTCGTTCGTCACAGAGGTTGCATTGTATCGCGTATTCAATGAACTGTGAAACCACTGTCACAATCAAACTGGTAGCAAGTATAATACCTGATAATTCCTGCAGTATAACCTACAGGGAGAACAGCAGGATATCAACGTTCAGCTGTTCTAACATCAACCCACTTGGAGAATGTCAACCAACTTACAGAAGCACATTACACTACGTGGACTTCCACATCAGTATGACTAAAGACACGGGCACAAGGTCTATGCTATGGCTTGAGGTCGAAGGTAATAATAAAGAATTTTGTTACATAGAAATATAATAGGTTTGGATCTTGATAATATGTGACAGAATTTTCCAAAATTGTAGATAGGAGATATCACAGCACCTTGAATTACGTGGACATACACATTAAAGGGGCTGTAGCACGTTTTTTTGCACACTGTTTTGTTTTAAATTTCCTATTTTTTATGACAGTTTATGTCATTTAAATTAATTTTAGAGGGTAACATATCTTAATATACAACAAATTATCCATAGTGGTAATCACGATGTTGTGTATAAAGCTCCATTTTTATCGTGAACACAATTTATTATTTCGAATTACACAAAATATTCCCATGGCTTTACCGAACCATGTACACTCACTTTTTTTAAAATTATTTTTCAAATACATTTCACTGACTTTTTTGATTGAAAAGAACGTGCTACTGCCCCTTTAATATGACAACAACATCAGAAGCAAGAAGTGGCAGCATTTGCTCAAGGCCTTTGTTTTGACTCGAAGTCGGAAGAAATGTATCATAATATATAAGAACACACAAATACACATTTCTTCTTCTATAAGATACCTATGGCGGTAGACTCCCATAAACCCTACAGACCATACACTCCTAATCACTAGCTTGTTACCTCTTACAATACAATGGAACGGCCCATATTAAACACAGAGACAATTGATAGTGTAAGGAAAAAGGTTTAATGAACATATCTAGGACATTTCATGTTTAACGTTCATATCCCTAATGGATACATTTTTCCAGGTTTAATTCATTCATATCTATCTCATTTCAAAATAATTTAAATTATTATAATAAAATACATTGTATAGAAAGTTATTTGAATTTCATCACATGTTCACAGATTGCAATGTTTGTCACGTTTCACATGGTCACATGTCCATCTAAGAACTGGACCGGTGATTTCTCCTCTTAATTTCCCAGTCTCTTTTCTTTTAATTGAAAATTTCGACATTAGTGAAACTGTTATTTTTGTGTTTAAAAAACGTATCCTTCTCATCATACTTGCTTCCTACTCATTCGTGACGTCATGGCATGGTGGCAGACTGAACATTGCAGGACAAGAAAAGTTAAATAGTACAGTCATAATCTCTTCTGAAGTGACTATTTCTATACGTTCCAATGCATTAGTACCCTTAGAATCGCACATGAAGGGTTAACAGAAGATAAGTAAAGTGAAACAGGTATACAACAAACTGTACACAGATGGCAAGTTTTGGCACATTAATCGGACTAGCTCATTCTTACTTGATGTAATGACCATGTGCAGTGGGCCCTGAACTGTGTTGTTTTAGTCTGTAGAAGTTTTGGCATGTAGAATGTTTTGGGAAGTTACCACAACAGGTAATAGGCTATAAGCCCTACGGCAATAACACACAGGCGGTGGGACAGACATCATGCTTTATGAGACATAAACTTGCTCGTAATTTAGGGCGTCAGTTAGAGCGTCGCTAAGCAAATTACGTCATATTGTACATCACTTTGATTGTTCAGTTGTTAGTGGATGTGTTCGGAAGGTATTACTATTTTCAAAATACAGTTGATACAAACAACATAATATCTCAATGGTTTTTATATCTTATATAGTAGAATAAAACAGAGCAAAAAGTATGTTTTATGCTCCCTGCTATGTTCCCCAACGTTTAAGCACGCCAACTCGTCTTCTATTTCTTAAGTAATTGATGGTCTAGTATGTGAATAGCGTAGAGTAAAGGTATGGAATATAGAGCCAGCGTCGAACAAGTGCGATATTGTTTCACGAATATTAACATAAACATATAGACGGTGCTCGACAAGCCTCAACAGTTATTTTCATGTGTTTTCTTCTAAAAGGTATATACATTTTAAATCAAGTTATTGATAAATACAATGGATTATTTTTATATATTCAAAGCCACAACCGGAAATGTAACAGTAGCTTGTGGTGCGGGCTTTCCTGCTGACGTACCAAATCAGTGTCCGACAACGACAACAACTTCAAAAGCATTGCCCACGGCAACGTTCAAAACAAAAGAAACAACTACAGGTAGCATGACAACTTCCATGACAACACTCGACAACGCTCATACAACAAACTTGTTCACCTCTGATCATGCAAGTCCTAACCCAAGTCCAACAGAAGCATGTAAGAAACGAGTTTCTATATCACTTGTTTATCTACATCTACTGTACGATCGGGTATATACTTACATCATTTGACAGATCAAAGTTTATTTGTTAATTATAAAAGAAAAGGATTGCACTACAGCAATATTTAATTTGCCCAAAATGGTAATACTATTGATAATCGTAAACATCATGATAACAAAGACATTATATTGATATGGACTATTTTAACAAATTTGTGAAATACATTTCAGATAATCCTCTCTCTCTCTCTCTCTCTCTCTCTCTCTCTCTCTCTCTCTCTCTCTCTCTCTCTCTCTCTCTCTCTCTCTCTCTCTCTCTCTCTCTCTCTCTCTCTCGAATCTCTCTCTCTCTCGAATCTCTCTCTCTCTCTCTCTCTAACTCTCTCTCTCTCTCTCTCTCACTCTATCTCTCTCTCGCTCTCTCTCTCTCTCTCTCTCGAATCTCTCTCTCTCTCGAATCTCTCTCTCTCTCTCGAATCTCTCTCTCTCTCTCTCTCTCCTCTCTCTCTCTCTCGAATCTCTCTCTCTCTCTCTCTCGAATCTCTCTCTCTCTCTCTCTCTCTCGAATCTCTCTCTCTCTCTCTCTCGAATCTCTCTCTCTCTCGAATCTCTCTCTCTCTCTCTCTCTCTCTCGAATCTCTCTCTCGAATCTCTCTCGAATCTCTCTCTCGAATCTCTCTCTCGAATCTCTCGAATGTGAACATTTCTCTTTCGTGATGATTCGTGACAATTCGGCCCGTAGTGAAATAGGGGCATAACAACTTCTCCCCCCGAATTAACAAAGAATCATCTACGAATCATCATCGAATTGTCACTAATGCCCCTATTTCACTACGAGACCAATTGTCACGAATCATCACGAAAGAAAGAGAAATTATTCACATTCGTGAACATTCGTAGACAGTTAATTCTTTTCATTCGCAAATGATTCGTAGTTGATTCTGCAACATTCCTTCAACTCATGGCATTCGTGAACAAATTTTGAATTTACTTTTCACGAATCAACTATGCAATTTGTAGTTGTTTTGTAAACTATTCGTAACTAATTCTTGTAGCTGATAACAAGTTCGTAAACAGTTCTTGGAAATTCGTGGTTGATAATTTTGATTGTCTCACCCCGAATTACTTGCGCATCATCTACGACTCGTTTACGAATCTCCCGAATAAAGGAAGCAATTACGAATTAATCACGAATAGAAATTGTTTCAATTGGTCAATTGCGTCATTCTATATTAATATAAACATTAGAAGCGCGGGCAAACGACACAGGGCTTAATGCATGACAAGCACTACGATGCCACGAAAAACCAGTGCCACTTAAGCGGCGTTTACATTAGCACGCATTATTTCGTGGCAATGCGTATTTTCATCGCAAACCGGCGTGAATAATTCGTTAACTGTTCGTGAGTGCGTATCAATGCGTAAAGAAATAACCAAATGTTTGTTTTTTTCTTCACCCACTCCAGTGCGTGCCAATTGTGAATATATTCGTGAACTTGTCTCAACTTGTTCGTATCTTATTCCTGTGGTGCCGTGTAACAGTTTTCTTGTGTCACGATAAAGGCAAGACTAGGTTGAACTTTTCAAGCAATCGGCACGCAATTCAGGCAATTGACAACATTCGTGAGTAATCTCCCGTGTTAATGGCACGGATATCATCTCACCAGTCTAAGCACTTCAATGATGTTTCACACATTTCCAGTACTCAGTCCCGCACTTGACGCACTGCAAAGGTCTTTTCAATCATATGGCGGAACCAATCAGGAACGAGCACGCATCGTGCACCCCCGTAGACATAGGTGTCCCAGGAATGGACAACCATATCATTCCGAACACCCTACATATAAGAATTTGTAGACATAATCTACAAGGGTCATAAGTACAATGATGTGGAATCCCTTGTAGTTGTTAGAGAAGGACCCAGCACTGGATGGCTTCTTCGTGGCAACAGTTTTCCATTAAAAGCTTCCCAGCATTTGTGGTAGTTCCACCTCGAACTGTAACAATGAGCCACTTTCTGCCACTATTGTGGGGTTCTGGGACATCTTAGTACTTAGTACTTCCACCTTGAACACATCAATGATGACTGTGCAAACCTTTGGTAGGAACTTGCAGATTCTACAAACAATATTTCTGAAGCTGTATTGTAGACTTGTATGGCCACTTATCAACCATTTCTTGGAATACCTCTAGGTTTATAGGCCGTACGTAGAAACCTTTTGTAGTCTGGGCGATCTTCACGGTGAAGTCCAGTGAGTAAATGTTCATAGTGTCCGAAAGAGTGTCTTCTGGTCAATCATTCCCAAACAAACTTTGTTCTAGTTTTCCTCTTACGAGGTGGGGGTCCATAGTCTTCTTGCTTCCTGCGTTATTTTTTCTTCTCCAAGAAGTAGAAGTGCAGCCACTGTCAGTTATATGAGCCTTTTCCTCTCTCCAATAATGGCGATATATTGTGAGTTGTCCATGTTGGTCACTGAAAGTAGAGGATGAACTGTTTTAAATGTACATCCAATATTTGGCTTTTATACGTTCCAACACACCCTATGTGATGTTTACAGTACAAATAAATTCACTCGGCTTGCATATTCATTCCCAATCGCAAAATATATCATAATTACTAGTTTCCAATTAAAATCGAGTAAACATCATTATGCATGTCTAGAAACCGAAACTGCACGACCCATTTACATTAACTGTTCTTATATGACCTATTAAACATTATCAACATAAATTTGTCTTTTTGTATTTTGTAAAAAAGTTTCGAAATTTACGTTTGACTGATTGACGCGCGCCACAAGCGGTGCATTGTCCGGTTTTAGATCAGAAACCACTACTTTTACCTTGAAGTCATATCGTCAATATACTATGTCAACTATGACCAAAATGGTAGTTTTCGGTAACAGTCGGTACTTCTCGATAAAGTAACACTATTTATAACGTTTGGAATATTTGACTCCCACCAACATTATGGATGTACCTTTAAGATTGGGTACTGCCTTTATAGACACTCCCAATGCCGGCAGTACCGTACACCAAGCGTGACTTAAAAAGGTATATATGCAACATATGCGGGCACAGAACGCAACATAGTCGTGGTTATGCGCGAATAATGCGTGCAATGCGGGGTCAATTGTGATACTTTGTGAGTATTTTTGCGCGCCAAATGTGCAACATATACGTGAGGTGTGCGCGAATAAAAGTGTGCATTGTTAATTTGTTTACATAACAATGCGCACTATTATTCGACTATTATATAAACAATTAATGCTTCACGCATTGGCACAAACTGAGGTCTTCAAATGCGGATGGAAAATTCATGCAAGTGTAAACGCACCTAAAGGACAAGGGACGGTGGAGGGGAAAAAAAGTGTATGTGTTGATGGAGAAGACAGTCCCAGGGAACCTATACACCCCCTCCAGAGCAACACGTGCTCCTCTTTGCACCTCCATGATGGTTTGATGGGTTACAACCACCGAATTGTCACAAACTATCGTAAACTTTTCGTAAATTATTCGTGATATTGTATCTTATTCTTGAAAATTCGTACATCATTCGTTAACAATTCGAAAATAATTCGTATCTATTTCGTAGCGTTTCAGAATGAAAATCTACCGTAATGAATTTTTGTAAACGTTTTGCACAAGTTAAATTGCTGTTCAAAAGTTTTACCGATTGTTTATGAATTTATACAATCACCTTTTTCGGCTCGGGAGTGATATACCAATGAAAAACTATTCGGACTTGAATCGTGATATCCAATCTGAAATCGGTAGTGTATTTGTAGCTGTGTCTTATTTATATCTACTAATTCGTAGATAATTCGTATAACATTCGTTCATGTACATGTACAGGTGTATAGCATTAAAAGCTACGAAGTTTCATATAAGCTTCGTACAAGTGTAAGTGTTCTTCACGAAAGTTGCCGAATATTCACGAACATTAACAAATTTACACAATCGTGGTGATTCGGGACTCGGGTCGTAGTAAAACTGTATAATAATTGCTGTTTTATCCTCTATAACTTCAACTGCAGCTTCAACTACAGGGACAGGTGCAATACCTACAGTGGCATCTTCGAATCAGGGGAATTTCACAGGTAAAACAATACTTTGATAATGGACAGGGAAAATAGTGCATAATATATAATTATTTAACTACAAACAATGATAAACTAACACAATGGTTAATGACAATAGACAGGAAATGAGTTTTCAATTTCAAGTGAATATAAAAACTATGTATGAATTTACAATCATTTTTTGTGTAATTTTACTGAGATTTTTCTTTTTTATTTGTGAATAAATATCTTGACAGCATCTTCATTTTGATTGCCTGATCATAACATGATCATGTTATTTTACTTTAGGTGTATTTGTTGGGATACCAATAGGGATTTTGTTGAGCTTTGGTGTCATGTTGAGCATTTGGATTTACAGGTAAATCATTTTGTTAACACCAAAATATGTATTGTTATTATATTTTCATCTGAAAGTTTCTTCTTTCATACGTTGATTCGGAGTGTATACATATTTCAATGGATGAAGACAGAAGGCATGACATAAAAATGCTCCAAAATAAACATTCATATCAAATTTAGACCAGATTTCAATCTCGAATGAATTGGATACTTCAAACCTACTTAAAATAATAAAAGTGGATTATGAGGAATAGTTTTAGTATCCTCTTTAGTATGCTTTTTTCAAACTGAGAAGGGTGTTCTCTTTGCTGTCATGAAACATCACAAAGAGCATGACGTAACTCTCCCATGTCGTCACTATTAAAATCGATGCCAATCAATGAAAGATAAGAGATATTAAACCAACTACACAACAGTACATTTAGTACTCCACAGAAAGATTATTATTTATATACATATTTGACCGTTGCCATTATTTCTCTTTAAGGAGGCGACGGCAACGGACTTCTATAACGGAGCAGACAAACGAAGAAACTACCCAGGGAAATACCCAATCAAACTTATCAATGGCTCCAACATCGAATGAATATGATACTCTACATGTATATTACGCACAAGACGATCCTTCTCGGCAGTACGAAAACATTCATCATGCAGATGGAATATACGAAAACGTACCACGTCCAGTGTAGCTAAAAGTCAGAGACAAAGAACAACACATTTTGTGACAAAACTGGTGTCATTACGGAACTGCGCAGTGTCGAGGAAACAGTGTAGAAGGAGACATTATCAACAACGTTAACACTTTCATTAGTTAATTTGATGATGTCAAGGATAGATAGATAGGTAGATAATCACGTAGGGTAGTACATAGAGATTCTCACCCAAGTGTCTTCTGATATCAAATATATCAACACGAGTTGATAAAAGTTAAAAACAATCCGAGGCTTACCCAGGATATTTTGACATTTATCAACGCGTGTTGATATATTTGATATCAGAAGACACGAGGGTGATATTCTATTTATCATCCAAAATCATTCTTCATTAGATTTTAATGGAAAATGAACATATCTGGACAAAAAAACTGCCATTTGGCTTCCAGTGCTGTGATGTAATAGCATTGTGACGTCATCATGATTATGACGTCATAGCATTGTGATGTCATTACTGGACGATGCAAAATAATTGTGATGTCATGTAGCTGACGCCAACAGGGCATAGTTCATAATCAATTGTCAAAACGATATCTCCTAGGACATAGCACTTGATCTCATACAAGCGATATCTCCTTTGGAACACAGTTCTGGATGATTAAAATATCTTATTTTGCATCAAACCGCTAACACATTTGTCAGAACCGGCATACGATTGCGTCAATGACATTGCTTTTGCTCACTCGACTACTCAACTTCACTGTGTCAAGTGTTGCTCTTGTGGCACACATCTCAATATTGACAAAGCTTGTCTTGCTGATCTATCATAATTAATGTGACTCTTAAACACCCTTCAGATATGATTCGTTTGGTCAAGTATCAGTTATTTTGATTTCCAAAGTGAATAAAAGCTTTGAGAGTCGGCATTTATTGCGGATAAAGTTTAATGTCACAATGTATGAATGCACAAGAGATGAATTTACATGATTGCATGTTTTTGAGAGCTCTCGACCAATCAGAATCGCGAACATGTTATATATATAACAAATTGTAACATGGTTTCGGTGTATCCTTGATTCTGATTGGTCGATTTGCCTATGTTGAATTACAATGAATACCCGCAAATTACTTGGGGCGAATCACCGCGAACGTATACATCATGTTCACAAGATTCGGCCCGACTCAAAATTTAATTTTTCTTTTTCTCTTAATATGTGCTCCTTACTTAAATTTGACCGGTGTTATTGTCATTTTCTAACTTGTGTATAGCAGTATAGGTCACAAATAACTCTCAAAATTAATTAGTTTCAAGTAACTAAAATGTTTTCAACTAGTAAGATTTGACGCCTTCTTCCATGCGGCTGTGTTTACCGAATGCCGTTGCCATGGCATGACGTCATAGTGATCAACCGTTTTGACGTCACAATGCTAGCGTCATTGTCACAATGGGTTAGGGCAAGTTTAAGATATTTGTTCTTAGGTCTTTTACTGTGTTGATGTCGTAGATAAATGTTTATCACCATCTGAAAGGATACGTGGATATTGTGAAGTGAACATATTTGAGTGACACTGTTTGAGTTTATGTGTAAATTGTTGCTAATGTGCATATGACGACGAGTATTTACATTTGTTTTGACCTGACCACACCTCTTACAAAAATGGAACAGTCGCAAAGTCCTTTCAACTCAGAGATAGGTACGCTAAAAGAGAGTTCGTTTCAAAACGCCTGATAACTAACGGCCATGTTACAATATCGATAAATAGTTGCGTTTGTAAAATTTCCGGGATTCATTGCTATTCAACACCGGCAAATTTCAGCGTTTAAAACCTCCGGCTAACGCCGTCGGTTTTAAACTAAATTTGCGGCTGTTGAATAGCAATGAATCCCGGAAATTTTACAAACGCAACTATTTATCTTATAAATCACTGTAAAATTAGTATACAATTATAGACTGGTGATGAGGTCAATACCTGTTCAATATTGTTTTCTAGGGTCCATAGAAACAGGTATTGACCGAATCACCAGTCCATAATTGTTTTATTATGTATTTGACACAGGAAAGAAAAGAAAACAATGAAATACAGTCAAAAATGTAATTGGGTTTGAACAGCTGGGACTACGGTCAGATGACGTCATGGTAACAATAGCATGACGTCATGCAACAATCGTTTGACGTCATGCAACAATCGTTTGACGTCGCTCAAGTCAATATTGCTTTTGGTCGGACTCGGGCTGGAGTCAATATGCTTTTCTGTCGATGGTCACATGATGGCCCTCGACCAATCAGATCGCTAGAAAAATATGCTCACATAATAAATGAAGCTTTTTGGCAACCAGATTGTTCATCATGTATGTCATGACAAACAACAAATGTGTCAAATGACATCGTGTTCATGTCAAATGACTAGTACTGTCATTGACACTATTATAGCTAATGATGATAATGTTATTCAGATTGCATTGAAACTTTTAAAGCAGGAATTAAACAACGTAAATTAATGTGTTCCTTTGAGGTCAATTATACCTTAAAGTAGTATTGTATAACCGAAAAATGTGGTTGATCAGGTAAAGGCTTGCAAAAAGCTGCTTTGGTTTGAGGGAATGAAAAATAGATGTTGTTTTCATTGTTCATTTCTGGTACAAGACCATTAACCAAATACCACTTGAGTATTATAGTAAAAAACAAAAACAACATTTAACAACAGTATTTATGAAAACATTACAACATATTCTGGACACACCTGATTCTTCTTTGTAAGGATATTAACATGTTGAATTAGTTAATCGGCACATGCCAATGAAAATCGATTATAATGGTTAAAGTATATTATGTCACTCAAAACTCATGCCAATAAAAATATAATAAAATCAAAATCATTAGATTTGAATGACCGATGGAAAAACTAAAGCAAAAACGTATTTGAGATGAAATGGGTCTCATGAATCAATGATGCCATATACATGCCAACATTGCACAATTGTGTTTAATTTCTGTTTCTCAGTTTTTGCAAACTGTATTAAAAAATTATCAAAAGTTTCGATTTTTCAAGTAAGTATTCACATACTTACAAACCATGAACTTTGATACCACCTGACACGTATGCCATCATCTTGTGACTTTACATTTGCAAAGCTCTCTGATAACCGAATAGAAACTAAGAAGTTCCCATCCGAACCACAAAGACGGTAACGCCACTTTCAATATTATAACGTAAACTATTGAAAAACGAAATTCTAAGTTGTGTTTCCATGGAAACGACCAAAATAAAATTCCAAAGAAATTGAAAACCCAGAAAGACACATCTGCACATGATGATTGTTTCACATATCAAGTCTAATTGAGCTTGGTATTACAGATTTTTTTACTTCTGGCCTGGAATTATTTTTTTAAAGTTATGTTTCTCGGAAACAGCAAAAAGTAAAACACCAAAGAAGTCTTCACATGATGACTGTTGCACATACCAAGTTTCAATGAGTTAGACCTTACAGTTTTTGAGTACCTATCCGGAAAAACAATTCAAAGTTATGTCTTCATGAAAACGACTTAAAATCATGTTCCACAGAATTTGAAAACCTTAGAAGGCACATCTTAAAGGGGCAGTAACACGTTTTTTTTATTTTTTCAAATTGTTCATTTATAATGATAGTTTATGTTAGTTATATTTACTTCAGAGGGTAACACATCTTATTACACAAACCAATTATCTGTAATAGTAATAAAGCATGGCGGCCATTTTATTGTGAACACAATTTATTATTTCGAATGACAAAAACGATTCCGATGGCTTAACGGAACAATGTACACTTATTTTTAACTTGATTTTCCGAGAGAAGGGTGTTTTACTATTAATGACATTATTTTTCAAATACATTTCATCGACTTGTTTCAGCGAAAAAACGTGCTACTGTACCTTTAACGTGATCATTGTTTCCAATATCAAGTTTTGATCGTGAATCTCTGTACATGTGGCCTCTTTCTGAATAATAATATCATAGATTAATCAATCTTTATAAAAAAAATGTACTGAAACCAAATTTTAATAATAATAAATTACAAATTCGAAACTGTTCTCATATATAGTTTTTACTAAGTCAATCAAAATCAACAAACCTTGCATACCGAACATGATATTAATTATAGTAATAGTCTAGTATTTTATTTGTGTCCTATCTGAGATAAAATTGTATCTAGTTAGCATGTCACGTATATCATCATAGAGGCCAATATGAACACAGAAAGATTTAATGCTCAAACATATTTTAGATGAATATATGTGTTTGGAAGGATAAACTGCATAGGTCTGATATTCAATATAAGCAGAGAAGTATCTTTCATTACATATGAAAATAAAGAATATAATTAAAGAAATGAACTAAAAGAGCCAGCAAGGGTGTTGATGAACATATCCAAAAATTGCCAAATATCTATCTCCGTGAAATATATACACTTATTTTTTCACAGATTCTTTCGACAAAACATAAGCCGAGGTATTGCACTAAATAGTGGAGCTGTTTTCCAGTCTAAATAAAAGTCAAGTCTATTATTTTCAAGCGCAAAGCATTGTGGTCTAGATTACACACTTTATACAAAGACACGAAAGAAAAATAAAGTTTATTGGCAATGAAGGAAATCGAAATATAAAATTGTTGGCGGTTATTTTTTTACCATTCCATTTAATTATGTATTTTCTACAAATATTTGAATAAATGTTTTACCCAACTAGGTATTTTGCTTGAATTTGATAATCAATGAGATATATTTGTCATAATTTGCTGGTCTTAGCTCAATGAAAAGTGCATTAAACAAGCAATAATTGGTATGATCTCAGGAAATTTAGAATCAGTGTTTATAAAACAATCGTCACATTCAGTAATGTGTGACGAGGGTAGCTTTACTTCCAAGAGCAGCACATGCAGCACGTGCAGCACATGGGTTGCTATGGCGACTTGCCGACGAGCGACGGGCCTTCACGCTTCGGAAACACTTACTGCTGTGTAGTACGTTTTATGCAATAAAGGGAATTCTATTTATATTACGTCAGATACCCTTAACGCGCGTTACTCGAAGGCGTATTTCTCTTTTAAACTAAATTTTATAACATTGTCTTGATATACAAAGTATTTATCACATGTCATTTTGTAAATAAAAGATTTCTCTAGCGATTGACGTTACCAGTATATTTTCCACAAATAATCCTTGATGGGTCTTTAATATGTTTCAACATCGTCTCTCTACATTAAAAACAATTTATTTGGAAATATGACAACGATTTAATCATCCAAAGCACAGGACGGTATCAAGCAATATGAAGTTTTCACACGATAAGATAACCTGACTGTCACTCAGTTTCGCACCTTGAACATGTGCAGCAATAGACAGGTGTGAGAAGTGACAGGTAGCTGCTGGTCTTACAGGTAAACAATGCTTTCTTTGCTTGACTTTATTGACATACCCGTCCTTCTCTTCCGTATATATGTATTCAGTACTATATTACCATTATACAATTTGAGTGTGTGATACAGCGTAGGTTTGATTGTAAAGTTTTCATGTAATTACTGTGCAATTGCTGGTAAGGAAAAGTGTCATTATGTGAGATGTGCTTGCTCGTATTTCATTTTCAACGTTTGATAAAGTTTAGTTTATGTGAGAGTCCTTAGCCTACATATCCTTAACATAATTTTAATTTTACAATGTAAACTATATTAAAGATATTTTCCGATTTTGTACTGTGATGGTCAAAATCCTGCATTTGGAATAAATTTCGTTGAAAATAGAAGAGAGTTTATTCGTCTTCTTCGGTGTCTGATTTACTTATACAGTGCAGCCTTAATATTGAATCAATGTCTATGGCTTCAGTTACTGTTCCAGCTTTCGATGAACCATCGTATGAATGCAATGAATTAACATTCCTTCTAATAAAGATTTTTCTTGAAGGTGGTTCATATCCGATTGGGTATTTTTTAAGAAATCTGTGAAAGAGTAAACCATTGGGTTTTATGTTTTCCTCATAAACATATGAAAAATAACGCAGTATTGAATAATGAAAAAGAAATTATGTTGGAATAAATGTAAATATCATTCAGTGTTTGTGTGCAAATGTCCCAGCACAATTGTAAAAACGCATCTCTGGGGCTTTGAATCAAACGCGGCTTATAATAAAGATAACAGAAAGTTTTGGAAATAATTGAAATGCCTTATATCTAGTAAACGCGATAAAATAATATGCCACCATTAAAGTGAATAGTTTCTCACATGGTTACATAATTGCTTGAAGCTCTACAAAGTTGTCCAAATATTGTTACTATGTACCATATGGGATGCGACAATTCTACATGTAATCTCTGATATTGTATGTGTCAAATTTGGAAGAGATAGCATTCATCAACAAATAATCAAGACTGATCACTTTACCTTGTTGGTCATGTATATGTCTTGCTTAGTGACATCTTAGATTCAGGAGTATTATAAGCTGTCTGTGATGTTTACTGGTATCATTATAACATTATATAAAAAGGGAAATCCGTATGATCCTAATTGTTGCCATGGAATATCAATGTCAAAGTGTCATTGACAAAATAACTTCATATATTTTCATATGAATTGTGGAACTGGCCCGAGTTTGATGATTTACTAAATGAAAAACGAGGAGACTTTTGAAATAATTATTCTACTATAGATAACACACTCTCATTATCCTTGAGTCCAAAACTATTTATGTAAAGCAAAACCTTGTAGCGCATCTTTCATCGCTTCCTTCAAAGCCTTTAGTCTAATTGTTAGGAAAATATGTTACTTGTTCTAGTGGAAACGATTTTACAGATCATGCTATAGAGATAAGCATTAAGAATGTTTACTGAAACAAATGTACCACTGGTAGATGTGGTAAATCTGGTTTCCTAACAACTAGTAATTGTGTTCTCTAGGACTGTTTGCTGAGCACTCTACTTTCCTTACTATTTTTTTCTTTCTTCTTCTTCTTATTAATATGTGTACGTTTTTTGTGATACGGATTCTGAAGTAACGGCTAAACTGAATTGCATGACATTTTCAGGGATGATAGACTGTGACAAAAACTAGCCTTGTACGTTGGCCGAAGTTTCATTTTCGGCCTCAAAAAGAGGAGATAACTCAAAACGTGAACAACTTTAAACCTCAATAGCTCGAAGTAGTCAAGAAATTTTCATAAACCATTTACCAACAACATTCCCCATTTGATAGGCCCATAGTGGTTTTCGGCCGTAACAAGAGATGTTTTGCTATTTCGAAAAAACTGAAAATTGTTTGCTCTTTCGCGGTTTTGAGGGTACGCGTCTTCCAAAATATTCTCCTACATCAGGGCAATACATACAGCTGTGTGTGATATGTCCCCTGAAAGCTAATTGATTTTTGAAAAAAGTGAAAAGAACAGAATTTTGAATTTTGACTTAGAATTCGAGTAATCTGCCTTTCAATATGGACGTTTTTCAAAAAGGCGTTTTTCGGCTACATGTTCAAAGGGCCATAACTCTGTAACAAACTGACTTCTATCAAAGTTATTCAGTGCAATCTCTTTCTAATAATTAGTTCAACAATCCATAGCAGATCATTGTCATGTAAAAGTTGAAAGTTTTGGCACAATTTGGATATATTCCCTTAAAAAAGTAAAATTTTGTGATTTAGACTTTTCGAGGGGTATTTTCTTTGGAGATTTTTTTTTATTGTAAACCACTGAAGATACAATTATGTTTAATACACCAGTTTCAAGCAGAGATTTCCTTTATTTAGATTACAACATGTATCTGTCATACTTTACATTTTTCAAAAATCGCCATTTTCAGCAAAGTTCAAAGGTTCATGACTGCTTAACTGATTACGATATTTAAATTGTATTTACACTTGCGGATGCACAATTTCAAGAACAACAACTTTTTTGTTGAACCTTTCAACCTTTTCTGTGTTACACCTTAGTATGAAAATATTAACCATTTTGTCTAAATCGTGAGAAAGATCATGTAGGGGTCCATTCATAAGCGATTGTTCCATTTTCAGAGGGTCATTGTCTTTGGGGATTTTTTGTAAAACAAAACTACTGAAGATAGAGACATGTTTGATAGCTCAATTTAAAGCAGAGAAACTGATGAATAATAGTGAGGCCAACATGGACTTCAAGGTCAAGCAGAGGTCTTGAAGATCTAAGTATTGACGCTTCAATCCTAGTTATCAATAGTCTAGAACTTAATGAGAGTAATAATTATGGAATAGTTGTTATAAAAGAATACATATATGTTATTAAGATATTCCGGTTCGCTTATGATGTTACTCTCCTATCCGATAGTTGATTAAATAAGATATTCTTGAAGACGTTTCTATAAGTTCATCTTGATACATCAATGGTAGAATATTGGTCGAAATAGGAGACGTAAAAGGAAGTTTTATAAAGGTCATATCGAACATGACCTAATATATAAGGACTTCATTTAGTGTAACCCAAAGCCTGTGGTAAACCAAAAGTTATTATTGTCTTCTGTTTCAATTCCTTGTATTCTTGCAGCTGGTCCCACCCATCCAATGGTGGTCTAGATTGTATACAGCAGCTCGTGTGACACGCATTGAAGTATGATGACGTCATCAATGTCTCGTCTCGGAGTTTTCATCTTCCTCGTATCCTCTGGTAATTGAATATATATTACAAAGCTAACCGATGAGTAATAATAAATGTCAGTTTGTAAATAAACACAGTTATTACATTTTCTATAACAATGATACCGAGCAAGCTAAACTGCTGTGACATGTTTGATTCCCAATGTTACCACTGAAAGGAACACAGCAGTTTCTCATTCATTTGTTCCAGGTCTGAGCTTCACTTTACGAAGCAAAACAGCATGTTTCAATTTTTATCTGAGTATCGACCCTCCTTGTGTCGAAGGAGAAATGATTCTTCCAAGGAAATTTTCTCTTGGTAAATCATCAGACCAGACATGCAGTACAAAAATATCAGGTAATCAGCTTCATGGAGACATTAACAGTACCAAATCTTGCTGTCAACTACGTGAAACTGACAAACCTGACAACTACTGTCTTCCATCAGAGAAAACACTAATTGAATATAAACCATACAGAGATTTCATTGACCGTTGTACAGGACGCCAATTCTGTTCTTTAAAAGAAAAGGTACAGCCAGCGTTTGACTATGCCACTTTCCAATACGAATGCATACCATGTGAGTACCGATCATTTATGATTTATCGTTTGAATATATTTACATACTAAGAAGATACATATAAAGTGTATCTTTTAAATGAGTATTTTATACCTTCGTATACCTTATACTCTCTAAACCAGTTTAATATTACATTATGACAGCTTATTGTTCCTTCTTTTAAACACAGCATCGGATGTCCTGAGAATCAAAGAAAACACTATCACAACAGGTAAAACTGTCTTCTTATACAACAATCAGCCACTTGCCTCACAGTGTATGGCGTATTCAATGAACTGTGAAACTGTAACAGTCAAACTGGTAGCAATCAATACACCTGATAACTCCTGCAGTATAACCTACAGAGAGAACAGCCAATCAACGTCTAGCTATTCTAACATCGACCCAAATGGAGAATGTCGACCGACCTATAGAAGCACCTTGAACTACGTTGACATTCACATCGATATGACTAAGGGAATGGGTTCAAGGTCCTTGCTCTGGCTGGAGATTGAAGGTAATATTTTGCAACATAATACAGCTTTAATTGATTTAAAAAGAATATTTTAAAATACAAACATGCTATGTTAAGGATCTTATAAATGTAACAATATTTTACGAAATTTAACGAAAACATAGCGCCATGAACTACGTTGACATCCACTTCAATATGACCACAACCTCGGAAGCACGAAATGGAAGAACTGGTTTCAAAGCCTATGCTATGGTTTGGTGTCGAAGGTCATGTCTCATGTTATAATTTAAGGTCTACTAGTTTAATCGAATAGAGTTATATGTTGAACATTGAGTAAAAGTATTACAAGAGCGATATGCTTCATGGGTTGGTAACATGCATTGAAGTTTGATAGAAATGGACCATTTTCCGAGGAATAAAAGTTGCAAAATAGTGCATCTACCGGGATACGAACTCATATATTTCGGTGGTTTCCTCGCCAGACCGTCTGATAACAGTCCGTAGGCTCTCACGTACTGACGCTATTCAGGTACCCTAAAAAGTTTTCGGTACGGGTAGCTAGGAGCAAGTAACTCCCAACATCCATACTTTTGATGTAACGAGGAACGTGTTAGCTAATAATTCCAAATGCTTTAAAAAAAGAACCGTTTAAAACAATGATCTGATTGGTCAGCTTAGAGACTTGGTTTTCTCTGCAATAAACTGGTACAGAACACACGCCTATACGGGGTGTTCTCAGAACTTGTGGAGATGAATCTACTGAACCTGTTCGTATCTGTCCCGGTAGATACATTATTTGGCAAATTATATAACTCGGAACAAGGTCGAGTTTTAATCAGACTGCAGATACCTGAGAAGCATAAACAATGTTTATGTAAAGAACATTGTTTTTCTCTGAGAACCCTCTCAGAGTGTATTTATAAGTTACAGTTATGTTTTCTTTATTCAAAGCCACATCCGGAAATGTAACAGTAGCTTGTGGTGAAGGCATTCCTGCTGACGATTCAAGGGGATGTCCGACAAAAACATCACCCACACCAACATCGGCAACGACCGACCCGAGTCCACGTTCAACAGAAGCAGGACAAGAAACGAGTTCCCATACCATTGATACATCAACAAATTTGCGCAACTCTCAACGTTCAAGTCCAAACCCGAGTCCACGTTCAACGGAAGCAGATCAAGTAACGAGTTCTCATACCATTGATACATCAACAAATTTTCACACCTCTCAACGTTCAAGTCCAAACCCTAGTCCAAGTTCAACAGAAGCAGGACAAGAAACGAGTTCCCATACCCTTGATACATCAACAAATTTGCACAACTCTCAACGTTCAAGTCCAAACCCGAGTCCAAGTTCAACAGAAGCAGGACATGAAACGAGTTCCCATACCATTGATACATCAACAAATTTGCACACCTCTCAACGTTCAAGTCCAAACCCGAGTCCACGTTCAACGAAAGCACATCAAGAAACGAGTTCCCACCCCAATGATGTATCTACATCTACTCTCAGTTCGGGTATACCTACATCATTTGAAACAAAAACATAATTGTGACAAAATGTGTTTTTTAAATATAAAAGAAATAAGACTGATAGATTGTTTTGAAAAAAATTGTGAAAAACATTATACAGGTGATCGTTGTCGTACTTTGTTTCCATGTAAGAATTATTAGTTCAAATTATTTAAACTTAATATTTATTTTATTTTCTTAATTTTCACAGGTGATACGCCATTAAGCAAGAAATTCTGTAAGTTTTATTTTTAACACAATATTAATTATGGAATAATATAATTGATCGTAATTCTCTATAAAGTTAATATTGGGTTGAGAAAGGAATAAATTTTGGTAAGTTTATATCTTTTGCTAATGGTGATTAACCTGACAGATTTATTTGCAGTAATCACAATAATTGGAACCAGTGTCGGCGGTGTTGTTGTCTTGGTACTGATTGGTCTTGCCTTTCTCTGTTACGCAAGACAACGTAACAACAGTGGGTAAGTGCGCTGTGATCGTGCTTTGTTAATTCTCATCGTGTGAAGAAGTAAATATATATATTTCATTTACGTTCGTTCAGGAAGAACGATGTCATGATTTTCAAGTAATCATTTTGAAAAAATATTGATTAAAAGCAAATAAATTACCTAAAATATCTGTCTGGAGTAGTTTAAGGGCGTGGATGGCATTTTCCAATGCCCACCATTATATTATGTATATATGTGATGTTTGTACTACTCTACATACGATGTGTGATTTCCAAGTAATCATTTTTATAAACTATTGATTACAATTGAAATAAGTTACCTAAAATATCTGTCTGGAATAGTTTAAGGGCGATGATGGCATTTTCAAATTGCCACCATTATATATATATATATATATATATACTATACTATGTTATACAGTCATTTATTTTTCAATACGTATAACATAAATCATTAAGCATCCTTAAGTATGATTAGAAGCATCTTGAGACTAACGTTGAAACATGTAACAGGTAATCGGTGTTAGTTATTCCCTTTATACATGTACTCATCTAAATATCGTCTTCATATTCCCGATTCATTATTAACTGTAACGTCACTTCTAGAGGCGACAGTTTAAAAGAAAAGCCCAAGACAGAAGTGTTACGCAGACCAGTCTCCCACTCTGAAAGAGAGTCAATCACCTGTGAGAACCCAATCTACGAAACGGATGACTTCAAGATGAAGGTCAGAGACAGTGTGGTGAAGGACGATGACGACAACGTAAAGGTCAAAGGTGAAACAGGTTATGATTACACTCATCCTCACTGGGAAGGAGAAAAACCTTTTGGGATTGACTTGCTCATCAAAAGGAACTCCTGGGTAAACTCTTGTCCAGACTTTATGTGCGATATGGCGGTCTCGGACTCGCTTGCTAAACTGGACGACATTTTGCAAGTCGAAGAAACAAGAGGAAGTCACGTGTCTGATGTTTATGCGAAGGTTGTACCAAAAGAAGATCGAAATAATGGCGGCAACGGAGCACCACCAGAAACCACTCACGTGTCCGATATGTATGCAAAGGTTGTTCCAAAGAGCAGCCGGAAGTGATCTTCCATTACCATTCCAATGTAATTTGAATTTGAAAAATCATACAGTTCATATATACAATCGATACTTCCTGAACCTTTTTGCTTAATTTTTAAATTATCACAATGCTTTTATTTACCAAGTTCATCGTACATGTAGGTTACTTATTGGTGCTACATGATTTTGTGCAAGGAAATTCTGTGTCTTGTTAAGTGTGTTAAGTTATGTCACATTGCTTTCTGCACTGCAAATTGTGTATTCTGCATTTACATCATGTTTTTTAATGGTATTCTACGTCTGTTTTGCTTTTGATAGATTTGTATTTTGCATTGCGTTGTAAGTGATTGTGCTTTTGATTGATTGAATTGAAATGAATTGATTGTTCTATTAGCAGACAGTAAAATGGCATCGAGAAATCATAAAAGTGATTTCAGCGTAATATAATTATAGTTTCGCATTAACATATTTCAAATGTTGTTAGATATGGAAACAGGATACATGTATTAGTTATGTTGATATTCCCTGCTTGTTATGATTTAAAATCTAAATATGCATTCGTTTGTACACTCTTTTCATACGATTAAAGCATAAAAAACATTACTCACCTTTCCTTGAAATTATATTTTTATCAAAAAAAAGTTAAATGGTTATGTAATAAAATCATCAATTACAATTCACAAATTAAATACATCACTCTTTTATAAAAAAGATAACAATTGTCAGTTAACAGTACAAATATTCACTTAGTTTTTTTCATGTCAATGCTTTAAAAACAAAAAAATATGAACAACATTTACATTACTCATTCAGAAAAAGGTCATAAATTCAACTAAAAGGAACATTCAATGGGTTTTTTAAATAACACTGAGCTCTTGTCTTCTCACAGTACATAAACACATGTTTTACGATATCATATGTAAATATTTCACATAAACATTCTTTGGATTGGATACGAAGAGTACTGATTCGCACCAACGTAACATAAATCAGGTTATAAGACAGACATCTGCAATAAGCGATGAACATTCTGGTCTCACACTGATAAGTATAAGTATCCTCGTGTATCAAATGATACCATACACTTTTCCCTGTCGAGCCTTACTCGGCTTGCACCTCGTAAGGGCCCCACCGGGAAAAGTGTAGGGTGTCATTCGATACACTCGGAAAAGTATGGGTTTATCTCTAACTTATCAAACTCCTGTTGTTTAGTGGTATCCAATGAAGTGCCACTTTTGAATCACATGACTTCATAACGGCTTGTGTATGACGTGATTTTAGCCTAAACTATTACAAACTGTGATGTGTAAACACGCGAGTTTCAACAGTTGATCAACATATGTTGTCAAGCTTTAGTTTGCCGTGTGAAAGCCGTTTTACGTTCACCTTTTGATCGTCACTATACTGAGACATTTTTTACTCCTACAATACACTGAATTTCCCTTAAGGTTGTTAGATACCAATGATAGTTTGATCATTAAAACATGTTTAACAACTTTCATATTTAAAAAATCGTTTATCTAGCATTTTTATTATTTGTAACTATTGTAACTTTTGTAACTTTTGAAACTTTATGTGATTCATTGTTTATGCTATTATATTTATTCCAGTGTTGTGATTTAATTAGCTTGTATGATTTCCTTGTCTGTTATCGTCATGTATATTACGATAATTACTGAATGTCCATTGTAGTTCATATGTACGTGAATATAATATAAATAAACCTTTGTCCCCTTGTGTGCCGAGTCTTTTTTCATCCCCAACCCATAACAGTAGAAAGACCAGGTCAATTGATCACAAAGTAAAACACCCTTACCCTTCTGGGTGAAATGAGGTGAGTTGGGGTTTAATGTCGCCTTCGAGACTAATAGTATTTCACTTCTATCACGACTGCTAGTGACGCAGGGAGAAAGCCAGCAACGCTATGATGGCTATACATTGCGGTGAAACGTGCGAGCATCGTTCGATATAGCGAACCATTGCGCAGAAATTCAGTTCAGCATTGCACCCAAACCTTACTGCATGTAGAACAGTTCTCTGCAGTAGACAAAGTTGCCGAGCCCCTGGCGGAATTCGACTCCCGTATCTTGATGAAGCCGAACGCACAACCCACTGCACTATCATGCCCTCGAGTAAGGATGACAGTGACGTGACGATCAACACAAAGCGCCATTTTGATCGGGTCCTACGTATTTGTAAACACAACTCAAAACGCCAAAAAATGCTAAAAAACAATAACATGTGCTTAAATTCACAGAGAACACAAAATACACCTAAGCAACAATGAAATGTATGCCTATACTTAACCTCTCTGTCACAAACTCCTAAAGTATCCACTGTAACCCATGCGTCCTCCATCTGTGGATTCATCTACTCAACTGTGTCACGAGTTATGGTACTTCCGGTTGAATTTACGCTTGAATCGTAGAAATTATATACAGAAGTATTCTTTTGTCAATAAATTCTAAAAAATTACGTACCGTTAGAAAATGTTGTTGTCTATATGTACGTGGAACCGAAGCTCAATGACAATCAATACTTTTCGCGCAATAAATTATTTTGTTTGTTTTCGACAGAGTGTTCGGTTTTCGATCGGCTGCGGGATTGACAATTATTCCTAACTTTTTGTTTAAAACGTTTTTTGGAGCTTCAGTACCGGGTTCATATAGGCCATGGTCTGGTGTATGTAGACATATTTTTTTAATAATATCAGATTTTATAAATACTTTTGCATAGCCATTTAATTTTGTTCAATTGAATAAACGGAAGTGACGTATGATGCAATACTCGTTCAGAGAGGTATAAATGACGAAGAACGCAATCCAGATTGGATTTTATGTACAGCGAGAACACATGCGAATTAAAACAGCCTAGAGATCCATGCAGTGGGAAATCATCATGTGAGTATTTGGACTTACAATCTGCCGTACCTATTCCTTGACCGTAGGATTTCTTGCCAATAACTTGATCATTAAGGATTCAGCCCTTTTGGGGCAGAATCCTTATTGTTATTGGCGTGTTTATTTTTTTATAATACTAATATCTATCACTGTCTGGTTTGACTCGTTGTGAATACATCATGCTTACTTAAAGTTATCAAAATATTTTATTGAAATCTGTAAAGTATCCTTGTTAAACTCAGATGGGTGTTCTCTTTGCTGTAGTGAAATGTCACAAAAAGCATGACGTCATATTAACAGTGATATGTCGTCACAATCTTTTTCAACACGCCTCCATGAAAGCACAAGACTAAAAGTGGTTGAATTTCGGAATTGGCAAGGCGAATTCAACCAGTTTTTGTTCTGTGAAGAGAAGTGATATTAACAGGAAGATTATCTGGATAAACACTTCTTTACTGTGAAAACACACGACGTTTCTGAATATAATCTCACTCATTCATTAGGTGGAATGTAAAAAATAATAAATTGTAATACATTTATACAGCCACTTCTAAATGCCCTTCAAATACCTGATAAGTCATATTACACATCATGATGAATTGTTTGGGCGGGGGGGGGGGGGGGGGTATTTATGTTTTGTAGACTTGTGTATGTATGATGTAGGCTACCTCCTTTTACTTTACTTAAAGGTGCATCCATTGCGCCGTTTGGGGTCACATATCGCAAATGTTATAAATGGTGTTATTTTATCTGGAAGTACTGGCTGTTGCCGAAAATTGCCATGTTGGTGATAATCGACTCAAAACATTAGCACAAATTATGGTTGATAATGTTGAATAGGTCATGGCTACTGTACATGAAAATGGGACGTGTAGTTTCGGTTTCTACACATGTATAATGACGTTGCTCGATTTAAATTGGAAACTATTAGTTATGATACATTTTACGATTGGGGATGGGTATGCAAGTTGAGTGAAACTATTTGAACTTAAATCCGCCCTTATGGAATGTTGGCACGTATTACAGTCAAATAACGTATTATGAAACAATACTAGATGCATCTTTAATAGCAGAATATTTACGAATTATCTAAATGATAAAATTACAAATTTTGAAAATCAACGACATCAATTTAACACTCGATATTGATTATCGATAAAGAGCTATTCATTTTTTAAGTCGATGAAAATGACATGCAAAAGTATATGAGACGGTAATGTCAAAATGGTAAAGACAATTATCCCACGCCTTGGTGAAAATCATTATTACGATTTGTCAAGCAAAGTTGTATGAGTGAGTGAGTGAGTTATTGTTTAACGCCGCTTCGGCAGTATTGCAGCCATTAGCGGCAAAAAGTTGTATGTAGAGATGACAGTGACGTCACGATCATCACAAAGCAGCGCCATTTTGAGCGGGTCCTACGAAATTGTAAACAAAACTCAAACCCCCATTAAATCTAAATAAAACAATAACATGAGATACAGTTCCCACAGAAAGCACAATAAACATCTAAGAAACATGAAAACGTATGAATATGCACTACCTCTTTATCATAAGCACCTAAAGTATCCACTGACACTTGAGACGTCCATCACCCGTGTCTTCCGCTAAACGACTAACATCAACTAACGGTCCTTCCGGTTAAATTTCCGGAAAAGAAGGATAACATACTAAAAATTCAATACAAAAGTATTCCTTTGCTATAAAAATCTGGAAAACATATCTACCGTTAGGTAATGAGTCTGTGTCCATGTTCGTTGGTTTGATGCACGATGACAAGCAATACTTTTCGCGCAAAAAATTAGTTTGTGTGTTGTTGACAGGCGCTCCGGTTTTCGAGCAGGTGCGGGATTGACAATTAAATTCCTAACTTTTGGTTTAAAACATTTTTTGGAGCTTCAGTACCGGATTCATATAGACCATGGTCTGGTGTATGTAGACATATTTTTTTCATAATGTCAGATACTATAAATACTTTTGCATAGCCATTTAATTTTGTCCAATTGAAAATGCGGATGTGACGTATTCTGCAATACTCGTCCAGAGAGGTATAAATGACAGTGTCTGCACGTGAAGAACGCAATCCAGATTGGATTTTATTTACTGCGAGAACACGTGCGAATTGATGTTAACACAGCCTAGAGTAGAGATGACAGTGACGTCACGATCATCACAAAGCAGCGCCATTTTGAGCGGGCCCTACGAAATTGTAAACAAAACTCAAACCCCCATTAAATCTAAATAAAACAATAACATGTGATACAGTTCCCACAGAGAGCACAATAAACATGTAAGAAACATGAAAACGTATGAATATGCACTACCTCTTTATCATAAGCACCTAAAGTATCCACTGACACCTGAGACGTCCATCACCTGTGTCTTCAGCTAAACGACTGAACATCAACTAACGGTCCTTCCGGTTAAATTTCCGGAAAAGAAGGATTAAATACTAAAAATTCAATACAAAAGTATTCCTTTGCTATAAAAATCTGGAAACGTATCTACCGTTAGGTAATGAGTCTGTGTCCATGTTCGTTGGTTTGATGCACGATGACAAGCAATACTTTTCGCGCAAACAAATATTTTGTGTGTTGTTGACAGGCGCTTCGGTTTTCGAGCAGGTGCGGGATTGACAATTAAATTCCTAACTTTTGGTTTAAAACATTTTTTGGAGCTTCAGTACCGGATTCATATAGACCATGGTCTGGTGTATGTAGACATATTTTTTTCATAATGTCAGATACTATAAATACTTTTGCATAGCCATTTAATTTTGTCCAATTGAAAATGCGGATGTGACGTATTCTGCAATACTCGTCCAGAGAGGTATAAATGACAGTGTCTGCACGTTAAGAACGCAATCCAGATTGGATTTTATTTACTGCGAGAACACGTGCGAATTGATGTTAACACAGCCTAAAGATCCGTGCAGTTGGAAATCATCATGTGAGTATTTTGACTTACAATTTACCGTACCATTTCCTTGACTGTAGGATTTCTTGCCAATTACTTGATCATTTTCTTTTGATCTTCTCCCCTCTATTAGTTGTCAGCGATAATAAATACTACTGCATTTATGGTCAACTATTTAGGGTTTTTTTTAGTTAACGATTTACTTTGAACATTATCCTGGGTTTCAAACTTGAAGTTAGCTTTGTGTATAATATTTAATCCATTACAAGTCGCCATCGTAGTTGCTGGGAGCAATAAATAAATATTAAAAGAAACAAAATAATAAAATGTACAAATATTTTAGTTTATTAACAATGTAGAATACTCCAAAAACCAAACGACAGACAGTCGGAATGGCAAATGAAATCAAATTCAAATTCCACTGAATCCGGGGGAAACCTACTTGCCCGGTTTTCTGCATTTTAGAAGTTGAAGTTATTGCAACAAATTAACATACATACTTAGATGTACTTTGTACATACATTATTGTTTTGTCTACGTTCTACGCATTTATCACCACTGCTCTATGCTGGTCAATTGACCAAATTACAGTGACATCTGGCCTTACAAGAAAAATGTTCGGCTAAACATTACCGTGTGACTGTCTAACATAAGAAGAACATGCTCTGTTCGGCAATTGAATCTTCGACTTCTTTTACATTCCAGCAAATACGTATATCACATATAATTCCTTGATTCCAGTACACAACTATCGTCGGAACAATCCTCGATTCTTAACTTGAAAGTCATCTAGAGAAAAAATGGACACTAAGATATACTAGTAAGTAGTATATAAAAATCTCTTTCATAATCATGAAAATAATGTCGGCAAACATGACGTCAGCAACTGTACAATGTCGACAGACAACGATCTTCCAAAGAAAGATATTTTCACATTGGTTCTATTTAGATAAATATAAATTATGTTATTACAAATCTTAATGTATTGTTAATTTGTGAATAATATGCAGAAACAAATATTGACGCGAAGCCTTCATAATTATTTGTAATTTCGAATAGGCTAGCAAAAGCCTTTAATTCGAACTGTCCTGTGTCGGGCTCTAGTTGTAGTGTTCATGAATTTGTCATAACCAAGTTTTTAATATAATGTAGAATATAAAACATCCATTCAGCCAAATGTCTGATTAAGATAGAATGATGCGTCAGAACGTTGAAAAGTACCAGGAATTTTTATTTTGCCATTTGGACTTTTGTTTTGCAAACAAGCTCCATTCACCGTCTTTTGTAGGCGGCGCATTTTAACCAGTAGGCCTACACGTAATGGCATTGTAAGGAGTCTAGATACACGCGCTGGTAAACTGTTTAATCGAAATCACTTGACTTATTTGCTACCATACCCCGAACATATCAGGATGACGAAGTATTGCACTGTCAGTTATATTGTGAGAGTACAGCATCTACCCAACCACCGGACAGGCTCCATTGTTTTTGGAAATCGGACGTATTGTAAGCTACACTAACCTTACGCATTACATGAATGCCTTTCACAAATTGATTAAATTACACTAGTTTAACTGCTTCAAATATGAATGACAATTCCAATTTTATAAAAAAACACAAAAACAACAAAAAAGGAATTATATGTTGGTCCTCAAAATGGGTATTCGGGATTGACTTTGCAAAATGTCCAATATGAACATATAGACCTATGTATATGGAGGCTTGTTATTTGTAACATCGGTGTACAGGAAGTACTTGCCGAATTCTGAAATAATATGTCAATGTTTTTCCACATGTTTAAATTCAAACAACATTTAGATTTCCCCTAAATAAAGCTTTTTATATTTTTATTTTGAAACGAAGGTTCAAAATAGCATCAGTTTCATAAACATGTTTCATCTTTCTCATTGTTCATTTTAGATCCCCTTAAAAATAAAACATCCAAAAGTGTTAGGAAAATCTAATTGGGAAGATAACTCTAAATGTCTTGTTCTTCAGAGGGTTGTGTGTAATATTGCTCTCTAAGTGTGAAGTAGTTGTCATCATGCAGCAGCTCAGCTCATGCAGACGCCACTTAGATCCTTGCACAGACGTGACCACTGTCCTCAAGTCGCCGAACACAGTGAATTTTAACTGTGCATTTGTATCCAAACAAGTAATTGATTAGTTTTAGTAGAGGTTTATAATCATTCATTGAATGTTCATCTTTAACAATTATGACTTTGGTGGATATTAAACATTTATTTATATTGTTTTTCAGGTGTGTGAAAGTGTTGAAAATTGTGGCACTGCAGGAGTTGCCTCCCTTCCCGTCTTGGCTCTTTCCAAATGTTGAACTTTAAATCGACCGATCGTGATTAAAACAAAGATATTGGGTGGATTTTTTTTCACTAAAGTTTTTTTCAGATTCCCAATATCTTATTTCTTGCGGATTTTTATTTATTTTTAGTTTGGTTGAAAAACCGCTGTCATCCCTACCTAGAGATCCATGCAGTTGGAAATCATCATGTGAGTATTTTGACTTACAGTTTACCGTACCTATTCCTTGTCTGTAGGATTTCTTGCCAATTACTTGATCATTTTATTTTGATCTTCTCCCCTCTATTAGTTGTCAGCGATAATAAATACTACTGCATTTAGGGCCATTTATGGTCCACTATTTAGGTTGTTTTAAAGTTAACGATTTACTTTGAACATTATTCTGGGTTTCAAACTTGAAGTTAGCTTTGTGTATAATATTTAATCCATTACAAGTCGCCATCGTAGTTGCTGGGAGTAATAAATAAATATTAAAAGAAACAAAACAATAAAATGTACAAATATTTTAGTTTATTAACAATGTAGAATACTCCAAAAACCAAACGGCAGACAGTCGGAATGGCAAATGAAATCAAATTCAAATTCCACTGAATCCGGGGGACACCTACTTGCCCGGTTTTCTGCATTTTAGAAGTTGAAGTTATTGCAACAAATTAACATACATACTTAGATGTACATACATTATTGTTTTGTCTACGTTCTACGCATTTATCACCACTGCTCTTTGCTGGTCAATTGACTAAATTAAATGACATCTGGCGTTACAATAAAAATGTTCTTCTAAACATTACCGTGTGACTGTCTAACATAAGAAGAACATGCCCTGTTCGGCAATTGAATCTTCGACTTCTTTTACATTCCAGCAAATACGTATATCACATATAATTCCTTGATTCCAGTACACAACTATCGTCGGAACAATCCTCGATTCTTAACTTGAAAGTCATCTAAAGAAAAAAATGGACACTCAGATATACTAGTAAGTAGTATATAAAAATCTCTTTCATAATCATGAAAATAATGTCGGCAAACATGACGTCAGCAACTGTACAATGTTGACAGACAACGATCTTCAAAAGAAAGTTTAGCCCAGTGTCCTTGTTTTCACTTCATGAAATCAGAATAAATATGTTTCTTTTATAAGATATCTTTCTTATCAATGCGACATCATGAGGCTTGAACGTATTTCATTGAAAACAACGGCGGATGATTTGGCACAATTAGGTTGGAATAAACATATTTTCACATTGGTTCCATTTAGATAAATATAAATTATATGTTATTACAAATCTTAATGTATTGTTAATTCGTGAACAATATGAAAAACAAATATTGACGCGAAGCCTTCATAATTATTTGTATTTTCGAATAGGCTAGCAAAAGCCTTTAATTCGAACTGTCCTGTGTCGGGCTTTAGTTGTAGTGTTCATGAATTTGTCATAACTAAGTTTTTAATATAATGTAGAATATAAAACATCCATTCATCCAAATGTCTGATTAAGATAGAATGATGCGTCAGAACGTTGAAAAGTACCAGGAATTTTAATTTTGCCATTTGGACTTTTGTTTTGCAAACAAGCTTCATTCACCGTCTTTTTGTAGGCGGCGCATTTTAACCAGTAGGCCTACACATAATGACATTGTAAGGAGTCTAGATACACGCGCTGGTAAACTGTTTGATCGTTATCACCTGACTTATTTGCTACCATACCCAGAACATATCAGGATGACGAAGTATTACACTGTCAGTTATATTGTGAGAGTACAGCATCTACCCGACCACCGGACAGGCTCCATGGTTCTTGGAAATCGGACGTATTGTAGCCTATACTAACCTTACGCATTAAATGAATGCCTTTCACAAATTGATTAAATTACTCTCATTAATAAATAGTTTAACTGCTTCAAATATGAATGACAATTCCTATTTTTAAAAAAAAAACAAAAACAACAACAAAAAAGGAATTATGTTGGTCCTCAAAATGGGTATTCGGGATTGACTTTGCAAAATGTCCAATATGAACATATAGACCTATGTATATGGAGGCTTGTTATTTGCATAATCGGTGTACAGGAAGTACTTACCGAAGCTTAAGAACAGTGCGTTGGCATACTTTATTTGACAAAGAAGCAAACACAATTCTGAAATAATGTCAATGTTTTTCCACATTTTTTAATTCAAACAACATATAGATTTCCCCTAAATAAAGCTTTTTATATTTTTATTTTGAAACGAAGGTTCAAAATACTTCAGTTTCATAAACATGTTTCATCTTTCTCATTGTTCATTTTAGGTCCACTTAAAAATAAAACATCTCAAAGTGTTCGGAAAATCTAATTGGGAAGATAACTCTAAATGTCTTGTTCTTCAGAGGGTTGTGTGTAATATTGGCCTCTAAGTGTGAAGTAGTTGTCATCATGCAGCAGCTCAGCTCATGCAGACGCCACTTAGATCCTTGCACAGACGTGACCACTGTCCTCAAGTCACCGAGCACGGTGAATTTTAATGTGCATTTGTATCCAAACAAGTAATTGATTAGTTTTAGTAGAGGTTTATAATCATTCATTGAATGTTCATCTTTAACAATTATGACTTTGGTGGATATTAAACATTTATTTATATTGTTTTTCAGGTGTGTGAAAGTGTTGAAAATTGTGGCACTGCAGGAGTTACCTCCCTTCCCGTCTTGGCTCTTTCCAAATGTTGAACTTTAAATCGACCGATCGTGATTAAAACAAAGATTTTGGATGGATTTTGTTTCACTAAAGTTTTTTTCTGATTCCCAATATCTTATTTCTTGCGGATTTTTTGTTTTTTTTTAGTTTGGTTGAAAAACCGCTGTCATCCCTAGTGTAAGATATTGTGAATGAAACACTATGGTGAACATGTTTATATTTCGTTTGGTCATTCGAAAACGCCATATTACATGAGCTTAACTATCAAATACGGTTAAACAGCAAATGAATTAGTGTCAAATACAACGTAACTCACCTTAGTTTCGCTCCTAACAGACCTTGAAACACTTATTATGTGTACTATTGTTTGAAACATCAGACCACTCCATTTTGGCCACTTCCTCGCAACCACGCGCTTTTGATTGTGTGCAGCACGTGAAGTTAGAAATTTAGCTTGGCAACATGAAATTCATGATGTCCGTGCATCACAAGATGCAATGAACAATGTCCGTGCAGCCACGGTTTTCGCTTAACGCCAGCAGACAGTTGGTCATGGACTGAATGGCTTTTTAAAACAGAATAATATGTTGCCAAAAACAATCTTATAAATGTTTGTTTTACTTTTTTAAAATCATCTTTATTGCATATATATTCAAAGAAAGGGTGATGTAGTTTCTGAAGTAAAAACGAAAAGAAACAATTTCTGTTTGACAACAATGAATGTACACGAATCGATTTGCACGTGAATTCGCGAAGTGTACACGTGAACTTGAATCAATGTTCGGAGTAGAATTCACTCAAGCATAACAACATTACGACTATTTCAAAACGTTCAAATTAAGTAACTATTTCGTATTTAAAGTAATGAAAATAAAAACGACTTGCCACTTTATCAATCATAACCATGTGGTGTATGTGAAATAATGACCTCGACCTCGTGAATATCTGTGATAACCATCTCGCGTACCGCTCGATGGTAATCACAGATATTCCCTCGGTCTGCGGTCATTATTTCAACCTTATCAGTGATGTTTTCCAGCAAATCTTGAGATTCATTGACATAAATATTGATGTTTAACAGAAAACAATACAGCAAAACAAAATAACAATAAAATTAACATTATTGTCATAAACGTGTAACCATACTCCTTTCATTAAAATAAGGTCATAGTGTTAAATGATAGTGAAAATTGTTATTTCGTTTGCACTACCCCACCAACATTGGGAGCTCATATTTAAAAGCCGAGCACTGTGCACCCTATTTTTTATAACAGAAATGGAATTAGCATGTTAGCATATTAGCAATTTCTTAAGATTTGTTAAATTGGTGAGGAACCTCCTTAATATCAACAAGCCTTGCATACATGAGCAAACGCAACAGCATACAAATGTAATGGTCCAGTATTTTCACTTCAAGTGTTCTACCTGGTTTAAATTGGCATGCCAGTGTTATCATCACAACGGCCAACATGATACAGAAAACCTGCAATGACATATTAGCTGTGTATTACATTCCCATTTGCGATTCTTGACTGAAACAAGCATATCATCGGTAACATTGCACCGAAGCACTTTATTTCAATGTAGTATTGCTTCATTTTATTGTTGTGTGTTCTTTTCTGAGAAGTTGCGTATTAGTGTACCCTGAGCTCATGATTATTGTTCATCACTGTGGTTTCCCTGTCCTTGTTTAAGAAAAATCCTTTACATGCATGGATATACACTACTGTGCAGAATTAAGTACACCGGATTTCGCGAAATGTTCGCGAAATGTTCGCGAAATGTTCGCGAAATGTGCGCGAAATGTTCGCGAAATGTTCGCGAAATGTTCGCGAAATGTTCGCGAAATGTTCGCGAAATGTGCGCGAAATGTTCGCGAAATGTTCGCGAAATGTTCGCGAAATGTTCGCGAATTGTTCGCGAATTGTTCGCGAATTGTTCGCGAAATTTGCACTCTGTAAGTATTTAAATTTGTTACACCTGTTATGGTTTATCATTTTAAATTTTGTCTGTGTGACAAAACACCTCAACCAGTACCTTAATACGTTCAATATGCATTAGTTAAGTAAGTTTTTATTATACAAAAACATTTAAATTAAAATGCATTTAACGCCTTGCATGTCAATCTTCCTCACTTAACGATTTACAATTACCATTGACACAACTTTAAAATGACATCACTTACTTTTGCTTAACTGAATTAACTCGCTAAGCGTTAATAGCATATTTGTTTATACCAACTCAATGATAATTTGAAATTATCACTCGTCGGTAATCCTCCTTAATCCATTATGAAAGCAATCGTCGAACAGATAACTTATTCCTCGGATCTCAGATACAAGCTTTGGTCAGATATAAGTATTGCTCACCCTACATACCAATCACTGTCACCAGTACAGAAAATGGTATTATGTTTTAATGATAGTAAGTCTGTAAAGCCCCTTGCCGCTCTTTTATATACTATTTTTAGGCGCCGAAATATGTCGGCAGAATAGCCTTATATAATATCACAGTTATCATATAATAGCTGTAGTTTTCTTTTAAATGTATATCAGATTTTTCTGAAATAAAAGGATGTGTAAGAATGCGTATGAGCTTGAGTACGTGTGTGTGTGTGTATGTGTGCGTGCGCGTGTGTATGCATTCTGGTTTTCTTGTGTATAAGTGTTGATGATATTATTAAAGTGATATCATGGCCAGTTGCTGTTTTTATTATTATGATTTAAACACATTTATTTCATTCAAGAAATGGATTATTGTGATTCTATATCCTCTGAGTTTAATTGTTCAATGCAGCAAGTGACACGTAAATAACATATATTTCTGCCTCTTCTTCGTCTTGATTGAATATTCAAAGCTTTTTGGAACCAGCAAGTCCAATATATATGTATCTCAAAAGTCACTGTTTGTCCTCTCTGATATTTTAATTCAATTTCTTTATTTCCGTTGTGTATACAGATAATTGGAATACATAAGGCATGGACAATGGTACAGGTATATTCAAGAGTTTGTGACATCGGGTGGTTGATGGAATAAATGCATTAGAATGTTTGCGTAAGAACAAAGGTAAAATGTACAACTCACAAAAAGTTATATGAAAGTGGCTCCTCTTCACTAGCGATTAGACGATATAAACATAAAATGTGTTTGTTCTATACAATGAACGCGAATATGATGCCTAATTATCTGTCGGAGCTGATTCCTCCAATGATAATAAAATAATCAATCACTTTATGAATTAAAAAATGGTGATGCTATACAGGTTCCTAGTTGCTGTACGGAACTATATAAAAGATCACTCCTACCGTCCGCCGTGATGGAATGGAATATCTTGATGACAATATAAAGGAATCCGAATCGTAAGCAATGTTTAGAAAAAATTAAATGACAACAAAAGCAACGTTCACGAACTTGTTCAAAATGATGGATTTAGAAATGACAAACTACTGCATTGTCGCATCCGATTGGGATGGAGCAACTTAAATGGTCATAAATTCGATAGATTTATTGATGATGATTCACGATGTTTCTGAGGCCATGCGTATGAAGATGCACATTATTATATATTCATGTGTGCAAATTATACACATATCCGCAATATAAGCTTCTTTTATGTTAATGGTTACGGCCTGAATACAGTGCTATTTTTGGGGGGGTACGGGATAGCTCAGTCGGCAAGAGCGTTGCTGAGGTCCGGGGTTCGAATCACATCCAGGCCAAGGTGTAAAAACCTAGAGTTCACCTCTGTTAGAACTCTATAAGTGTCACCCTGGAGCCCTAGTGTGTAGTGCAACAAAAACTACGCACTTAAAAGATCCCACGAATTCATGTCAGTGGCTGAATGGTGGATACATGAACACGTGCATACGCCGAGCTGTCGGTTATCAGCGTTAAGCAGTGTTGGACAAACTGCTGTGACTATGTGTCTCAGTTCACCCAGCTGTAAATGGGTACCCTGTGAGGCATAGAATGGTCCCCAAACTGAGCGCCACATATGGCTGCCGGTTGAATACTCCCCAGGGAGTTGAATTGGAAAAAATGATTGGACGGTGAAAGAATGCCATTGACCAGGGGAAACAATGTAAGCGCCTTGAGCAACCACTAGTGGATGGATATGTGCGCTATATAAATATCCTAATCCTATTTGGTAACAAAACACTGTCAAATCATGTTAATGCATAAATAATCCAGTCTGTTCATAAGTTTCTCTTAGCAAACGCTTCTCATGAATATCTATAAACAAATATGCTGTGTTTTTCTACATCAATGAAAATATTGATGACATTTATGGTGTAATTGTCCTGTTTTATTGCTAATTTTGAGGAGAAACATTTAAATAGAGAAACCCTGTTCGTTTATCGCCCTGTACCTGAGTACATGAATAAAATGCCGGTCGGTACAAATTAGGATTGGATCGCGGAGTCCTAAGTCGACCGCTCAAATTTCATCGCTTTCGAACAAAAATTTTTTTTATTAAATTAGATTTTTGTAACAACTTAAGCATGTAGATGAATATTTGATAATTATTTTTCATGCAACCTACATTTAAGAAAAAATGCCATGGCAGAATGCCATGGCATTTTACCATTCTGCCATGGCATTCGCCAATGCCATAGCATTCTGCCATGGCATTCAATAATGCCGTGGCAAAATGCCATGGCATTCAATAATGCCGTGGCAAAATGCCATGGCATTCGCCAATGCCATGGCATTCTGCCATGGCATTCTTTGGCTGCAGCAAAATGCCATGGCATTTATCATTGCTTGAAATTTCAAAATCAAAATATGAAATATGAGTAGTGATATTTTTTTTTTACATTGTTCCATTGAAATATTTAGAAGTTTTCAATGGAAATTTGGTTCGATTTCCAGGGTTCAGAGTATGAATATGACTCTAAGAGAATTATGACTTTGTTTTAAATATCAATTTTGTTTGGAATTTAGGTTTAAGAAATGTTGATGTTGGAAATATTATTTGAATCTGGTGAAGTTTAACTTTTATGACATGTTAAGTTTAAAAAATTATAATTTCTATGAAATGTTGACTTTTGAAATATTTTTTGACTTTGGTGAACTTCAACTTAAATGATATGTTGACATGAAAGTATATATTAAATTTTGTGAAATGTTGACTGAAAAAGTCATGATTTTTGCAAAAATGTTGAATTGGGAAAAAAAATTAACTTCAAAGAAAAGTGGACTATTAAATATAAATTGAATTTGGTGAAATGTTGACTTTGATATAAAAAAAAAATCGATTTTTGTGAAATTTTGACTTTGAAAATATTTAATGACTTCGATGAAGTTTAACTTGAATGAAATGTTGACTTTGAAAAAATATGATATTCGAAATAATTATTGACTTTTTTGAAAGTTTAATCTGAATACAAATCATTAAATTCGGTGAAATGTTAACTTTCAATAGATATGCATTGACTTTGGTGAAAGTTCAATTTAAATGGCATTTTGACTCTGACTTAATATTTTATCAACATGTGTATTAACAATGTGTATGTACGGGATGAGACGTTAATAAACAAATTCTCTCTCTCTCTCTCTCTCTCTCTCTCTCTCTCTCTCTCTCTCTCTCTCTCTCTCTCTCTCTCTCTCTCTCTCTCTCTCTCTCTCTCTCTCTCTCTCTCTCTCTCTCTCTCTCTCTCTCTCTCTCTCTCTCTCTCTCTCTCTCTCTTATATACAGTCAACCCGCGATAATCCGGCCACCGATAATCCGAATCTCGCAGTTTCCGAACGGTAGGAAGATGTAACCAAACTAATTTCTTTGGTAGTCCTCAGTACTCAGTAGTCCAAACATTTCACTATCCGAACGTTTTTGATGAAAAACGGAAGGGTTCGGATTATCGACAACTAATGTCTGGCTTATGGTGTATGTTTCAGACAGTAAGTGTTAGATCACTTACCTGCGCTGTCGCCCAATACACACCTGTCACAAAGATTAACGATGTATACAGAACAGAGTTTGATCACTTGCTGACTTTGATATAGACGTGTGTGAAAATTTAACTTACATAAATTGTTGAACATATTTTGAGTTTAGTAATATGTTGACTTAGAAATAATATTTTGAGTTTATTGACTCTAAATGTGGTGAAATGTTGACTTTGGAAATATTTAATGACTTCAAAGATTAACGATGTATACACAACTGAGTTTGATCACTTGTTGACTTTTATATAAATATGACTCTAAATTTGGTGAATTGTTGGTTGGTGACTTTGTTGAACATTTAACTTACATGAAATGTTGATTTTGAAAACATATTTGAATTTGGTAATATGTTGACTTGGAAATGATTGATTTTACTGATTTATTAATATTTTTAATGTATTTCTGTTGATATTAAAACAAGGAACAGGCATCATGTGCCAAAACAATAATGGTTGAAAATCAAATTTCAATAAAATAAAAATAATAAAAATATGTCAAATCTTCAAATAAATTTTGAGTTCTAGTTCAATAATATGTCAAGATAAAAGCAAATCAATTTGAGTATTAATTGCATTTACAACAAAACGTTTATTACATTGATGAGAGTTGTACTAGTTTATAGGTAACAATAGCATACCACATGCTGTCAATTGTGTAAGGAGAAAAACATTCTTACATGTTTTACGTGCCTTGTTGTAAATCATTTAATCAAATAGAAACAATAAGAACGGCGACAACCACTGAAGCGGGGCATATGCCCAATCACAGCGCGACCTAATAAACAAAGTTGTGTATTAGGCTCATAAACAACTATGTCTCTCGCTCATATACACAACTGTATAAATAGCAGGCGGATACCCTCATCAACAAAACACAATATATTCATTATATCCGGCACCTTTGCCTCATTATAAATGTATATATAATGGCCTTATATTGACTTTGATGGAAGTTCAACTTTAATGGCATTTTCAGTCGGACTTATAGACAACTAATGTCTGGCTTAAGATACATGTTTCCGACAGTAAGTGTTAGATCACTTACATCGCTGTCGCCCAATACACACCTGTGACCAAGATTAACGATGTATGCACAACTGAGTTTGATCACTTGCTGACTTTGATATAGACTTGTGTGAAAATTTAACTTACATAAAATGTTGAACATATTTTGAGTTTAGTAATATGTTGACTTAGAAATAATATTTTGAGTTTATTGAGTTTATTACTATTCTTAATATATGTCTGTTGATATTAAATCAAGGAACATGTATCGTGTGCAAAAACAATATTGGTTCAAAATCAAATTTCAATTATAAATACAAGTGTAAGTTTCACATATATTTAAAGTTTTATTTCAATCATATGTTAAGATATCAGCAAATCTAAGTTTAATTTCAGTATTAATTACATTTACAACAAAACGTGTATTACATTGAAGAGAGTTAAAACGGCGACAGCCACTGAAGCGGGGCGTATATCCTGTCATAGCCCGGCGGACCTTACACCTAAGTTGTGTATTCTGCTAATTAACAGATATGTCTCTCTCTCGTAGACACGACTGTCTAAATAACAGGCGGATACCCTCATTATACCGCTCATCTTATACCATGTCCAGATTAGATGCAATTGTCAATTCATCCAGAAACGACTACATGAATAATAATGAACACTTCGTTTCATTTAGTAGTTGTCCATTAAAACGAAATGAACAGACAAGCAACTCGCAATATAACTTAAATTCATAATAACATTGATCATCAGACATCTGTTCAATTTTTTAAAGTACGTATTTTGTGAATTTTGATAGTGCTCGACTTCGATTAGAACACTATCTGTTTGCAGTTGGTTGCAATTTGGCCAGACATAGTCACGGTCAGAGTATATTCTTAATGAAGTCGGCAACGATCAAACTGCAGTCCATTTACAGCCGACTGCAGTCAGAGTGCACTCTTACTGCAGTCTAACTGGTAAAGATATAGACCTTGTGCATATGACGTCATCGCTGTTTACGCCGCCATATTGGTGATCAGCTCGGTCGCCCAGCTACTAGTATTGCTCGTTGTAGTTGTTGCCGATGGCGGGTTTACAGGCCAGCAATGGTCCTATTCTTTCGCCTTATGGTACGAATCTTCCATCCGAGGCAAAAAGCAGATATTTAAAGAAGATTATAGATATTGGAATCGATCCGTACATCATTTCCCCATCGGTGACGAAGTGTTCACTTGAGTGTGAAGGTCATGAGTTGCCGTCCATCGAATACCCGGACGTGTACCATTACCTAATAAATACTCCACAATACAGTACAGAATCGCTGAAAGCATACAAGAGTTTGGATGCATACAAGTATTTTTCTTCCGGATGGGTGAGAAAACTTCTAACGACCGCTGCTGGCAACCGCTTCATCTTTACATCACAGGTGAGTGCACTCGCACTGTAGCCAGGTTACATCTAGGCTAAACTGTCACATATTATCATGGAAAAGTCCCGTACGTCGTAGGATAGATCTAAGGAAATTTAAATCCACAAAATGCAGCTAGTTATGCCAACCTAGTCGATGAATATGAAGTATGATCTAGTAATGCAATTGTTTTTAAGCTTTGGATAATAACATAATTTATTTTGAAATGTGAAATTTTTTATTACCCTATTCATACTACTCCAGTGATGGATGGTGGACACCCCCCCCCCCCCCCCCCCCCCCCCCCCCCCCCGGATTTTCTTTACAATTTTTAAAACAATTAAGCAATGTTGGGGGGGGGGGGGGGGGGGGATAGTCTCTGTTAGTCACTGATTTTGTGTCTTCTTTATAATAGGTGCTACATTCCCCAGCGTCTGTCGGACAAGCCATTGGAGGTGTGGGTGGCTATCCAGTCAGACGGGGTGGTCCTTACTGCACACTGCACATGCATGGCAGGACTTGGGGAAGTGTGTTCCCATGTGGCTGCAACTCTCTTTTCTGTTGAAGCGTGTAAGTACATTATCATTATCACATATAACTATCATATTTTCACATAAAAAAACTGCTTTTAAGGGTACAGCAAATTACTAACTCTGAATTATTGTACAGTAAAGGGTCTATGAATATCTGAAATTTGGCTGAATATTTCAGTGGTACGAATGAAAAAGGATGTGTCCTGTACATCCCTTCCTAATTCCTGGCTGCAACCGTCCACATCATCCCAGCGAGCTTTGACGCCCAAGGAAGTTGCAGACATGAATTTCTCCGCCAAAAGAAAAATGCATCAGGTACTAATTTCATTGACCAATAAAAGAAAAGTTGATTGTTGTATTAATTGAAGCCATCGATAAATTTATTATCAATTATAACAGATTGATAAAAAGTTACAACAGTATTTTTTTTTATGAGTTTCTTTATCACATAGAATTTTCAAAGTAATTAAAGTCCATGTCAAGAATAAATTTTAATTGTACTTGTAAGAAAATATTTGAGTTATGTTGACTTCTGTTTTTTTTTTTATCATTATCGAGGAATATGTTCTCTCAGGTTAACGCTCGGAGTGTAAAAAGGTGTCCTCCAGTGGCCAAGGCAACTGATACTGAAAAGAGGGCATTTTATGAAGGGCTGAAGAGTTCTGGTGAGCAACTTTTACCCTCTCATTTCCTCTCTCCACCCTGACATAACAATGCTATGATGCCATAATTCTTATGACATCACAATGCTATGACCTCAGTCACCTCAATATGATCAATGCTGATGAATCATAAATGACAGTTTTATGTTTCAGTTATGTTCACTCTTTTGCTAGTAATAGCAAACAAATTCTCACCCTTGGGTCTTCAGATATTACAAACATAACACTACTTGATTAAAGTAAAAACATCTTTGGCAATCCTGTGTTACTTTAATCAACTAATGATGATGTATTTCTGTTATCCGAATATATTCGATATCCATATATCTGTTGAATGATAAATGTTTTCTAGCTATCAAACAATTACAGGTCCCATGTAAGCATTTGACTGTTTTTCCACATCACCTTTTTTCAACTTTCAGGCATTAACAGTGTGATACTGTCAGCTCTGCCAGATTATAATCAAGACATCAAGACCTATTCTTCAATAGGATTACCCATGCCCTTAGCAAACATCTATGACGTCAAAAACACAGTTTTGGAATTTTCAGATCTTGTTGAAAATTGTGAAGAGATTTTCTCTTCCCTGTCAATAAGTCAATCAGAGGTAAATATAAGGGTTTATTATATGACGAGCAATGAAATACCAGGATTTATCAGTGAAATAAACAGTTTATGATTATTATCAAGCTACAGTAAAAATAACTTATATTTTCACTGCGACCAGTGACTGATATGATTTGACGTCATAAAAGAATGGTCTGACGCAGCGATTTGGCTTGTGACGTCACATAAATTGTTACTGTGGTGATGGGCTGCTCCCAGCGGCCGTTCGCCGTGAAAACGACCCTGTTCGGAAGTAAATACAAGGATAACATCATGAAATAAATAGAATATCTGTCAATTCTTCTAAAAAATCCTGTTTTATTACACTAAATTTCAAATTCTTAGTTTAATGATAATTTTTTGATGCGGTTTGACTTGTCTACAGAATGTTTTAAACAAAAATATATATTTTTCAATATTCAAATTACTTTTCTAAAAAGATCCTTTGGTAATTTTAGGCAGCTGCACTGGAACAAGAGACGAGAGGTCAAGCTTCAAGTAAAACCTGGTTCCGACATCGAGCAGGGAGGATAACAGCGTCAAATATGAAGGCAGCAACACGAACCAATCCCGATAAGCCTGCAATATCACTCATTAAGCGAATATGCTACCCTGATAATTACAAATTCACAACTAAAGCTACAAGGTCAGTTGACAAAACCCACCTAATACATAAGCTAATATTTTTTGTAATTGGAAAATTCAAATGTGTATTTGTTGTCTTCTATGTTGTTCATTCCCATAGTTTGTGTGTTTACTTTGTTTATTAACATTGTTATGTTATAGTTGAAATTATATTTTTCCAGATTTATTTGCTTTAAGGTTTGGATTCCTTCTTGGATGTAAGTACTTTATTGCCATTATCTTAAATAACCACATGTTATTTTCACAATCCCAATGTTTTTGCATTATGAAGTTAAATTATTGTTTATAATTAAGCCTTTTAATAATATTTTTTTAATGATAATTTCATCGGTCTTAAAATTTGAATACCAATGTGCTATGAATTTGATCAATAACACTAAATTTTGAAAATAACACTAAAGTTACATTTTCTTGCATCATGGTGTGTAAGTAACAATTGAAATCACTTGCATTATAGAGTGATTTCACTTCAAGTAGCAATAAACACAATGAAATATATTTCCAGATGGGGTTGTGAACATGAGGCAACTGCAAGAAGTGTATACGAGGAACACCAGACGAGGAATCACCAAGACTTCACCATCACAAACTCAGGATTGTTTGTCAACCCCCTGTACCCACACCTTGGTGCATCCCCAGATGGGCTCATCTCCTGCAGGTGTTGTAGTGAAGGGGTCTTAGAGATTAAGTGCCCTTACTGTATCTCTGACAAGGACACTCTCGACACTGAAGACAGAAAACACTTCTGTCTCAAGGAAAATGATTCTGGTGTACAGGAATTGAAGAGGGATCATCAATATTATTTTCAGATCCAAACACAAATGAATGTTTGTGAAAAAACATATTGTGATTTTGTTGTGTGGGGTAAAAGCATATTGCACATAGAAAGAATCCATTATGATAAGGATTTTTGGGATGAATGTGTTCAGAAATCATCTAAACTCTATGTGAAGGGTGTTTTACCTGAACTTCATGGCAAGTGGTTTACTTTGCACCCTCAACTTTCCTCTGCAAAACCAGCAACTATTGATCTGACAAAAGCTATATGTTACTGCAGACGAATTGAAAGTGGCACTGTCATCGAATGCAAATCCGGATTTTGCAAATTTACCAAATTCCACTTGCACTGTCTTAGACTGAAAAATGTTCCAAAAACAAAATGGCTTTGCATTGATTGTAAAAAAGTAACAAAAAAAGACAAAAGTAAATGAATGTTTCACATGCATGAATTTATTGACAGGATTGTAACAGAGGATTATTGTACAAAATTACACATGTATGATCACATTGTCCCTGTTTTGTTTTCTTTTCTGACACTTGAGTTTATATTTAATATTACAATTGTAGGAATCAAATAACAACCCCTATACAGCATTAACTGTGACGATACAGGTTACAATTGCAATATACAGACATTACAGTACTTTATTTAAGAGCTAACTTTAGTAAATTATGTACAATACAATCAAAGTCAGGCCTCTAAAATATTACTCTTAGGACAAAAGAATGTGCAAGGAGCCCATATCAACATTATCAATAAACAAGTATCATAGGCATCTAATCAAAGGGAATTATTGATTCACAAATATTTGTTAGGCCACATGTGACTCTCACAATTTTATCTAGTGTTGTCAAATTGGTAGTTTCATCTGTTTGCAAAAGTGTAATTGGGATTGTACTATCCAAAATAGAATATTTCTTTCTAATATTTCCTATTACCCGTTCAATATGTATTCTAACAGATGCTAAATGTCTTGACTCGTTAATTTCAATGGCATCTAACTGATCTTTTCCTTTAGTAAAAGCTGGTATTTTCAAGTTGGCACCATAAATTCCAAATGAATCTTTAACAGTGAAACCCCTATCAGCTAGAACTGTATCTCCTGGGAGTAACATCTTTAGATATCCACAATTTTCTGTCAAATATTTATCACTTGTGCGACCTCCCCATCCTTTAGAAATAAAATTGACCAAACCTTGTGGTGCTATTGATATGAGATACTTAACAGTATTATGTGATTTGTAGCTTGAATATGTGTTTGCCTTAGAGTCCAAGTTTGATGATCTTTCAATAAACACCTCAAAGCAATCAATTATTGACACACACTTAGGAAAAGACATTGAAAAACTGTAGGGAAGGGTCTTGCGAATTTCAGATCTATCCGGCCAGATAACAGTAAGAGGTACAAACTTTTCATTTAGAATATGAATGACATCACAAAAATGTCTGACAATGGTGCTGTAATGCACTTTGAAAACATATGACAAGTATTGAACAGTTACATTCAAACGCAGTCTCATAAGTGTTAAGAGAAGTTGATGAAAAGGGCTCAGGGATGCATTTCTTTCCTTTAAGTTAGGAAGCACAAGATTAAACACTTGCATCAATAAAGCAAAATGGGAAAGTCCTGTGAAAACTTTGACTTTTTCATTATTTTCCTTGAAGGAATCTAGAGACAGTTGTTCCTCACCAACAACTTTTTCCAAGTCTTGTTTGGTACACTGTAACTTGATATTACTTGCTTCCAAGTCCTTGATGTCCTCCCCTGTGAGACTGGTTTGGGTTGCAGTTCCACTCTCATCCTCAGTACCAGGGTCAACTTCTGGGAGGTCTTCAGCTTGAGATGATGTCCTCAAAGTTGCGGAGAGATCCAACAGGGCTGAGGCAGCTGCTGACTTCTGGACCTAAAACATGTACATTAAGAATATTATCATACAAAGATGAACAAATAAAATTCCAGGAAACTACAAATGGGGTTGAATTGATGAGAGGGGCAGGATAGCGCAGTGGTTAGCGCGTTCGGTTTCGGATCAAGAGGTCCTTGTTTCGAATCCCGCCAGGGGCACGGCAACTTTGTCTGCAGTAGAGAACTGTTCTTCACGCAGAGTAAGGTTTGGGTGCAATGCTACACTGAATTTCAGTGTAGTACAACCCATTTCGCTAGTTACAGCCGATGCTCGCAGGTTTCGCCGCAATGCATAGCAACATGGCATTGCAGGCTTTCTCCCTGCCATAATACTAGCAGCCGCAATATGAGTGAAATAATCTTGAAAGCAGCGTTAAACCCCAACTCACCTCACCTGAATTGATAAGATGTTCTGATGGTTACCACCTGTACAAAGTTTATTGATTTAGAGCCAATGTTTTTTGAGAAAAGTGAACAGACCGACGGCTTTCCTTGCAATGTCACTATACACAACTTACTTGTTCCATCTTCCTCTTCTTACTGTCATTTCGTCTTTCATACACACAAGCTCTTTTCTTCAGTGCCCACTTCTTGGGTGATGATGTGTACTTGAATATTGATGGCAAGTAGTCCGGCGATAGTGGATCATCACTCTTCTTACCTAGAATTATAATTGTAAATAAACTGATTAGTAGAGTAAAGAATGTATACAGGCTAAACATACATTTCCTTGCATACTGTCATAAGTTTTCTATCATCATGACATGTAATGAATTTTTTGCAATCTTATTTTTTTTTTATAAATTACTTCTTAGAAGTGCATATTAAAGACAAATTAGTAAATTTTAACAAAATTCCAAACAAAAACGTCATCATAAAAATTGTCACAAACATTCTCACAAGCAAACTATTGTATTGACATATATTAGTAATTTAGTACTACCCTAAACTTGTAAAAACTATCTTAAACAGTGTGAATCATTAAACTGGAAATGAAAAGTAGATCTACCAGGGCTCCAAACAGCTGTTGATTTAGACCTAGATCTACATGTACTAGTCATGAAACTTTAGAAAAACAACCAAACATTTAAAAACACTTACCATTTTGAGAAAATATTCAAAGCTTTTATCAGCTAAATTACTCAATACCCACATGGCTAGTGAACGAAATTTTGAGCTTATCAATATCAAAGGAGGTGAAAATGTAACTTTGCGGCTTTGAGCCCTTGGTACAAATTAAACAGATTTAGTATCTGCACTTGCCGACCTATGAAGCAGAAAAACAATCCCAAAACGAAATTACCTCCCTTCAATGCAGCTGACGTACGACAAAATACCTAAATAGTAATTAAGTACCGAATAAACTAATAATTCCGAAATCGTATTCCTCAAAATGCTTTCTGAAAATAATAACATCTGATGCCCGGGATATCTAGGCCTACACAAGAATATAAATTTCATTATTTGAAACGGGCGGCAAAGTGACTTCTGTCAATCGATGTTGGGCTTACCCGACACGAAATGTTGAGAGCAGAGCCGAGAATGCTCGCTCGGAAGCCAGTCTTGCCTCCTAAGTGCACTGATCCAAAGTTTTCTTCGTTCTTGGTTTGCTGGGAAACGATAAAAGGACAGCGTTTTGTTTGATGTCCGGTTGGAACAACCGAACGCAACGCAGCACGCCATGTTAGAGCACCAAAGCTTGATCACCAATATGGCGGATAAACAAGCTGTGACGTCAGATCACGTGACTTCGTGCACAAGGTCTATACGTACGTACGTATTTTTGTGAATTTTGATAGTGCTCGACTTCGATTATCCCAACACATGTTCTCATTCAAACAACACATACAATAATAATAATACTAATAATAGATAACAAGTTTGCCTGCGCTGTCTCCCAATACACCTGTTACCACCGCGGTGCAAGATACTTTAATAAACGTGTACCCAGCGAAAAGACCGGACTATATCTATAGTGACATAACAACCTATCCCTGTGTATTACCTATCAGAACAATCAGGCTCATTAACGAGGCGTCGATACCCGTCGGTATTACGTAATGTGCATCCGTTCATAAAATAACAAATCACCGACGTGTTAATGAAGTACAGCTTAATCGCAAAATTCAGACTAGCAAGCTTTCAAACCATGAACTTTATGAATACCTAGAATGCCTATGGATTGACATCACTGTAGTGTTTTTAACATTAAATAGGACAGAGATTGCAAAAGGAAGGTTCTTCTATAAACTACCTTTAGAAGGAGATTTAACACTGGGAAGAAGGATTTAAACATATGTATGTCCATAAATGAATTGGGAAATAGTAGACAAGCTATTAGATATGCTATCTTATCAGAATACCACTCCAGAATACAGAGACATAGAGATAAGTCATGGCGATTCAACAGTACATTACAGGTTTTAACCCCCGGGTTCCTTATCCTCCAAATAAACAGTTTAAATGTAAGGGCAATTTAATGATTTAATGACTTATTAAAAATAAATAAGCATGTCAAGTATCCCCAATCAATAAAAAAAAGTATGGCCATGGTAACGTTTCTCACAAAATGGATCCTACATCAAGGTCAAGGTCACAAGGTTATAACCTCAGTGTGTGACATTGGAAACAACATTTTCAAATGCTGACGAATTAAAAATTACTGTCAGTGTGAAATTGGAAAAGTCAAGGGCCATAACTCTTGAAATATTAATCCGATCGGTCCCAAAAGAGCACATGCGTATCACCGATGTATATCCAAAGCTTGTGTAAAGTTTCAGGAAATGTAGGAGTTGATTTCAGGACATAGGTTACGGACGGACGAGCGGACAGACGGGCTGCGCCACGACATAAACCCCTTGAGTTTCACCCGGGGGTTAAAACCGAAACAACATTACAAGTATTGATAAATTTCAAATAGTTATTTGGTAAAATATTGCTGATATTAAGAAACAAGCAATCCCGATATGAAAGAAACACCATTATGGGAGGAATTGCCTTCAAAATCAACGTATTTCCTCCCATTACTTAGGGGGCCCTGATATTGATATTCAGAAGTAGAAAAGTTATGTAATTGTAATCGTTGAATATAATGAAGTATGAGGAGTCATAAATAATCAAATAACTTTGAATAATACACTAAAGATATTAATTCAACTTTCAAAACCATGACTGTATGTGTGTTGAGTTAAATGCAGTACAATGGTAGATTATTAAATACAATACCGGCAACACATTGCTGTAGATACACTTCTTCTGTTTGTGGGAGTGCTGGCGGCTGGTGCCTTACTCTGGTGGTGTGGACTCGAATCCCACAAGGGACTCGTCCCGAAAAAGTAAAATTCATTACTATTTCAGATAGTGTGATTCCAAATAAGACAATGTTGCATTTGTTCACTGTCTAAATGGAGTTATTTTCATGAATTTCTAGTTTATTTTATCTATTGTTAGCCAAAAGCAAGGGGACCTGGATATTAGAACACTAGATTTATGTATAAGAAATAACGCGAGTGTTTATCGGCTGTAACGTAATTACTGATGTCCTAAGGTGTGTACACTGCGACTGTTTTATTTGACTTGAACTTGCAATTCAGTAAAGCGAAATAGTTCTAAAAGTTTATTTCCCGGCTGATAATAAATGGGAATCCCTTGTTGACACCTTTCCTGGAACTAAAGAACATCCACGAAAATCCACCTTTCATTTCACATTAGCATGCATATGGTCACCTTAGACCTAAACCTTTACGTTTATGATATTGTTTTGATAATTAGATAAGTAACCTTGAGCTCAATACCTATCATACAGTGGGATGCATATATCTTTACCAGTTAGACTGCAGTAAGCGTGCACTCTGACTGCAGTCGGCTGTAAATGGACTGCAGTTTGATCGTTGCCGACTTCATTAAGAATATACTCTGACCGTGACTATGTCTGGCCAAATTGCAACCAACTGCAAACAGATAGTGTTCTAATCGAGCACTATCAAAATTCACAAAAATACGTACTTTAAAAAATTGAACAGATGTCTGATGATCAATGTTATTATGAATTTAAGTTATATTGCGAGTTGCTTGTCTGTTCATTTCGTTTTAATGGACAACTACGAAATGAAACGAAGTGTTCATTATGATTCATGTAGTCGTTTCTGGATGAATTGACAATTGCATGTAATCTGGACATGTTATAAGATGAGCGAAAGGTAACGTGTTAAACTTTATTGGATGAATTGCCTAAAATAAGTATTAGAAACGTTCATTGCTGATTTTTATATGGTCTTCAAATGTATGTCTGACAAAATTAAATAAGATAATTGCGTTCAAAACTCAAACGTGTCAAAAAATCACCAAAGGCAAAGGCGCCGGATATAATGAATATATTGTGTTGTGTTGATGAGGGTATCCGCCTGTTATTTAGACAGTCGTGTCTATGAGAGAGAGACATATCTGTTAATTAGCAGAATACACAACTTAGGTGTAAGGTCCGCCGGGCTATGACAGGATATACCGCCCGCTTCAGTGGCTGTCGCCGTTTTAACTCTCTTCAATGTAATACACGTTTTGTTGTAAATGTAATTACTACTCAAATTAAACTAAGATTTGCTGATATCTTAACATATGATTGAAATAAAACTCTAAATATATGTGAAATTTCACTCGTATTTTTAATTGAAATTTGATTTTGAACCAATATTGTTTTTGCACACGATACATGTTCCTTGATTAAATATCAACAGACATATATTAAGAATAGTAATAAACTCAATAAACTCAAAATATTATTTCTAAGTCAACATATTACTAAACTCAAAATATGTTCAACATTTTATGTAAGTTAAATTTTCACACAAGTCTATATCAAAGTCAGCAAGTGATCAAACTCAGTTGTGCATACATCGTTAATCTTGGTCACAGGTGTGTATTGGGCGACAGCGATGTAAGTGATCTAACACTTACTGTCGGAAACATGTATCTTAAGCCAGACATTAGTTGTCTATAAGTCCGACTGAAAATGCCATTAAAGTTGAACTTCCATCAAAGTCAATATAAGGCCATTATATATACATTTATAATGAGGCAAAGGTGCCGGATATAATGAATATATTGTGTTATGTTGATGAGGGTATCCGCCTGCTATTTATACAGTCGTGTATATGAGCGAGAGACATACATGTAGTTGTTTATTAGCCTAATACACAACTTTGTTTATTAGGTCGCGCTGTGATGGGGCATATGCCCCGCTTCAGTGGTTGTCGCCGTTCTAATTGTTTCTATTTGATTAAATGATTTACAACAAGGCACGTAAAACATGTAAGACTATTTTTCTCCTTACACAATTGACAGCATGTGGTATGCTATTGTTACCTATAAACTAGTACAACTCTCATCAATGTAATACACGTTTTGTTGTAAATGCAATTAATACTCAAATTGATTTGCTTTTATCTTGACATATTATTGAACTAGAACTCAAAATTTATTTGAAGATTTGACATATTTTTATTATTTTTATTTTATTGAAATTTGATTTTCAACCATTATTGTTTTGGCACATGATGCCTGTTCCTTGTTTTAATATCAACAGAAATACATTAAAAATATTAATAAATCAGTAAAATCAATCATTTCCAAGTCAACATATTACCAAATTCAAATATGTTTTCAAAATCAACATTTCATGTAAGTTAAATGTTCAACAAAGTCACCAACCAACAATTCACCAAATTTAGAGTCATATCTATATAAAAGTCAACAAGTGATCAAACTCAGTTGTGTATACATCGTTAATCTTTGAAGTCATTAAATATTTCCAAAGTCAACATTTCACCAAATTTAGAGTCAATAAACTAAATTAAACTAAGATTTGTTGATATTTTAACATAGGATTGAAATAAAACTCTTAATATATGTGAAAATTTCACTCGTATTTTTAATTGAAATTTGATTTTGAACCAATATTGTTTTTGCACACGATACATGTTCCTTGATTTAATATCAACAGAAATATATTAAGAATAGTAATAAACTCAATAAAACTCAAAATATTATTTCTAAGTCAACATATAACTAAACTCAAAATATGTTCAACATTTTATTTATGTTAAATTTTAACACACGTCTATATCAAAGTCAGCAAGTGATCAAACTCAATTCTGTATACATCGTTAATCTTTGGGACAGGTGTGTATTGGGCGACAGCGCAGGTAAGTGATATAACACTCATGAGGGTATCCGCCTGTTATTTAGACAGTCGTGTATACGAGCGAGAGACATATCTGTTAATTATCAGAATACACAACTTAGGTGTTAGGTCGGACTTACTGTCTGAAACATACACCATAAGCCAGACATTAGTTGTCGATAATCCGAACCCTTCCGTTTTTCATCAAAAACGTTCGGATAGTGAAATGTTCGGACTACTGAGTACTGAGGACTACCATAGAAATTAGTTTGGTTACATCTTCCTACCGTTCGGAAACTGCAAGATTCGGATTATCGGTGGCCGGATTATCGCGGGTTGACTGTATATAAGTCAGAGTCAAAATGCCATTTAAATTGAACTTTCACCAAAGTCAATGCATATCTATTGAAAGTTAACATTTCACCGAATTTAATGATTTGTATTAAGATTAAACTTTCAAAAAAGTCAATAATTATTTCGAATATCATATTTTTTCAAAGTCAACATTTCATTCAAGTTAAACTTCATCGAAGTCATTAAATATTTTCCATGTCAAAATTTCACAAAAATCGATTTTTTTTTTATATCAAAGTCAACATTTCACCAAATTCAATTTATATTTGATAGTCCACTTTTCTTTGAAGTTAATTTTTTTTCCCAATTCAACATTTTTGCAAAAATCATGACTTTTTCAGTCAACATTTCACAAAATTTAATATATACTTTCATGTCAACATATCATTTAAGTTGAAGTTCACCATAGTCAAAAAATATTTCAAAAGTCAACATTTCATAGAAATTATAATTTTTTAAACTTAACATGTCATAAAAGTTAAACTTCACCAGATTCAAATAATATTTCCAACATCAACATTTCTTAAACCTAAATTCCAAACAAAATTGATATTTAAAACAAAGTCATAATTCTCTTAGAGTCATATTCATACTCTGAACCCTGGAAATCGAACCAAATTTCCATTGAAAACTTCTAAATATTTCAATGGAACAATGTAAACAAAAAAATATCACTATTCATATTTCATATTTTGATTTTGAAATTTCAAGCAATGATAAATGCCATGGCATTTTGCTGCAGCCAAAGAATGCCATGGCAGAATGCCATGGCATTGGCGAATGCCATGGCATTTTGCCACGGCATTATTGAATGCCATGGCATTTTGCCACGGCATTATTGAATGCCATGGCAGAATGCTATGGCATTGGCGAATGCCATGGCAGAATGGTAAAATGCCATGGCATTCTGCCATGGCATTTTTTCTTAAATGTAGGTTGCATGAAAAATAATTATCAAATATTCATCTACATGCTTAAGTTGTTATAAAAATCTAATTTAATAAAAAAAATTTTTGTTCGAAAGCGATGAAATTTGAGCGGTCGACTTAGGACTCCGCGATCCAATCCTAATTTGTACCGACCGGCATTATAAATATTATTTAAACCACATTAGAATGTAAAATAGTTCTTAATGAGCTAGCCTGGATTGGTAAAAAAGCTAAAAGTCATGATGAAGTTATGCATGAAAGAAGTCAACGCTAATATATTATATATTTTCCATACGATGTTTGTAAATTGTCTTTGTCTTTCATATATAAGTTCAGTTGAGCTTGTGGACCAATCCAATTCATGTATATTTGAGTTTATGAAATAGATATGTTTAAACCATGTGGTATTAGAATTTTTTTACACGAAATATTTCAGACAACATTGATTAATAACATGTTTATATATTACACATTTAGATGAAGAAGATAATTGACTAAAGTAAACTTGGTAGCCTGGTCATGAATTATTTGTCTAATAACTGGTAAATAATCTATTGATGATTCCTGCTTTATATATAATTCCGAGATTCCACTGCTAGACATTATACATATTGATAGCCCCAGTTCGGAACTCCACGGGATTCCACGTCTTCATATAAGTCATATAATTTTGTAAGGGAGATTCTATATTTCCAAACATTTAACGGGGATAACCTGATTTCATTTAAATAAATTGTAGTAAAATAGTTAAAATAGATCTGTAATAAAACAAAAGCATTTAATTACTACAGAAAAGTGGTTTAGCCAATATACATATTGTAGCCTTTGATTAAAGGATATGAAGAACTTCGAATGAGGGACTAAACGCTGTTGCATTCGTATTATCGAAACCAGCTGATAATAACAAATTTTAACTTCTGTAACACAATAACATTGGACATTTTTATCATATGAGATCATCATATCATAACCCATTTTGGGCAATCTATTGGATGGCATATTTAGTTTTTACAACCATTATTTTATTACTTTCGTTTTTGATTCTACGTACATTCACCATAGACCATTACAGTTGTATATTTTAAATAATAACTTTTACACCGAGACACAATTTAACATTGCATAATTGTATATTTTCTATTATAGAAGAAGAAGACGTTTTAATAAACAGCATCCGGTCGAACGGCCTATGAGACACAAATGGACATGTTTATACCATAAAAGTTTAAAATAGATGTTAAAATATAAGACAAACTAGATAAAATGCTAAGACGATTTAGAGTGGGATACATTCACTACGACGCCTAAACATTGAAAAAAGTAGTTCAGAGAGGGGAATAACAAATTCGCTATTTATTAAGAAGATCAACTGTTCTACCGGTGAAAGATGACAAAGGAAGGGATATGCATCACCTATTAATTTCCATAAATATTATATCAAGGCGTCCTAAAATCTCAGAGCCGTATAGAAGAATTTGGCTAATCTTAGTATAACAATTTGTTTAAAGAAATATTTATTTTACTTGTCGCCTAACATATAAAGATATAAATGTAAATGTAGTTTATATGTGTACATATCTATCTGTGAAATTCTTTTGCAACAATGGGACTGGTTGTAATAAAAACGGACAGACAGACAGACATATATTTTATTACAAGTCTCACCAATAAAAACGGACTTTCATCTTTAAAATTCACAAAGGTAAACGCTCTCATCAATCCAATGGCCGCCTTCAATGGCGCTAAATCGCCACATAGGATACCTTCGAGTTTGTATTTATGTGCACTGAACCATGAATAAACATCCTGTTATTTACCCAGCCCATCACTACTCAACATTCAGACAACATCCGCCTGTTCGATACCGCTTTACGAGTGAAATCAAAGCCCTGATTATGCAATTTATAACTCTGTGACTATGAAGCTATGACAGAGCTCTTTTATACTCCAGAGAACCTGAATATTTTGTAAATGTAATTTAAGTTGATTATTTTTTACCGACAGAAGATTTCCATTAGTATTCTAATGTAAATTGCATTAATATTAATATATAGTGTGATCTCTCATATTTCCAATGGAAGGACGTGTGTGTAATGTAATGATATATAGTCCGTCAACCTAACTTTTGAGACTGCGTTTTCTGCAAAAATCTTATTCATTTTTCAGTCACGTCAAATTCTTTTATTAGCATATTGATTACTTTGTTTGACGTATCAGGAACTAAATTTTGACATTGATTTCATAGCTTCATTAAAGTTTTGCGTTTGTTTTGATACTGCACAGGCGGGTTTAGATTCAATTAACTTAATGTCTAACATGCCGTGAAAACTTGCAATGCACGTGCCTGTGGGTCTGGGTGTGCGTGTGTATGTGTGTACATGTCTTCGCATGTATATGCATGTATGTACATAGGGGTGCATAAGTGTACATAAGTGTACATAAGTGTACATGTTTAGGTATGTATATGTATGTATGCATGTATGTATCACGTATGTATGCATGTATGTATCACGTATGTATGCATGTATGTATCACGTATGTATGCATGTATGTATCACGTATGTATCACGTATGTATGCATGTATGTATCACCAGGGACAATATATATATATAAGGTCCCTGGTATCACGTAGGTATGTTACGTAAGTACATTTGTATGTGTATCAGTGTAGGTACGAATGTAAGTATGTGTGTGAGTCCCCGTACTTGTGTATGTGTCTGTAAGTGTATGTTATGAATTTCATATGTGCGATCGAGTGCTAGTGGATAATAAAAGTCCTATTATATGAAAATATGTATAAATATGTATTAAAACAGAGTAAAAATATATTTTCATCAAAATTAAAGTATGACTTATATTAGATTAGTAAATAGTAATGTTGCCAAGTACTGTTTGCCAATTTAAATGTGATTTTAGCAATATGTCCCAGGATGTAGCATGCAGTGTTAACACATTGACATGTGATCTCAGCAGAGGGGTATACCCCAGGCTTTGTTGGCCAATTGAAATGTGTTTTAGTGGAGTGGGCATTAAGGTATTTACCAATTGGAATATGATTTTAGCAGAGTGGGTATATCCTAGGAATTAAAGTGTTTGCCAATTATTGAAATGTGATTTTAACAGAGTGCAGACATCCCAGTAGTTTACTGGAATATGATTCTAACAGATTGACTTATACATTTACAATGAGATATTGAGACGATCAAATCAAATAAAAAATGTGTATAAATGTGTCCCCAAAAATGAAGTACAGTATTTAACAATTCATAATGGAAGTCATTTCAACCAACAAAGGTGGTTTCAAGCTTGTTTTAGACGGCCATATGTACACTAAACATGCAACCCGCAAATCAAAGATTGTTTTGAATTGAAGCCGGATGGAAACTTATTGGTGTTGCTAAAAACATTAGACTAAATAAAGTATGCTAGTTAGTATGTCCAGTTGTATCAAGTCATATGATCAACTTCTTTATTAACAATAGCGACGTTTCGGTATAGATCCTTATGATAGATGGGTGACCAATCAGTGGGGGATAAGGATGGAAGAATAGGGATCAAGGCTATTTCATCCGAACAGCTTATAACCGCTTAATTCTTAAATAATTATTCCACTCTACTCACTCTGGCTTCCATCGTTATCCCCACTGATTGGTCCCCCTCACTGCTGCTTTGTACCCCCATTCTAAGTTAATTAACTTGCCTTCCACTGGTATCCATGTTATCACAACTTCCTTGTTGCACCTTTCATCTCAACCTCCTTTTTACACCTTTGTTATCTCATGATCATACCAGTACAGAAATTGTACCAACATATGTCATGTATATAACCTCTGTTTTTATCATCTCTCCCATATGCTAGATAACGGTATAAAAGATCTATACCGAAACGTCGCTATTGTTAATAAAGAAGTTGATCATCCATAACATATTTGTGGTTTAAACATATTTATTTCATGAAATCAAAAATACATGAATTGGATTGGTTAACAAGCTGAATTGAACTTATGTGAAGACCGCTCCCGTGTTCATATGCTAAATATGAAACGTTATTATGACAAGAAAGACAAACAGTGAATAACATATTTGTCTTCATCGACTATATTAATCTTATATTACCACTATCTATATGTGTAATGTATGCACAAAGTGAGAACTTATTAAAAATATATGCTTGTTTGTGAATGCTAGAGAAGATTGTCCATTACAATTACTGCAATATACATATTGTAATACACAAGGATGCACGATTTGTTCACGAATAAGGAAGTATATTCTTGCAGACGGTGAGGAGATGGAAGCACTAGACAGCTAAAGAAAAACTGCCATTTGGACTGATGAATGTATGTCACGTATAGTGAGAACTGGAACTACAAGATATCAAAAACTAGTTTTTAAAACATAATTTTAGAAATTAAGTGGAAACAAAACTACACGGGATAGACTTCAAAGTGAAATAATATGTAAAGTTACCGATACAGACCTATAATACTATATGTGACGGGGCAAAATGGGTGGCAGTCTACGAAGAGGGAAATCTGCCAATGAACGAATTGTGATAGTAGACAAACATGTATTTTGTTTCACTAGTACGCAATATCATTTTAACATATATATCTTTATGTCAGAGGTATCTACATACGCATACAACAGTTTTACTGGTTCATTCCATTATTCAAATAATTAGTGTTAAATCACGTACACTTATATGTCAGTTTAGTACCTGATAACTTCAAAATGTTTCTTTTAAATAGTTTAAAACATTGAACTGTATATATCCCTTACAGATCAACACAAATTGAAACCTCAATAACATTTATGTTTGTTTATCTGGATTTTATTCCTCTTTCTATTAGCGCGGAGACCGCGTGAATAAACATCCGGTCATACTTTGCCCAACAATATGATTCTAACGAGTTCCACCTCACTGTGTCGTTCCAAGTGTGACATCAAAGCGCTAATGATAGGCTTATGTAATGTATTGCCCTGTGACCATGAATCACTTACAGAAGACAATATGGGTGGTTTGGTGTGGTTGAATGAGTATGTATGGCTGAGTGAGGGTGATTGCAAATTATTTTAATACATTTTAATATATTTTATTGCGACATAATATAATTTTAGTGTATTTGTCTCGTGTAGCACTTTGGCGGTTCATGCATGTTTATTCTCTTACCATGTGCCATTTTTGTTATGTATGAGATGAGACAGTAATAAACAATGTTTTCTCTCCCTTGTCGTAAATACCTCTTGCATTTTGAAATATGTAATATGCTGGTTGATAATTTCATCATCAATTTATGTAAAATCATTTGATATCAACAAATAGCAAATATATTTGTACTATCTGTGTACAGGTATGTTTCATTCTTACACCATTATCGGTGAAATACAGTTTACTTTAAAACTATTTTCTTTAAAGGAAATGAAATGGCTTATATTGATGCCGCTCAAGTCTACAGAATACATATATTCACATTTAAAGAGAATGTTGCACACAAAAACCATAACAACAACTAAGATAAAACCTGCAAAGTACTAGGACATAAATTTCTGGAGTAGATCTTGTCAGACATTTCATTATCGCCTCAATCATCACTTCCTAATTTTTTCTCTGGATAGATATAGATGTCATACACGTCTTCAGATAGCGCGGCACTGATCAAAGGCTAATTAGTTGATAACTGTAAAAGCTCATTAGGATGAAGGTGTCATGGCTCTGAGCGGTACTCACTTTGAAATCGGATTTTCTCCTCGAATCACAACACCAGCGTATGGGTTTGAGAAAGACGGGTTTAGAGTCAAATTGCTTTAACATATATATACTGTTATAACATCACATCAAATGGTTTACTTGTCACTTGGGTCACTTTAAACTTTTACATTTTCCTGGGGATCGATATCCTAAGCAGTGCTATATTATGTTACACAATTTTGACAAAGTTGATAGGAAAACTTAGGTATATTTTGTTCGAAATATTCTCTACAAGCATGTTTTTTTTTTGAGCAGCTGTTTTTGAAAGAATTTCATGTAAGAATTAGTGACAATTCATATTTTCTGAAATGCACAAATGTACATCGCTGGATCTATATTCAAGTATCAATACTGTATTTTGTTTTGAACCTTATTTGTCTTTTGTGAAACTAAATATGCAAGGCGCAGAATCGGTGCACTTCCAATATACAAAAATACCGGTAGATTTGATGGACTTTCAAGGCAACAAAGACTTTGTTATATTTGCAATGCTAACTTTGTAGAAAATGAACCTCATTTTCTATTTGAATGTAAAGTTTATCATGATTTGCGCTGTTAATATTTCAAAACATTACCTTATCATATTGACCAGCAATACCTTTTATATACTTTAAAATGTACTAATTCTCCCCCCCCCCCTCCCAACAACAACAAACTGTTCTAATTACATAGAGGAAGCATTGTTACTATTAAGTTTGTATCGTACGTGGGCCTAAGGCATTTTACGGAATAAACTTGACAGATTGATTGATTGGTTGGGTTATAATTGTGTCTCAACAATCTAGCAAATACCCTACATTATCGGAGGGAATACCTGTTGGTTGAATTTCGGTTCGGTTATATGATAAATCCTTGTTTCCTTTCTTCAAAATGAGCGTTAATCGAATGAAGAAGAAGAAGAAGAAGAAGAAGAAGATTTATTTATTTTCGTCTCACTTGTATACAGATAAATTCTTACAATATATATACAAAACAACATTGCTTAAAACTGTATACAACCAATCGCACAGCGATTTATGAGAGACGGTGCATAAAACAAAGCAAATATAAATCACGACAATTAAAATTATATAATAGAAATATAGCTAAAACAATATACAATCATAATAAAATGGGTAAATTTTAGTTGTATAAGATGCTTCTTCGGGTTGATAAAATGTCATAGCAGGTTCTGGCACAGTAAAAGGTGAGGTCATCAGTTGATAAAATCCTAATATATTGTTCTGACTCCGTCAGTATAGTAAAATCAATCCATAAACTATTGCACTTGTTGATGAGATTAAAACGCATGTTGTCGTAAAGTGGGCAAGATAAAAGTACGTGCTTCTCATCTTCTATAACATTTTTGCAGTGGAAGCATAGTCGCAATTCTCTTGGTATATTTTCGTATCTGCCTGTCTCAATCCGCAGAGGTGCCACTCCCATCCTAAACTTCGCTAGTGCACTTCTGTGTTGGCGTGGGATTGGCCGACAGATATAGCTTTCTTGGTCATATTCACTCTTAATTTTCTTGTAGTACTGTAATTTGCTGCTTCCTCTATGTGTTGCTTCACTTGTTACTGTTTCCTCCCACGTCTGTTTATATTTATTGTAGACTGTGTCTTGAACTGATTTAATAAACAGACCTTTTTCAATTGCTCCGTCGTGCATAATCAGGTGACCCAGGTTGTTATTTAGTAAAAAGTTCCGCACACGGTAGTTCCAGTTTTTTAAAGAGAAACCCTTTGCCCACAGAAATATTCTTTTGTTTATTCTTCGAGCATTTGTGTTGGTCAACCTTGCCCAGTGTCTGGCCACGCTAGTCCATTGTCGCACCTCCGGTGGCACCCATCCTGAGTCTCCATTGACGGCTAGGTTCGGAGCGTATTTTCCTAGGCCAAGATAAAACCGGATTGCTCTGTGATGTAGCGCATTAACAGATGAATGGACCTTTGTACAGATTGATTGATTGGTTGGGTTATAATTGTGTCTCAACAATCTAGCAAATACCCTACATTATCGGAGGGAATACCTGTTGGTTGAATTTCGGTTCGGTTATATGATAAATCCTTGTTTCCTTTCTTCAAAATGAGCGTTAATCGAATGTGTCGATGTTATCATACAATGGATCTTGAATGCCAATCAATGCGTCTGATCGACTGTAAAATATTTTTAAATCATAAACATCACTAATTCGTTTCTTTCGTTGTCATCTGATTTAAGGAAGCTAAACATGAAGCACACTCTTATGATTCAAGTTAATTTGATGAAATAATAAATTGATGAAGTTAAAACACCTCGTAAGAAATGGCCATATTGGAGAGAAGCGATTAGTACACCAAAATAATGATTTTTAACAATGTCATTTAAATGGTATTTATTTCCAGATGTTTAACTACTACGAGTTTACTAAACAAACTGATTTGTTTTAAGTTTATTTTAGGAGAATCATTTATATAGGCTATTGAAGCCTGTTTGCTAATCCTTTTCCATCGATTTTTTTCATAATTCTGGTGTGTTATTATTTTAAACATATTTATTTCATAATAGTATACATATATTGTGAAGGGGATTGGCCAAAAAGTTTACAGCGCTTATGCTAAGGCCGCTCTCTTGAACATAATATCCATACACGTTTCATACATAATTGAGACACTTGAAAAAGTACAGGATGTATTATCGTAAATGAAACGATTATAATTATTTATCACTACAATCATGTTTTCCTCTTTAGATACTGATATGAGGATATATTATAATAATTCATATAAGATTTCATTTACAAAACCATATTTTTGTTATTGCTGTACTTTATTAGATGTTTTTGTTGATTTTATTATTTTATTTTTCCGGTTACATTTGGAAAAAAGTTAAATTTTATTTCCTTTCAGTCATAAACTGCTGTATATCCCTCACTGTGCTTACACGGGTGTGCCTCCATGTACCTGTTGTTTCAAGTCACTCGAATGAATCATTATGATGAATTTATTTCCAAAATAAAGTTGAAATCAGTGGTAATGGCAGTAGTGTATAATGTTATCCCTACCTTTTCAAGTTATTCTTACTCCTACTTTTCCAAAACCACCTATTTTAAACGAAGAAATTTGTCATACTCTTTTCACAAACACTTTAATCTTAGCAATTACATTTCATAGTTTATGCCGACACCTCTCTCTGTAAGTAAAATTAAAATGTCAGTCGGGGATATTATTGAGCCACGCACACATTTTTGCTTGTTTTTACTATATTGTTCATTATATATTACATTTAAATAATCGAATATATACCTTTAAAAGTTCCTCCGAAATCGAAAATGTACAGTACACTTTAGTTCCAAGAAACGTTGGCTATATTAACTCTAAGATGTCTGTACCATCCTCGTATTAAAAGTTGAATAACACTCTCACCTCAAAAGTGTTTATTTATAACAGAACATGATGAAATGAACACGTATCAAAACTTGACATAATCGGGGATTAAAACTAGACGGTTCACTGAACGACAGTTCAATATAATATTTTATCACATTTGACACATTTTACTAAAATACACAATACTATACAAGAGTATAGTACATGTACACGGTTATAAGAATAACAAAATATATTACAAGCGTACAGGCACAACATGTTACAGATATAACATCAGTAGTGTATAATATAGATATATAACATACAAACATTCATAATTTCGGCATAGAATGTAAACGTTAAGTATAAAACATTTTCCATCCATTTATATATCGTGTCTTCTGGAGTGAATTCACAACACACTCGTAGTTTTATTAATTAATTCTTAATTTCGATGACTAAATCTATGTTCTACATAGTTCACATGTCAGTACGCCATGATAATGTACACTTGATTAAGCCAATGAGGATAGTTGATTATAATCCGATATTCGTTAACAGGAGGACAGGATTTATAGGTACCGTTTCGGAAATATGAGATGAAACTAGATGCGATTGTGTTATAGTTGTGTGTACATAGGCATAGACCATACTTTATATCACTACTTGCTCTAAATCGAATAGTGTTTAATTGATTAAACATCATAGCCCAGAGACATCCTAAATGCCATGTACCAATTAAAACAGTAAAATGATTAACGAAAGCTTGGTAATGAAAACCAGGGCAATGTCATTGTCGTTGGTATCTAGAGCAGATGAATTGTGAACTATATTATCCAATAGTTAAATTGATTTAATAATAAGGATTATAATCTTATACCACATGATGCTTGTAGCTTCCCAGCGAAATGTGCGCGAAATGTTCGCGAAATGTTCGCGAAATGTGCGCGAAATGTTCGCGAATTGTTCGCGAAATGTTCGCGAATTGTTCGCGAAATGTTCGCGAAATGTTCGCGAAATGTTCGCGAAATGTTCGCGAAATGTGCGCGAAATGTTCGCGAAATGTTCGCGAAATGTTCGCGAATTGTTCGCGAAATGTTCGCGAAATGTTCGCGAAATGTTCGCGAAATGTGCGCGAAATGTTCGCGAAATGTTCGCGAAATGTTCGCGAACAAGGGGTACTTAATTCTGCACAGTAGTGTATGTGTGTTTGGATTGGTAAACCGAACACTCTTTAATCATTTTTGATAAGCAGTAAAGTATCGTTCATTAAATATGAGAATTAGAAAATGAACTTAAAATATATCAACATCGTCTCTCTATATTAAATAGAATTATGCATCAAGTTGTTCTTTAGAAATATGACAGCAATTCAATCTTCCTCGGCACAGGACAGTATCAGGCAATTTGAAGTTTTTACACGATAAGATACATGTAACCTGGCTGTCACTCACAGATGAACACAGTGAAGTATCAGACAGGTGTGAGAAGTGACAAGTAGTTGTACAAGTAAACACTGTTGTGTGATTGCTTCCCTCCCAGACTGTATGTATTTCGTTCATTACTACATTCCATATAAACTGATATAATTGAATCAAATTATTAAGAAAATGTTATAAAAACAACTATCTTTATCAGCCTTATGGTACACGTGATAATTTCTAAATATGTTTTCACGATAAGATAACCTAACTGTCCCTCACACATGAACAGCGTGCGGTGTACTGGACCGGGCGGGTGTACATGAGAAGAAATACAGGTAAACACTTCTTCTAGATTTTGACCATTTGTTATCTATATTTGCTGAATGAAAAGTAAATGATAATGAAGCTGTATTGAATGCTATGTAAATTGCTTGTTCATACAGCTGCATACCGAAAGTTTGTTCACCTAATTTTGAGGTGAGGTGAGTTGAGGCTTAACGCCGCTTTCAAGAGTAGTGAGAGATAAACCCATACTTTTTCGAGTGTATCGAATGATACCCTAAACTTTCCCCTGTGGGAACCTTACGAGGCGCGGGGAAAAGTGTTGGGTATCATGTGATACACGAGGAATAGTATGGGTATATCTGTCTTATTCCTCACTTACGGTCAAGCGTAAACGAATATTGTTTCATAATATTTATAGACAAATATAGCTGTAAACAAGCTTGTGTATTAAACGCACAACCCAAATGGGACCTAATCTGTGACAACTCCCGGGTACTCTCAGTCCGTGCTGCGTTGTATGGTTACCCATGTTTGGGGTTCGAAATCTAATTGATATGGCCCAATGACGGAATTGTCAACGCAGACGCACATGCATCTTGCTGAAGTGTATATCTAACGCCAAAAACTACATTTCTCATGTAAATATGGCCAAAGTTTAGAGGACACAGAAGCAACTTTCAGTATGTTAAGACATTTCGCACCAAAAATTAAATAACATTCTTATATAAAAAGAAATACAGAAATCTATGATATTATATCATGCATTATAAGAACCTTATTCATTTGGTCATGAACAAATGTCCAAAGTTTCAACTGGCCTCGTGGATGGTTCGGCCAGAAGGCAACAGGACACAGGTTCGATCCCAGGTGTCTTATATGTTCATATATAACATTTCATAAAGTATCATCACTTAGATTTGGCAATTTAGAAAGCTGCCGCCATTGAATTCTCATTTATTAAAAAGTGTAGGTTTATTAGAAAAGTGTAGGTATATCAGACAAAAGTATAGGTGTATCGGCTAATACACCTACACTTGTAACAAGAGCAACGAGACCGGAAGTGGGGTATTATTTCACTTATATCGCGGCTGCTAGCATTGTGACAGTGAGAAAGGCGAAACGTCATGTGGCTATGCATTGCAGTGAAACGTTTGAGCATCGACTGCAACTAGCGAACCATGGGTGGTACTACGCTGATATTCAGTGTATCATTGCGCCCAAATCATATTGCACACAGAACAGTTCACATGCTTTTGTATTTCAGTGCAAATATATTTTATTTGGCATGTCCTTGAAGCATCGTATCAACACGAAAACTAAACCAATCATTTTGCATTTTTTGCATTATAAGAAGACATGTGTGTGTTCCATAACATAATCTGATTTCTTGCCTCATAGTAAACAGTTACAGCAGCTCTTTCAAGTGGTCAAGGGTCAATATTTTCTAAACAGCTCTTTTCTCTACAGCTTTTATTTTCTTATGTGATATATTCAGTAAATGATCAACGGGTCAAACATACATCATATATTTTCACTTATAATTATTAAATGTATTTGCGATGACATAGTTCTCATTAACTCTACATGGAAACTATTATTCGAAAGTAAATTAAATTTTTCAAAATTTGACCCCTTGTCACTTTCATTATGCCAAATTTCATAAACATGCACAACTGAAGTAAAGATCACAGGATACGTTTAAGAATAATTGTTTTACTCATGGATGTGTGATGATTCATTATCATTGTATGTGAAACAGTGTTATTGACGTTACAATTAACTACAATGTACATGATATATGCATTTGTAGATACACATGTAGGTGAACAAACTTTCGGTATACTTCTGTTGGCTGTTATTAAGAACTGGGTGCAAGAAGATGACGTGTATTTAACCATTTGGTCACATTTCACAAGTGCAACTTAAACAAAATTATGCCAAGACTGGATTCTACTATTTATTATTTTCCACCTTAATAAATATGATAGTTGTCTGACCACGAGATTTTTTTCCATAGAAGTGCAGTTCAAATCAACTGGATAAACCTTAAACGAGAGGTATAAGCCCCGGAAGGATGAAGTCCACGGTCTTTTGCATAGGAGCTTTGGCATTCCTGTTACCATATGGTAGCTATAAGTCATATTATTCATAAATATTAGCAAGGACAAAAATGCTGTATTAATTGAAGTTCTCAAATCAAGGCATGTCTCAGATTAGGGATATATTTTTGTTAACTTAGGGGCAAAAGATATCTTAGTTTTTATTTTATTCCACACCTAAAGACATGGTTTGAAAAACTATAAAAACAATATCCAACAAGCAGCGATCATTTATTTAGCCTCTGGTTGAATCTGCACAATGGTATTTTTAAATGGTGGTTTTAGCTATTTTTTGGAGATCATACGGAAAAGAATTGGACAGAACCAGGTGCAGGTTCCAGCTTGCTTCAATTTATAGCTCTTGTGGCTGATTGTGAGTTTACCAGATAAGAGACGAATGAATGTTACATTGCTGTGCATTTGCATGTCATCCACAGCGTGAGGATCTTGGACGATATTTGTGGCAGCACTAAACCCGATCTTGAGGTTATAAACGGTACCTATGATGATTACAACTAAGCCAACCATGTCTGGACACAACTCGTGCTTTAATTCCTTCAAAATTGGCAAAGAACAGGATAACTCCACTCAATTGCCAGATAACTTTAAAACATTCAAGTTATTTTGGGTTTAGCCAGAACCTTTGAAATGAGCTCGATGTAACACATTAGGACTATCTATTGAGACGTAGCCGTCAATGTCAACGACGGACACTCCACCCATCCCGTCTAGTGACGTCTGTTTGATGTCGGAGGATGGATAACCTCGCTATTGATGATGGAATGTGAGATGTAACTGATTTGTGAAAATGAATGATAACTAGAAATGGAAGAGGGTCGAAATATGAACATTCGTACAACTTTCAACAACAATGCTTGCTATTCCTTACACCACCGACACATTGTTATGTCGTTAAGCTCGTTAAGCTCATAATGCAGTGATATCTATTGACAAAGTTTGAACATAAGCCAGCGTTTATTTTGCCCCTAAGTTTGTCAAATTTCAACTGAATATTTTATATCTACTTCTTTAGAAATACAGAAAACATCAATAACAAAATTGTCATTCCGAAGTATACTCATCCTTACGTTTAAAAGTTGAAAAGGACAGTGTTAATGTGCTTTGTAAGTTAACAACATCAGTTTAAACATCTTAGCACAATGGGAATAGAACCGTGGATAACCTTTATTGTTATGGATATTTCGTGATAAATATGAATTCACAAAATGACTTTAAGGCATTAAATAATATTCATATGATTGCATTTTCAGTTTCAAGTCTGGATCTGAATAATAAAACGGCTTGCTTCCCTTTTGTATTAACAATCGATCCACCATGCGACGACACAAAAATGCTTCTACCTAGAAAGTTTATCCTCGGTACTTCTAAATACCAGCAATGTCATTCTAGCATCGTGAATAATCTTCAGACCCATCACGACGTCAACATTATACAGACTTGCTGTCAACTACGTGGGAATGATGAGCTCACTCAGTACTGTCTTCCCTCCAATAAATCACAGATACAATATGATCCATACAAAGACTTTATTGAAAAATGCACTGGACAACAGAGATGTACTCTGGATGGTATTGTCCAACCTTCAACTGACTATGCCACACTGCAATATGAATGCATACCGAGTAAGTAAACATAATTTGAAAAGATTTTACTTTAATAGATTCAATACTTGTTCCTGGAAACAAAAAGAGCAGAATTTTATGAATGCACATATCACAAAGTAGTGAAACGTTAGCTGAATGAAATTGTCTTCGTTAAGTTTTACTGGGGGAAAAACTTGGGGTGCAACATTTGTTTTACTATGTATAGTTTAAAATACTTATCTTTCAGAAATGAATGTACTACATGTCAAAGAAACCAATTTCAAAACTGGAAAAACTGTTTACCTGTATAACGATCAACAACTTGCATCACCACAATTACATTGTATCGCATATTCCATGAACTGTGGAGCTACTGTAACAGTAAAACTGGTGGCAAGTAAAATACCCGATAACTCCTGCAGTATAACATACGGTGTGAACAACAGCCAATCAACGTCCAGCTGTTCTAACATCAACCAACATAGAGAATGTCAACCGACCTATAGAAGCACCTGGAACTACGTGGACATCCACATCGAAATGATAAAGGGGAGTGCTTCAAGGCCTTTACTGTGGCTTGCAGCCGAAGGTAAGTCCAACAAGTACGATAAAGTTTCACGAATGATAACATAAGTGGAAATATATAAGGTGCTTGGTCAGAAGTCATTTTTAAAGTGTTTTCTTCTAAAAAAAAATACGGAGAAGTAATTAATTAGTAATCAATTGATATTTTAAGAGAAACCAAGGTTTTCTGGATAACAACATCTTTATTGTACATAAATACTATGTTTTGGAGTATATGCCTACTCCTTCATCAGTTCGAACCATTACATTCCACCTGATGATGGAGTGAGTATATATTCCGAAACTTCCTGTATCTACACAGTACAGAAGCTGTCAACAAGAAAATCTTGTTATTATATGTATTCCACTTCTAAATACCAATCAAAAACTCAATACTTTATGTTTTTTCTCTATATTCAAAGCTACAACCGGAAATGTAACAGTCGCCTGTGGAAATGGTATTCCAGTTGATGGTCCAAAGGGGTGTTCGACAACGACAATTAGAACAACGACGACCAAAATCAATACAACATCGACAATAACGTCATCGGGACCTCTCATGACATCATCCGCAACAATAACAACCAACGACACCCATACAACAAATTTGCACACCTCTCAACGTTCAAGTCCAAAGCCGAGCCCACGTTCAACAGAATCAGGACAAGAAACGAGTTCCCATAGCATTGATACATCAACAAATTTGCACACCTTTCAACGTTCAAGTCCAAACCCAAATCCACGTTCAACAGAAGCAGGTCAAGAAACGAGTTCCCATACCATTGATACATCAACAAATTTGCACACCTCTCAACGTTCAAGTCCAAACCCGAGTCCACGTTCAACGGAAGCAAGACAAGAAACGAGTTCCCATACCATTGATACATCAACAAATTTGCACACCTCTCAACGTTCAAGTCCAAACCCGAGTCCACGTTCAACGGATGCAGGACAAGAAACGAGTTCCCATACCATTGATACATCAACAAATTTGCACACCTCTCAACGTTCAAGTCCAAACCCGAGTCCACGTTCAACAGAAGGAAGACAAGAAACGAGTTCCCATACCACCGATGTATCTACATCCACTCTCAGTTCGGGTATACTTACATCATTTGAAAAACAAAAACATAATTGTGACAAAATGTGTTTGTTAAATATAAAAGAAATAAGACTGATGACATACCTTTATACACTGTCACCAATTTTTTTTATCGTTCTCTCAAAGGTATCTTGATGATTATAAACGTAATAATAAGAAAGACATGATGCTTTGATATATTGTTTTGAACAAACTTGGTGATCGTTATCTTACTTTGAATCCAAATATGAATTATTAGTAACTGTTCAAATCATTTAAAGCTAATTTATTTTATTTTCTTAATTTTCACAGGTGATGCACCATTAAGCAAGGAATATTGTAAGTTTTATTTTTAACACAATATTAATTCTGGAATAATTTATTTGATCGTAATTCTCTATATAGTTAATATTGGGTTGAGAAAAGAACCGATTTTGATAAGATTATATCTTTTGCTAATGATGATTAACCTGACAGAGATTTGTTTGCAGTAATCACAATAATTTTCGGCGGTGTTGTTGTCTTGGTTCTGATTGTTCTTCCCTTTCTCTATTGCGCAAGACGACGTAATAACAGCGGGTAAGTGCGTGTGATCGTGCTTGGTTAATTCTCATAGTGTCTAGAAGTAAATGTTTATAATTCATTCAGGTTCGGTCATGAAGAACGATGTCGTGATTTTCAAGTAATCATTTTGATAAACTATTGATTACAACGGAAATAAGTTACCTAAAATATCTGTCTGGAATAGTTTGAAGCAATGTTGCCCTTTTAAATTGCCACCATTTTATATATATAAGCATGAGAAGAAGCATCCTGAGGCTAACGTTGAAACATGTAACAGGAAATCGGTGTTAGTTATTCCCTTTATATACATGTACTCCTCTAAATATCGTCTTCATATTTCCGATTCATCATTAACCGTAAACTTCACTTCTAGAGGTGACAGTATAAAAGAAAATTCCAAGACGGAAGTCCTGCGCAGACCAGTCTCCCACTCTGAAAGAGAGTCAATCACCTGTGGGAACCCAATCTACGAAACGGATGACTTCAAGATGAAGGTCAGAGACAGCATGGTGAAGGACGATGACGACAAAGTAAAGGTCAAAGGTGAAAAAGGTTATGATAACACTGATCCTTACTCGGGAATCGAAGGAGAAAAACCTTTCGGGATTGAAGAATTGCGAATGAAGAGGAACTCCTGGGTTAACTCTAGCCCAGACTCGGAGTCGCTCGCTAAAGTGGACGATATTTTGCAGGCCAAAGAAACCAAAGGAAGTCATGTGTCTGATGTTTACGCGAAGGTTGTACCGAAGGAAGAACGAAATAATGGCGGCAACGGAGCACGACCAGAAACCACCCACGTGTCCGATATGTATGCAAAGGTTGTTCCAAAGAGCAGCCGGAAGTGATCTTCCATTACGATTCCAATGTGATTTGAATTTGAAAAATCATACAGTTCATATATACCATCGATACTTCCTGAACATTTTGCTTAAATTTTTAAATTATCACAACGCTTTCATTTACCAAGTTCATCGTACATGTAGGTTACTTATTGGTGCTACATGAATTTATGCGAGGAAATTCTATGTCTTGTTAAGTGTGTTAAGTTATATCACATTGCTTTCTGCACTGTAAATTGTGTATCCTACATTTACATCATGTTTTTTTATGGTATTATACGTCTTTTTTGCTTTTGATAGATGTGTATTTTGCTTTGTGTTGTAAGTGATTGTTCTATTGATCGATTGAATTGAATTGAATTGATTGTTCTATTAGCAGACAGTAAAATGGCATCGAGAAATCATTAATGTGATTTCTGCAATATTATAGTTTCACATTAACATATTTCAAATGTTGTTCGATATTGAAACAGGATACATGTATAAGTTATGTTGATATTCCCTGCTTGTTATGATTTAAACTCTAAATATTCGTTCGTTTGTACGATCTTTTTACACGATTAAAACACCTTTCACCTTTCCTTGAAATTGTATTTTTATCAATAAAGAGAAAAGTGGTTATGTCATAAAATCACCAGTCATGATTCACAAATACATCACTCTTTTATAAAAAAAAATGATACCAATTGTCTTACAGTTGACATGTACAAATATTCACTTAGTTTTTTCGATGTCAATGCTTTAAAGACAAAATAAACTTGAACAACATTTACATTACTCTTTCATAAAAAGGTCACAATTTCTGTTTCAAAAATTCAACTAAAAGGAACATTCAATGTTTTTTTTATAACATTGTATTTGACTTTGACGCATGCAATATGTGCTGATTTCAGTTCAAATAATTTCACGCAACTTGCATTATCATCCCAAATCGTCAAATATATGATAATAACTTGCTTCCAATGAAAATCTAGCAACATCCTTACACAGTATATGTGCAGAAACCGAAACTACACATCCAATTAAATGCACAGTAATAATAGGACCTATTAAAGATAAGCAACTCAAATTGGTCTGTTTGGCTAGAAAATATTCCAAAAGTGTCGTTTGACTAACAGACAAGCGCAAGCCATATAATATATTAAGCTTGTGAAATTTATGACATACGATTCTCTATGTGACTTATGTGAATTATTAGAAATAAAATTCTGTTCTGTTCCATTATCCTGTTTTTGATCAAAACTTATTATTAAACGGCTTCACGCGGCAAAATAAATTTTGACGTCAAAGTAGGTCGTCACCATCTCGTCACCAATACCAGTTTCAAAGTTGTCAAACTGTTGGCGAGAAAAAGGATCGGTACTTATTCTTAACAGCATTTCCATCACACTTTTGGAGTTGAGCAATATGTGTTTGACTAGCGTTACACCCCACTTCCGGTCTCGTTGCTATGGTTTCTTTTGTTACAAGTGTAGGTGTATTAGCTGATACATCTACACTTTTTTCTGATATACCTACACTTTGTCTGATATACCTACACTTTTCTAATAAACTTACACTTTTTAACAAATGGGGAATCGATGGAGTCAATTTTCCAAATCTAAGTGGTGATCGAACCTGTGTCCTGTTGCTTTCTGGCCGAACGAACTAACCAATACACCAAGAAGCCAGTTGAAACTTCGTACATTTGTACATGACCAAATGAAAAGGTTCTTATAATGCATGATATGATATATTTCCGTTTTTTTAGAAGAATGTTGTTTAATTTTAGTTGTGAAATGTCTTAACATACTGAACATTGCTTCTGTTTTCTCCAAACTTTGGCCATGTTGACATTAGCAATGCAATGCAATTTATGGCGATAGCTGTACATTTGGTAGCGTTCATGACCAAATGAAAGGGTTCTTATAATGCATGATATGATATATTTTCTGTATTTCCGTTTTTTTTAGAAGAATATTGTTTAATTTTAGTTGTGAAATGTCTTATAGCTTAACATACTGAACATTGCTTCTGTTTTCTCCAAACTTTGGCCATGTTGACATTAGTAATGCAATGCAATTTATGGCGATAGCTGTACATTTGGTAGCGTCCCATACTGCCTACAGTCCCAATCTGCCTATAGCTTATAACAACATGTTCAGGTCCAGTGATCAGGAAGTCAGGGTTATATGCTGTGCTGACCTGTTCTACGATTCAATAAATGAACTCAACCAAATCATCGGTTCCAGATATCTTTATTTCGTCTGCACGAGCTCAGGGCGGAACAATAACAAAGGTACAAAACTGTTGACATATACACAGTATAGCTCTATCTCTGCTCTGTCATACATGTTTTCAATTATTTGTCAATTACTTTGCAAATTTGATCAAGTGTCTTCTGACATTTAAACATTGCACCCAAAAACTTACTGCATGTAGAACAAAGTTGCCGAGCCCCTGGCGGAATTCAACCCCGTTTCTTGATGAAGCCGATCGCGCAACTCACTGCACTATCCTACTCTCTAGTATGGTTGACAGTGACGTCACGATCAACAAAAAGCAGCGCCATTTTGATCGGGTCCTACGAATTTGTTAACAAACTCAAAAAGCCAATAAATGCTAAAAAACAATAACATGTGCTCAAACTCACATAGAGAAGGCAAAATACACCTTAGCAACAATAACATGTATGCCTATCCTTCACATCTCTGTCACAAACTCCCAAAGTATTTCCCTTAAGGTTTTTATATGCCAATGATAATTTGATCATTAAGACAAGTTTAACAACTTTCAGATTTAAAAAAGTCGTTTATCTAGCATTTTTATTATTTGTAATTTTTGTAACTTTATCTGATTCAATGTTTATGCTGTTATATTTATTCTACTGTGGTGATTTAATTAACTTGTATGATTTTCTTGTCTGTTATCGTCATGTATATTATGATAATTACTGAATGTACATTGTAGTTCATATGTACGTGATTATTATATAAATGTCTCGAGTTTTTTTTCATCCCCAACCCATAAAACTAAAAAGACCAGGTCAATTGATCAAAAAGTATAACACCCTTACCCTTCTAGGTGAAATGGGGTGAGTTGGGGTTTAACGCCGCCTTCGAGACTAATAGTATTTCACTTCTATCACGACTGCAAGTGACGCAGGGAGAAAACCCGCAACGCTATGGTGGCTATACATTGCAGTGAAACATGTGAGCATCGCTCGAAATAGCGACCCATTGCGCAGCAATTCAGTTCAGCATTGCACCCAAAACCTTACTGCATGTAGAACAGTTCTCTGCAATAGATAAAGTTGCCGAGCCCCTGGCGGAATTCGACCCCCGTATCTTGATGAAGGCAAACGCGCAACTCACTGCACTATCCTGCCCTCTAGTAAGGATGACACTGACGTCACGATCAACACAAAGCAGCGCCATTTTGATCGGGTCCTACGAATTTGTAAACAAAACTAAGAACGCCAAAAAATGCTTAAAAAACAATAACATGTGCTCAAACTCACATAGAGAACACAAAATACACCTGAGCAACAATAAAAGGTATGACTATCCTTAACATCTCTGTCACAAACTCCTAAAGTATCCACTGTAACCCATGCGTCCTCCACCTGTGGTTTCATCTACTCAACTGTGTCACGAGTTACGGTACTTCCGGTTGAATTTACGCTTGAATCGTAAAAATTGTATACAGAAGTATTCTTTTGTCAATAAATTCTAAAAAATTACGTAACGAAATAAAATGGTGTTATCTGCATGTACGGGCAACTGAAGCTCAATGACAATCAATACTTTTCGCGCAATCAATTATTTTGTGTGTTTTCGACAGAGTGTTTGGTTTTCGAGCGGCTGCAGGATTGACAATTAAATTCTGGTGTATGTAGACATATTTTTTTCATAATGTCAGATACTATAAATACTTTTGCATAGTCATTTAATTTTGTCCAATTGAATAAGCGGAAGTGACTTGTTCTGCAATAGTCGTTCAGATAGGTATAAATGACGAGGAACGCAATCCAGATTGAATTTTTTGTACCGCGAGAAAACGTGCGAATTAATACAGCCTAGAGATTCATGCAGTGGAAAATCATCATGTGAGTGTTTTGACTTACAATATGCCGTACCTATTCCTTAACCGTAGGATTTCTTGCCAATTACTTGATCATTAAGGATTCAGCTCTTTGGGAGAGAATCCTTCTTGTTATTGGCGTGTTCATTTTCATTATACTCATATCTATCACTGTCTGGTTTGACTCGTTGTGAATACATCATGCTTACTTAAAGTTATCAAAATATGTTGTTGAAATCTGTAAAGTATCCTTGTTAAACTGAGATGGGTGTTCTCTTTGCTGTAGTGTATCACAAAAGGCATGGCGCCATGTTTACAGTGATATGTCATCACAAATTCTTCAACACGGCTCCATGAAAGCACAAAACAAAAAGTTGTTGATTCCTTCCGGATTCTTTCGGAATTGGCAAGGCGGATTCAACCACGTTTTGTTCTGTGGAGAGAAGTGATACTCACAGGAAGATTAGCTGGATAAACACTTCTTTAATGCGAAAACATTAGGTGGAAGGTACACACAGCCACTTCTAAAAGCCCTTTAAAGACCTGATAAGTGATTTTACACTGTAAGCACAACAGAACCTGAAGAACTCCACAAACGTAATTTTATTTGTTAATATATTTAACCAGTTTAAGCAACCAAGCGACGCAAGCGGCTTCCAACACGCAGCAGACAAAGGAAGCAAATATCCTTAGAAATACCCAATCAAACTTGATAGTGTCTCGAACATCACATGAGTACAATACTCTAGATGTATATTTTACACCAGACGATCCTTCTCTGCAGTACGAAAACATTCATCCTTCAGAATAAAACATTAAAACATTTGTGACACCACTGATGTCATTACGAAACTGAGCAGTGTCGAGGAAACAATGTAAAGTGACGGGCTAATGAAAGTATAACACTCACTTGTTTTAGATTAATTCAATATTTTAAAGAAATGAGATGCATTTGATTATGGCACGATACAATAACACCTCACGACAATAGTTTGAATGATTTAATTGGTGACTGTTTTATTTTTTAACTACAATATCATTATTTCAAGTAGACAAGGGTTAGAAATGAAATTTACACCAACATGACCCCTACCATGTTCAAAATGTTGTAAATGTGTGCAGGACGAAGCACACTATTGATTTTCACACAGAATATGTGTTATATGTCGATGAACAGTTGTGTTTTATCAAAATTAATTTTGGGGAATTTCCAAATTTATATTTTAAACTTTAATCTTAAAAAATTCAAACCGCGTAGAGGTTTTCTTTGACTGAATAAATGTTTTGGACTAATCTCCCAAACTAGTCCGTCTTTTAATACAAAGTCGAAAACTCGAGATATTCGACTTTGAAAATGATACATTATGATAAATATAACTGAGCCTATACTTTCTTTTGCCCGTAACAAAACTCTGCTACCTGTTTTTGAGCCATTTCAGATTCCCCATGTTGTATCTATATTTATTTTCTACCTAAACTTATTTTATCTACAGCATCGTTGCTTAACGTGTATTGTCATCAACTTATATTTTCATTTTGTCGTATCATACATCTAAGAATTTCAGCTACAAATAAAGTAAATATGATGATAGTGGATCTCCTTGCCTGCACCCTCTTTCAAAAGGGAAGAACTCAGACAGTAACTATTGTCCATTCTGAATAACACAATAGCGTTGTTTCATAAGCTAATATACTGACGGCCAAAAAAAAGTATCTCACTCAGTTGTATTTATCATATGTTTAATTTTCAAAGTTATATTTATCTCGAGCTTTCGACGTCGTATTAAAAAACTAGTTTGTGAAATTACTCAAAAACATTAAATCAGTCATAGAATACCTCTACGTGGTTTTTAAAAAGAAAATTTTTAATTTAAAATTTAAATTTTTAATTTCCCCTAAATCAAGGTTAATAAAAACTCGTTCTGCACAAATTTACAACATTTTGAACATGGTAGGGGTCATGTTGGTGAAAATTTCATTTCTAACCCATGTCTACTTTAAATAATAATATTTTAGTTAAAGAATAAAACAGTCACCAATTAAGACATTCAAACTACTGCCGAAAGGTATTATTATAACGTGCCATAATCAAATGCATCTCATTCCTTTAAAATATTGAATTAATCGAAAACAAGTGAGTTATATTTTCTTTTGCCCGTCAATTTATATTAATCAATCTTATGATATCTGTACCAACACAAAATACTCATAAGACTCGTTGAATTTATTAAAACTTTTGAAACTATATCTATAGTTTTTACCAAGTCAGTTAATATCAACAAACCTTGCATACTTATTTTCCCATAAGCCAACACAATACCATACAATAGTAATAGTAAAGTAGTTTCACTTAAAGTGTTCTTTAGTCTACCTGTTTAAATCTGTTTAGTTAGCATGTAACCTTAATCATTATAACGGTCGATATAGATACAGAAAACCTGTCCAACTCGCGAGCCTTGACTAAAACAAGCAAAATTATCATTTGAAGCTGTGCATCAATGCAGCATTGCTTCGTTTTACTGTTTTAAAAATGCAGATAAAGCTGATTCTTTTCTGAGAAGTTGCCGTACCCTGTACCCTGAGCTCATGATTATTGTTCATCACTGTGATTTCCCTGTCAATGTATAAGCATCACCCTTTAAATAGAAATGAGAAACCGAACAATATTAAATCATTTTTGATAAGCAGAAAAGTATCTTTCATTTTATATGAGAAATAAATATTTAACTATTTATCCACATAGTCTCTCTACACTTATGGATTATGCATCTAGTTGTTCCTTAGAAATATGACAACAATTTAATCATCCAAAGCACAGGACAGTATCAGGCAATATGAAGTTTTTCCACGATAAGATAACCTGGCTGTCACTCACAGTCTCACACACTGTACACCGTGCAGCAATAGATAGGTGGGAAAAGTGACAGGTAGCTGCTGATCTCACAGGTAAACATTTACTACTCCACTCTCAAATACACTGTTCTTTGCTTACGTATATATGTATTCAGTGCTTTATTACCATTATACAATTTGAATGCGTGATACACCGTAACGTTTATCATAAATGGGGTGACAAAAGTTTCGAAAGTTTTCATGTCATTACTGTGCTATTTGATATGAGAAGAACCTACATATTGCTTGTAAGTAAAAGTTTCATAATGTGAGATGCGCATGCTCGTAGTTTTCGACGTTTGATAAAGTGAAGTTTATGTAAGAGTCCTGTAAAATCAAAATTATATCAAGGATAACATCCGATTATGTTCTGTGAGTATCAAAATCCTTTGGGAATAAATTTCGTTGAAAATATATTCGAGTGTATTCGTCTTCGGTGTCTCATTTACCGATACAGTGTAGCCTTAACATTGAATCTACCTTCAACTGATACTATGGCTTTATATAGTTACTGTTGCAGCTTTTGACGGACCATCATATGGATGTAATGAAGATAGGAAACATCTTTATATTACTAATGTTTTAATTGCTAATCAAAGTACGTGAGCTAAAAGGGTGATACTGAAATTAACATCTCTTCTAATGAAGATTTTTCTAGAAAGAACTTCATATCCAATGGGTAGGGTTTTTAGAAATCTGTGAAAGAGCAAACCATTGGTTTTCTGTTTTCCCCTTGAACATAAAAAATAACGCATTATTTGAAATAATGAAAAAAGAAATTATATTGGAATAAATGTCAATATCAGTCAGCGTGTGGGTGCAAATTTTCCGGCATATCTGTAAAAACGCATCTCTTGAGCTTTGAATCAAATACAGCTTACAATAAAGATAGCAGAACGTTTTGGAAATAACTGAAATGCCTCATATAATTATTTCTTAAAAATGCGATAAAAAATAATATACCACCATACAAGTGAATGGTTAACATACTAAATATATTGTAACCCTTCTGTTTCTTACCAGGTTACATACTTTCTTGAAGCTCAAAATACTTTTCCTTATGTTACCAAGTACCATCAGGGATCCGACAATTCAACATGTAATCTCTAATATTGAATATGTCAAATTTGGAAGAGATCGCATTCATCAACAAATAATCAAGAATGATCACTTTACCTTGTTGGTCATGTATATGCCTTGTTTAGTGACATCTTAGATTCAGGAGTATTATCAGTGACCTGTAATGTTTGTTTACTGGTACCATAATATAAACAGAGAAATACAAAATAATTGCATATGTTCTTGAAAATAGATTGTGAAACTGGCACGAATTTGATGATTTACTAAAGAAAAAAGAGGAGACATTGGACATAATTATCCTACTATAGAGTGAGTGAGTGAGTTATTGTTTAACGCCGCTTCGGCAGTATTGCAGCCATTAGCGGCGAACCTACTATAGATACTACATTCTCATAATTCATGAGTCCATAACTATTTAAGTAAAGCAAAACACGTTTTATGCATCTTTCGTCCTTCAGGACCTTTAGTTTAACTGTTAGGAAAATATGTTACTTGCTCTAGTGGAAAGGATTTTACAGAGCAAACTATAGAGATTAGCAATGGGAAGACATACTGAAACAAATGTACTTCTGTTCGATGTGTTAAATCAGGTTTCCTAATAACAAGTTGTACCTGTGTTCTCTAGGGCTGTATGCTGAGTCCTCTAATTTTCTTACTAATTGTCAATAGTCTTACAGACGAACATAATGATTTTAATAATTATCGAATATGTGTAACAGAATACATAGATGATATTTGGATATTCCGGTTCGCTGATGATGTTCCTCTCCCCTTTCAAATAGTAATGTAGATTGTCAAATTTAATAAGATATGTTTGAAGACGTTTCAATAAGTTGAGTGTTTATGAAGTTATTCGTAATACGTACATCAATGGTGGAATATATTAAGTTCTATAAAGAATAACCTGTAAAAGGTGATACCTAAGACTAATTAATATTAAGGGATTGTATTTTCTTCTCATTGAGTGTTACCAAAAGCCTGTGATTAACAAGCAAAAAAGTGAGCGTGGCTCACTAATACCCCCGACTGTTGTTTGACATTTTTATTTTACTTATAGAGACAGGTGTCTGCACACCTAAGGATGGTTTAAGTAAAAGTAGGAATAATAGTAACTTAAAAAGGTAGGGGTAACATAATACACTACTGCCATACCACTGATTTCAACTTGATGTTGGACATTAATTCATCATAATGGAAGCACACCCCTGTAAGCACAGTGAGGGATATACAGCAGTTTATGGCCGAAATTCGAAAGGAAAGAATTTTGTTCCCGAATATAACCAGTGGAAATATAAAATAGTAAAATCAACAAGAACACAGAAGTAGCTTTTGATGAAAGTTACATGAAAAAGAAAATGATAAAGTCAACAAATCACAACATAGAAGTAGCTTCATTCATTCTAGCTCTTGATATGACGAAGTAAAAAAATACAAAAAATCCCAAACAAATAAAAAAAATCACCAAATCGTGTTACATTTTGCCATGCACCTCTCCTAGTGAGGAAGAATACATGTGCCAAATTTGAAAAGGATGAGATGAATAGTTTTTCTGTAATCGATCGGACAAAAATTGTCTTCGAATGGAAGGACAGACGGACAGACGGAAGGACGGACGGACGAAATCGTTGGTATTACTATATAAATAAATAGTTCATGTTGCCTTCTGTTTTAACTTTTTGCCAAATAACACAATTTATTGTATTATTTCAGCTGATCATTTACATCCAGTGGTAATTGAATACAGTAGTTCTTGTGACAACCTTTGAAGTATGATGACGTCATCAATGTTTCGTCTCGGAGTTTTCATATTCCTCGTATCCTCTGGTAATTAAATATATTTGTATAAAGCCAAGTGATAGGTATTAATAAGTGACAGTTTTTAAATAAAACACAATAATTATGATAATTATGATAGCCATCCAGTTGACCTGATGTGATCTGTTGGAACCATTTATATCACTAAAGGTACAAAACCATTTTTTAAAATTTGCTTCATGGTGTCTACTTGCATGAATAAGTTGTTGATAACTTTAGTGAGCCCGATTTAGATGACCATTACCCTTGCTTTAATAATGAAAGTGACCAAACTGAACTGATGTAAAACATGTCTGTTTCCCAATCCCAATTTGTACTTCTGAATGGATTGGAACAGTTTCTCATTCATTTGTTCCAGGTCTGAGTTTCACTTTAAGAAGCAAAACAGCATGCTTCAATTTTAATCTGATTATCGACCCTCCTTGTGCTAACACAGAAATGATTCTTCCCAGAAAGTTTATTCTTGGTAAATCGTCAAACCAGACATGCGGTACAAAAATATCAGGTAATCAGCTTCATGGAGACGTTGAGTGGACCAAGTATTGCTGTCAACTACGTGAAACTGATCAACTTACAAAGTACTGTCTTCCTTCTGAGAAAACGCAAATACAAGATACAAAATACCAAGACTTGATTGACCGCTGTGCAGGACGCCAAACATGTGCTTTGAATAAGCAGGTACAAGCAGCGTTTGACTATGCTACTTTCCAATACCAATGTATACCACGTAAGTACCAATGTTTTACTAATTGTTCAAATGAATAGCTACATATTTAAGTATTACATATTACATTACATTACATATTCCAGTACATCCATATTAAACGTACATGCATCTCTATTGTAATTTTATCTTTCGACCTGGAGTGTCCGGCCACCTTCATCAAACTCCCTATTATAATCACAGAAATGTAAAACAAATAGTTCAAAGTATGTCAACGGTTGCTCAAATTTTAAAGTAAATCTAAATTGTGAAGTTTTCAAATACGATAATTCATTCAATTTATTGACATTTATCACTGATAAAAATCGTATTGGAATCAAACTAGACTATAAACATGCTACTATAAATGCTTATATTTTCTGTCTTTTAAACACAGAATCGGATGTATTGAGAATCACAGAAAACAATACCACAACAGGTAAAACTGTCTTCATGTACAACGATCAATCTGCGGCTTCATCGAGGTTACAGTGTATGGCATATTCAAAGAACTGTGGAAGCACTGTAACAATCAAACTGGTGGCAAGTAATATACCTGATAACTTCTGCAGTATAACCTACAGTGAGAACAACAGCGAATCAACGTCCAGCTGTTCTAACATCAACCCACATGGAGAATGTCAACCAACCTATAGAAGCACCTTGAACTACGTGGACATCAACATCGATATGACTAAGGGCGTGGGTTCAAGACCTTTGCTATGGCTTGAGGTCGAAGGCAAGTTCAACATATGCGATAAAGTTTCATGAATAAAATATAAATGAAATATATTAGGTGCTTGGTGAACCTCAACAGTCATTGTTAAAGTGGTTTCTTCTAAAAAAAACATTTTACGGAGGACAGCTGATTAGCTGATAAATTAAGAGAAACCACGAATTTCATGATAACAGAATCTCTATTGTACATGAATGCTATGTTTCGGAGTATATGCTAATTCCTTCATCAGGTGGAACCATTACATTCCACCTAATGATGGAATTTGTATATACTCCGAACCTTCTTGTATCTACAAAGGACAGAGCTTGTACAGTTGTAAGTTGTTGACATATATGTATTCCAAGTGTTAACAGCAATCAAAGACTCAATAGTTTATAGGTTACTTGTTCTATATTCAAAGCCACAAACGGAAATGTAACAGTCGTATGTGGTGGGGGCATTCCTGTTGATGTTCCAAGGGGATGCCCGACAACGCCAACGAGAATAACATCGACCAAACTCAATACACATCCGGCAATAGCAGCATCAATAACTTCCACGATATCTCCTGCGACAACATCAACCAACGACACCCATACAGCAAAGTTGCACACCTCTCAACCTTCAAGTCCAAACCCGAGTCCAAGTTCAACAGAAACAGGTCAAGAAACGAGTTCCCATACCATTGATGTATCTACATCTACTCTCAGTTCGGGTATACTTACATCATTTGAAACAAAATAAATGTATTAAAACAAAGGTTATTTATTAAATAAAAAAGAAATTAGATTGATGACATATATTAATACATGCAATCACATCTTTGTTTAGTTTGCCATCAAAGGCATTACTAATGACGATCATACACATCATAGTTAGAAAGAAATTATATTTTAATTGACCGTTTTCAACAAATTTGTGAAAAAAATATACAAATAATTGTTGTCCTGTTCTGTTCTCGTGTACATGTATATAGCATCACAAACATAATTTGTTCCAACTTCCCTTCTTTCTCTTCCTGTGTCTATCTTAAAGTATTTCCCACTCTTAAACGTTTACAGGTAATATCCTTTCTTGTTTCCACAGGTCATGCGCCATTCAGCAAGAAATTCTGTAAGTTTTATTTTTAACACAATATTAATTCTGGAATAATATAATTGATCGTAATTCTCTATATAGTTAAAAGGTACATCCATTGTGTTGTTGGGGGTCAAATATGCAAAACGTTATAAATGGTCTTATTTTATCGAGAGTACCAACTGTTACCGAAACTACCATTTTGATGATACTCGACTTAGTATATTGACGATATGAAGGTGAAAATGTCGATTTCTGATCGAAACCGGACAATGCACCGCGTGTGGCGCGCGCCAATGAGTCAAACGTAATTTTGGAATCTTATTTAAACCAGACAGAATAACAAATTAGGGTTGATAATGTTCAATAGGTCATATAACTCCTGTGCATATAAATAGGACGTGCACTTTCGGTTTCTGCACATGTATAATGATTGATAATGATTTTGATTGGAAACTAGTAATTATGATATATTTGGCGATTGGGGATGAATATGCAAGCTGAGACATTTTTTATTGCAAACAGCACATATGGTGTGTTGGAACGTATTAAAGCCAAATACAATTTTATGAAACACAATGGATGCACCTTTAATATTGGATTGAGAAAAGAATTCGTTTTGATAAGTTTATATCTTTTGCTAATGGTGATTAACCTGACAGAGATTTGTTTGCAGTAATCACAATAATTGGAACCAGTGTCGGCGGTGTTGTTGTCTTGGTTCTGATTGGTCTTGCCTTTCTCCGTTACTCAAGACGACGTAATAAAAGCAGGTAAGTGCGCTGTGATCGTGCTTGGTTAATTCTCATAGTGTGTAGAAGTAAATGTTTATATTTCATTCACGTTCGTTCACGAAGAACGATGTCATGATTTTCAATTAATCATTTTGATAAGCTATTGATTACAATTGAAATAAGTAAACTAAAATATCTGTCTGAATATTGTCTGAAGGCGAAGATGGCAGTTTCAAATTACAAAGAATTCTTGGTTGCCCCTTGTCCCAAACACTACAAGTTCCCAACTCATGTCTCAGTGTGGGGCAGGGAACGACCCTTCAAACTCCCAGTTTATCCAGCAATGTAGCGGGTAACCCACCCATGCGGCGAGCCGCGCCCGTTGGTATTGAACTTCATTCATAGCGGTCAACTGAGCAATGCACAGGAACACGTATATATCCAATATATATATATATATGTATATATATACATATATATATATATATACATATATATATATATATATGTGTTTGTGAAAGTCTACAGTCATATACATATTTACATACATAAATAACTAATACAAGCATCCTTAGGTTAAAGTTTAAATATGTAGCAGACAGGAAATTGTCATCAGTTATTCTTTTCATATTCATCAAAATACCGTCCACATTGTTTATTCATCATTAGGTGTAAACTTTTTCTTCTAGAGGCGACAATATAAAAGTAATTCCAAGAGGTAGCATACGTGACTCATACAAGCATCCTTGGCCAATATCTAAAAAATGTAGCAGGAAATCGGCATTAGTTATTCCTTTAACTCATTTAAATACCATCAACATATTCTTGATTCATCATTAACTTACACTTTACTTCCAGAGGCGTCAGTATAAAAGAAAATCCGAAGACGAAAGTCCTGCGCAGACCACTCTCCCGCTCTGAAAGAGAGTCAATCACCTGTGAGAACCCAATCTACGAAACGGATGACTTCAAGGTGAAGGTCAGAGACAGCATGGTGAAGGACGATGACGACAACGTAAAGGTCAAAGGTGAAACAGGTTATGATTACACTCATCCTCACTGGGAAGGAGAAAAACCTTTCGGGACTGACTTGCGAATGAAGAAGAACTCCTGGGTAAACTCTTGCCCAGATTTTATGAGCGATATGGCGGTCTCGGAGTCCCTTGCTAAACTGGACGACATTTTGCACGCCGAAGAAACCAGAGGAAGTCAGGCGTCTGATGTTTACGCGAAGGTTGTACCAAAAGAAGAACGAAATAATGGCGGCAACGGAGCACGACCAGAAACCACCAACGTGTCCGATATTTATGCAAAGGTTGTTCCAAAGAGCAGCCGTATGTGATCTTCCATTACGATTTCAATGTGATTTGATATAAAATTATACATTATTAACATTTCATGACATTTTTGCTAAACATTTTAAATTATTAAAACGCTTTCATTTATTGGTGCTACATGATTTTGTGCAAGATTATTCTATATCTTGTTAAGTGTGTTAAGTTATACCACTTTGCTTTCTTCACTGTAAATTGTGTATCCTGCATTTACATCATGTTTTATGGTATTCTACGTCTGTTTTGCTTTTGATTGAATTGTATTTTGCACTGCGCTCAAAATTATTCCTAGGGGAAAGTAAAATGACATGGAGAAATCACAAACGTTAAAATATTTCTGCATAGAATTATATTTTTGGTCAACATTTAACATACTTCAAATGTTGTTAGATGGATACATGTACAGGTTATGTTGATATTCTCTGCTTTCCTTGAAATTTTATTTTTATAAATAAAGAGTTAAATTGCTATTGTCAGGAAATCATATGTTGTAATCAACAAATGAACCACTCTTTCATGAAAAGATAACAATTTTTTTTTAAAATTCAATTAAAAGGGGCATTCAGTGTTTTTCTATAATATTTTATCATCCAAAACTGGCTCCGACAGTAGATATCGCTTGTGTATGATCAAGCGATATCTACAAGCGATATCTACATTGTACATGTAGTTATCACAACAATCGAATCGTCACAATCCTATAACGTCATCAGTTAATGACATCACAAGGCTTTGACATCACTGAGAACCCTGCTGACAAAGTTGATAACGTAACACTGCTATGATGCCACAATGCTATGACATGTGCTGATTTCATTTCAAATAAGTTCATGCAAAATGCATGTTCTTCCTAAATCGTCAAATATATGATAATTACTTGCTTTCGATGAAAATCAAGCAACAAGAAACAGAAAACCGAAAATACACATCCCATTAACTTCACAGTAGCTATATGACCTATTAAACATGACCAACCCAAATTTGTCTGTTGTAGAAAGGATTCTAAAATGACGTTTGACTAATTGACGCACGCCAGCTGCGCTTCATTGTCCGGTTCTCGATCAGAAATTACTACTTTTACCTTTGTATCGCCACTACACTGAGTCGACCACCACAAAATGGTAATTTTCGGCAACAGTCAGTACATCTCGATAAAAAACACCACAAATTTATAACGATTGACAGTTTTGACTGCAACAACACACGGAATGCCCCTTTAGGTTATTCGATACCAATGACAATAACTTTAGAAACTTTCTGTGATTCAATGTTTATACTGTTATATTTATTCTATTGTAATACTTTAATTCGCGCGTTCGATTTTCTTGTTTGCCATGAACATGTATATTACGATAATTATTGAATGTAGATTCTATAAATAAACCTTTGTCCCCTTGTGTCTCGCGTCATTTTTCATCCCAAACCAATAACAGTAAATAGACTAGGTCAATTAGTCAAAAAGTGTAACACCCTTACCTTTTTAGGCGTGAGTTTGGGTTAAACGCCGCTTTCAAGAGTATTTAAATTATGTCACGTCTGCTTGTATAATTGCAGGGAGAAAGCCCACAAGGCCTCGGTGACTATGCATTGCAGTGAAACCTGCGAGCATCGCTCGAACTAGCGAATCACTGCGTATAAATTTAGTGAAGCATTGCACGCAAACCTTATTATATAAAGAACAATTCTCTGCAGCAGACAACGTTGCCGAGCTCCTAGTGGGATTCGAACACCGGACCTCTTGCTACGAAACCGAACGCACAACCCAGGGCACTATCCTACCCCAGAATAGGGCTCCCACGGGTACTCGAGTACGAGTCGGATTTAGTTCATCTTCCCACGACAAGGTGAAAATGTTTCGAGATCTCTCCATTTTTTTTACCTTGCCTTCAACCTAGCCAGAAGTGGTGAAACGAATCAGCGACAGCTATTGTGATCACGAATTACGTCCCTTACCATCTGTTAACATACAGCCAATGAAATCGCCGTTTACATTCGGAACCAATTCAAAATAAGCGACGATCGACACAGGCACAGAGGCAATACAACTGTCTTCTGATTGGCTTATCCGATTAGCCTGCAGTACGTTAAAATCTTAGCACTGAAAATGCGAGGGTTGAGGTCAAGGGCAGAAGGAGAAGATATAGAAATCTTTTCGTTACGCCTGTGACGTTGTGAAGATGGGTTTAGTTGGACTCGATAAAAGATCACTCTATTTCACATCAATTTTAGTCACCTTGTGCAATCTATATACATTGAACATGTCATGTATGAACAGATTTAATAACAACTGCAGTGGAACACCGTATATTTCGTGGTACCTGAGTATCAAAGTCACACAGTTCACTAAAAATCGTACATTGCAAACAAATAAAACATTGAATTGATGATATCAGATGGCGTTTATGCCAACAAATGTAAATAAATATGAGGCTTGTATCGGTCGATATACTGATGTTAAGCAAATTAAACTCGTGTTGACAAGCCACAGTAGATAGGCTTCATATTAAATATTGAATTTTACGATTTTCTCATAAGGATCAAATAAATGTATTCTGTTATTATTTCAGTATATTTGTGTAATAAAAAGGCAATAATTTAAATCTTATATCTTAACTTATCAATAATAATGACAACGACATGTGATGTAAAATACTCCACGTGCCTGTCAATTTATCAACGAAATGTCGCCATTGAATAACTACGCATCTTTCTAAACGTATGTAGAAGTAAGATAATCTTTTTATAATAAATTGTATTTCTTTATTATTTCTTATATCTATATAATTTTTAGTTTTATACTTGTCACCCTTCATGAAATGATCCAGACCATTCCCTGTTTATTAACATGACAGGATGTTTAGCGACCATGTGAGTTACTCTTACACACTGCAATGGTTTTCAAGATTATGTCTTTATAAGTTCATATATGGTTTCGAATATAAACATCAGACATAAACTTCCTTCCTAGCTATTCCATTTCGAGATTTCTTATACTTGATATGAAAATTAGAACAACGACACCCTATCACAATTTATTCATCGGTACCCTTTTCTGTCATATGTACTGTATGCTTCTGTCACTGAAGTAGAACAAAAGTAAATATTATTTTATTGGAATTTCCCATCTCTGTCATCTGCATGCCTTCATCACAGAGATATAAAATAAATAGCCTATACCTTAAATGGTGTCAGATTTATCAACTGTAGTGTTGAACGTTGTATGAGTACTCATTATTTTGGGGGACCTATGGCCATATTGTATAGCCAAAGGGGTAGTAGTTCACGGTTTATCAGGGTTCCTATGTATGCATAATCTAAAACCTCAAGACTAACAAAATGTTATTGTGACATGCTACTACTTAGTTGAAAGGTATTAATTTCGAGGACTCGAGTCCGAATCGAGTCCAACCCCTCGAGTACTCGAGTCTCCACATCACAATCCACATCATTCCGTTGAAATGAACATGACAGGTGACACGTGCTCGTGCGACCCGTGCAGTCGCAGGTCTTGCACGTACGGCTCGTGAAAGTGCATGTAAACATATCTTGGATCTTGTTGTACGACAGGTTGTAACAATTTGATTTCGAAAGTCACAGTGGCTCAGGCGAATAATATAGAAATTACGTTTATGACAGTCAGTTGTTCGAACCACGCGATAGACGTTTAAATATTTCAATTGGAGGAATAGTTTTTATGAAAGCATTTAATAGAGCTCGAAATTTGCATCTTTATAAAGTTTTGATTACTAGTAAAGTTATTATGCAGCTGAAAGTGTGTTTATTTGGCATCAAGGTATACATTTTGATTTAAAAACTGCTTTTCAGTCTAAATAATCAGTTTTTTTTAACAACGTTTTACATAACTTAAATAGCCATTAAGTATGCTAGTGTTTCAAACACAATATGTTTAAAAACATACTTATGATATCAATTGTTTGAGAAATATTCCTCGGTTAACGAGCAAAACAGATTTGCCTCTATTGGATTCTACTCAGTACACAGCAGCAAGGGTTTCCGAGTCATGCAGGCATGTCAATTTCAGAGTCGCCATAGCAACCCACGTGGAAGTGACTTTTCTCAACTTTTTCGTCCCGCAGGTTACCCTTGTCACACATAACTGAAGTTTCTAAATGCCCTGTGAATACACAAATTACTGACATTTTACGTGTGATATGATAAACTTTATATTCTCACTGATTATGCAATTCAAAAAAATACCTAGTTGGGTAAAACATTTATTTTTTAAATATTAAACGCCAAAAACCTATATATTTAAATTTATTGAGTACTCATAAATTATATGTAGTTTGCGTGTAAACCACAATGCTTTGCGCTTGAAAATAACATATGTTATTCACAGGGCTTGTATTGCTGAAAACAAACAGTTCCTTGGTCCAATACTTCGATATGATACACCCTATACTAATAAATAAAGAAAGGGTAAGGCAAATGTAGGTCACTTCCTCCAAGATGGCGTATGTCGCTCGAAGATTTGATTGTAGTCACTATAAAGTTGCCCTAAAGTTGTTACGGTAAGATATCACGAACAATTCAATTATGTAGCATGTATCAGGGATGTAAAGTGATAGAGTAAAACTCATTTCGAGATTGATTGCTTTTGCTAGGAATGAAATATCGAGTTTGACGGGTAAAAAAATCGTGTTTCAAGTGTCATAACTTGAAAAATAATGCACCGATTTTGTTGATTTTTGTTTTAATCGAGAGAGAAATCACTTTGCATTAATTATGTAGTACATATTAGTATATATTACGTGTACAAAATGTGGTAACATTTTGAAATGTGGACTTGTTCGGACAGAGAGTCAAAGCAAACCTTTCTTTATTCATTAGTATAGGGTGTATCGTATCAAAGTATTGGACCTAGGAACTGTTTGTTTTCAGCAGTACAAGCCCTTGTTATTTGATCTACAAAAACATACTCATTATTTTGGTTGAAAGTGGGCCATAAATTCTCGAACTAACACAATTCTCTTGCGACAAAAGGCATGTATTCTGTCCTACTTTCTATCCAATGAAAACACCGACTACAGGACCAAGTAAATTCAAAGGTCTTAAGGTCAAATGTCTCTCTAAAATGCATTATATGCATGTTGTACTGTCTGATATCAATGACATAAATACACTTTTTTCAGATGTCTTGGAGTTGGTCTCATTACAGCAGTGTCGCTACAAACGTTTGAATTCAACCAATCAGGGTTCTCTAAAATCTCTCAAGAAAACACAATATGTTACAGAGGTTACCCTGACAGAAATAAACTTAACTGATAGCTGTTGGGAGAGAATGACATTAGGGAAGCTACCACAGAAATACATAAATATGTACATAATTAAACTGAGCAAAACATTCAGAATCAAATTAACATGTTCACGAGGCATTAAACATTAGCTTCCTCTGTTAGTGAATCATAAATTAGGTCCAGACGACAGGCGGAGTATTTCATAAAACACCATGCCATGAAATCAATGCTCTAAAATACAGGCCAACAACCCAAATGACAAGCTATGCTTGCAATTTTGCACCATATCCGTTGAATAAAGGTTTTCCTCTTTAAATTGTAATTCTCGTTGCATGCTCTTTAAATTCACCAAAAAAATGTTTTAAATACCATAAAACTGGTGATACTAAGAGACCGAATCAGAGACGGATACTACTTTCTTGTTCCCTTTCTTTGACAAAACAGCATACAATATGTTATACTGTTAGGCAGTCATCATGCTAAATATAAATCTGGATATATCTAATGATATATATAGTTTATATTCAATGTGAACCAGTACAATTATAAGGGTAAAGACACTCATTGTGGCTAGATAATTTCATTATTATTGAGTTATTAGATGTTCTCTTTCTGCCACGCATTGCCTTCCTTATCATCATTCTTTATAGGTGTACATTCGCATATACATCAATTAACTAATTTATCACACCACAGTCGTTAATTTAAAACAAAATATATAAATTAAAATAAAAGATAAACTAAAATCTTTACCTTTAGAGACACCTTACCTTACAAAAGATAATAGAAGCAATTAAAAATAATACAATTATTATTAAACCTCAAATTATTAACTGCTTTTAGACCATATCACATCAGAATTTTAAAAAATCATTACAATAAAGAATACGTGATGAAGCCAGGGTACCTTGTTTGATGTCCGACCTGCAAGAGGGAATTGAAAAATGATTTAATGCTATTTAAATGGTGTCATCATGTTTTATAATAAGCACTAGGTAGGGTAGATGTCACGATTGAAAATTATCGCATAATATACGATGTTATCATGTCTTATCATTCTTTATCGCAATACACACCACCTATTTCTTTTGTACGCTTACGCTGAAGCCTACATCAGAAACGATAGTACTGTTTATCAATGTCACAGTGATATACCTTGTTTAAAGTTCATTGTGATTACAGCATACTTCTAACATATAGGAAGGTTCATCTGACACAGCTAAATATGATATAATACTGATCAGAAATATATAAGGATAATGTGGATACTTACCTGTATTGTTATACCTTGTGTCCTTGCCTTTGCTGAGAAGTCAGGTAAGTTCATGTTGAACAGCTAGTCTAACATTAGTAGTGTACAAAATAACCGAGTAGTTATATTTAATACCCTTGTAAATGCGTATATCAATTAGTAACTATAGTAAATTAGTAAATATGTTTTCGAAAAATACTATTTAATATTTTGAAGAGTCCTGATTATATCTGCTCACAGCTTCATGTGACGCTATTACACTGATAACTAAACGATACGTATGTACACTTGACATAGTTGTGTAAAAAGTTTATTGACAACGATTCACTGAAATGTAATCCGTATATATTTTGTCATTATTAATATTTTCAAAAAACAATGTTATAAATTGATAAAATATTCAGATGTCAGTCTTCCGTGTTTATGTAACTAAGGTAGTTTGTTCCACTTGTTTAAAATTTGAGGCTCAAATGGAGTCAAATTTGCTTTTAAAAATGTGCATGAACTTGTTTTTTAATTGCTTTTGTGAAAAACCAATAACGTTGTCCTTTACAAACTAAGTATATCATGTAATATAGAAATGAATGAATATTGTGGTAATTTTCATTAAGTTTTCATGAAATTAATTTAATAAGTTTAATTGTATGTGTATTAAATCGATGAAGTAGTCCTCAAAAATAAAAAAGTACGTTTTAATTGCATGCATGATATAAGAACAGGGAGATTTTCGGAATATATTATTATTCCTTCATCAGATGGAATGTGGGAAATAGCAACATGGAATACATGTATATAGCAAAGAAAGCAATGATGAGGAAACTCATTCAGAGAGATAAAAATTGCATGAGAATTATTAAACAATGAATGATTTGCAAAAGAAACACGAGGGGAGTAAATACTTGATTGCTAAATAAACAATGTCCTGTAGGCCTTATTGAAGTGGCGATTGGATGTAAGTAATAACAAATTGTAAAGCTAGGAAGGCCAAAAGGCTTTATTGAACATGTATATACAAAAATTCCCACTGATTGGGCGTGAAATGCAGAAGCCAATGTGAATACACTAGCAATATAGAATTTGTTATCCACAAAATCTTCCTGTTCTTATGTATGCCATTTCTAAATGCCCTTCAAAGACATGACTTCGTTTCTATTTTCTCAGCAGGTTTATCCATAGTTGATAAAGGCGGTTCTACAATTCAACAACACACACAAACACTATGCTTTGGTGACTCGTACGATGTCACATGCACAGATTCAGAAATGTTTGCCCCTATCAGGAACACTTTAGGCTTCAAGGATCCGAACTTTACCATACCAAGAAACTGCACCAGTGGCTTCCCTCCTTATGCACGGGAGTGTTGTATCGTCAACTCAACCGACTGTACCTTCCCGAGTGTCAAGGATTTCGGGAATCTGTTGGACACGTGTGCAGGGAAACACTCCTGTGTTGGTCAGAAAGCCACGCGGGGTGCTGTGTATGCCACAAAGCCACGCATGTCACAGCCATGTCCAGCCCAAGAGAAACTAACGTATGTCTCCAACACACAATACGTTATGACGGACTACATGTGTGTTCCTTGTGAGTATTTTATAGATTCACATTCTCTGGTTCCTGTGACCTTTCCACATTCAAATTGTCAATAACCCGCGCATTGTATTTTGCGATATACTATTAAGGTGACATAGTGTGCTTTTGTTCGTGAGAGTTAAGACTTTCGTTAAAGGTTTTGTAACTCAAATACTAAAAAATTTAGAAAACGTCTCTTAAAATTAAAAACACCAAACACCAATAATAAATATATATTCATGTTAAATATCAACTAGGCTACTTATTTGTCGGATGTAGCGGCGGCCGATATGGGCAAGAAAATCGGCGGCCTAACTGGCCCACGGCCGGATTGGGTTCTATTCCTCGGATACATGTTGCACGGGTTCTTGATTGGTTGCAACGAATATAAATGTTCTTAGGCACACATCTTATTTCGCTGTTGAATTAAGACGTGTGATTATAGATTGGTAAAGGGTGTAATTTATTTAATTACTGAGTACGCCGTGTCCATGCATATTATTATAAAAAAAATAGTAGTTGTTAAGCACAGTGGTGTAGTGGTTAGTGTGATGTTAAGTTAATATGCGTGAAATAAGAGAAACCCTTTGTTGTTCCAGTACAATCAACGAGTACCATCTGTCAGCGCTCTACACTCAAAGGGGAAGGTCTGTTCTTGAAGTCACCATCCTATCCCGATGGTTTCCCTGTAGAATCTGCAGGGTACAACTGTTCTTGTCACGTGAGGGTTCCGTCTGGCTCAGCTGTTACTGTAGCCGCCCTGGACGTTAGATTGTGTCCAAGCAGTGCAAACTGTGGTCGAACCCTTACTGTCGGGGACCAAGTTTACACAGTCGCCAAAACAACTGATTCATCGTATTCAGTTGCGTCTTTTGTTGGACTGAAAGAACTTCAGAAACAAGGAACGGACACCAGTGATCTGCTTATACGTATAACCAACGATGACTCTAAGAACACAGTGTACCTGTGGATGTATATCTATGCTGGAGGTAAGAAACTTAGCTGATCATACTGGAATGGTAATGAAGCGTTTGTCTCCATCATCTGGCACCTTTAACAATGTATTACCTGCGAGGGCAGTCATATATAGATTCTTATTTTTAATACCGTGTTCCATGGTAAAATTATTGTTATTAATTTTACTTATTATTATAATTTGATATCCGTGTAATAATATACATGTTTACGAGATTCATGGTATACTTTAATTTATACTCTAAAAGATATATCCTCATCACAGACATTATATATGGACATCGTATGTTTTATCAGCTTTTTAATTAATGTCATTCTTAGAACTAAGTATCATGTTATACGGTAATACATCATTTGTAGTGTTGTTGGGTTGGCGTTTAACGCCTACTCCCCACTAGGTTATTTCGCCGGCGGGTCATTGTTTGCATTGAAACATTATTACATTTCAAATTATACTTTTTTCGGCAGGCAGAAAAACCGTTGCAAACTAACACTATGTGAAATTTGTAGGGTAACATAATAACATTCCAAGTACTTATTTCGGTAGGCAGAAAAAGACTTTGCAAACTAACACTATGTGAAATCTGTCTTCTATTTGACAGAACAACAATAAGAACATGATAAATCATCCAATGTATGTTATCTTTGTGGAGCACAGTGGTGAAGTGGTAAGCATGTCTGCCTCTCACTCCAGAGGCCCGGGTTCGAATCCCGGTGGAGACACCAACAATTTGTGACCTGGGTTACATACTGTGTTGTGTCCCTGGGCACTTCATCCATATTGTACTCAGTCCACCCTGTTTAAATGGGTACCTGAACACAGGAAGTACGGACCTATATGGTCGCGCGGAGCGCTAAGTAGCGGCACCGAAGGTACAATTCCTTCAGGGTAATAATGTACAACCAGTGATCAGTGCTTGCATTGGATATAAGCGTTAAACTGTATATTATTATTATTATTATTATTAGTAGTAGTAGTAGTAGTAGTAGTATCTGTATTGTATACATTCCTTCTTACAGGAAATGATATGGAACTAGTATGCGAGGGAGAAAGTACCATAACAACGACAACGACAACAACTACCACTACAACAACTACAACAACTACAACGCCTACAACAACACTACCATCGACCAAGAGCAAGTCCACCGAAACAACTCAGACAACAACAACCGTCCCTACAACAACATCTAAAACAATAACAACTACCGGTAACAACGTTTGTCAATATGATAATCTAATGAGTAGACTAGACTGTTTAGGTGTACATAAATACCATAACCATCACGCTGATACTGTCTTTGGTGTATTTTTTTACGCAAATCTACAAGATAATGTTGGGGCTGGATAGCGCAATGGTTAACGTGTTCGGCGTCTGATTAATAGGTCAGGGGTTCGAATTCCATTAGGGGCACGGCAACTTTATCTACTGTAGAGAGCTGTTCTACGTGCAGTAAGGTTTGCGTGCACTGCTACACTGAATTTCAGCAGTACCACCCGTGGCTCGCTAATTCCAGCCAAAGCTCGCAGTTTTCACCGCAATGCATAGCCACATGGCGTCGCAGGCTTTCTCCCTGCAATTATACTAGCACCCGGGATGTAAGTGAAATACCCCTGAAAGCGGCATTAAACCCAAACTCATCTAACCTTACACAATAATGTCAAAATTATCCTCCTTTCCAAGCATCCAGCTCCATAGCTACTTCAACCACCTGATTGTCTTCACGACGTTTGCCTCGTATCGCCGGAGCCTGGTTACCAATCGCTTTACATAGCATGTGTTTTGTCAGCCAATGAATGTCATGATTTCAAATCCGGGCATTGCAAACATTACTCGATTTTATAAGTAAGTTTATTGGATGGTAATTAATATCGCGATACGAGACAGATGTTGCGAAGTCGATCAGGGAATTGAATTAGCCCACATAAATTCCCCGGTGGAGCTGAAAAGAAATGGAACCGAAGGCTGGAAGGCCGAGTGTATTCTTTTCAAGGGAAATGGGGTGAGATTAGCTTAATTTTGCACTCAAATAGTAGTTGAAAATGTTTGAACTAAATCCATAGGGTCTTGTATTGCTGAAACAAACAGTTCCTTAGTCCATAATTCGATACGGTAACCCTATAGGTTTATCGATCGAAGTATTGGATTATCGTATCGAAGTATTGGACCTAGGAACTGTTTTTCAGGCGCTTGTAAAAAACAGTTTCTAGGTCAAATACTTCGATACGATAGGAACTGTTTTTCTCCGTAATACAAACCCTTATGCATAAATCAGCATTAAGTGACAAATTTGAAGGCGTTCCATTAAAGAAAACGAATTGAGGTGGAATCGCCAGGATGAGATCCAAAGAGTTAATCATCCTGCCCTATCTACGATCGAATTTATTGAGCAGTATCTGAAACAGTATCTGCACCACAGTACTACATTTTTTCACGTGGAAAAAGAAAATTGAATATAATTCATACTAAGTTGCGATATACTGTAAGCTCGTTGAATTATGATTTATACAAGGTTGGAATTAGACTAAATGAAAACTGTTCATGCGGTTACCATATTGAGAATGCTTACCATTTTATGTCTAAATGTACATTATATAACAAACAGAGTGCTTGTATCCGCACTAAAGCGTATTACTGTACCAGAATGTGTTTCAATTGATCTGAAACTTTTGCTAGAGGGAAGTGCAGACCTATCATAGATCAAAATACACGTTCATTTGATTTAGTCCAAAATTATATCTGTGACACAAAACGACTTGTTTATATTTATAAAGTTATATTATTTTATTTTACTCTTCTCTTGTTCACTATCTGTTATTTTGCTTGTATATATATATAAATCAAGTTTGTACATGCTAAGGAGAGGGTCTTTTAAGTTGGATAACTTGTTCCCAATCCTAAAAATAAAATAAAATATGTTTAGGTTTAGGTTCATTAAAGGCAGCAAAAATAAAACCAGTGATATGACAGACCACTGTTTCTGAATGTTTAACCTTCTCTTTCAGCACCAACAACTTCAAGCGAAGACACTTCAAAGGAAACTGAAATGCAAACAGAATGCAAAAAGTTATCATCTCTAGAAAAACAACTTCAATGTAAGTTTAATTATTTACTTTAGAGAATATACTAACATGCCGTCAAAGAAATACAGAGTGCTTAAAATCAAATTAAATACTCACTTTTTCTCGCCTCTCTGTAGTTTTTAATATAAATCAACTTCCCCGTCTGTTATAACTCACGCCAAACTCCAGCATTTGCTAGTTTAAGCCTTGCTACATTTCGTAAGCTTTTCTATGATAGCGTAGCAGGGCGCTGCACCTGAACTTCAAAGTACACGCTGTTTCGCTAATACATACAAGCTTACGAAATGTAGCAATGCTTAAATTAGCCTGTGATCGAGAACGGCGAGGGTTATGACTTGAATATGAGTTGAATATGAATATTCAGTAAGACGGATAGCGGCCATATTGAATCGGTTTTCAGAATTCGCACTTCGCTTAATACCTTAAAGTTACTAACCGCCGAATTTTTTTATTGCGATTTATGCAAATCATTGATGTTGAGAGTCCTCTAAAATGCAATATTTTCACACAAAAAATCGCCTGTACCTCGATTTAACACAATACACTTCGTGAAGGCAACTATTGATGTGACGTCAACACTATTTTAAATTGACTTCGTTCCTTGTCGGATGAATCAACTTTATTAGAAGACCATGAAATATACATAATTGACGAATACACTGATTATTTTCGCTCACGATATATGTAATATCTACAAGTCCTCCCGCCGTATATTATCAATCAAAATCCAAGAGAAATCAAAAGGTAATAGTTTAAATTGTGAAATTCCATTACGATTTGGTAGTTGAAGCTCGAAAATATTTTATATTCGATATTTGTTTATAGATATTGGATTTTGACCATTATGTACGTTTATCGACTTATAAGCAATATTATAATGTCATTAATTAAGTATTTCCGTTACAGACTGGCATCCCAAGGCAAAAGATCATTCCAGTTTGCAGCTGCCCATCTGTGGAATCCACTCCCCACAGAAATCAAACTTGCTAACTCCCTTGACTCTTTTAAATCATATCTCAAAACATATCTCTTCATTTTTGCTTTTCCTTAGTTTCTCATTTCTTCCACCAGCATTCTCCATCATTGTTTGTATATATTGTATTTATATTTATTTTCTTTACTTTTTTTGTATCTCTCACTAATGTAGCGCCATGAGCATGCATCAGTGTATGGAATGGCGCATAAGAAATATCCAATATTATTATTATTATTAATACGGCCAATACGGAAATACTTAATTAATGACAATTTTATTAATTAACTTCTTGTCATTATATTTGCACAACACTAGACATCTCATTTATATTGAAATAATGATTATAAACAAGATTGGTGAACAAATAGCACGGGTCAAAATTGTGAAGCGACAGCTTCGGGCTTTCACGAAATGTGCAACTGCGCATGCTCAGACTCATATTGGCCCAGTTTGTCTCGTATTGGCTCAGTTTTTCCCGTATTGGCCCAGTTTCCCCTTTTGGCCCAGTTGTCGAATCATATGGTAAAGGCCGTAAATGCCGTATACATGCCATAACATTGATAGATAATTAATAATAACTTTTATGTGCTGCACTTTTATCTTTGCAGATATTTACATCGCAGCTTCCGGTCTCGGGGGCATTCTAATTACCTCCCTTGTTTGGTGCATTCACGCAGCACGCCAAAGGTAAATGTATATTCTTATTATACTGAAACAGTTATGAACTGTTATATGTAAATCAAGAATATATCGCTAAGATATAAAGTAAAAATAATATTATTTTAATGTTATCCCCAACGGGCGTTTCAATCATTGTCAAAAATCAGTCGTCATAAAAGAACGAAAGAAAGCAACGACAAATGAGTTACTGTTCTCGAATAAATTTTTGAAACAGATGTGTTAAATTTAGGTTATAACCTGTAAGGGCCCATCTACATGTTCTTTTATGATAAAGTAATTCGTTTTTGAAAGTGCGTTGTAGAGTAATTCTGATTGCTGGTAGTACATATTAGTTTCTGTAATATTTCACCTTCCTACCTCACCACACAACATCGTATTAGTTTATACACTTTAATAACCCCAAGTCAATTATGAGGTACAACATTCCTAGGTTCGAAAACATCCGCTGAGGGACATCGCCTATAACAATTCAGTAAATAATGAACAGTACAAATCAAACTATATTACAAAATTTTGCTTTATATATTCACAATGCAATATTTAGTACATCTAATACCACAACATCCTAATATATATATATATATGTATGTATGCCTTATGCCTTTTCAGTGCGAATAAATACTGACTGATTGAGATATCACCTAGCACTCGCTTGTATTCATATTCCTTATAGGTTTAATCTCTAACCCCATACCCCTACACGTTAATAACCTCGAATCCACGTCATATATAAATATACAGCTAACTTATCTGAAACGTATCATTTACACAAACGTTTACACACCAAACAGTGTCTAACCATACTTCTCCCCTTCCTTCAGGAAGAGACGCAAGAAGAAACAGAAGATAATAGAACACGTCCGAGCTCAAGCACAGCCAAGACAACCACCTCCACCAGTATACAACAACAGAGCGTACAGACCAGAGAGTAGGGTCACCTACAGCAACCAGATCAGTGTCAGTCCCGATGATTCCGCCTCACAGACCGGGGCTCGAACCAGGAAGAATAGAGGCCGATACAACAACAATAAGAACAAGATGCGCAAATCCAGATCCGACCAGAGTTTGGTGAGTGTGGACGAGGCGGATGAAATGACGACATCGGCAAAGGACATGTTAGTGGAGAAGCTGGTCGAAAAATTCCGGGCCTATCCGGACAGAGAGAAAGGGCTGAGGAATCTGGTAAAGTCTGGTAAACTGGAGGTAAACTTCGAGGTCCAGGAGGACACGGAGCTGGAGAAGATACTTCGCGCACTTCCTCTGGAGATGCTACAACACACGTATCAGGACTTTGTCGTGGAAACGACGGAATTGTAGGATGTTAATCCAGGGCGTTGTCATTGTTAGTCATGATCAGTGGTTGATTTAAAGGGGCAGTAGCACGCTGAAATAAGTCGGTGAAATGTATTTGAAAAATAATGTCAACAATAGTAAAACATCTTTATGTCTTTGGAAAATCAAGTTAAAAAATGAGTGCATGGTTCCGTAAAGTCATAGGAATCGTGTTTGTCATTCGAAATAATAAGATGTGTTCACAATAAAATGGCCGCCAAGCAATTTTTTGCTTTATACGCAACACGGTTATTACAACTACGGATAATTGGTTTGTGTAATAAGATGTTTCACCCTCTGAAATGCATATAAATTACATGAACTATCATCATAAATGGAAAATTTGAAAAAAGAAAATTTGCAAAAAACGTGCTACTGCCCCTTTCAACAGTAATTTATTTCCAAATGCCATACAAGAAGTTATGAAAGGTACAATGAAAAAAGGGTAAGCTAACAGGCTACAATAGCCTTTATAATGCTTCTCCCTTTCAGTGGTTCATTCTATTTCGTTCATAAGTTTCTCACTTCATGCTTCTTTGAATGTTTTTACCATATTTCTTTTTGTACAACAAGCATATCAAACTGGACATACATGACAAAATTGTCAAATTTACAAGACATTTTAAGTTTTAGATGTACGTTTCATTTTTAATATGACAGAAGCTAGAAAAGAGGTTTAAGTGAAAAGGCTGTGGCAGGTGGACCAGAATGATATGAATTCTTCGTATGTGCGCTCAATGGAGAGAAAATGCTTACTGACGTTTAAGGTGTCTTTTAGGACTTGTATACATGTAAGACAGTTTATGTGGGTTTTATTATTCTGGCATTTACACGAATGTATATAGTATTTTGTAACAATAAAAATTAAGATAAATACATTTGAAACAGTATCATTTGAATACATGTATCAAATTTATATTTTTGATTAAACAATGTATAAAAGTAAAACTTCTAATATTATGTTGGATTTAACCTTCGTCTTGATTTGTTTCAACTACAAGTCAAACTCGCGCCAGTCTCTATCCAGCATTTACGCCTTGCTGCATTGTGTAAACTATTCTGTGTCATCATAGCAGCGTACTGCATACGGACTTGATTAGTGCAATGAGAAATCCCTGGCACAGAAAAGTGAGGAAATGTAGCAAGGCATTAATGAGTCAATGGTGGAGACTGGCCTTGCGGGGAAAGTTGCATTCGAACAAAAAAACAACCCCAGAGAATGTGACAAATCTCCAACCAAATAGACTCACCTGCAAAGGTGTCTTTTGTTTTGACTTCATTTGGCATTTACGGTCCATTATATGTAAATCACACCCTATCAATTTATTGTCAAACATGTTTAGAATCAATTATGTCATCCTCGGTTACCCATGGTTTTATATATGCTCCGTTACTCTCCACTATATCACCCATGGGAAACCTTATCAGGAGAATCTGTATTTAAATTACCCGCCCGTGGCCGAGGATGAAATTAAGTATGCGATGATCATACCTTTGGGCTAAAGGGACCCGAAGTGTAAAATGCATTCCTGAGCCCAGTTCGTTAAAGAAGTGTTCATTACGACATGTTCATTTGTAATGTTAGATTGGTGAATTAGTATATTAATCTATTAAACATTGCTTAGTGCCATGATTGTTTAGTATGACGTCACAGAGATAGGTGGGCGGATAAAAAATTCTATTTTTTAGAAATTTATCTTGATTTAAATCAAAGATAAAAAAGCAAATATGTATATTAACTCAGTCCTCTTTAAAGCCATTTTTATCAAAATCATTAATTTTATTGATAACTAATTCGCTTTCGCTCGTTACACACCAACCCACATCGTTTAGCATTATCTACTGTTGGACTGGTATTTTGGTCTATGATTGTGTACTCCTACACTTAACAGCGATATCTTTGTTATCAATGTCTGACTTCATCGTATGTATGAGACAGTTAGGTCAAACTGTCAATTATCTATACTCGTATATCTACAAAAGTTATTTATAAGTTTTAATGCAAAATCACTCTCGGTATACCGCCATTAACAAATACATGATAAGTTCATCAGTAGATTTATTCAAAGTGCAACGGTTAGACATGAATAATGAAATTCGGTAAAAGATCCACGAGTATCATTTTCATAGTTTGTGCCAAGACAACGTACATGTACATAAATTCTACCTTGATGACATTTAAAATGTATTATTCAAGCAGGTTGTTAATTTCAAGCGCCATGATGCGCGCCGCAATCAATGGTATTCTTGTTTGGGGACCAGTTGCACCACTCGGCGTACGCCGCCGGAAGCGGAACACTTAAATCATGATTGGAACCCTAACCCTCATATGCGCCGGTTTAAATGACTGAAAAAGGCGGTGCAATATGGCGCACACATATAATCCTTGCGACATTAAATAAATATTTGTTTACACGATAGCTTTTGACCGATTTATAGCTAAATGATTTTCCAAAACTACATTGATTATTTAAAAGAAAGCTTTAAACGATAATAATATATTTACCCGTGTTCCAAAGTTATTTTTGAAAAATGTATGTATCATATAGATGACATGTTTATTGAGGCTAAGATGCTCAATTCTCCCTGTCTGTACGATAATACTCTTGATTCAAGTGGAGGGGCGTACGCCGGGCACATGGTCGTTGCATACGCCGCTTGAATGAATCAAGTAGAGCCCTAGATATGAACGATGACTGGCTGACATGGACTTGTCTGGTCTTGATAACTCACTTCCGGGTCAAATCACTAATCATGAGTCTACCTAATCAGTACTGATGACAGGGGTGTGTTGAAATCACTGATAGTCTCTCTTCCTGGTCCACTGTTGATTCGATTAATCATTTGTTATTCTGGGAAAATACTCCATCATATCAGGGAAAGGCTATCAGCAAAAGTTATAACCCTTATCGCAAATTGGTACACCGAAAATAGCGTGTGCTGTACGTGGTTGTTTTAGAGGATGGTTATTCAGATATAAAAACAATAACGCAAAATGTAAATGAAATGTAATTGCAATTATAGGAAAATCCTATCACATCATCATGTCAAACACTGAAGGAGCGATTATTATAAATAAATAAATTATCATCTTGATCATGATAAAAAGAATAGTTCAACAAGAAAAAAAATGAAAAAAATAATATTTTGGAATTTTGAAAATATATGTTTAAAAATTCGATTGTTCAATTTGACAAATTAAATCACATGAAATAGAATTCAAAATACTTTTTCAACCTTGAATAAAATCAATGCACATTTCATGACTTTAACATTGATGAGTTAACACAATCGAGTTAAAGCATACCCGACTTGAATAAAAACGTCAGGTAAATACACTTATATGTTTATCTACATGCCGATTAAATGATATAAGTAGGTATCATACTTCTATATATCACAACAACCATCTTATCCAGCCTAGACGCCTCTTGGTTGTTACCTGGGGAAGTCTGTACGTAAATCCTCAATGTTCTGAAAGCATTAAGATAAATTTAGTTCAAATCCAGTGTTAATGTTTGGCATTTAAAGTGCGAGTTCCATCGCCAACTATCCGCCATCTTGGATTTTTTCATTACGTGAAATTAAAAACGCTGTATTTTCATCGATTTTATTTTTTAAAAATAATAAAACATATCTTCTTTGATAATACATCTTTGATAAAACATATTCACGAAATATAAAATAATGTTTCTTTAAACTAATCAACATCGTTTGCTGTGCGGCAGCAAAGCTTTCCATACTCGTAGCGTCGATTCGTGGCGTCACTTCTCATTGATAAATGTGTGCCAGCCTTTATCACATTTTAAAATATAATGTCATAAAAATGTCACCCTCAGTAATATGTTTCATCTTCATCCTACAATAAGCATGTATTATTAACATATATGTGGAGACAGGGATGTCCTCTCGAATGTCCATTATACAAAATACCAAAATTGAACCCTCTCTTTAAAGGGACAGTAGCACGTTTTTTCGCTGAAATAAGTCGATGAAATGTATTTTTAAAATAATGTTACCAATAGTAAAACACCCTTCTCTCTACGGAAAATCAAGTTAAAAAATGAGTGTACACGGTTCCGTAAAGCTATTGGAATGGTTTTTGTCATTCAAAAATAATAAATTGTGTTCACAATAAAATGGCCGCCATGCAATTTCTTGCATTATAGGCAACATCGCTTTTATCACTACGGATACTTGGTTTGCGTAATAAGATGTTTTACCCTCTAAAGTAAATATAAATGACATAAACTATCATTATAAATGGGAATTTAAAAAAAAATAAATTTGCAAAAAAAACGTGCTACTGCAACTTTAAGACTATCTTAACGCTAAGAGAGTTTCGAAATCTAGACCAAGCTATGTTTGTCGGAGGGTTCATAAGAAGCTTTCGTGTAATCAGGTATCAAATACTCAAATGATATTTGTTTATGCTGACATGCTATTAAAATATTATCTACAAATATTGTTCATAGTTGTGAATTGCCACACAGACATTTGAGTACTTGCTAGGTTCGTCAATCGTGTTTAAAGCCAGTTATATTCTATAGCTTACATAACCAGTACGAAATGTTAACATGAAAATACATACTTGGATATTTACTGGGCTTTGTTCAGCAGTCTACTTTAACATCTGGACATGTAAAGCACAGGGTAAGTAATACAGTAAGCGACAAAAGAAACTATACGCAAGTGTCAACTGTCAGTTACAAAACAGTTTACTGTTGTCAGATAAAACCAATGTTTTATATCTGTCATGAGGGTATTTTTTGTGTAGTAATGCACAATTTCATTCATCAGGGTACGATATTTAATATTTGATATCTTTTGAAAAATGCATAGGATGCTGAAATCGCTATTTCAACATGGTTTAACATGTTTGGTTTTCACGTTAAAACATTATGATAGAAATAACTAGTTTAGTTTAGTTTCTTCTGGAGACATGGAGTAAGTATGTTGCAGTCGTATTTATAACTCGTTGATGAAAATACCTTGCATATTAAACGAAATTAACCGTGTTAAAGGCGCATCCGCTATGTTGTTGGGGGTCACGCATGTTAAACGGTGTATAAATGGTGTTCTTTTATCGAGAAATATTGACTGTGCCGAAAATTACCATTTTGAAGATGGGCGACTCGGTATAGTGACGATATTAAAGGGGCAGTAGCACGTTTTTTGGCTCAAATAAGTTGATGAAATATTTTTGAAAAATAATGTCGCTAAAAGTAAAACACCCTTCTCTCTTCAGAAAATCAAGTTATAAAATGAGTTTACATGGTTCCTTCAAGCTATGGGAATCGTTTTTGTCATTCCAAATAATAAAATGTGTTCCAATTAAAATGGCCGCCATGCAATTTTGCTTTATACGTAACACCAGTATTACCACTACGGATAATTGGTTTGTGTAATAAGATATTTTAGCCTCTATAGTAAATATAAATGACATAAACCATAATTATAAATGGGAAATTTGAAAAAATAAAATGTTCATAAAACGTGCTATCGATAACCGAACAACACCACAAATCGAATGACGCGTGTCAATAAGTCAAATGCAATTTTGGAAACTTATCTACACCAGATACAAGACAATTTGGGTTGATACTGTTCAATAGGTCATATAACTACTTTCAATATAAATTGGACGCGTAGTTTTGGTTTCTGCACATGTAAAACGATATTGCTCGATTTTAATTGGAACCTTGTAATAATGGTATATTTGACGATTGGGGATGAATATTCATTGTTTAGTGAAATTATTTGAACTTAAATCAGATATTGTATATTGGCACGTATTAAAGCCAAATAATTTTTTACGAAACACAAAGGATGCCGATTGTAAGGGAATGGCGGTATGTTTGAAGCTAATTTTATAAGAAATTTTTTGAAAAAACTAAAAACAAAACCTGTTAAATTTCTTCTCCAAATAGCTCAATCACAATTTGTTCTAATTAAAGGGACACTCCGTGTTTTTTATGAAGTTTTATTTAGATTTGATACATACAAACAAATCAAATGTCCTGGTTTACGTCCAATTCATCTCTTTTGACTTGCAAATGTAACCCCTAACGCCACATATTTGACAATAACTTATTTTCAATGGAACTAGAGCAGCGGCTTAATATACGATGAGAAGCCGAATTCATGCGCCCCATTTACATATATGCCAGTTATATGTTCCATTGAACAGTACCAACCAATATCTGTCTCTCTGTCTGCTACATATAAGTTTTCAAAATTTCGTTTGAACAATTGACGCGCGACAGCCGCGGAACATTGTCCGGTTTTTGATCATAATGAAGACTAAACATCTCAATAATGTTACTATACTGAACAGATTTGCACTAAAAGGGTCATTTTTGACAACAGTCAATACTTCTCGATAAAATAACACCCTTAGAAACCTTTGACCCATGTTACAACAATAAGGATACATTACGGAGCGTCCCTTTAAGAACAAAGGTAGTGTAATAACATTATTATAGATTCGTTAAAGATTTCGACCCGACCTCTAAATTGGGACCCCAGGGACAATTTAACTGGTTAAATACCTTTAAAGGGTACAATAAAACCATTGGTAACTTTTGATCACGTTACTACAATAACATACGGAGTGTCCCTAATATTTTGTTCATTATTTGTGTGCAATTTACCTCAATTAACATTGAAGCCGCGCTTTTATTGACTAGTATATCTGTATTGATCAACAGATCTGTCCCTTCCGGTCCATATCGCTACAGCTTGCTACGGACATGGGGACCCTGGGCGAGACTTTCTCAGTCCAGAATGCGATATCAGCGCCCGGATAGCAATGCGTTATGTCAAACACGGATCCAAACCCATGACGTTACTTTGTCCATCAGTCTTGACAGCCAACGACACGTCTATAGGCCAATGTTGTTCATTTGAGCCCGCAGACTGTCACTTCCGGTTAAACCACAACCAGACTTGGAACTACTTTCAGGAATGTTCCGGTTTAAGTTACTGTTCAGTCCGCGTAGGAAGGGAGCGGATCCTGCTGCAAACCGGAAGCTGTAATGCGTCATTCCACATGGAGCTGTCGAACTACATGATGGCGGAGTATTATTGTGTACCAAGTATGTGTGATTTTAAAAGTTATTATTTTAAAACATCTACTTAAATTTTACTGATGTGTTGTTCGGCACAAATCCAATAACAGGTGGCATCTGTGAACCTGATATCGATTACCATAATCAATAAAACCCATACGCTCTATTCAATCTGAAACTAATCACATCTGCGTTAAAAAGTGGTTCTCATTAAAACAGTCGCAAGTCTCAATGTTCTGTTTCTTCTTTCTTTTCTTTGTATTGTCTTCCTAATTTATAAATTACACCATCGCACATAGTATCACATATAACCCTTAGTTAATACATTGAATCTCCTAATTCCCTCAAAATGAACCTTTTCCGCCATTAGCTCCAAAAGCTCCATCACCAACTGGAATAAGCCATAAACAATCTATGAAATTGTCAGCGTTTCTCTCCAGAATCATCAATCGTCCAAATCGAAGACACCGGAGCACACAGATACCCTTCAATGTTCCTCTCCCACCAGACCTACCCGACCAATATGTCCAACCACCCCGGGTATGTGTGCTACATCAGCGTCTGCACTGGACTCGTCGACCTCATCGCCCTCGACCTCCAGATCGGTTGTGACGACCATATCTTCATTGAAGAGGAATCTGTAGTTACCAACATGACCTGTGATGACAACAACCGATACAATATAAGATCCATTCGTGTCAGCCAGTCCAAGATGATTGCATTCAGAGTGCCAAGGGCTTTTGCAGGACGGTTTTGGTTCTTTATTTCGGGTAAATTTGCAATGAAAGGCTAATTTGATAACCACATATCAAAACATGTGTAAGTTGATAAGCAACTTTCTTCCCTTTCTTCCCAAACCATAACTGGGGTCAGTCATCATCACTGGTTAATTTAAGCCTTGCCTTTTCGGTAAATTTCCAATAAAAGGCTAATTTGATGACCGCATATCAAAACATGTGTACATTGATAAGCAACTTTCTTCCCAAACCATAACTGGCGTCAGTCATCATCACTGGCTAATTTAAGCCTTGCCTTTTCGCCACGAAAACTAGTTCATAAGACGTTATATTGTAATTCTTGTTAGCTGTTATTGAATTAGATGCTCAGACACCTTATGGTAGTCAACGTTATCAAACGTTCGTGATTATTGTTGATATTCAGATATTTAAGAACCACGTGAAATGGATTGACACGACTTAAGAAACACACAAAAAGGAAACATGTTACCAAATACAGAATAAAGTGTTGTTTTTAAATGTGTTGAGTCTACCGTTAATAATGTTAATATTAAATTTTATTTCAGCTTCTTCCAGCAAAAACGTCACTGTCACCTGTGGAGCCAATGATTTACAATATTCAAGTGAAGTCTGCCCTACTTCCCTTGTCCCATCAACCAGTGAAGACACATTAGAGTTCTTTCCCTCCACATTGTGGCCCTCCACACTAGAGTTGAGCTACTCTGAACCTGGTTCCAACACAGCAGCAGATCTCTCCTCGGACTTTTACGAACCAAGCTTAACCTATTTCGACCAAAAAACTACCTTACCCAGAGAATTCACATCTACCAATGTCATCGTAACATCCAGCCTTGGTCTGAGTTATGACTCAAGTTCCACAGAGTCCAACAGCAATCTGGACACTCTACACGGAAGTTCCATTGACCCAAGCCAGACCACTTTCACTTCTGAACCATTAAGCACTGCACAGTATCAATCTATTCCTTTGTTCCCTTCTTCTGACTCTCTGCTGGATCCATCTCATACTTCAGATACCCAAACTGACGGGGCATCAATAACAAGTATTAATATAATGGCAGCAGGGGTGACGTCTGTCGGGATAAGTGGACTCATGGCGTGTTCGAGTTCACCTTCTGATGTGATTGAATCTGGGTCGACAAGCGTTCTGGAATCCTTTGTTACAAGTCTCAGCGTTGAAAGAAATTCCATTTCTGTTGCTTCTGTAACAATCGAACCATCACGTTCTGAGGACTCTTTGTCAACAGCATTTATTTCAACAATCTCTGCAACTACCTTTGCAACATCATCGACTCCAGCATCGAATACGGGCGGTAGGTGTCGCTGCTCAAGTTAAATTACATGTACCTCAAATATGTAACACTACGTGTGAATGATCGTTTCTTGCTACTGAACCAATTATGATTTGTAAAATCAGATTTATTTCACACATAACGTAATATTGACATGTGATATATATGATTAATATTTTCTTCTCCCTCTGATGTTACTCTAACAGAAAATTTATCAGTAAATCGGCAGTTCGGTAATTGTACAAAAGTCAACATCTGTATCGTATAATAATTTCAGCTATCATTGGAGGCGCTGTTAGTACTGTACTTGTGTTAGTGTGTCTCCTTGTGACTGCGTTCAGTGTGAAGAAAAAGTGCTTTCAAAATAAGGTAAGATCGATTCGTAAAGAGAGAATACGGTATGTTTGATATGAAATTACCATTGCAATTCTAATTTCCTGTTAAACGACCATGTTTTGACGTAAAGGAATAAGCCAATAACAAAACAGTAATTATAAGAAAATATAACATTTAACAAACAATACACGAAGGACCATATCCTTATTTATTACCTACGGGGGCACTCATATCGGGGTTCATATTTTTCATACGATGCCCTAGGGCAACATATCACTTTGTCATGGTGACGTGACGTCATAAACAATGCTATGACGTCACATTTCGTCTATGACGTTGCGTTCTAATTGCTTGACGGCGGGTCGCCAGCCTATTGTTGAACGTTGATTTTAGCGTGTTTTCGTTAATTTTACGACTTCGGTAATAAACAGAATATTATATTCGTGTCTATGCCATACTATGTTTACGACACTCGTGCCTGAATATCGGTATATCCCTCGCTCTCGCTCGGGAAATACTAATATTCAGGCACTCGTGTCGTAAACATAGTATGACATAGACACTCATATAATATCCTCTATTTGAAAGACTGTTATCCTTTTTTATAGTTGTCATACTGCAGTAAAGTAACTGTTTTACGATGTTTAACCTCCGTATCCGTTCCTCCAGATCGCAAACATATCACCTGAAGATGGCAACAAAGACGAGCAAGAATCGGAGTCTGAGATGTTCTTCAAGACCTCCCCCCAAAGAATCAATCAGCAGATACCTCCTGTACATACAACCCAACTTCCTGTTCCGTCTTCATCAAATCGATTACCTCCCTTTGTGGCAAAGCGTCATGGCGAAGTTCCGAAAACAAACAATCCGCCTGTATCGATAGGGAAATTATTTGATGGAATTAAAGGATCCCTGTCGTCCGAACAAACATTTCAGAAGTCTGATGTGCGATTACCTCCCTTGATAGCAAACCAACATGGCGCATCTCCGAGATCCAATGAACACGGTGCGTCGTTGGTAACAGGAGATGAAACTCCGTTTGAATCTTCCCCTATCAACATGGTAAAGACTGAACCATTTCCGAACTTTGGTAACCGACTACCTGGAACCAGACTTCTCCCGTCGTTACTTCTTGTAAATAATTTCCAGGAAATTAGCGACAATATGGCAGTTGAACATGGAGATAACAAGAGCAACCAAAAGAGAAAAAAGAAAAAGAAGAAAAAGAAGAAAAGAGAGAAAAGAGAGGAAGACACTCTAGATCCGAATGAGGAGAATGAAAATGCCTCCGAAAAAGCTAAACCAAAAAAGAAGAAAAGGAAAAAGAAGAAATCTGAAGTGGAATCACTTGAAGGCGATGGGGTTGTCAATAATGAACATTAAATTATGCGTACGCCTAATATCAGTATTACATGCCATCAGTTCATGATAATGAACATAAGTTGTAGTGCCAATGGATTTGTGTGTGCCTTTTTCAAAGTTCATGAAGTACAGCTACATCGACTCAATTATCAACAAAATGTGAATCAAGGGTAAACAGCATAATGTAAGAGGTGACAATATAATGACATAGCTACATATTGCTTAAAGGAATATTCCAGCGTAATTTCAAATTTTTTCCCATAAAAGATTGAGTTATCAGGTATTTTCTCACAAAATATATATGTATTTGGTCAATGGGTTAAATAATTACATCAAATATAAACCGTCACTTTGGCTCGACGTGGGCGCCGCCATCTTTCTTGAAAATCTGCGGTAAATGACACACCAACGATTGTAAACTCCGTACATCATTGTGCGGTAGAGTTTGTACAATAAACTAGACCCACTCTCTGTTTGCGCTGCGCACTTGTCATCGTGTGATGTGAATACGACTGATTAAAACCCCATAGTGACAATAAAACACAGGGACATTCGATCATGTCGCTGAATACATCATATTTTATATTCCATCAGTTCTTCAAGGCTGTTTATTTGAATGAAACATTCACATAACACGTAAGTCTTGTTCGCGCATGCGCATTGTTAAGTCAAGCACCATGACTAAGAAAATTAGCCAGTTACAAATCAAATAATATTTCCAGATATCGTAATGGATATTAAATTGGTAATAAATTAGTAAATTTATCAACTAGGCCTACTTGAGGTGCAATGAAATGTTTGTCAACGTCGAGAAAGAAATTTTGACACTCGTTTTATTTGCATTCGTTTACCTGCAGTTTGTGATTTTAAATACCTGAGGCAGTTTTCAAATGGTTAATATATAATTATTTGTGGTTCATTCAGCAATTTATTTTTAGACAGAACCCCGTTTTGACTATTTATCAAATAATAAACCTTTCCTAAGTAGAATAAAATAATGATAAAATTTATAGTTGAGTAATTTCATTTTTTAGGATTATAAAATTGTTTGATATACATACATTTGTAAATAAATAATTGAACCTGCCTCAAGTAACTGTACTTCAATTAGTATATATCTGTAATTAATTCCAAATACACAATTCCACACTAACATATGTGTATTTAATTGGTAACTTGTAACGATCCATTCTTATTTTACTTCAGGAGTTTCAAAATGCCTTGTAAATAGTCATATTGTTTAAATTACAATTATAATTCAAAAAACGTAATCACCTAATTTTATATAAATTGGGATTTGGAATCGTATGGATTACGCAAGATTTTGGAAGCCGTGAACATTTCTTATTGTAAGTTAAACAACGTATCAAGGATATCGACATGCAGCAATATGGCGCTCAAATATTTCTGAAAATTCTCGACTTAATTCATACCTAATCTTCAAATCATTACTACATGTAGAGTGCCATCTCCTTCTCAATATTCAAGAGCAAGTGTATCGGCAAGCTTTAAGTCGTTTTAGATGTTGTAATCATAATTTAATGGTAGAAGTAGGACGCAGAGCTGGTATTGATTTCGAATGCAGATTATGTACTCATTGTTTGTCATGGATTAGATTATATTGAAAATGAATTTCACTTTTTATTGATATGTGTCGCATTTACTGATTTACGTAAAAAGTATATCCATTATAAATATATTGTAAATCCATCACAGGAATCTTTTATTTTGAATCTTGGAAAATACATATATTTTGCATTTAAACTTTATGGTTCGCTACATAAATAAATTTAACAGTAGTGAAATTTTGTATTTACAAAAAAGATATGTAATATATACGTTGTACATACTTAATTATGATTGGGGCAAGTGTTTATGTTATACTTTTGTAAAACAAATATTTGTAACTTAAAATTGAAATGTTATATCCTATGGGCCTGTGGCCTTTTTGACAGAATAAACTATCATCATCAAAGACAAGCGCATATTTGTTGAAAAATAAAAAAATGAGAACTGAAGCATTCATCGGCGCTGCGAAAACCTCGCTACGGACAAGACGCATATTGTTTATTCGTTTTTAGTATATGTTATGTGTTACTAATGTGAATTTTCTGTCATTGTATATGTTAAATTTTCAAAAAAGTATAAAATTGGGTTAAATATATATCGTGAATCTTAATGGCGGATGCTGCCGATAGATCGGTGATAGAACTTTATTCTATAAATATGATAAATTGGACATTTAAGTATAAAATGAAATTCCTCTTCGATATCGTCTTTACACATTTGGCATTTACGACTTGCATAATCTAAATTTTGGTATCTGCCGGTTTCTACCGCTAAATTATGGGAGCTAACTCGATCTGGGGTGTCTTGATATACATGTTTATTGTCCTTTACTTTGTTGGCTATACTTGCCGTTTTTATCTTCACCGGCATCTGCTAATCTTCCATCGTTGCTCATATCCGTTAAATTGTTTACACATAACATCATACTTACCCGATTATTTTTTTTATTGATACAAACACAAAATGGGTAAACATTGCCGATCAGTTGGTACTCTGTTCGAAACTCTCCCAGGAAATCACCGAAATTTACCAGAACTCACAGGAATGTTTACATATTTTGCTGTCATCCATTTCCCCAATTATACTTCAAACTGCAGATGCTAATTACAAATGTTATTACTAATATTATTTCCTAATATTGATATTTAATATTATATCCTAAATATTTTAACAAGATATAACACTGATTCATTTCAATTAGACGATTCATTAGAATTTGACTAAACTTATTATCTTCATGAAAATCTACAACAATAAGAACATTATCATAATTTATATCAATTGAAATAATAAGTTAATAGTAATGCCGAAATTATAAATCCTAAAACAATCTACATCACTACAACCACTACCATAATTCGTAGTCAAATTGGTCTCGTACGAACAGTGACATAAATTTTAATGGAATACAATAAAATCATAATAAAAAGTTTCAGATCAATGAAACATATTAAACGATCAGAATAAAATACACAAAGAAAGAAAGCCAATTTCTGGTCGATTCAAATATATCTTAATACGTACATACGAATTAAGTTTTGATTACGAACTTGTCACAATACACCGAGGCTTCGCTTAGTTTAGGATTCGCTCTGATTTGCAAACGAAATATCGTTATGAAAATCAATGTAATTACTACTAATAAACTGAATTTCCGTTTAATATGTGTTATTTTACTATTGAATTTATATCAACAAGGGTATTTCAGAAGTAATCTAAATTTAAATACTTATGAAATGGTCTAGATTTTTTTTCAAAATTATCAAAATGTTCAAACCTCGCGTCGCCCGAACGGGAACAGCTGACAACAGTTGCAAATCTTAATTGTCCAAGCATATATTCCCGATTTAGTTCAGCAATCTACTGTTAAAAATCTTATATTTATTTGATCTGGGGATCGTAAATTATTACTTTTGGGCAGCGGGGGCGATCATACCCAGGTCCTTACGGTTTTTAAAAAATCATGCATGACAGGCCCGCACCTCTCGCCATTGAAAACAGCGGCGTCTCCTATTTTCGTGGTGTGTCTTTCATAGCGTAATCTCGTCGTTTCACGCTCTCGTTCTGGCAACGTGAGTCCGATAATTGCGTTTTTTTCTCTGTTTGAATTTTTATTACAGAAGTTCCAATGTACCTAAAAAATATTGGATATGATGTATCGATAGCCCAACAAACATTCTTTTATTAGCTTTATTTTCATTTTGCGATGGAATATTCCTTTAAGTTAATTTCAATCAAGTAACATTTTCTTCCCACAGAGATTACTCCCTTCAGGTTTTCGATCATAACCTCTGTGCTGTTAGGGCAATATTTCTCGGTTCTAGCAAAACACCACATATAAAATCCACGCTTTTTATCCAATGAAATCTCTTCTTACATCGACCGAGATACTTCAATGATCTTAGCATTGACAGTAAAGTCTATGTCCTTGGAATATGTCTGATATATACACTAAAATATACTATTGTCAAGTTTTGTCTTACTTATTTATAAGCGTGTTATGTTCAATGTCTTTCCCAAATTCAAATAGCATACATGAAGGAAACACTTTAAACAAGAAAACGTTTATCTTACGTTTCTGATTCCAAAAATAGCATTATCACGTGTCATTGGCAGATGTCACCTTTACAACGGTGTCGCTGATTGCACAACTATCAGCGACACACTGATTTTAACCGATAATGTAATCCTAACTTAACAGCATCCTCGGTTACCGAGGGTTTTATGTCTGCTCCGTTTCTCTCCACTATATCGCCCATAGGAAATTTCATCAGAGAAATCTGTACTCAAATTACCCGCCCTTGGCAGCTTGGACCTGCGAGCCAATGACAATTCATATCACTTCGTTGCGAGGTCATTTTGTTTAGCCATCCGTCATCGGTTATCTCCCTTGACCATTTCCGTCTTATCGCATTGAGTATTTTCTTTGGTTACTGACTTCGTCACGCCGGCCAAGGGCGGGTAATTTTGGTACATATTTCGTTGACAGAGTTTCCCATTGGTGATATAGTGGAGAGTAACGGAGCATATATAAAACCCTGGGTAACCGAGGATGATTGAAAAGAGGTTCACTCGGAAATCCAAAGGGAGTAACCTTTGTTGAAATATAAAATATATGATGGCAACTAAAACAGAATCCAACACCTTTGATGGAAAGAGATATTGTTAAAGGGACACCGCGTCGAGAAAAAAATAGATTATTATGTTTACCTTAGCTAATTAGCATGTCTTCAAACAAGGCACAGACACCCAATTTCAGACAAATTACGCAATTGGTAATAAAGATGTGGACAGTGAAGTGAAGCGTAACTCGTTAGCAGACACTCTAATCAGCTTAGTTAGATAAAGATGAGACTCATTTTTATCCTCGACGCAGTGTTCCTTTAACTTTATTCTTATTTCAGTCATGCTCGTTCATGACACAAAACTAGGCGTACATGGATATGATCATATTTCAAAAAGTGTTAATTGGACAACTATTATTCAGAGATCGGGTTTTTTTGTTGAAAATTCAACTATGACATTAGCTCATCTGGCCTGAAAGACCCAATTGGTTTAAAGCTGACATGGTTCCCGGCGTTCGTTCGTCCGTATGTCACATTTGCCCAATGAAATCAAGAACCACTGGCTCAAGAGAGCTGGAATGTTGTGTACATACCTCTCGACCAATGGGGGTGATATATTGTAGATATTGTGACTCTTAGTGGCTACGACCTAAAAACCTATATTTATCAGAACGAAAAGTCCTAGAGATCTGAACAAGACAGTGTTGATTAGTCTAATGATACATTATGTGTTACTTTGTCGATATTTGTTCTATCAATACAAATGTTTTACTTTGGAAATTGTATAATCAGTAAAAATATTGTCACGGCACGGCAACTTTGTCTGCAGTAGAGAACTGTTCTACACGCAGTAAGGTTTGGGTGCAATGCTACACTGAATTTCAGCGCAGTACCACCCATGGTTCGCTAGTTCCAGCCGATGCTCGCAGATTTCACCGCAATGCATACTCACATGGCGTTTCTCCCTGCCATAATACTAGCAGAAGGCGTTAAACCCCAACTCACCTCACCTCACATTGATTGGCAGAAAAGAAGAGATATAGAACGATTTGTACGAAGAAGAGCTTTATTCAGTATATGGCTAGCAACCAGGAGTACAATTAAAACATTTAACTTGTACATCTCAACTTCCCCCGCGAGGCATAACTTGGGTCTGAATCTATCATTTGCTGATTTAAGCCTTACTGCATTTCGTCGTCTTTTCTGTACCAGATGGCATTAACAAGTGCAGGTGCAGCATGTTGCTATGCTGGCATGAAAAAGCCGACGAAATGTTACAAGACTTAAATTAATTATCAAGACTAACGCGAGTTATATATTGAGGGGGAAGTTGGCTTCTTTAAAAGAGAGTTATTGCTACAATGTATAATGTTCGTATATTTGTATGTAATTGATTGAATTTTGATTTTGATATAAGGTATAAATCGTTGTAAATAAAACGGAAAAACGAGATATTAGAAAAAGTCATCAAGACATTTTCAAAATTACACTTACACTCACAGTAGATGATCAGTTGTAGTTTACGAAATGAATCCACAATATTTCTGTCAACTATACATTTTACTAACTACCCTGAGATAGAAAACTGGACAATTCAGCATTGTGTTAAACTTACAAAAGTGTTTTCTTTAAATTAGCCTAGTCATGTGTAACATGGTCGCTACTAGTGAGTATCTACTAAAATATCTCACAACATTAATGTAGGTATCAAGTTGAAAGATCGTTTGGGACTTATCTCTGCACGTGGTTGTCTGTTATATTCTAACAACAGCCTGGGTACCCGGTCCTTGCGGATCCCTAATGTATCTACTAATATTCTTCCAGTATAAGAGTATTGTTGTGAATCAATAGTATATCATTATATTAACAATCAATGTCAACATTGTAAAATTATAGAATTATGAGCATTCTTGATCACGGTATGTAGTCTTGTAAACCGCGTTCAATAAGCCATTGTTTGATGACGTCATGATGGTCAGTCATCCACTGTATGTTAGTCCGAGTGTTCTGAAGTGCGTTGTTGATTGGCTCAACGAAGAGGTCACTGGTTGTGGTCAGATTGGCGAAATTCTCCAGCTTAAAACAAATGGTTGATATAGTCATTTTTCAGGAAGTTTATGTTTAACATTACAAAATGGTACACTAAGATATTGGCAACACATTACAATGATTATGTGAGTTGTAATATAGTCGACAATGAAATAAAACAAAAATGTTATCTTTTTTCGCATGTTTTATATGTACAAATTTGCCATTATAATAAAACTTTACGCAGTATAAGAAATAAGTATAAAATAGGCCATTTCACGACCCGATTATACTTAGTCGTAGACACCGATGTCATGTGTAAAACGAACACTGCTATTTTAAAGGGGCAGTAGCACGTTTAAAATTTATTTTTTCAACTTTCCCATTCATAATGATAGTTTATGTCATTTATATTTACTTTAGAGGGTAAAATATCTTATTACACAAACCAATTATCCGTAGTGGTAATAATGGTGTTGCGTATAAAGCAAAAATTGCATGGCGGCCATTTTATTGTGAACACATTTTATTATTCTGAATTACAAAAACGATTCCCATGGCTTGACGGAACCATGTATATCATTTTATAACTTCATTTTCTGAAGAGAGAAGGGTGTTTTACTATTAGTGACATTATTTTTCAAAAACATTTCATCAACTTATTTGAGCCAAAAAACGTGCTACTGCCCCTTTAATGTGAACAATTTTAATAATTCGAGGATGGGAAATGAATCAGGATTGCTTAACCGAACCATAACTTTTCGTTTTAGAATTCAATGTATTGATTGTGGATGTTTATTCGTAATATTTATTTTCCATTTTGTGAGATATCTCTTCTTGCATTAACATACGTGCTATAGCCCCTTTAATAAGCCTGCGTTACGATTAATCATAATCACAACTTCCTTTTTATATGAATTATAGGAAAATAGTTTATGAATATAAAAATTATATGAATATATAAATTTAAGGATATCAGTCATTTCATCCAGTATATTTATATATTAAAACTTGGGAGTCAAACGTACCTCTTTGTAGCGCTCTTCAGTGTTAAAGCCATTGGTAACTTCACCTACCACAGTAGCTAGATCATCTGAACCTAAACTGTAACAAATGTCAATGGATGTCAATACTTTTCTATTTCATTAAGGCATACGAACATCCATCACCAAACATGCTTTCTAAACCGAAGGGCAAAAGAAAGTATAACACTCACTTTTTTTTCGATTAATTCAATATGTTAAGGAAATGAGATGCATTTGATTTTGGCACGATACAATAACACCTTTCGGCAGTAGTTTGAATGACTTAATTGGTGACTGTTTTATTTTTTAGATGAAATATCATTATTTAAAGAAGACAGGGCTCAGAAATTAAAGTTACACCAACATGACCCCTACCATGTTCAAAATGTTGTAAATGTGTGCAGGACGAAGCACATTTATTGATTTTCACACAGAGTATGTGTTATATATCAATGAACAGTTGTGTTTTATCAAAATTAATTTGGGGGAATTTCAAAATTTAATTTTCAAATTTTGATATTTTTTTTTAAAATCGCGTAGAGGTATTCTTTGACTGATTTAACGTTTTGGACTAATTTCCCAAACAAGTAAGTTTTTTAATACGACGTCGAAAACTTCAGATATTTTTCTTTGAAAATTGTACATATGATAAATACAACTGAGTGATATACTTTCTTTTGCCCGTCAGTGTATAACATTACGTTTACTAAATCATGATTGGCATATTAATATTAACTTAAATTAATGCACATGTACATATACAAATGCATGAAAAATATAACACCGCTTATCTTTAATTTGTATTTTATATTTAAGCACAGAGGTAACACGTTCATTTTATATTCGTATATATGGATATATATGGAGAAGTAAACCTTTGATAAGAACTGATTTATTTTAAAAACTACTCACTAATCAAAGAGTTTCTTGTAGTTGATCTTGACGAAGTTCCAGGCAGTTTCAAGAGAGGCTGGTTCCCCACTGATGTACCCAATCAGAGAGGCGGCGTCGCCAGGGGCTATCAGGTTTTCATCTAACGTCATCTCTAGCATTCTGGTACAACCCGACGTAATATAAGCAATACACACATGAACACGTAGCATAGTAGATAGACGAGTTGTTTCAAGTAATCCTATTTTTATAAGGATATATATATGATAGTGTCCATGTCATACTATGTTTACGACACGAGTGTCTGAATATCTCCCGAGCGAGAGCGAGAGATATACCGATACTCAGGCACGAATGGCGTAAACATAGTATGACAGAACACGGATAATTTTCTATTCATTATCAAAGTCACGAAATCGAGGAAAATACGCTAACATGTACTTTCAAGCATTGACTGTCGCGACGTAACGTCATAGAAGTATCGTGACGGCATTACATTGTTTGTGACGTCACGTCACCATGACAAAGTGATAGTTTGCCCTAGGGCATCGAATGAAAAAAATGAACCTCCATATGACTATCCTCGTAGATGATAGAATGCACTTTAGAACTAGGACGTAGGAGGTAAAAGAGAATAAGTAATCATTCCTCAATGGGTCAATGGACATCTTGAAAATCGAGGGCCAAAGTGACCTAAACGATGCACTCGCCAAAACTACGTACCTCTGGACGAGCCAGGGCTGAGTAGCACACGCCATACCCAGCAGCACGTTGGCCTGTACAGATGAGTGGTCCGAGTTCTTGTAGCGATCCAGGGCGAAGTTCCACTCCACCACCCCTCCCTGTATGACCGCGTTACACGTCACCACCCCCACCAGGTCTGGGCGTGGTCTGAGGGCAAATGAAGATGTGTTTTCCCTCAAAATTACATGTATTGCCCCTTATCATTAAAGTGGCAGTAGCACGTTTTTTTCGTTCAAATAAGTCGATGAAATGTATTTTACAAATAATTTGGGTAAAGGCAAAACATCATTCTCTCTTCAAGTTATAAATGAGTGTATATGGCTCAGCAAAGCCATGGGAATAATTTTTTATAATTCGAAAAAATAAAATATGTTGACAATAAAATGGCCGCCATGCAATTTTGGCTTTAAACGCAACACCGTTATTACCACTACGGATAATTGGTTTGTGTAATAAGATGTTTTTCACTCAAAACTAAATTTAAACAAAATATCATTATAAATTTGAAATTTGAAAAAAATAATTTTACCAAAAACGTGCTACAGCCCCTTTTATATGCATTCTGAGTCGGGATTTGAAAATAAAGATAAGACGTCGTTAACATGCGTTGAGCTTAAAGAGTGAAGCTTTGTCTACAGTTGTCTTTCTAAACAGAGCAAGGGGAGTGCAAAACCAACTAGGACTGCCAAGGCAGTACTGAAGATCTTGAGACCGTGCAGATCCTATAGCTACTTGATCAGGCATCCAACATGACCCTGAAAGGCTGCGGTCCAGAAAAGATCATTTTCATACGCATACGTCCTAATTAACTGCGAAATTCACAAAATGTTCAGCTTTTTCGAAATAGCGGTAAATGCTATGGATACAATCAATAGGGAATGTTGGTGACTACATTTTACAACTTTAAAATACCATAGTCATAGTCAATGTCATAGTTTTCGGAATTTGAAATTGTCAACCTTCAACTTCAAGGGCAGATAACTCAATAGCTATTTTTTAAAGTATTATTTAACCTGCAAACGTTATTTAAGTTGGGTAACAGGCTACCAACCCTTTCATGATATATAATTGTTCAAACCTTTAGTTGAAACAAACAAAAAACGCAAAAGTAATTACAAGAGGTATAAGAGACTTACGGCTTGAAGACCTAAACACGAAACATCACACGACGGGCCACCTTACCGACTGTTGACCGGATCGGCCATCCATACTCTGTACAATCTCAGAGCTTCTTCCCGACAGTCCGTGTTACCGTACTTGCAGGCGTAACTCGCACCTCGGGTTGTCTGGGAACTAATACACATCATGGAATATTTTATTATTATTGTCAAGATTTTCGAAGTTCTTTTAGGTTATGTACGGTATACGATATACGTGTCAATAATATATTGGGGTTTTCTTATTGAATAACTTATGTCTAATCGTGTTCTTGAATATAACACACGGGTTCGAATCGCTGTTTTGACAATATTTTCAAAATTCAAAATCTAGTTTTTTGCATTTACTGTTTATATACGATATCGTGAGCTTATATTCCACATTTGAGCGAAATCGGTTAAGAAATATAGATTTGAAATAAATATCACCGCTATTGATATACAGTGTCCAAACGGCGATTCGAACCCCTGTGAAATATAATATGTTTCAATCAAATGTAAATTAAATGTATATACTTTCGACGATCGTTGAGTGAGGATAGCTTTCAAATGTAGGATTATGAGAGTTTTCAATTGCTCATCATATAAGACAACTTCGTTAGAACTGAAAGAAGACTTTTTTTTACGTTTTTTTTAGCAGCAATGGTATTTTATAACGATTTCGAAATGATTGAAATATGTATTGGTCAGTACCACAACACTTACACATATATCGGCAAGGTTTCTTCTGTTATGTTCATACGATATGTTTCGTAGGTCTTCACGGTGCTAATTCGCATAAATTCCTGGAAATGAAGACATGAATGAGTGATACAGGAGAAATACATACACATCTTATTTACAGACAAGTAAGTTGCTTGTCATCTAAGTGAGATATTCTATAATGTTATAAATTAAGTGTTTCATATTGGCCCGGTTACAGGTCCGAGGACCTGTAACTCGGCACATACGGAAATACTTAATTAATGACAATTTTATTAATTAACTTCTATTTGCACAACACTAGACATCTCATTTATATTGAAATACTAATTATAAACAAGAATGGTGAATAAATAGCACGGGTCAAAGTTGTGAAGCGACAGCTTCGGGCTTCTACCAAATGTGCAACTGCGCATGCTCAGACTCATATTGGCCCAGTTTGTCTCGTATTGGCCCAGTTTTCCCGTATTGGCCCAGTTTCCCCGTATTGGCCCAGTTGTCGAATCATATGGTCTGGGCCGTAAATGCCGTATACGTGCCATAACATTGATAGTTAATTAATAATTGGTGATACAATAATGTAATACTGGGATTTATTGGTAAAATAAACTGTAAGCAATATTGAATATATCTGATATTTTCATAGTGACCAGTGATAATAAAATCATAAAATATAAACATTCTATCTCACTCGGTGAGATATACATGACAGGCCTATTGGTCAAGTGTTTACAGATATCCTCGTTTTATTTACTTTTTACAAAAGATAGTTACATTTTCCATGAACATACTAGATAGACATCATGATTTCGATAGTTACATGTGTGTGCCAACGATTATTTATTTCACTTTGATTAAATTCATTTTGTAAATTTATGAACATGATTTAAACTCATTACATATCAAATGTATAAGTCATCAACAATCCCCGATATACACAATGACTTAAGTGATGAAGTGATTGGCTATCCAGTATTTATCCAGGTATGGTCCGGAAAATATATGTATTTGTCCGGTTATTAATATGCAGCGGAAGTCGGATGTATCTGCGCATGAGCAAAACGGAGTGATGGAAACTACGTAAAACAGAGCTGAGAATAAAACAGTTGTCTTGTGTTGTTTCTGCATTGCCACATTAATACACCGTTTAAATACAGGTAATACATATGGTAGTGTCTTATCACCAGCATGGCAAGAATACCTTAAAAGCTCCGTACAGGTCGCTGTGTTCCAACATGGCGTCCAGATACACGATCTCCTTGGAAACCTCTCTCCATGGTACATAGTCATCATCATATTGTAGGATGTTAAACGTTCTCAGTGCGATATCCATACCAAGCACACCAGCTCTGTAATGTAATAACAGTTTACAACATTCTGCTGCAAAATAGGGAGTAACAGTTGATTTGTTTTCTTCTAAACACCAGTGTAATATATAGAGATTATTACCCGAGGACGTGTGTCATATGACTTTTACGAAACGAATGTGAATTTTTGTATTGCCCGAGCGAGAGCGAGGGTTATACATAAATTTGCACGAGTTTCGTTAAAGACATACGACACACTTTTGAGTTTAATAATTTCTTTATTACCAATTTTATTCCATTTGAATCGCGTAAAATTAGTCAGTAAACCACCCACTTCTCTTGCGACGACAAGCTACAGTGACGTCACGAACAATCGCTTTATGACGTAACAGACGAGAAGTCGCGGTGAAACAATGGTTGCTAGGCAAACGTGATATGTGCACATGTGCTCATATCAATAATATTAACTAGGTTATTTTAAACCATAAGGGTAATAATACATAATTAGTTGTGCTGTAGCTAGCAGATCTTACTTTTGAAGCGCCCATGCATCGTTGATAAGTTGGCCTCTGTTTATGGGAGGAATTGCCTGAAAAAAAGGTAAAGTGTTCGTGAATAATTCAATAATTAAATGTGTAAAACAACGGAATTGTATTCAGGAAAGAAACATACTTATATCAAACGTATGTGTTTGTTTAAATGTTTACATGAGAGAATACCAATGTTTATTGTGAAAAATGCAAATATAAGCCTTATCCCCATTAACGCACAATTTGGCAATTTATACTGTATATTATTATCACAGTTCTTCTGTATCAGTATGGGCTGGTAGCCCCTTTCCTGAATAGAAGAACCCCCTCTCTCAAATATTAATGGTACATGTAAAACAAAGGCAATCATTTTCACGGGTGCCTTTTCTCATTTAAGTTCACTACTACATTAATGTATGTGATATATAGTAAACACTCATTTTCAAAAGCAAACAAGCACAAAAGTGAGCATAGCTCACTAATACCCTCGACTGTTAAAGTTTGACATTTTTATTTTTCTTAAAGAGAGAGGTGTCTGCACACCTAAGGATTGATAAGCTATGAAATGTAATTGCTAAGATTAAACTGTTTGTGAAAAGGGTAGGACAAGTCTCGATCTTCATGTACAAAAAGTTGGTTTAAGTAAAAATAGGAATAATAGTAACTTGAAAATGTATGGGTAACATAATACACTACTGCTATTACCACTGATTTCGACATTATTTTGGAAATTAATCCATCATAATGATTCATTCGAGTGACAGGTATATGGAAGCACACCCTTGAAGGCACAGTGAGAGATATACAACAGTTTATGGCGGAAAGGAAAGAAAATTTAACTTTTCCAAAATAAATATAATATAATAAAATATAACCAGTGGTAAAATCAACAACAACACAGAAGTAGCTTTGATGAAAGTTACATGAAAAAGAAAAATGATGAAGTCAACAAATCACAACACAGAAGTAGCTTCATTCATTCAAGCTATGAATATGATGAAGTAAAAAAAAAAAAAAAAAACAAATCGTGTTACATTTTGCACTGCACCTCTCCTAGCGGTGAAGAAGATATGTGCCAAATTTGAAAAGAATGAGATGAATAGTTTTTCTGTAATCGATCGGACAAAAAATGCTCAGTATTTGACTAAGTTAAAAAATTAAAAAATCGCCAAAATTTTAAAAAATCACCAATTCAGTTAAAACTTCACACTGCACCTCTCCTAGTGGTGAAGAAGACATGTACCAAATTTGAAAAGGATGAGATGAATAGTTTTTCTGTTATCGATCGGACAAAAATTGTCTTCGGACGGACGGACGAAATCATTGGTATCACTATATACCCCCGACCTTTTTAGGTCGGGGGTAAAATTAGTGCATTTTGTATTCACCATTTTAAAGTCTTTGAAGGGCATTTAGAAGTGGGATACATCAGGACAGGAAGGTTTTCTGGATAACAACCGTGTTAATGTGAAAATATACGACGTTTCAGAGTCTAGACCTACAATCAAGTATTGTATCCTCTAATATTAGTAATCCAAATCTTCATTGTATACAATCCTGTTGTATTACTCCCCTCATGTTTGTATTGCAAATCCTCATTATATACAATTCTCATGCATTTTATAATCTCCCTGATTGAGTTTCCTCACATTGTTTTGTTTGCTATATAAATGTATCACATTTTGTTATTTCCTTACATTCCATCTGATGAAGAGTGAATATATATTCCGAAACGTCGTGTTTTTCACATTAAAGATGTTATTGAGAAAATTTTTCTGTTCTTCTCCATTTTTGTATTCAAATATTTGTGCTTCCCCACACACAACTTCCCAATGCAAGGCATAATTCCTGCCAGTCTCCATTACTGGTTGATTTAGCCCTTGCAGTATTTCCTTAAGAAATCTGTGTTTAGAAATCCAGGCCCGCTATGCATTTCTGGTGCAACGATTCACTATCTTGACACAACAAAGCGAGGGAAATACCACAAGGGATAAATCAGCCAGTAATGCAGACTGGCAAGAGTTATGCCTTGCGTTTGGAAGTTGCCCCACACATTGATTAATTCAGTTATTTTCATATTCCTCAATTGTAGAGAGTAAGAGATCAAGATACCGTGTCATCCTGTTGGAGGTACTGTATGATGTTGAGCCAGTTGCTGCGGTCGTAGTTGACCCTGTAGAAGCCGTACTGGTACAGGTTGACCAACACCCAGCTGGACGCCTTCTCACTGCGGTCGAGGAGTATCTCGGAGCTGATATTCACTGTAGAACATTGAGATAAAGCAATTATATTGAGCATTCATAAAAATAAATCAATCTTTCAAAGATACAAAATGACAATTGCCAAACATGTTGACTAGAAGTGTTGATAGTCAATGAACTACAACGAAAAGGACATACTTCTTAATGTTTACACATGTCGCTGCCTTTTCGTTTTCAGTTGCGGATCTAGTTTTGACGGGGCGGAGTTGGAAGAGAGAGGGGAGCGTGGGGGTTATCCCACTCCTTCATTGGAAGTAACAATATAGCTTTTCTTTATTTAACGCTAACTGTGATGAAATGTCATACATTCACAGACAGACATACAGACATATATTTTATTAAAGTCTCGCCTCGCGATCATAAAATACAAATATAATATTTACATAAAAAGTACTGAGCCACCCGGAAATGGGTTATGAGAGACTATATACATGTACAGGTAAATGACATAAAAATTATACATAAAATTGCAATATAAATGGAAAACGTAATAATTCACATATGTTGCTTTCAAATCTTATACAACTGTGATCATTGAGCCTTACAAACACACATCAGTTCGTATGGGTTAAGGCAATATGTGTGGATTGAGTTTGAGTCAACCAATTTTTAGGACATGCCCGTGAATGCTATTCCACATCATTATTTATCACACGTACTGTTGGTGTAACAGACTAACAATGAACAAAGAACTGACTTCTTTGCTCGGTTTGAAACCAGGGCCATGTTCAAGGGAGGTTTAACAGAAATCGCTCAAGGAGCGATTACTTTTAAACCGCTCTTGAACGCGATTGCTCAATATAGCGCTACGTAGCAAAGCGAGCAAACCTCGAGGCATCGCACCGTGTCGTTCAGGAGAGAATGGCGCTACATTGAGCGCTACATGGAGAGCTACATTGAGCGCTCAATGAGCGATTAGAAGCGCTCACTGCCATGGAACGGAGCACTGAAGATACGAGTGTGTCCCTACCTTCACGCTGCGTGTGGTGGAGCCAGTCGATGCTGGAGTAGGAGTACGTTGTGTCGAAGTTGCTCGTGTTCTCGCTCGTCACGTACGTGATTGGAACAGTCCACATGTACCTGGATGCATACCGTGACGATAATGTAATAATTGAATTTTGTATCGTGAATCGTAGGCGCCAGACGCTAATTGCATGTTTAAGTATACCTACCCATCTATAAACATAAACAAAAGTTAGGACACGGTGTATTCCGCCATAGGATCGGAAATCGAAACTTGGATCAGTCTAAGAATTTTACAAAGCGTATTCGAGTCACCAAAACAGTTTAACTATTTCCGGTCCTAGGACAGGATCCATCATGTCATACCTTCTTTTTATGTTATATTGATATAGATAGGTAGGTATTTTATACATATATATAGGGCCTGGTGCCGATGTCATGAATTATGCATTTTATAACTGTTTGATAGGCATTCTAGAAGTTGAAGGAGAACAAGTTCTATGGATAATCGGCTTCTTTTCTAGCCTCGTTATCGCTTGCTTCATGGCGGTGTTAGTGTCTGCACTTATATATTGTAATAAAGAAGTTGACTATCCAAAAACATGTGATAACGGTACTAGTATCTTCACCGAAACGTCGCATCTGTTGCTATAGAAAGTTGACTATTCGTAGAACGTGATACATAACGGTGCCAATATCTGCATGGAAACGTCGCATATAATAGAGAAGTTGCCTGACAATAGAACGTGATACATAACGGTGCTAATATCTGCATGGACACGTCGCATATAATAGAGAAGTTGACTGACAATAGAACGTGATACATAACGGTGCTAATATCTGCATGGACACGTCGCATATAATAGAGAAGTTGACTGACAATAGAATATGATACATAACGGTGCTGATATCTGCATGGAAACGTCGCATATACTAGAGATGTTGACTGACAATAGAACGTGATACATAACGGTGCGAATATCTGCATGGACACGTCGCATATAATAGAGAAGTTGACTGACAATAGAATATGATACATAACGGTGCTGATATCTGCATGGAAACGTCGCATATACTAGAGATGTTGACTGACAATAGAACGTGATACATAACGGTGCTAATATCTGCATGGACACGTCGCATATAATAGAGAAGTTGACTGACAATAGAACGTGATACATAACGGTGCTGATATCTGCATGGACACGTCGCATATAATAGAGAAGTTGACTGACAATAGAACGTGATACATAACGGTGCTGATATCTGCATGGACACGTCGCATATAATAGAGAAGTTGACTGACAATAGAATATGATACATAACGGTGCTAATATCTGCATGGACACGTCGCATATAATAAAGATGTTGACTGACAATAGAACGTGATACATAACGGTGCTAATATCTGCATGGACACGTCGCATATAATAGAGAAGTTGACTGACAATAGAATATGATACATAACGGTGCTGATATCTGCATGGAAACGTCGCATATACTAGAGATGTTGACTGACAATAGAACGTGATACATAACGGTGCTGATATCTGCATGGACACGTCGCATATAATAGAGAAGTTGACTGACAATAGAACGTGATACATAACGGTGCTGATATCTGCATGGACACGTCGCATATAATAGAGAAGTTGACTGACAATAGAATATGATACATAACGGTGCTAATATCTGCATGGACACGTCGCATATAATAAAGAAGTTGACTGACAATAGAACGTGATACATAACGGTGCTAATATCTGCATGGAAACGTCGCATATAATAGAGAAGTTGACCGACAATAGAATATGATACATAACGGTGCTAATATCTGCATGGACACGTCGCATATAATAGAGAAGTTGACTGACAATAGAACATGATACATAACGGTGCTAATATCTGCATGGAAACGTCGCATATAATAGAGAAGTTGACTGCAATAGAACGTGATACATAACGGTGCTAATATCTGCATGGACACGTCGCATATAATAAAGAAGTTGACTGACAATAGAACGTGATACATAACGGTGCTAATATCTGCATGGAAACGTCGCATATAATAGAGAAGTTGACTGACAATAGAACGTGATACATAACGGTGCTAATATCTGCATGGACACGTCGCATATAATAGAGAAGTTGACTGACAATAGAACGTGATACATAACGGTGCTAATATCTGCATGGACACGTCGCATATAATAGAGAAGTTGACTGACAATAGAACGTGATACATAACGGTGCTAATATCTGCATGGACACGTCGCATATAATAGAGAAGTTGACTGACAATAGAATATGATACATAACGGTGCCAATATCTGCATGGACACGTCGCATATAATAAAGAAGTTGACTGACAATAGAACGTGATACATAACGGTGCTAATATCTGCATGGAAACGTCGCATATAATAGAGACGTTGACTGACAATAGAATATGATACATAACGGTGCTAATATCTGCATGGAAACGTCGCATATAATAGAGAAGTTGACTGACAATAGAACGTGATACATAACGGTGCTAATATCTGCATGGACACGTCGCATATAATAGAGAAGTTGACTGACAATAGAACGTGATACATAACGGTGCTAATATCTGCATGGAAACGTCGCATATAATAGAGAAGTTGACCGACAATAGAACGTGATACATAACGGTGCTAATATCTGCATGGACACGTCGCATATAATAGAGAAGTTGACTGACAATAGAATATGATACATAACGGTGCTAATATCTGCATGGACACGTCGCATATAATAGAGAAGTTGACTGACAATAGAATATGATACATAACGGTGCTAATATCTGCATGGACACGTCGCATATAATAGAGAAGTTGACTGACAATAGAACGTGATACATAACGGTGCCAATATCTGCATGGACACGTCGCATATAATAGAGAAGTTGACTGACAATAGAACGTGATACATAACGGTGCTAATATCTGCATGGAAACGTCGCATATAATAGAGAAGTTGACTGACATTAGAATATGATACATAACGGTGCTAATATCTGCATGGACACGTCGCATATACTAGAGAAGTTGACTGACAATAGAACGTGATACATAACGGTGCTAATATCTGCATGGAAACGTCGCATATAATAGAGAAGTTGACTGACAATAGAACGTGATACATAACGGTGCTAATATCTGCATGGACACGTCGCATATACTAGAGAAGTTGACTGACAATAGAATATGATACATAACGGTGCTAATATCTGCATGGACACGTCGCATATACTAGAGAAGTTGACTGACAATAGAATATGATACATAACGGTGCTAATATCTGCATGGACACGTCGCATATAATAGAGAAGTTGACTGACAATAGAACGTGATACATAACGGTGCTAATATCTGCATGGACACGTCGCATATACTAGAGAAGTTGACTGACAATAGAATATGATACATAACGGTGCTAATATCTGCATGGACACGTCGCATATAATAGAGAAGTTGACTGACAATAGAACGTGATACATAACGGTGCTAATATCTGCATGGACACGTCGCATATAATAGAGAAGTTGACTGACAATAGAACGTGATACATAACGGTGCTAATATCTGCATGGAAACGTCGCATATAATAGAGAAGTTGACTGACAATAGAACGTGATACATAACGGTGCTAATATCTGCATGGACACGTCGCATATAATAGAGAAGTTGACTGACAATAGAATATGATACATAACGGTGCTAATATCTGCATGGACACGTCGCATATAATAGAGAAGTTGACTGACAATAGAACGTGATACATAACGGTGCCAATATCTGCATGGACACGTCGCATATAATAGAGAAGTTGACTGACAATAGAACGTGATACATAACGGTGCTAATATCTGCATGGACACGTCGCATATAATAGAGAAGTTGACTGACAATAGAACGTGATACATAACGGTGCCAATATCTGCATGGAAACGTCGCATATAATAGAGAAGTTGACTGACAATAGAACGTGATACATAACGGTGCTAATATCTGCATGGAAACGTCGCATATAATAGAGAAGTTGACCGACAATAGAACGTGATACATAACGGTGCTAATATCTGCATGGAAACGTCGCATATAATAAAGAGGTTGACTGACAATAGAATATGATACATAACGGTGCTAATATCTGCATGGACACGTCGCATATAATAGAGAAGTTGACTGACAATAGAATATGATACATAACGGTGCTAATATCTGCATGGACACGTCGCATATAATAGAGAAGTTGACTGACAATAGAACGTGAAACATAACGGTGCTAATATCTGCATGGACACGTCGCATATAATAGAGAAGTTGACTGACAATAGAACGTGATACATAACGGTGCCAATATCTGCATGGACACGTCGCATATAATAGAGAAGTTGACTGACAATAGAACGTGATACATAACGGTGCTAATATCTGCATGGACACGTCGCATATAATAGAGAAGTTGACTGACAATAGAACGTGATACATAACGGTGCTAATATTTGCATGGAAACGTCGCATATAATAGAGAAGTTGACTGACAATAGAACGTGATACATAACGGTGCTAATATCTGCATGGACACGTCGCATATAATATGATACATAACGGTGCTAATATCTGCATGGACACGTCGCATATAATAGAGAAGTTGACTGACAATAGAACGTGATACATAACGGTGCTAATATTTGCATGGAAACGTCGCATATAATAGAGAAGTTGACTGACAATAGAACGTGATACATAACGGTGCCAATATCTGCATGGAAACGTCGCATATACTAGAGAAGTTGACTGACAATAGAACGTGATACATAACGGTGCTAATATCTGCATGGACACGTCGCATATAATAGAGAAGTTGACTGACAATAGAATATGATACATAACGGTGCCAATATCTGCATGGACACGTCGCATATAATAGAGAAGTTGACTGACAATAGAACGTGATACATAACGGTGCCAATATCTGCATGGACACGTCGCATATAATAGAGAAGTTGACTGACAATAGAACGTGATACATAACGGTGCTAATATCTGCATGGAAACGTCGCATATAATAGAGAAGTTGACTGACAATAGAACGTGATACATAACGGTGCTAATATCTGCATGGAAACGTCGCATATAATAGAGAAGTTGACCGACAATAGAACGTGATACATAACGGTGCTAATATCTGCATGGAAACGTCGCATATAATAAAGAAGTTGACTGACAATAGAATATGATACATAACGGTGCTAATATCTGCATGGACACGTCGCATATAATAGAGAAGTTGACTGACAATAGAATATGATACATAACGGTGCTAATATCTGCATGGACACGTCGCATATAATAGAGAAGTTGACTGACAATAGAATATGATACATAACGGTGCTAATATCTGCATGGACACGTCGCATATAATAGAGAAGTTGACTGACAATAGAATATGATACATAACGGTGCTAATATCTGCATGGAAACGTCGCATATAATAGAGAAGTTGACTGACAATAGAATATGAAACATAACGGTGCTAATATCTGCATGGACACGTCGCATATAATAGAGAAGTTGACTGACAATAGAACGTGATACATAACGGTGCTAATATCTGCATGGACACGTCGCATATAATAGAGAAGTTGACTGACAATAGAACGTGATACATAACGGTGCTAATATCTGCATGGAAACGTCGCATATAATAGAGAAGTTGACTGACATTAGAACGTGATACATAACGGTGCTAATATCTGCATGGACACGTCGCATATAATAGAGAAGTTGACTGACAATAGAATATGATACATAACGGTGCTAATATCTGCATGGACACGTCGCATATAATAGAGAAGTTGACTGACAATAGAACGTGATACATAACGGTGCCAATATCTGCATGGACACGTCGCATATAATAGAGAAGTTGACTGACAATAGAACGTGATACATAACGGTGCTAATATCTGCATGGACACGTCGCATATAATAGAGAAGTTGACTGACAATAGAACGTGATACATAACGGTGCTAATATTTGCATGGAAACGTCGCATATAATAGAGAAGTTGACTGACAATAGAACGTGATACATAACGGTGCTAATATCTGCATGGACACGTCGCATATAATAGAGAAGTTGACTGACAATAGAACGTGATACATAACGGTGCTAATATCTGCATGGACACGTCGCATATAATAGAGAAGTTGACTGACAATAGAACGTGATACATAACGGTGCTAATATTTGCATGGAAACGTCGCATATAATAGAGAAGTTGACTGACAATAGAACGTGATACATAACGGTGCCAATATCTGCATGGAAACGTCGCATATACTAGAGAAGTTGACTGACAATAGAACGTGATACATAACGGTGCTAATATCTGCATGGACACGTCGCATATAATAGAGAAGTTGACTGACAATAGAATATGATACATAACGGTGCCAATATCTGCATGGACACGTCGCATATAATAGAGAAGTTGACTGACAATAGAACGTGATACATAACGGTGCCAATATCTGCATGGACACGTCGCATATAATAGAGAAGTTGACTGACAATAGAACGTGATACATAACGGTGCCAATATCTGCATGGACACGTCGCATATAATAGAGAAGTTGACTGACAATAGAACGTGATACATAACGGTGCTAATATCTGCATGGACACGTCGCATATAATAGAGAAGTTGACTGACAATGGAATATGATACATAACGGTGCCAATATGTGCATGGAAACGTCGCATATAATAGAGAAGTTGACTGACAATAGAACGTGATACATAACGGTACTAATATCTGCATGGAAACGTCGCATATAATAGAGAAGTTGACTGACAATAGAATATGATACATAACGGTGCTAATATCTGCATGGAAACGTCGCATATAATAGAGAAGTTGACTGACAATAGAACGTGATACATAACGGTGCCAATATCTGCATGGACACGTCGCATATAATAGAGAAGTTGACTGACAATAGAACGTGATACATAACGGTGCTAATATCTGCATGGACACGTCGCATATAATAGAGAAGTTGACTGACAATAGAACGTGATACATAACGGTGCTAATATCTGCATGGACACGTCGCATATAATAGAGAAGTTGACTGACAATAGAATATGATACATAACGGTGCCAATATCTGCATGGAAACGTCGCATATAATAGAGAAGTTGACTGACAATAGAACGTGATACATAACGGTGCTAATATCTGCATGGACACGTCGCATATAATAGAGAAGTTGACTGACAATAGAATATGATACATAACGGTGCCAATATCTGCATGGAAACGTCGCATATAATAGAGAAGTTGACTGACAATAGAACGTGATACATAACGGTGATAATATCTGTATGGAAACGTCGCATATAATAGAGAAGTTGACTGACAATAGAATATGATACATAACGGTGCTAATATCTGCATGGAAACGTCGCATATAATAAAGAAGTTGACTGACAATAGAACGTGATACATAACGGTGCCAATATCTGTATGGAAACGTCGCATATAATAGAGAAGTTGACTGACAATAGAATATGATACATAACGGTGCTAATATCTGCATGGACACGTCGCATATAATAGAGAAGTTGACTGACAATAGAACGTGATACATAACGGTGCCAATATCTGCATGGAAACGTCGCATATAATAGAGAAGTTGACTGACAATAGAATATGATACATAACGGTGCTAATATCTGCATGGACACGTCGCATATAATAGAGAAGTTGACTGACAATAGAACGTGATACATAACGGTGCTAAAATCTGCATGGACACGTCGCATATAATAGAGAAGTTGACTGACAATAGAACGTGATACATAACGGTGCCAATATCTGCATGGACACGTCGCATATAATAGAGAAGTTGACTGACAATAGAACGTGATACATAACGGTGCTAATATCTGCATGGACACGTCGCATATAATAGAGAAGTTGACTGACAATGGAATATGATACATAACGGTGCCAATATCTGCATGGAAACGTCGCATATAATAGAGAAGTTGACTGACAATAGAACGTGATACATAACGGTACTAATATCTGCATGGAAACGTCGCATATAATAGAGAAGTTGACTGACAATAGAATATGATACATAACGGTGCTAATATCTGCATGGAAACGTCGCATATAATAGAGAAGTTGACTGACAATAGAACGTGATACATAACGGTGCCAATATCTGCATGGACACGTCGCATATAATAGAGAAGTTGACTGACAATAGAACGTGATACATAACGGTGCTAATATCTGCATGGACACGTCGCATATAATAGAGAAGTTGACTGACAATAGAACGTGATACATAACGGTGCTAATATCTGCATGGACACGTCGCATATAATAGAGAAGTTGACTGACAATAGAATATGATACATAACGGTGCCAATATCTGCATGGAACCGTCGCATATAATAGAGAAGTTGACTGACAATAGAACGTGATACATAACGGTGCTAATATCTGCATGGACACGTCGCATATAATAGAGAAGTTGACTGACAATAGAATATGATACATAACGGTGCCAATATCTGCATGGAAACGTCGCATATAATAGAGAAGTTGACTGACAATAGAACGTGATACATAACGGTGCTAATATCTGTATGGAAACGTCGCATATAATAGAGAAGTTGACTGACAATAGAATATGATACATAACGGTGCTAATATCTGCATGGAAACGTCGCATATAATAAAGAAGTTGACTGACAATAGAACGTGATACATAACGGTGCCAATATCTGTATGGAAACGTCGCATATAATAGAGAAGTTGACTGACAATAGAATATGATACATAACGGTGCTAATATCTGCATGGACACGTCGCATATAATAGAGAAGTTGACTGACAATAGAACGTGATACATAACGGTGCCAATATCTGCATGGAAACGTCGCATATAATAGAGAAGTTGACTGACAATAGAATATGATACATAACGGTGCTAATATCTGCATGGACACGTCGCATATAATAGAGAAGTTGACTGACAATAGAACGTGATACATAACGGTGCTAAAATCTGCATGGACACGTCGCATATAATAGAGAAGTTGACTGACAATAGAACGTGATACATAACGGTGCTAATATCTGCATGGACACGTCGCATATAATAGAGAAGTTGACTGACAATAGAACGTGATACATAACGGTGCTAATATCTGCATGGACACGTCGCATATAATAGAGAAGTTGACTGACAATAGAATATGATACATAACGGTGCCAATATCTGCATGGAAACGTCGCATATAATAGATATGTTGACTGACAATAGAACGTGATACATAACGGTGCTAATATCTGCATGGAAACGTCGCATATAATAGAGAAGTTGACTGACAATAGAATATGATACATAACGGTGCTAATATCTGCATGGACACGTCGCATATAATAGAGAAGTTGACTGACAATAGAACGTGATACATAACGGTGCTAATATCTGCATGGACACGTCGCATATAATAGAGAAGTTGACTGACAATAGAATATGATACATAACGGTGCCAATATCTGCATGGAAACGTCGCATATAATAGAGAAGTTGACTGACAATAGAACGTGATACATAACGGTGCTAATATCTGCATGGAAACGTCGCATATAATAGAGAAGTTGACTGACAATAGAACGTGATACATAACGGTGCTAATATCTGCATGGAAACGTCGCATATAATAGAGAAGTTGACTGACAATAGAACGTGATACATAACGGTGCTAATATCTGCATGGACACGTCGCATATAATAGAGAAGTTGACTGACAATAGAATATGATACATAACGGTGCTAATATCTGCATGGAAACGTCGCATATAATAGAGAAGTTGACTGACAATAGAATATGATACATAACGGTGCCAATATCTGCATGGAAACGTCGCATATAATAGATATGTTGACTGACAATAGAACGTGATACATAACGGTGCTAATATCTGCATGGAAACGTCGCATATAATAGAGAAGTTGACTGACAATAGAACGTGATACATAACGGTGCTAATATCTGCATGGACACGTCGCATATAATAGAGAAGTTGACTGACAATAGAATATGATACATAACGGTGCTAATATCTGCATGGAAACGTCGCATATAATAGAGAAGTTGACTGACAATAGAATATGATACATAACGGTGCTAATATCTGCATGGACACGTCGCATATAATAGAGAAGTTGACTGACAATAGAACGTGATACATAACGGTGCTAATATCTGCATGGACACGTCGCATATAATAGAGAAGTTGACTGACAATAGAATATGATACATAACGGTGCTAATATCTGCATGGACACGTCGCATATAATAGAGAAGTTGACTGACAATAGAACGTGATACATAACGGTGCCAATATCTGCATGGACACGTCGCATATAATAGAGAAGTTGACTGACAATAGAACGTGATACATAACGGTGCTAATATCTGCATGGACACGTCGCATATAATAGAGAAGTTGACTGACAATAGAACGTGATACATAACGGTGCTAATATCTGCATGGACACGTCGCATATAATAGAGAAGTTGACTGACAATAGAATATGATACATAACGGTGCCAATATCTGCATGGAAACGTCGCATATAATAGATATGTTGACTGACAATAGAACGTGATACATAACGGTGCTAATACTGCATGGAAACGTCGCATATAATAGAGAAGTTGACTGACAATAGAATATGATACATATCGGTGCTAATATCTGCATGGACACGTCGCATATAATAGAGAAGTTGACTGACAATAGAACGTGATACATAGCGGTGCTAATATCTGCATGGACACGTCGCATATAATAGAGAATTTGACTGACAATAGAATATGATACATAACGGTGCTAATATCTGCATGGAAACGTCGCATATAATAGAGAAGTTGACTGACAATAGAACGTGATACATAACGGTGCTAATATCTGCATGGAAACGTCGCATATAATAGAGAAGTTGACTGACAATAGAACGTGATACATAACGGTGCTAATATCTGCATGGACACGTCGCATATAATAGAGAAGTTGACTGACAATAGAACGTGATACATAACGGTGCTAATATCTGCATGGACACGTCGCATATAATAGAGAAGTTGACTGACAATAGAACGTGATACATAACGGTGCCAATATCTGCATGGAAACGTCGCATATAATAGAGAAGTTGACTGACAATAGAACGTGATACATAACGGTGCTAATATCTGCATGGACACGTCGCATATAATAGAGAAGTTGACTGACAATAGAACGTGATACATAACGGTGCTAATATCTGCATGGACACGTCGCATATAATAGAGAAGTTGACTGACAATAGAACGTGATACATAACGGTGCTAATATCTGCATGGACACGTCGCATATAATAGAGAAGTTGACTGACAATAGAACGTGATACATAACGGTGCCAATATCTGCATGGAAACGTCGCATATACTAGAGATGTTGACTGACAATAGAACGTGATACATAACGGTGCTAATATCTGCATGGAAACGTCGCATATAATAGAGAAGTTGACTGACAATAGAATATGATACATAACGGTGCTAATATCTGCATGGACACGTCGCATATAATAGAGAAGTTGACTGACAATAGAATATGATACATAACGGTGCTAATATCTGCATGGACACGTCGCATATAATAGAGAAGTTGACTGACAATAGAACGTGATACATAACGGTGCTAATATCTGCATGGACACGTCGCATATAATAGAGAAGTTGACTGACAATAGAACGTGATACATAACGGTGCCAATATCTGCATGGACACGTCGCATATACTAGAGATGTTGACTGACAATAGAACGTGATACATAACGGTGCTAATATCTGCATGGAAACGTCGCATATAATAGAGAAGATGACTGACAATAGAATATGATACATAACGGTGCTAATATCTGCATGGACACGTCGCATATAATAGAGAAGTTGACTGACAATAGAATATGATACATAACGGTGCTAATATCTGCATGGACACGTCGCATATAATAGAGAAGTTGACTGACAATAGAACGTGATACATAACGGTGCTAATATCTGCATGGACACGTCGCATATAATAGAGAAGTTGACTGACAATAGAACGTGATACATAACGGTGCCAATATCTGCATGGAAACGTCGCATATAATAGAGAAGTTGACTGACAATAGAACGTGATACATAACGGTGCTAATATCTGCATGGACACGTCGCATATAATAGAGAAGTTGACTGACAATAGAACGTGATACATAACGGTGCTAATATCTGCATGGACACGTCGCATATAATAGAGAAGTTGACTGACAATAGAACGTGATACATAACGGTGCTAATATCTGCATGGACACGTCGCATATAATAGAGAAGTTGACTGACAATAGAACGTGATACATAACGGTGCCAATATCTGCATGGAAACGTCGCATATAATAGAGAAGTTGACTGACAATAGAACGTGATACATAACGGTGCTAATATCTGCATGGAAACGTCGCATATAATAGAGAAGTTGACTGACAATAGAATATGATACATAACGGTGCTAATATCTGCATGGAAACGTCGCATATAATAGAGAAGTTGACTGACACAATAGAATATGATACATAACGGTGCTAATATCTGCATGGACACGTCGCATATAATAGAGAAGTTGACTGACAATAGAACGTGATACATAACGGTGCTAATATCTGCATGGAAACGTCGCATATAATAAAGAAGTTGACTGACAATAGAACGTGATACATAACGGTGCTAATATCTGCATGGAAACGTCGCATATAATAAAGAAGTTGACTGACAATCGAACGTGATACATAACGGTGCTAATATCTGCATGGAAACGTCGCATATAATAGAGAAGTTGACTGACAATAGAACGTGATACATAACGGTGCTAATATCTGCATGGAAACGTCGCATATAATAGAGAAGTTGACTGACAATAGAACGTGATACATAACGGTGCCAATATCTGCATGGAAACGTCGCATATAATAGAGAAGTTGACTGACAATAGAATATGAAACATAACGGTGCCAATATCTGCATGGACACGTCGCATATAATAGAGAAGTTGACTGACAATAGAACGTGATACATAACGGTGCTAATATCTGCATGGACACGTCGCATATAATAGAGAAGTTGACTGACAATAGAATATGATACATAACGGTGCTAATATCTGCATGGACACGTCGCATATAATAGAGAAGTTGACTGACAATAGAACGTGATACATAACGGTGCCAATATCTGCATGGAAACGTCGCATATAATAGAGAAGTTGACTGACAATAGAATATGATACATAACGGTGCTAATATCTGCATGGAAACGTCGCATAAAATAGAGAAGTTGACTGACAATAGAATATGATACATAACGGTGCTAATATCTGCATGGACACGTCGCATATAATAGAGAAGTTGACTGACAATAGAACGTGATACATAACGGTGCTAATATCTGCATGGACACGTCGCATATAATAGAGAAGTTGACTGACTATAGAACGTGATACATAACGGTGCCAATATCTGCATGGACACGTCGCATATAATAGAGAAGTTGACTGACAATAGAACGTGATACATAACGGTGCCAATATCTGCATGGAAACGTCGCATATACTAGAGATGTTGACTGACAATAGAACGTGATACATAACGGTGCCAATATCTGCATGGAAACGTCGCATATAATAGAGAAGTTGACTGACAATAGAACGTGATACATAACGGTGCTAATATCTGCATGGAAACGTCGCATATAATAGAGAAGTTGACTGACAATAGAACGTGATACATAACGGTGCCAATATCTGCATGGAAACGTCGCATATAATAGAGAAGTTGACTGACAATAGAATATGAAACATAACGGTGCCAATATCTGCATGGACACGTCGCATATAATAGAGAAGTTGACTGACAATAGAACGTGATACATAACGGTGCTAATATCTGCATGGACACGTCGCATATAATAGAGAAGTTGACTGACAATAGAATATGATACATAACGGTGCTAATATCTGCATGGAAACGTCGCATATAATAGAGAAGTTGACTGACAATAGAACGTGATACATAACGGTGCTAATATCTGCATGGAAACGTCGCATATAATAGAGAAGATGACTGACAATAGAACGTGATACATAACGGTGCCAATATCTGCATGGAAACGTCGCATATAATAGAGAAGTTGACTGACAATAGAATATGAAACATAACGGTGCCAATATCTGCATGGACACGTCGCATATAATAGAGAAGTTGACTGACAATAGAACGTGATACATAACGGTGCTAATATCTGCATGGACACGTCGCATATAATAGAGAAGTTGACTGACAATAGAATATGATACATAACGGTGCTAATATCTGCATGGACACGTCGCATATAATAGAGAAGTTGACTGACAAGAGAACGTGATACATAACGGTGCCAATATCTGCATGGAAACGTCGCATATAATAGAGAAGTTGACTGACAATAGAATATGATACATAACGGTGCTAATATCTGCATGGAAACGTCGCATAAAATAGAGAAGTTGACTGACAATAGAATATGATACATAACGGTGCTAATATCTGCATGGACACGTCGCATATAATAGAGAAGTTGACTGACAATAGAACGTGATACATAACGGTGCTAATATCTGCATGGACACGTCGCATATAATAGAGAAGTTGACTGACTATAGAACGTGATACATAACGGTGCCAATATCTGCATGGACACGTCGCATATAATAGAGAAGTTGACTGACAATAGAACGTGATACATAACGGTGCCAATATCTGCATGGAAACGTCGCATATACTAGAGATGTTGACTGACAATAGAACGTGATACATAACGGTGCCAATATCTGCATGGAAACGTCGCATATAATAGAGAAGTTGACTGACAATAGAACGTGATACATAACGGTGCTAATATCTGCATGGAAACGTCGCATATAATAGAGAAGTTGACTGACAATAGAACGTGATACATAACGGTGCTAATATCTGCATGGACACGTCGCATATAATAGAGAAGTTGACTGACAATAGAACGTGATACATAACGGTGCTAATATCTGCATGGACACGTCGCATATCATAGAGAAGTTGACTGACTATAGAACGTGATACATAACGGTGCCAATATCTGCATGGACACGTCGCATATAATAGAGAAGTTGACTGACAATAGAACGTGATACATAACGGTGCTAATATCTGCATGGAAACGTCGCATATAATAGAGAAGTTGACTGACAATAGAACGTGATACATAACGGTGCTAATATCTGCATGGAAACGTCGCATATACTAGAGATGTTGACTGACAATAGAACGTGATACATAACGGTGCTAATATCTGCATGGACACGTCGCATATAATAGAGAAGTTGACTGACAATAGAACGTGATACATAACGGTGCCAATATCTGCATGGAAACGTCGCATATAATAGAGAAGTTGACTGACAATAGAATATGAAACATAACGGTGCCAATATCTGCATGGACACGTCGCATATAATAGAGAAGTTGACTGACAATAGAACGTGATACATAACGGTGCTAATATCTGCATGGACACGTCGCATATAATAGAGAAGTTGACTGACAATAGAATATGATACATAACGGTGCTAATATCTGCATGGACACGTCGCATATAATAGAGAAGTTGACTGACAATAGAACGTGATACATAACGGTGCCAATATCTGCATGGAAACGTCGCATATAATAGAGAAGTTGACTGACAATAGAATATGATACATAACGGTGCTAATATCTGCATGGAAACGTCGCATAAAATAGAGAAGTTGACTGACAATAGAATATGATACATAACGGTGCTAATATCTGCATGGACACGTCGCATATAATAGAGAAGTTGACTGACAATAGAACGTGATACATAACGGTGCTAATATCTGCATGGAAACGTCGCATATAATAGAGAAGTTGACTGACAATAGAATATGATACATAACGGTGCTAATATCTGCATGGACACGTCGCATATAATAGAGAAGTTGACTGACAATAGAATATGATACATAACGGTGCTAATATCTGCATGGACACGTCGCATATAATAGAGAAGTTGACTGACAATAGAACGTGATACATAACGGTGCCAATATCTGCATGGACACGTCGCATATAATAGAGAAGTTGACTGACAATAGAACGTGATACATAACGGTGCCAATATCTGCATGGACACGTCGCATATAATAGAGAAGTTGACTGACAATAGAATATGATACATAACGGTGCCAATATCTGCATGGAAACGTCGCATATACTAGAGATGTTGACTGACAATAGAATATGATACATAACGGTGCTAATATCTGCATGGACACGTCGCATATAATAGAGAAGTTGACTGACAATAGAACGTGATACATAACGGTGCCAATATCTGCATGGACACGTCGCATATAATAGAGAAGTTGACTGACAATAGAACGTGATACATAACGGTGCCAATATCTGCATGGACACGTCGCATATAATAGAGAAGTTGACTGACAATAGAATATGATACATAACGGTGCCAATATCTGCATGGACACGTCGCATATACTAGAGAAGTTGACTGACAATAGAACGTGATACATAACGGTGCCAATATCTGCATGGAAACGTCGCATATAATAGAGAAGTTGACTGACAATAGAACGTGATACATAACGGTGCCAATATCTGCATGGAAACGTCGCATATAATAGAGAAGTTGACTGACAATAGAACGTGATACATAACGGTGCCAATATCTGCATGGAAACGTCGCATATAATAGAGAAGTTGACTGACAATAGAATATGATACATAACGGTGCTAATATCTGCATGGAAACGTCGCATATAATAGAGAAGTTGACTGACAATAGAATATGATACATAACGGTGCTAATATCTGCATGGACACGTCGCATATAATAGAGAAGTTGACTGACAATAGAATATGATACATAACGGTGCTAATATCTGCATGGACACGTCGCATATAATAGAGAAGTTGACTGACAATAGAACGTGATACATAACGGTGCTAATATCTGCATGGAAACGTCGCATATAATAGAGAAGTTGACTGACAATAGAATATGATACATAACGGTGCTAATATCTGCATGGACACGTCGCATATACTAGAGAAGTTGACTGACAATAGAATATGATACATAACGGTGCTAATATCTGCATGGACACGTCGCATATAATAGAGAAGTTGACTGACAATAGAACGTGATACATAACGGTGCTAATATCTGCATGGAAACGTCGCATATAATAGAGAAGTTGACTGACAATAGAATATGATACATAACGGTGCCAATATCTGCATGGACACGTCGCATATAATAGAGAAGTTGACTGACAATAGAACGTGATACATAACGGTGCCAATATCTGCATGGAAACGTCGCATATACTAGAGATGTTGACTGACAATAGAATATGATACATAACGGTGCCAATATCTGCATGGACACGTCGCATATAATAGAGAAGTTGACTGACAATAGAATATGATACATAACGGTGCCAATATCTGCATGGACACGTCGCATATAATAGAGAAGTTGACTGACAATAGAATATGATACATAACGGTGCTAATATCTGCATGGACACGTCGCATATAATAGAGAAGTTGACTGACAATAGAATATGATACATAACGGTGCTAATATCTGCATGGACACGTCGCATATAATAGAGAAGTTGACTGACAATAGAACGTGATACATAACGGTGCCAATATCTGCATGGAAACGTCGCATATAATAGAGAAGTTGACTGACAATAGAACGTAATACATAACGGTGCTAATATCTGCATGGACACGTCGCATATAATAGAGAAGTTGACTGACAATAGAATATGATACATAACGGTGCCAATATCTGCATGGAAACGTCGCATATACTAGAGATGTTGACTGACAATAGAACGTGATACATAACGGTGCCAATATCTGCATGGAAACGTCGCATATAATAGAGAAGTTGACTGACAATAGAACGTGATACATAACGGTGCTGATATCTGCATGGACACGTCGCATATAATAGAGAAGTTGACTGACAATAGAATATGATACATAACGGTGCTAATATCTGCATGGAAACGTCGCATATAATAGAGAAGTTGACTGACAATAGAACATGATACATAACGGTGCTAATATCTGCATGGAAACGTCGCATATAATAGAGAAGTTGACTGACAATAGAACGTGATACATAACGGTGCCAATATCTGCATGGAAACGTCGCATATAATAGAGAAGTTGACTGACAATAGAACGTGATACATAACGGTGCTAATATCTGCATGGAAACGTCGCATATAATAGATATGTTGACTGACAATAGAACCTGATACATAACGGTGCTAATATCTGCATGGAAACGTCGCATATAATAGAGAAGTTGACTGACAATAGAACGTGATACATAACGGTGCCAATATCTGCATGGAAACGTCGCATATAATAGAGAAGTTGACTGACACAATAGAATATGATACATAACGGTGCTAATATCTGCATGGACACGTCGCATATAATAGAGAAGTTGACTGACAATAGAACGTGATACATAACGGTGCCAATATCTGCATGGAAACGTCGCATATAATAGATATGTTGACTGACAATAGAACGTGATACATAACGGTGTTAATATCTGCATGGAAACGTCGCATATAATAAAGAAGTTGACTATCAATAGAACTTGTTTCCTAACGTTGTAAGTATTTGTACTGAAATGTCGCATCTATTTCATGCAATAAAGAAGTTGACTATCCATAGAACGTGATTCATAACGGTACCAAAATCCACAGGCCCTTGGGTAATAGCTTTTCACACTATTTATTAAAAAAAAACATAAAAAAAGTTTATATGACCCCGAGTTTCAGGCCTTGATAATGTTTTTTTGTTTTTTTATTTAAACAAAAAAATAAGGCTCATGTGCTAAAAATCGGCATAGAAATGTCGCATCTATTGCACACAGTAAAGAAGTTGACTATAAAATTAATTTGTTTGTTTTCGGAAATCTGAAAATGTCAAAGGGCACTACTTCAATTAGTGGGTAATACACATGCAAAGTTTCAGGAAGATATTACATACCGGTGGGATAAAAAAACGAAATGTGTGAAATTTGATTATGTGTATTAATTTAGTATTGTATGTGAGGTATGTTTATTAAAAGACAAATAAATTTCAGCCAAACTATTTTAAAAAATAAATATAAATTATAAAGGAGTTTCTGTGAGTTTTATGTTCCTAAAACCATGCTCTTTCGTCTAGACTTGCCTGGGCGTTCATGTTATTTTAGGTGTGCTCTTTTATTTGACCTCATATACATTAATCAATGGATTTGGCGGAGCTTTTCGACAAATAAATTCAGACTTTGCAATTTAAGCGATAGACTGACAGCTGAAAAGGATAACCTTCATAACCTGACGTTTACAAAAAATAACCTGCGGTACTACTTTATCACTGTATTATTGCGCAATTATTAAAGTGCTATCACATGCTCTTCTTCTTGATTAAACTTTTTAACAACCTTACAACGTAAATTCTTATTGTAGTTTGATTTGAAACTTTGATTAAAACAGCATATTAGAACCAAAAATTAAATACTTTAATCACATTTCCTGTGAACTACGTTTTGCGAGTGGTGACACATAAGTGATGCGGTATTATTGTGGGTGGAGTTTTGCGCATGATCTAATGTGTTTGTTCACTGGCTTATAAACGGTTTGAAAGTTCAAGTTAAACTGTAGTATAAATGCCGTCGACAAGCTCCGGCATTTATACCAGTTTAACTCGCACCTTTCAAACCGTTTACAAGCAAGTGAACAAACACATTATGAAATCTATTTCTTAAGTAAACTTTGCCGGGAGTTTCAGTTGCTTAACAACGACATAGAGCTAGCACGTGAAAAGCGTGCAGCACGCACAATCTTATCTGCTGACGGGCGGACAGGTTATAATCAGTGTCAAGTCATCTGACGGATGTTTTATACATGAGTTTGATTTCGAAAAAGACAAATGACACAGTCTTAAGTGCTGAAAAATAGGGATCTGACGGAAAGGCAAATAAGTGTTATCAATGGCTAGATAATTCTCCTTAACCACTGAAGAGAGTTCTAAAATGAATGTACATGGTTCGGTTAAGCCATGCGAGTCCATTTCCCTTCGAGAGATCATTCTAATGTAATGACATTAAAGGCATCGTACAAACGATTTTCTTATTGAAACATAGTGCTCCAAAAAAATAAGTGTTACCAACGGCTAAATAATTCTCCTAAATCAATAAAAAAAAAACAATATTCTAAAATGAATGTACGTACATGGTTCGGTATGGCCATGCAAGTCAATTTCCCATCGAGCGGCCATTTTAATGTGTTCACATTTATATATTAATAATTATATATTAATTTAGTATTGTATGTGAGATATATCGATAAGACCAATAAATTTCAACCAAAATACTTACATTTAAAAATAATTGTTATAAAAAAATGTGTTTGTTATTTCTTAATTGTTTAACCAAGCACTCTCGTCTTGTCATAGACTTGCCTGGGCTTTTATGTAATTTTAGGGTTTCAACCGACTTGTTTTGACACCCTGCAGGGGTTGTGGGCTGTAGGGGGTATTGGACACAGGCCCTCGGGTCATTGCTTTTCACTCTTTAAAAAAAAAGAAAAAAAAGTTTGAGATGACCCCCGATTTTTTCGATTAGTCTAGACTAATACATTCTGAGGGCGAAAAAATCGGGGGGTCATCTCAAACTTTTTTTTCTTTTTTTTTAGACTAACACATTCTGAGGGCGAAAAAATCGGGGGGTCATCTCAATTTTTTTTTTTTTTTATTTTTTTTTTTATTTTTTTTTTTATAGAGTGAAAAGCAATTACCCGAGGGCCTGTGGTATGGGAGACTACCGTTGCTACATCACGTACATATATTTGGCAGTATCCCCAGTTGTATCCGTGCTCATATCGTTGAGGAAGCGCTCCTGTCTTACGTTGAGCACCCCACTCTCCACAACAGTAGCAGTGATTAGGGGGTAGTTCTCCTGGGTCACCCAGGGGTCCAAACTGTCTCGAACATTCACTGGGGTGCCCGCATCTATTGTTACCTATGAGAATAGACATATGTATATACAAAGAGAATACTAAACGACGTCCCGTTTAATAACATATTTTTGAAACGAGTGATTGGTTTGGTATTTAACGAGCGAAAGCTTGTTAGATACCGATACCATTCACGAGTTTCATAAATATGTTATTAAATGGGACCGAGTTAAGTATTTAAAGGCGCTGTAGCACGTTTTTTCGCTCAAATAAGTCGATGAAATGTATTTGAAAAATAATGTCACCAATAGTAAAACACCCTTCTCTCTTCGAAAAGACAAGTTACAAATGAGTGTACATGGTTCCGTAAAGCCACGGAAATCGTTTTTGTCATTCGAAATAATAAAATGTGTTCACAATAAAATGGCCGCCATGCAATTTTTGCTTTATACGCAACACCGTTATTACAACTACGGATAATTGGTTTGCGTAATACGATGTTTTACCCTCTGAAGTAAATATAAATGACATAAACTATCATTATAAATGGGAAATTTGAAAAAATAAAATTTGCAAAAAACGTGCTACAGCGCCTTTAAGTTGCACGAATTTGTAAATGGAACAAATTTCATTGCGACCGCGGCACTGATATTGTGACGTCATATTTTAACCATTATGACGTCATATTTTAACCATTATGACGTCACGTCAATCGAAAGCACGCGATGTTATTACACAATGTTATTACTCTACGGATAATCGGGTTGTGCAATGAATGTTTTCCCCCTTAAGTAAAGATATACTGCATAAACATAGCATTATTACAGATACAAAATTATAAAGGTGGTACAGTGCCTTTAATTCGCGAAAAGGTTGCCTCACCTGAGTTAAATCGTTCCACAAGTCTGATGTAGTCACAACTCCATACTGATGTTTCTTCAGATAAAACTGTAGATATACAATATAAGTTACGTAGGTATTAATCACCACATGCAATCAACATTAGGGAACAACTAATACATATTCGGAAATATATCCATATTCTATGTTAAAAGTATAAACTTAAATTTTAGAATCTCTACAACGTCTTCAAAGACATTACCATTTTGACAGCATTTCATTTTAAGGAAAAAATTAATCTAAAGACCTTCGAGTGATATTTGAATGAAACTTTGAACGTTTAAACTTTAATTTGTTGTCCAAAAAAACAATATCTATTTGCAAAAACGTGGGAAAACAACGCAAATTAAAAATTTTATTTGGAAAACCCTTCTCAAATATTGATTTTAATCAATCCGATTCAATCAAAAGAATAAATAATATGCTTCAGAAACATAACATCAATTTTTGTGGCGGTTTTTGGAATTTTAAGAAACATTTGAACTTTGGAATATTTACCTCTAAAAGGCACATAGAGGTAACCTCCATACCGAATTTGAAGTTTCTAAGTTATATAGTTGTCGAGTAATGTTCCGGAAAAGATTTCGGACGGACGGACGAATGGTATGCTATATGACCCCGAGTACATGTACACCGTGGCGGGGGGTAATAAAATAATAAATAAAAGACAGTCCTATAATTCATTGTTTGGGGTCGACCATCAAATGGAATTTCATCTTTACCTTTTGCAAAAAGATCGATCAGTAGCATTTAAATGACAATTGTTAACAACCACTGAAGCTGGACGAAGGTGAAATGAAATGTCACAAGATGTGAGGTCGACTTAAAGAGGTTCACATTATAGAGTTTTATCCAGATAGTAAAAACAACGTACGTTCAAACCTCTGTAGAACAGATCGTCTCCCATAATGAAGTACAACATTCGGACCACGAAGGCTCCCTGTGTCGAGATGACAATAAAATAATTAATACTGACCACAGCATGTGACATATTAATACAATATTGTGTCTGTCTGTCTGTATAGCAAGCTGGGCTCCGTTCAATAACAACGAGCGCTTATAATCGCTCATTGATTGCTCAATGTAGCGCTCAAGTAGTGCTCAAGTAGCGCTCATTCTCTCCTGAACGACACGGTGCAAAACCTCAAAGTTCGCTCGCTTTGCTACGTAGCGCTACATTGAGCAATCGCGTTCTAGAGAGGTTTGAAAGTAATCGCTAATTGAGCGATTACTTTGTAACCTCTCTTGAACACGGCAATGGTCTCCTTTCACAAAGGTACATTTACTCAGATTAACCTTAACTTTCATTCTTTACCGGCAATGTATAACACTTACACTCTGAAAAAGTATTATTTTGAATAGATCACCATTTTATCAAATATTGAAAAGGAGTCGGAAAATGTCATTTATTAACGGCTCATTTTCAATATTTAACAAATTATGATATCTTACGAATAAATGCTTTTTTCTGAGTGTTAAACCATTTCTTTAATATTCTAGTTTACCAAGGTTACCTTAGTGACATACGATTCCATTAGTTTTTGTGTAAGAAAAGGTATCTAAGACATAATAATAACTGCTCTTACACCCTATCTTGCAATATCAAAAGAAACACCCATATAACATTAATTATCAATACAACAGTTTAACTTAAGCATAGCTGCTACTCTTAAGAAAATAAGTTTGCCTTATGTGAAACGTAAATAGCATATTTGAGAAAAGATCTGTCCCAAATGTTGAAAGAACAAATACGTATATGTTAAACAACCTTATAAAATGTGATGTCATCGAAGATTCCTTCTATCTCATCTGTAGACTCGGCTGAGTTGATGAGAGGGTGTGAGTCACGGCTGCCATCTACCTCCAATGCTGTATGCATGGATCTAGAGATATACTGGTCAGTCTGGCAAGAAAGGAAATATTTGAAATAGACAGAGTTTGAGATATTATATCAAAAAGTATATTATCAAATCACATTTTGTTTCGCATTTTCAAACTGAAACAAACATTAATATTCTGTGTGCACGAGTGCACAGTCCTCATTTCAACCCCCAAAATGCTGGCCTGGAGCCAGTAGGGTAACCCAGAGTCGTGTTCAGGACCGCGAGTACTTGCTTGGCGCGTACGCGCGTACCCGCGAATGGCTCCTGAACGGAAACTGGGGTCGCGAGTACTTCCAAAGAAAGTTTCAGAATATCATCACCATTTTGGAAAAAATAGGTGCCTTGCACATAGCAACCGACCAAATTTCAATTGAGGGGGTAATAAAAGAAAGAAAATGAGATAATTAAGCTTTGTGACACGTGACTCCATTTTGGCGAGATTTCTCCAAAGTGTTCACGCGTGAACTCGTTGTCGTTCAGAAGCGGGTACTAGCGAACACTCGCGAGTACTCGCGGTCCTGAACACGCTTCTGTTGTGTCCAAATCCCCACCTTCCAACCGACATCGATCACCTCATTTACGATAGTGCTATTTTAAACTAAAACTAATGATTGTGACTGTGCCCCTATGACTAAAGAAGTATATTACCGATGCGAAATAGTTGGCAAAGAATTAGGAACAAATATTACCGATCTTCTCTCTGGGTACATTGTCTGCAGTGCGTGGAATTCAAAGAATGAGGAGAAACCTTCGTTCAACCACAGCCACGACCACCACTTCATCGTCACTAGGTTACCAAACCACTGAAATAGAAAACAAATATACCTTTCGTCACCTGGAAGCGATTCATTGAAACATATCGTATACAGTTTACTTATATTCCAGGTACACACATCCTCGGTTACCCAGGGTATTATATATGCTTCGTTTATCTCCACTATATCACCCCTGGGAAACTCTATCAGAGCAATTTGTACTAAAATTACCCGCCCTTGGCCGGCGTGAGCCAATCAAAATGCTACGCAGCTTGGACCTATGAGCCAAAAACAATTCATATCACTTCGTTGTAAAGCACGCAAGGTCATTTTGTTAGCCCTCCGTCACCTTTTATCTCCCTTGACCATTTCCGTCTTATCCTATTGAGCATTTTCTTTGGTTACCGACTTCGTCACGCCGGCCAAGGGCGGGTAATTTTAGTACATATTTCTCTGATAGAGTTTCCCAGAAATGATATAGCGGAGAGTAACGGATCATATATAAAACCCTTGGTAACCGAGGATGAGGTACACTCACTTTACTTTACCAATCTAATGCAATAGAATACATGCACACTGTATTTTGTCAGGCTACCGAACCACTTCAATATATTACACGTACATCTTACTTCACCAGTTAACCGAACCATTGCAAGATAATGCACGAACAGTTTATTCCTTGAAATTTGTTGTTCCTTTTCTACCAACGTTAAATACCACATCCGTTGTTTTATCTAAATGAACTGTTTGGAGTACGTTCTCCAGTTCATATGTTTTCTTTTGCAGAACAATAACATTGAATTGCATATCAAAACATAAAATACATAATGCAAAAGCTAGAAGCATTCCGGGTGTAAGTATTCGCCGTTATTGCAGTTATGGTCAATTCATTTGTGAAACGTGAAAACAATAATGGACTCAATACACAGCCCTGTTTGATACGAGACCATCTCAATTGCTTTTTGGTATTATTTTGTTAGTTCTGTTTGGGACAATTCCCTTTCTCAAATATCAAGCTTAATAATAAGTCTAAAAATCAAGATTAAAGTATTAACGAGGTTAAGGTTAACGATTAGCCGAATGGCTAATCAATATACGTATCATAGTGTCTATATGTATATCTGCAAAGTTTAAGAGATGAGTACAAGTGAGGTGTTACAGACGAGAACGTCATTGCTGTTGGCATTCATTCAATGTAAGGCATTTTCCCTTTCATTATAATAACAACAAGCCCCAGGTTATGCTTTGAATTTAACAGTTGATATGACAGATGAGACACAAAGCTTTTTTTTATGATGATCTTCCTCAGCTTTGAAAACTTTTTTATTGAAAGCAATACGGCGATTTTAACAAAACAATTATGTAATAAAAATAAAGAATATGGTCACCCATTAATTACATGCTGTAATCTATTATAACAACCCTGAATACAGAAGATGAAGTCTGACCTCATGGGCAATCTCGTACGACGTGATCTCCACCGCCCAGCTGTCAAAGTCTGCTGTAGACACTTCCGGTTCATACAGGATATCCTCGTGGTACACAGTCAGACCCCAGTTCTCCATCCCGCCGAAATAAGTGCCCGGTACCGCGATGTTGTCTGTAATGTTTGGACATGCATTTCTCCTCACAGGGGTTCCTCAACTCAGTTCTTCAACCCTAACCTCTGTTGCATATAGGCCATAATTCACTTTTCTCAAAAGTTTACAACGCTATTAACGTACTTATTTTTGCCCAATCAAATATCGTTTTACATCTGCGACCAAATTGTGAACAACATTCGCGCATCGTACAGATGAAGCAAATCTGGTCATTTTGTCTGTTACGGAATTATCCGTTTGAAACAACGTCGCTGATTGCACTACTAACGTCTGAGTCTCTTGGTCTAGCCGAAAAAGTGCTTGATTTCCAAAAGAGGTTACGATGGAAAAACCGAGTGGAGTAACTTCCGTAGGAAGAGAGCACATGACGTGACTTCAATCAAGTTATCCGCGTTCGACACTTTTTCTCTGACAAGAATTTAAGATAAATACATTATTTATCGACATTAAGACACTGTACATATATATTTGACTTGAATTAAACAACGAGTACAATCTACAATTTAGGACATCAATGGGATTCGCTTAGGACAACAATGGGATTCGTTTAGGACATCAATGGGATTCGTTTAGGACATCAATGGGATTCGTTTTCAATCAATTACACTCACCAAGTTTGCTGAGAGGGTAGCTTGGTTCGAATTTCTCCTCGTACCAATCAAAGATTTCCAACCCATACTCATGGGCCCTCCTCCCATACTGGATACCATTGGGTCTTACGTAGGTACGATACTGCAAGACATGTCGATATAACAATATTGCAAATATAATATGGAATATCATATTTTTTTGACAGTATAATAATGATGAAATCATAATTTATTAGATATTAGATGCCACACGCGTTCGGACCGCTGTTTGGACAATATTTTCAAAAACCAAAATCTAGATTTTTGCAATCAAATACTATTTAAATATGACGTGGTGAGTTTATATTCCATAATTTGTAATAATTGAGCGAAATCGGTGAAAAAATAAAGATTTTAGATAAATATCCCCGCTATTGATATATAAAGACGACTCGAACCCCTGAGTAAGATTCTCTCTCTTATTGCCACTTTGTCATTCATGTTCATCATACAAATTCGAGAAATAAAACAAAACACCATCATGGCCATTAAAGTATAGCCGATGTTTTAATCAATGATAAGTTAACCCTTACCAAACTTCCAAACGCAAGGCCTAACTCTTGTCAGTTTGCATTACTGGCTGATTTAACCCTTGCGGTATTTCCTTCGCTTTGTTGTGTCAAGATAGTGAATCGCTGCACCAGAAATGCATAGCGGGCCTGGATTTCTAAACACAGATTTTGTAAGGAAATACTGCAAGGCCTAAATCAGCCAGTAATGGAGACTGGCAAGAGTTATGCCTTGCTTTGGTAAGTTGACCCTTACCGTGATACCGGATGTTGTATTCTCTAAGTAGTCGAAGTCGCAGATGACGAAGGCGACGATGTAGGTTGACATCCACGGTGTTGTGGCGTAAACATCAGCTGTGTAGTCTCCTCTCTGGATAGAATATGGTGTATTAATAAACATAACCTGTGTCATATACACAATATGTTTGTGTTTATCATGTGGGTAGAATAAAGTAATAAAGTGTATAATTACCAACATGGTGATCAATATCATATTTCATATATGTGCACGTTTTCATATCAAGTTGCCAAGTAAAACCTGTTTCTGTGCGAGTTCTCGTATCTTCTCGTGAGAAAATAATTGAACGTGACGTCAGAGACGTTCGACTTGCTCAGCGTCATTTTGCAATGCAAAATGATAACTTACAATAATAAAATAATTATTTTCTAACGTGTGAGAGAAACTTGCGAGTGGCTTAAAAGCTGGAAAAATTAATAATGTTCTTGTACATATGTCTAAAGATATCATTGGCATTGAAAAATGTAGATGTGTTTGGGACAATGTCTGTTCCAAATTAATATTTAAGAACAAATCAACACCGTCTCTGATCAATTTCACATCCAAGTAAATATTATCTCTACTTCCAAAGAGGTTACTCAAGTACTTTCTTCTCAATTAACCTCGGTTATATTTAGCGCTTTCTTAGAAAAAATAGTGAATCCTGATTGTTTGCAATCAAAGTAAGTCTTGCATTCACCTTTTTAAAGGTGATGAAAGTTATTGTATTTGAGAATAGTTAGGTAAACGTTTCATTTAATGTGTGACCCTAGTTGTTTGCTATTTAAATTTGTGAAATTATTTTACTATAAACCTGTGGATAGATAGAGAAGATTTTAAAAGTACATGGGCATGCAAATTAGAGATATGCTTCTCAGTCAAAGGCTACGAAATGTGAAGTAATTTGGTCGAAGTAAGTCAATGAAAGGCATGATTTCATTAGATAATGAGGAGAGAGGTTTTGGCCAAATTTTAACAGAGGTTAGGTGGGAATAAATGACTACAGCAGCCTCTGTTGGGAGACAGTTAACGCAGACAAGATACAAATATTTTGATCAGCCATGCATGGTGGTGTTGAGATTATGTGTATTGTGGATTCTCTTTGCTATCTTAACTATCATAGTTTACCTGGTTTCCTGCGAGATAATTTCAGTGTTGGAGAGGGTTATGTAAGACCGATCTGTTGTTGTTTTCCGCAATATCGTGAAGTCGAAGTATGCCTTTAATGCTGGTTCGTCGAAACATGGAAACACCATTCGGGCCCAGTTGGTCTGCATCTGCGTGCTGGCTAAATATCTGAAACAGGATAGTTGTTTATGTGTACATATATGGTTTAATTTCTTCTTTTCTCAATGTGAGAATAGTTAACATTTTCTATGCAAATATTAATGTATCATCGCAAGCAACATCAACACATAAGACAGTGGTAAAATACTTGTTGATGAATATAAAATTACTTGATGTGTGAACATATTTCAATTGATGTTTGTCAAAACAATCAATAATTACCTCGTATCTTGAATTAAAAGCAATATAACACAGCGTACGTATACGCCATGAAGAATTCCTAATTCAAACAATATATATATATATATATATATATATATATATATATATATATATATATATATATATATATATATATATATGTATATATGTCATAAAATGCAGTCACAAACCATGTCTGTACATCATCCATCTAATTTGTTTTGGAGAACTTTGGAGAACTTTAACAATAGTTTACCCATCGATAGAATAATATGATTAGTGACATAAAACAAACTTTTTCAGGTCAATTATCACATAAAATATTTATGTGTAAAGAGGTGGCGCTAAACTGCACGCGAACGCAGCGGAAATATTTACTTTGCAGTCAGTGAAAATCTTGACCCTTTTGATACAGACGTCCTGTCATTCATGAGGGGACTTAAAGGCGCTGTAGGACGCCGTTATTACCGTGATAAAGTGCTCTTACATGTAAATAAATGTTACCCATGGCTAAATAATACTCATCAATCAATAACAAGAGTTCTAAAGCCAATGTACATAGTTCGCTTGAGCCATGCGAGTCCACTCCCCATCGAGTGGCCATTTTATTGTGTTCACATTAAAACGTCTCCTCGAAGTTCAAGTAATTTGACTGATGTAGCGATACCTAAACACTCAGAGTAGTATTTTAAATATGGCACAATGATGGAACGGTCGACCATCTTGCTGTCTGAACACTAAAAATCGTACAAATCTACCTATCCCATTGAAGAATTCCACTAAAGTTTCGCCTTAAACGTTGCAACACTTTCTTCCAATACAGATACTCGTTTTTGATTGATATACGGCTTATCAGGTCGTGTAATGCGATGTTTTACCCTCTTACGTAACAATATTTTTTATAAACTTAAATGATAAGTGAAAATTTGAAAAAAGATATTATGCAAAAACGTACTATATAGCGACTTTAAAGGGGCAGTAGCACGTTATTTGCAAATTTTATTTTTTCAAATTTCCCATTTCAAAGGATAGTTTCTGCCATTTATATTTACTTTAAAGGGTAAAACATCTTATTACACAAACCAATTACCCGTAGTGGTAATAACGGTGTTGCGTATAAAGCAAAAAATGCATGGCGGCCATTCTATTGTGAACACATTTTATTATTTCGATTGACAAACATTATTCCCATGACTTAACGGAACCATGTACACTCATTTCTAAACTTGATTTTCCGAAGAGAGAAGGGTGTTTTACTATTGGTGGCATTATTTTTCAAATACATTTCATCGACATATTTTAGCGAAAAAACGTGCTACTGCCCCTTTAAAGGGTACCGCGTGCTGTCTCTGTAACTGGTGTTCACATTTGAGTGTTAAGTTTATAAGTGTTGTTTGCATAGCGAATTTCTGATTTTGACGTTAATGTATTATTCATTTTTTTACATCTTATTGCGTTTTTACTGAGAGCCATTCGAAATATAAACGTTGACAAATGCAATTGATGCGTCCTCTCTCTGACTTGATGAATGAATGTGATGTTTTGATGAAGTAAAATGTTGCAAGATGTGCTGTTGGAAATATAAACACCTTGATAATTTGTTCGCATTTACACATTTACACATTATCAATGATTGGCATACGAAATGAATGCCGTTCGAAATTGGATATATAAGTAGCCAGTATATCTCAGGTATCATTGATTGCAATATAAGCATTCAACGATAGGGAAAATGTACATCTCAATGGAATTCATATAACCTTGGTAATTATAAATGTTGGTGGTTTGATTTGTAGGGTTTTACAACAATTTTTAAAAATTCAAATTATTGACGTCTTTGGTTTATTTTAAATTGCTAAGTTTCTTAGTCTTCCTTTTACTAATAGAACTTACACTGTTTTCCCATTGTCGTCATAGGAACTGTAGAACAAGCCGATGCCGTCTGGCAGCATTGGGGCATTGTAGACGATCTTCAATTGGTAGGCGCCAGTCTCTGGGTTGAGAAAGTCATTCAGTTGGAAGATGAAGAAGTTGGTGACTTCTTCGTAGGATGTGCTAATGATGGCAGCTGTTGGAGAAGCATCTAAAGCTTCAAGCGTGACGGAAGCTTCATCTATGTTCAGATCCAGCTTGTGGAGGGTGATGTTTGTCGTTGGCCTCGTGACGTTGAAGATGATTGCGACCGACCCGTTGAAGGAAAACATCTCCGGATCATCTCCGTACAGCTCAGGTTGGAGTTCAATGGTGTAACGATACGGTTGGATCGCCTCGGGTAGACGGTAGTTGATTGGTGGAGCAGGTGTTGTCGGCTCTGGTGTTGTCGGCTCTGATGTTGTCGTTGACAACATCTCTGTTGTATCTGTTGCATTTCCTGGTTCTGTGGTTGATAAAGTGTCTGGACACATAGTACCTGAAATAACAGTACAAAGTCTAGTATACATTTCCTCATTGTACTGATACATGTAAATGTACCTTTTAAAATAGCCAGCTAGATTTAAAGGGACACTCATGAAATATCCTTTAGATTTGATACATAAAAAAATCAAATGTCCTGGTTAACGTCCAAATCATCTCACTCGACTCGCACATGTATGCTAAATATTTTACAATAACTTGTTTTTAAGGCTGGATATTGTGGCAAAATTCATATTGCGATATATTGCGATATACAGCACACATATTGCAATAATACTGCGATATATTGAATGACTTCTACATTGAGCTTTTATACATCGTTATGTATGATGGCCGAGAGGGGACATCGCTCTTTCGCCCTCTGGTAACAACACGATAAAGCGATAAAGCGATATAGTCGCACGACAAAGCGATAAGGCTGCACGACAAAGCGATAGAGCAACACGACAAAGTGATAACGCCGCACGACAAAGCGATAGTGTCGCACGACAAAGCGATAACGCCGCACGACAAAGCGATAAGGCTGTACGACAAAGCGATATAACAACGCGATAAAGCGATAATAACAGCACGATAAAGCAAAAGAGCGATCAAGCGAAACAGCGATAAAGGGAAAGAGCTATAAAGCGATAATAACAGCGCGATAAAGCGAAAGAGCGATAAAGCGAAAGAGCGATAAAGCGAAAGAGCGGCAATATCGCTTTGTCGTGCCGCCTTATCGCTTTGTCGTGCGGCCTTATCGCTTTGTCGTGCGACACTATCGCTTTGTCGCGCGACACTATCGCTTTGTCGTTCGACGTTATCGCTTTGTCGTGTTGCTATATCGCTTTGTCGAGTGTCAATATCGCTCTTTCGCTTTATCGCGTTGTTGCCAGAGGGCGAAAGAGCGATGTCCCCTCTCGGCCATCATAGTTATGCTATTTAAACAAACTATATACAACAAGTTATTAAGGTAAATATGTAAGCAAATTCTAATGATATTCACATAAAAAATGTCTCCCATCATTTGTCCTGCACATCAAACATTTTTTGGAGAATTAAACTATGTGTCTGTGCCTAAAAGCAAGATTTTAAACTTAATTTTACTTGAAATGCATTGGTGCGATATATTGCGATATCACAAATCATATTGCAATTATTGCAATACACACTTTGTACCGATATATACCCGTATATCGATAATATTGCACAGCCCTACTTGTTTTCAATGAAACTCGAGCAGCGGCATAATACACGATGAGAAGCCGAATTCATGCGCCTCATTTACATGTATGCCAGTTATATGTTCCATTGAACAGTACCAACCAATATCCGTCTCTTTTTCTGGTACATATAAGTTTTCAAAATTACGTTGGAACAATTTACGCGTGACAGCCGCGGAACATTGTCCGGTTTTCGATCATAATCACGACTAAACATCTTAATAATGTAACTATACTAAACAGATTGCCACTAAAAGGGTAATTTTCGACAACAGTCATTACTTCTCGATAAAATAACACCCTTGGTAACTTTTGACCTACATGTATGTTACCACAATTACATACGGAGTGTCCCATTAATAAGGCTGGATATTGTGGCAAAATTCATATTGCGATATATTGCGATATACAGCACACATATTGCAATAATACTGCGATATATTGAATGACTTCTACATTGAGCTTTTATACATCGTTATGCGATTTAAACATGAAATATTGGATAAAATGCCTTTCAGATCTTACAAACTATATACAACATTTTTTTAAGGTAAATATGTAAGCAAATTCTAATGATATTTACATAAAAAAATGTTTCCCATCATTTGTCCAACACATATCCCTGCACATCAAACATTTTTTTGAGAATCAAACTATGTGTCTGTGCCTAAAAGTAAGATTTTAAACTTGATTTTACTTGAAATGCATTGGTGCGATATATTGCGATATCACAAATCATATTGCAATTATTGCAATACACATTTTGTACCGATATATACCGGTATATCGATAATATTGCACAGCCCTACCCATTAAGAACGAAGGTAGTGTAATAAAATTATTATAGATTCGTTAAAGATTTCGACCCGATCTCTCAATTGGAATCCCAGGGACAATTTAACAGCTTAAGGATGTCCGCTCCTTCCGGTTAAACTTCAAAAATGAAATATGATTAAGTAAAGATTTGTTCTCATCTATATTTACTTCATGATATTCTACATCATCTACATACTTTTAAAAAACAATTGAAATAAAGACAATGTGACTTTAGAACCTCTAAAAAGTGTTTAAACAGCATAAATGGCCTAAATTTTTCTAAACATTTTGTGTCTAAGCTTTCAAAAAACTCACACTACCATATCTATTTTTTCATCGATTTTGGTAGGGTAACATGAACTTTGTAACATATCAAAAAATGTTTAAAAAAGTTTAATACTAGAAATGTAGTATTTTTAGCAGTTTCTTTCTCATTTTCCCATAGACTCCCATGTTAAAATTGTACTTCACCCCACTATCTTGCAGGCGTCATATCTCGAAAAAAAAACACACTACCCCCTATTTTTTAATGCTGATTTTCCAATCATATACTTTGATCTTTTAAAAAATATAAGATCATACCTGAGCACATTAACTCTCGAACGGTTTGATGTAACAAACCAATGAACTGAAATTCGATCAATATTGGCCGTTTTAGCACGTTTTTTCGTCAAATAAGTCGATGAAATGTGTTTGAAAAATAATGCACCAATGGTAAAAAAAAAATCCTTAATTATAACTTCGGAAAATCGAGTTAAAATTGAGTGTACATGGTTCTGTAAAGCCATGGGAATCGTTTTTGTCATTCAAAATAATAAAATGTTTTCACAATAAAATGGCCGCCATGCAATTTTTGCTTTATACGCAACATCGTTATTACCACTACGGATAATTGGTTTGTGTAACAAACTGTTTTACCCTCTAAAGTAAATATAAATGACATAAACTACCATTGTAAATGGGAAATTTAAAAAATTAAAAAATGCAAAAAAACGTGCTACTGCCCCTTTAAATTCACGACATTTCATTGACATACAAATTACATGCTATTTAAAGCGATGACTAACCCATCTTCAGCAAAACGAGTTATTTGGCTCAGGGAATCAGGGTATTATAGTAGGGTGGCGGATACGATACAACAGGCCCGTAGTATAATAACGCATACTGCGTAGACAAGTATTGCAACGTTTACCCAAAGTACCTTTTGAGGATGAGTATAAGTTTAAGTACGAAGATGTACTGTAAACAATATTAAAACAAGGTGACATCGTGTTTTTATGTATCTGAACAATGGGACAGGATGCTTAAATCTGCTTCAAGAATTACAATCACGAACAGAGTCATGGTTAAACACTTTGCCAATTGAATATTCGCCCATTCGAAAATTGTGGGTGTTCATGCATACCCAAAATGTATTACAAACAGACAAATTTGTTGTGCCAAATACAAACTTGTAAATGTTTGATCCACACAAATCCTTGGCAACATTTCTTATGGTTTGAAATTGAAGATTTTTAAAAACCTGCTAATCTTCAACTTTCCAATGCAAGGCATAACTCTTGCTAATCTCCATTACTGGCTGATTTAGGCCTTGCAGTATTTCCTTAAGAAATCTGTGCTTAGAAATCCAGGCCCACTATGCATATCTGGTGCAGCGTATCACTTTCTAGGCACAACAAGGGAGGGAAATACCGCAAGGCTTAAATCAGCCAGCAATGCAGACTGGCAAGAGTTATGCCTTGCGTTTGGAAGTTGGCTAATCTTGAGCCCTTAAATAAACATTATACCTGATGAGCTACAGATCCAATGGTTGCAACTAAACCACTTACAAATCTCAACATCGCCATTTTCCACCAACTCCACACATTGTCCCCGCAGTTCCTCGGGACTGAGAACGGGGGCATTTCCCGATGAAGTAGCACTTGGAGCAGTGTAGTGGACGACCAGTCCCACCAGCGTGCAAAGACACAAACACAGGAGGAAGAGCATGACCCCAGCTTTGCGACTGATAAACAAGCCTCCATTTAGAGACCCCATTTTCTCTGGCGTTCGTTGAAACTGAAACAAAATTATTACACGTCCTGTCCCAACTTCCCAATGCAAGGCATAACTCTTGCCAGTCTACATTACTGGCTGATTTAGGCCTTGCAGTATTTCCTTAAGAAAGCTGTGTTTAGAAATCCAGGCCCGCTATGCATTTCTGGTGCAGCGATTCACTGCCTCGACACAAGAAAGCGAGGGAAATACCGCAAGGGTTAAATCAGCCAGTAAAGCAGACTGGCAAGAGTTATGCCTTGCGTTTGGAAGTTGGTCCTGTCCTAGTTTTTGTTATCTTCGACAAAGTTTAAGCGAGCTTTAAACCTCAAGGTTTTAATTTGATGGGCATGGAATTGCGTGGAAAACATGCGCAAGTATATACAACGTCTTTATTGTGTATATACACGAAGTTTCGGAGTATATACTCACTTCCGTCATCAGGTGTCTAAAAGAAACGTTGCCAAAGTTGAAAACAAAACACTGCTATGTGAATGTGAATTTGAATGTCTTTAATAAGCTTATATGTTGTTAAGAAGTATTGGAAATGTCATTCATGGTACGATGGGGTGCTGAAATCACTATTTCAAATGTTTCTTTTTGAACAAAATGCTTTGTATTTATTTTTAAAATACATGAATTGTGGAAATTAAGATGTTGGTGTCAGTGTGTACCATTTTAGACTTTAATTCGTTGACGCGTCGTTACTGTAAGAAGTCATAAATTAGGTAAAAGCATATTCTCTCCTCTGACTCGCCCATTTAAGGAGATTCCAAAAACGACGGTTTTTTAAAAGGCGTGTTTCTCGAGATAACACGGTGAGTTTTTATAAATGGGCGATTAAGGTTAATTGGTTTTTGGACAAAACATGTAATGTTTTAGTCGTATTTATCATTCGTGTATTAAACTATCTTGCATTTTTTATTGCAACGTTTCTCTTGGACAACATTATTTTTTTGTATTAATTTTGTATCACTATGCTTGCTTCATGTTGAACACTCGGTTTTATCAGAACGATGCTTACAGAATGCAAGAGAGAATCTTTTAAATAATTAATTTAAATAATATAAATATGTCTGCGCCACACTGAAAAGGTTTTTTCTTAATTTTAGTTAATAAAACGCTCTGATTACTTCAGATAATGACAGAGAAACCTACCTTAGAAGATAGTCTTACGGCAGGACTGTTCCTAGTTACCGATGATCTTCTATCCGTTTATCAGAAACACGGGCGTCAGTTGGACCAGCTTTTAACACAAATGAGGAGAGGTTTGGTTGGTATCGAACCAAGGCATAAACTCGTTTTTATCCCTCTCTGAAGGGCAGTAACTTGTATTATGTCCTCTTTAATTTCACATATACGTTGAAGGTGTTCTAATGTAAACACAGTCAGATGATGTATTTGTAAGTGAGTGCATAAATGTTATATGAACAAATAAATTTGGTTTTATGGTTTGGATACCCATTGTAATTATACGTTCTCAAATGTACATAACACGGTTTAAAGGGGCAGTAGCACGTTTTTTGCAAAATTTATTTTTTCAAATTTCCTGTTTATAATGATAGTTTGTGTCATTTAAATTAAGTTTAGAGGGTAAAACATCTTATTACACAAAACAATTATCTGTAGTGGTAAAAACCGTGTTGCGTATTAAGCAAAAATTGCATGGCGGCCATTTTATTGTGAACACAATTTTTTGTATTACACAAACGATTCCCGTGGCTTTACCGAAACATGTACACTCATTTTAAACTTTATTTTCCGAAGACAGAAGGATGTTTTACTCTTGGTGAAATTATTTTTCAAATATATTTCATCAACTTATTTGAGCGAAAAAACGTGCTACTGTCCCTTTAAAGGCAGTGTAGCACGATTTTCTTACTGAAATAAAGAGCTCTCAAAAAAATAAATAAGTATTCTAAGAGTTCTAAAACGAATGTACATGGTTCGGTTAAACAGCCGTCAAGGATGTTAGTGTTTCAAATTTAAAATAAAATGTGGAAAATATACTTATAACGTCAGTCGCCAGAGAAATCTTTTATCTACAACATGACATGTGATACATAATTTTCACGACAATGTAATGCAATTTGGTTTCAAAGAGAGCGCGCGCCAAGGGTATCTGACGTCATATAAACAGAATCCCCTAAAATCCCATAAAACGTACTCCACATGAGCAAGCGTTTCCGAAGCGTGAAGGCTCGTCTCTGGCGCAAGTCGCCATAACAACCCATGTACTGCACGTGCTACTGAATGTGACGATTGCTTTATAAACAATGTTCCTTAATGTCCTGATAATATACAAATTATTGCCTGTTTAATGTACTTTTTATTGAGATAATACCATCAAATTATGACAATTTTTTACTTTCATTAATTATAAAATTAAGGCAAAATACCTAGTTGGGTAAAACAATTATTCCAATATAAGCAGCAAATACATAATTAAATGCAATGGTTAATACCCGCCAAATATTCTATATTTCAATTTCTTTCATTGCTCACAAACTTTGTTGTTCTTTCGTGCCTTTGTATATAGTGTGTGAGCTAGACCACAATGCTTTGCGTTTGAAAATAATAGAAAGGATCTATATTCAGACACATTTACTTATAAGTTATTTTGGGTCGAAATTTTTTTTGAAAAATTAAGTACATATATTTAGATTTTTGGCAATTTTTCGATATGTTCATCAACATCCTTGATGGTTCTTTAAGCCATGCTAGTCTATTTTCCATCGAGCGGTCAGTTCAAGTGATCTGACTGATGTAGCGATATCTAAACGCTCAGATTAGAGTTTAAAACATGGTACAATGATAAAATGGTCAACCATCTTGCTGTCTGAACTCTCAAATTCTCATGGGACCTTCAAATCTACCTCTCACACTGTCGCTTTATACGTCACACTATTTTCTTCGAACACGGACAACCGATTTCTATGGATAGGGCTTGTAATGATCTTTTACTCATTGACGTACCTATATAATGTATAAACTTTAATAATAGATAAAACATAAACTTGGCACAAAACGTGCTACAGCGCCTTTAAGGAAACATTTTAGATCTCGGGCTCCTTTCACAAAGCACTAAGGCGGTCGTAAGTCACGGAGGAAACCTTAGTGCAATGTTAAAGAATCGGAGTTAAGGTTAACCTTAGTAAAGGTTGTTTTGTGAAAGGAGACCCTGATAATACACACGCCATCTGCACCTTAGGATTGACATGGACTTGCGTAACATCGTTATATTTGGGACCGGCTATCAAATTCTAGTACTTTATCGAATTAGTAATTTGCGGGATTCGAACCCACCCAATCTGACAGCAATCGCCAGGACAGTTTCAATACCCATTTCTTATGGATAACTGGACTTGAAGGGATGAATAAGCTTCACGAAAACTACAATAAGGTGTATCATATATTGAAGGGCGTGTGAATCTAAATCTAACAATCTTAAAATAACTTGTGTTCATTATCTAAATGACAGGTACTTCGCTACAGAATATGTAATGATATCAACGAAGACGCTCATAAATATCAAATGGTAGGGAATTCGAAATGAAATGTCCTTGTCTCTAAAAAGATTTTAAAAACATATGATCAAATAACAGTATCAACACTACAATATTGAATATAAACTCACGTGCAAAAGAAACGTCCCCACATTTTGAAAACAGTATAAAATGAAATATTGATGTCGGAGAAAGTAGATTTTGAATGTATTTGGTAGCCACATGTTCTGTAAAGAAGTATTCACAATTTCATACATCAGAGTATGCAATTTTTATTTTTACATCTGTTCAAATAGACATGGGGTGCTACAATATTTTTTAAAGATGTTTTTGGCCCACAATATTTGGTATTTAAGTTTAAAACATTGAAAAATAGAAATTAAATTAATTAAAGATATCCTCGACATAAATAACCTTCTTTGATTTAAATTTGTTGACGCGTCATTACTGTAGAACGTCACAAAACAAGCCAAAACTGGCTTTTTCAGGCTTCTATCTCGTCTAGTTAAGGAGATTCCAAAACGACCATTTCTTAAAACTTGTGTTCCTCAGAGTTATGAATAGATAATGTTTTGAAAATTCATATTTAGTTTTGTTGGGTTCTGAAGACATGATGTAACGCTGTTTCAGTCGCATTTATCGCCCGTCGATTGAAATATCTTGTATTTTGTATAGGGACGTTTCTTTTGCACGTGAGTTTATTATATTAATCCATGCAATTTAATCTGAGATGCTGTTCTAAAATTCAAAATAAAATTAATTACATCATTTCAAAAACAGCCGATGAATATGACTACGATAACAAAACGCTCGTGTAGGTATCTTAAGTTGCACACGTAGTCATAAATAACCACAATCCAAGGTAACAACTTCATATCTTTTATACGAATTTAATATTTATATCTCAATAAACACAAACCGTAAATCTTACCGAAATCGCCTCTCAGATTTACATCAAACCGTCCCATAAAAGCAAAGATCGCGCATTATTTCTGCTCACCACATGTCTGCTTCTTCCAACCTTCTCATACAAATTTCATGTCAATCTGAGAAGTGATTTCTATTAACTCTCTACTAATACATGTACATGTGTCCTATATATTGACCTCCTGCACATCAGCCCGTGACCATACCTGCGCAGTGATCTATTTTGAAATCGTAAGCCCACCCTCCAGAGCCCACGATTTGTCAGCTGCTCCTTACATGCATTGTGAATCAGGTCATGGATCCCTCTATCCGGGCTAAGCCCCGCCCCCTTGGTTACTGTTGCTAGTTCCCACACGCTTTCGCACAAAATGGCCGCCGCGATTGACAGCCTTGTCACCAAGTCTTATATCGTGCATTCCTGAAAGCTTTTATGTGTCCTTTTTACCAAACTCTGATCAATATCAACCAAGGGTTTGGACAAAAGGACTTAGTTACCACCAACAAGGTTACATTCATGATGTACTATTACATTTCCCAACCGTATCTGTCCCCAAATGTTGGCCATCGGCATCGCTCCAAAAAACGATCCTCCTCATTTGTTATCACTTGAATCATCGAATCCAAGAATACCTCCGTTTGGTGTTCATTCAAAGCGGGGTAAGCCACACACACACACCAAAAAATACCTTTGTGAATTGTATTATATGATATTACGGGAATTGCTTTAGGCAGAAATTTGAGAATAATTTAGGCCCAAGGTTACCCATTGATTCGATGTTGGGGTCCTCAACCCAATTTTAAAAAATAACCCAGATGTTTTTCTTTATTTTTCTGGTGTTATTGAGGTGTACCTTATTTAAAATTAAAGGTATTTCAAATTTAAGTTTAGAATTACAGCACGGTGCCAAAAGTGTTGCAAGAATCGCCGTGATCCCATAAGGTCCTATATATAACATATGTTATTTCAGTGTAGCATAAATAATTTTCATGATCGCGACAGTGAACGAAAACTTACAAAATTCAAACTGACTGTAATCTAACATCTTGAGATTTTGTTTATAATATTCAAATTCATTAATTTTGAGCATGGTTTTGGAAAACGGCAAAATATTGACTGGGTAATTTTACAGTAACGTCACTTCCCCATTGCCACCATTATATAAGCAGACCTAAGGGTCTGAAAAAATGGACAAACCTCAGTAATAAATTAACCGTTTAGTTAAATAATGTTGTATCCAAAATGAACATTTTTGTACGTGTTGCGGTGTAGAGTTCCTGTTTCTATGTAAATTTTCAGTGAAATATTTTGAAAATTGAGATTAAATTAAATTATAATTATCTTTGCTACACTGAAATAACATGGGATCTTATGGGAAAACGGTGATTCTTGCAACACTTTGAATACAGGATTTTGAAATTTGACCATGTTGGGTTGACTTTTGACACTTTGAGAACAAACTTGGGCCACTCTTATGAAAAAAAACAACCCTGAACTATCAAACTAAAAACAACTGCTAATATAAACTGAAATAATAATTATTTTGTATTATTGGTTTTCAGTTTCCAAAACTCCCAGGTGTGTGTGAAAAAACGAACGAACAACACACACAATTGAAATCTACCCATAAACGAATAAACAAGTTGTATGTAATATTTTAAATGAAAAACAGGCCTGTTAATTTCATTTAATTTTTTTCATTTTTATCTTGGTTGTCATTAGTCGAAATGTCAAACACTAGGCCTACATCTTTACTCACAACAAAGACCTAACACAGTTGAATAGATATCTCAATTACATTAATATTATTCTTCCAGATCTGAAACATGACATAATTTTGTAAGGATCATTATGACTTACAATTTTCAACCTTTTATTGAATTTTATTTTAAAATATGTTTATGTTGTAAATTAAATTGAACAATGTTTATGTCCTTACTCTAACTATGGTTATAAATAGACAGACAATTTATTCAGTAGCCTACATGACCACTGACTAAAATACATAGATTAGCAGATAAATATTGCATCAGGTTTTAAAAAATATTTTCTGGCATGAGCCGGGGGATATCTACCCTGAGATATTTCAACATTTAACGCGGCCTTGAAAAGTAAATAATTAGAACTTTAGGTTATTATGGGGAGTTACACCACTAGGGTATGTTATGTCCATTGTTCTGACAGGTTAATTTTCTATGTAACAACCTTGTTATCATACGTCAGAGGTTGATATGTGAATAACACCCGGGTATGCTATTTGGAGTCTGAATTTCGGATATTTACTAACCTAACCTTGGGTAGATAAGTCCGACCTCGGCTTCGCCTCGGTCTTTGACTTATCTCCCCACGGAACTTTGAACATCGGTAATTATCAAATATTGTTCCTCGGCTTCGCCTAGAAACAATATTTGAAAATTACCTCCGTAAATATGTCAAAAAAGGGACTGAAAATAAACTTACTCTCCAAATGTCAACGAATGTTCAATAAATAGGTCAAGTCAAATTCTCTTTATATCATGAATTTACAACGCAGTTTGCAATGCGAATCGTGTGGCCAGTATCTGGTGATGACAGCGTGACTGACGTTAGTAGATGCAGAGGTGTCTGTGTTGTCGATACAGTCTCCTGCTTTCCGGCTTGTCCTCATTCAATATGACGATGACCATGGCTTTCTGCTCTGTGTTTTTTCTTGTGTAACTGCACACACCTGTTTTTCAACATAAAATGGTTTTGGTAAACTTCTGTTGAATTAAGTATATATATACATTTATATATATACATAGAAGGAAAATTTGTATATTGTGCAACTTGAACTGGTCGCATTTTAAATGATAGAATGGGTCGGAATACATATATAGCGTGACGTCATAAGTTAGACGATAAGTAGTGCATTCTTGAATTATTAAATAATTTGCCGCACTGTATCTGTCTTTACGTACATCAACATGGTCTAATGTGTTTTTTTAATATTAGAAAGCAATAAGATTAAAAGGATGTTTGTAGGGTATACAACATACCTATGACGCTCCTGTGTCCAAAGTTCCATTATCAATGATAGAGTCTCGTTGCGTGAGTGGTTGTCTTGTAGCCCTTGACACCAGCTGCCTTCTGAACACATCGGGACCATCTTCTGGAGTGTGTTGTATCCCATCGTTTGTCTGCTGTTCCTAAGCTGTTCCTTCAAGACAATATTGAGTTTGTAGTTAAGGTTATGGGAAATGCAATACTAAATAAGATAAGCACAAGGCATATTTCTTAAAATTTACATTTAGTTTAATAATTTTTCACATTTTAAAATTTTGTTTTCTGAATCACTTACTGAAACAAGATGAAATGAGCTGCGTTATTTAGACCCGATAGATATGAACAAGATGTGTTTGTTAAACACGGATGCCCCCGAATATATGCTATTATCAGCCATCACAACAAGGTATGCACATGCCAAGTATGAAAGCCCTAGCTCTGAGCAATCCAAAGTTATGGCCATGGTTAAAGTTTTTGTGGACAAACACACGGACAGACAGACGGATAGGTGAAAAACAATATACCCCCGGAATCTCCGATACGGGGGCATAAAAACTGTAAGATATATTTGATGTTCTAAAGTATTAAATCACTATGGTTTCGAGCAGCGAACGAAGATCACAATACTATATATATGCTATATACGTACATAGATTTTGGGAAATGCAAAACTAAATCAATTCTAAACTTTGCTAAAATATATATTTAAAACCAACAATCTTTAACACTTACCAACATCTGTCTCGGTGTCTGTCACTTCTTGTAACGCCCGACAAAGTTCGTCGTCCGATTCCCTTGAAATCATCTCGCACAATGAATCACGTCTCCAAAACCGCGTGTAACCATGAAGATGCATGGGGTGCACGTGCTTGTTACGTTTTAAGTAGAAAACGCGTGCACCTGTTCCGAAAATAGAAGTGTCAACACGTGATGGACGAGTCCATTCCGTTCGGTGCCCACGTGGTGTAAGTAGGTTAGCACCCCCCTCTACGGCCGATATGGATTCAACGCTCTCGCCTTGACGGCTCGAGCGTTGAAATCCATATCGCCCTTGAGGAGGGTGCTAACGTATAATATAAGTCTTGGGAGAGATTATCAGACACTTGCACTATCAACAGCAAAAACACTAAATTTAGAAAGTCAAGGATTTCAATTTTCTTTGTAGATTTAAGTAATAGATAGAGGACGAGTAGCAGTACATTATCGGGATATAAATGTACGGGTTTTAGAGGGTTGGGCGAGGCGTTAGCCGAGCCTGACCCTCTCAAACCCGTACATTTATATCCCGATAATGTACTGCTGCGAGTTCTCTATCTATCTTAGAGCACAGTCAAATGCTTGAGTCGTGAATTTATTTCAAATATTTTGTCAACAAATTTGGGAAACATTCTCTCGAACACAACATGCAAAACATTGACATCTCTCATTTCCATATGCAAATGTTAGGGACATTGACGTCATCTTCGGCACCGTGAGCACTGAATTTCTGAAATTGTCCGAGGTGCATATGAGGTGTACATTTTATATAAAGCGTACGAGTCGTGCTACAGCATAAGCGTCGTGCTTGAATCACGCACATGCATGATTTAAGCACGTTTTTATTCAGCAACATTGAGCAGTAATACATTTCATTGCCTATAAAGACTGAGTGGTTTGTGGAATGAATCAGTTCACACAATGGCTTCACCATGGACAGTCCAAGGACAAGTACACTATTCATTCAGGAAAGGTAACTTTACTTTTTTACTCCTTACTTTTCAAACTCTGTAATTTTAAAATTCAAACTAATTTTCATTAAATTGGTTTATTTAATAAACAGTTATTGTTTTTTTGTATTTCATTTTTTTTTACCAACACGTTAAGTTGTTTGTTGAGCTGTATTTATCAATATGCGAGTTGTTATATCTATTGTTGCATATGCTAGTGTGCATCCCGTCTATATTGCATATAAATAAGTTCAGGTAACTGCAGCAAAGGAACTCGAACTGTCTGTAGGAAAATATGTAACGTCGAACTGGACATCGCTCGGACGCTGTGTGACGATACAGGAGTTTCAGTGAGACGACAATGCAATCTCCATCCTCTAACACTCCAAGAAGGTAATTTTATATCACTTTCTTATTTCTCCTTTTTATGTCGTTCTATATAACTTTTGATATTATTTTTTATATCGTGATTGAAAATATATGGTTTGATGCTTGTCATTGTTTCACTTACTCATGATATAAATGAAATACACTCGAAAAATCCCAATTTACGTCACATTACTTGCTTTATTTACATGCTTTTATTCTTCTTTTAAGAATATCAAGCTCCTTAATATAGAATACCCCCATCAACGGAAGCGACTATTTCCTTTCGGAAAGGAATCACAGCAGGTCATTTGTCAATGTAATAAGTGTTTAATTGTGTTATCTCCATAAATAAAACAATCAGTTGACATTATTTGTTGTTTTTATGAAAGTCTGTGAACCAGTTTATGAGCATGATACCCGAACGCAACCAGACAACCGTACATCTATCGGGATATAAATGTACTCCACGTGACCACAATACACTCATATGATTGGACGAAAGCATTTGACTGTGCTCTAATGTGTTTTTAGAATTGATCTGGATAGATTGGGTTGTTCACGATGACGGCCACCTGCTTTTATCCAGCGCTTGCATTTTTCTAATACAGTTGGAAAATTTACGAGGAATGTTCCTTCCAGTCTTTCAGGATAACACTGGTCACCATTTTGTTTTTGTTTTTTGTAACTAAGGGCAGTCGGGAATAGCTTGTGGGAAAAACATGGTGGCCACTCGTTGTTAAGTAATAACAATAATAACAATCACAACGAGCCCATTTTTGAAGTGTACACTGAATAGCCTGTACATGTGGGTGGTTGATAGATGAAACAATATAATTATAGAATAAGGTACATCATTACATTCACACCCGCTAACTGGCGTACCAATATAATGTTTAAACTTTAATAATAGATAAAACATAAACTTGGCACAGAACGTGCTACAGCGCCTTTAAGGAAACATTTTAGATCTCGGGCTCCTTTCACAAAGCACTAAGGTGATCGTAAGTCACGGAGGAAACCTTAGTGCAATGTTAAAGAATCGGAGTTAAGGTTAACCTTAGTAAAGGTTGTTTTGTGAAAGGAGACCCTGATAATAAACACGCCATCTGCACCTTAGGATTGACATGGACTTGCGTAACATCTTTATATTTGGGACCAGACTATCAGATTCTAGTACTTTATCGGACTAGTAATTTGCGGGATTCGAACCCACCCAATCTGACAGCAATCGCCAGGACTGACTGTTCCAATACCCATTTCTTATGGATAACTGGACTAGAAGGGATAATTAAGCTTCACGAAAACTACAATAAGGTGTATCATTTATTGAAGAGCGAGTGAATCTAAATCTAACAATGTTAAAATAATTTGTGTTCATTATCTAAATGACAGGTATTTCACTACATGTAATGATATCAACGAAGACTTTCATAAATATCAACTGGTAGGGAAATGACAAGTTCTCGTCTCTAAAAAGATTGTTTAAAGCATATGATCCAATAACAGTATCAAAACTACAATATTGAATATATTATATTAATCCATGCAATTAAACTAATTACATCATTTCAAAAACAGGTGATGAACATCACTACGATAATAAAACGCTTGTGTTGGTATCTTAAGTTGCACACGTAGTCATAAATAATCACAATCCAAGGTAACAACTTCATATCTTTTAAACGAATTTAATATTATATCTCAATAAACACAACCCGTAAATCTTACCGAAATCGCCTCTCAGATTAACATCAAACCGTCCCATAAAAGCAAAGATCGCGCGTTATTGCTTGGGGGGCGCACACGCCCCCCAAGTTATTATGTGTTGATATTCGACGCTTTATTACAGTTGGAATTTTCTAAACAACTTTCAACCAATGACATACGTTGTCTTTGTATCTCTACAATTCTAATGACCAATGAACAAAGCTGTTGCAAATTATGACTAACGTGACACTGTAGGTAATCCGAAATAATTGGCACAAACATATGTGGAATTTGATTTTTCTGTATTGGTCATATCAACAGGATTTCTCCTTATTTTGCCATTAGAAACTTTAATAAACTTGTTTACTTTATATTAATTTAAAACAATATTACGCTAAATGAGCGCTTTCGTACTAATTCATAACATGATTCTGCATTCCAGAATCGGAAACCGCAATCCATTTTGATAATAACTAACCTACTTTTCCAAGATGCCCGACCCAAGCAATAACGTAAACACTGAGCGCGCATGTAATGTCCCGTCCGGAATATTACTGTGCGTACCAAGCTGCGCTTTATAAGGATAGTCTGTTTGTTGTACTTTTGAACAAGTCTTCCGCTCTGATTCTGTCATACCTTATTTTCTCACTGAAGCATTTCTTTGTAATCAAAGTTCGAAATACATCAACGAACAGTTCGGTTTAAAACTTTGTCAATGTACTGAACAACTTAAATTAGCCAAAATATGAAATCATTCCATTCCTCTCCATCACTTTCAGTCACGGTAGATTCTACATCAATACGTTTGATTGTAGCCTACATATAGACAGCTTTTACAGTTTCCATTCTGCGAGGTAAATATAAAGAATCTGTTTGCCACTCATTTTTCTCTTACAATTAAAGCACTTGGCCATGGGGCCCTACCTTCATGGATATTACAGGCAGATGCGAATGCAATTGTAAAGAGGAAATTCAAGTGTATAACGCAAATTAAAAATAAAGATTCGAGGAGAGCAGAATAGATATCAATAATTATTCTACATCTCTTCAGCCAATTTCAATGAGAAGAGTTATGGGTTCGATTCCCTCTGCTGTATTCTGTTTTGAAAGTTTTAAACTTTTTTTTTTCGGATCGAGTCATAGGTAAGGCCTTCTCGATAAACCAGATTATACGATCCACAAATCTATAATCGCTAATTTATCGGAGCGTACCGTATTTCCTCTAATAGGGGCTGGAACTCAAATAGGAGCCGGGCCTCTAATAGCAGCCGGTGATGATGATTACGGAGATTTAACGAGCGGTTTTCAGCGGAGCTGTTCTCCCACTCGGTAGCAGCCGGGGTAAAGGTACCTTTAAATGAAAACGAGCCGGGCCTCCAATAAGGGCCGGGCCTCTTAAAGGGACCCGATTTATATCGCATCAATTATTACTCCCTATCAGATACATTTCTACTTAAATGTTCCCAGGCACTAAGAAGTTTAGAGTACAACATTAAATCCGGTATACATGAAACGGCGAGGACGTTGTGTTATTCTCCGAAATTTAAGTCAGTTATCAGAGGTTATCACGTTTATTGGTCAAACCTAAAAATAAAATAAGGGCCGGGCCTCAAATAAGAGCCGGGCCTCCAATAAGCGCCGGGGGTAAGAGCCCTTAAATGGTAATAAGGGCCTGGGCCTCTAATAGAGGAAATACGGTATACTCTGGATTACCGAGAATGTAGGTAAGGTTGAAATCTAAACAATTGCTAGGTTATATTTTTAAAATCGGTAAAACCTTAGTCGTAATAAAACTTCAAAATGGGTGGTAACTTACAGAGAGGATATTATTAGACATGTGTTGACCTGAACATGAAAAGAGACGTCTGATTAAAAGATTTTACCGGATGGAGAAAGCTTGCACATTCACGTGTATGAGGTCAGGCGTAGGCTACTCTGTTTGGATTTGATTTCGCATAGGTTAAATATGAAATTAAATAAGGTTAAACAACATGTTTTCATGTTATCAAGTTATCCAATTAATCATTCAGGGGTTTATTGTTATGGTAGGTCTAATTATAAAACACTCCGGGACAATCCGTCTGTTATTGTAGTAACATAGGTCAAAAGTTACCGGGTGTTCTTTTATCGAGAAGTAATGACTGTTGTCGAAAATTACCCTTTTAATGTCAATCTGTTCAGTATAGTTACATTATTATGATATTTAGTCTTGATTATGATCGAAAACCGGACAATGTTCCGCGACTATCGCGCGTCAATTGTTCAAACGTAATTTTGAAAACTTATAGGTAGCAGACAAAGAGACAGATATTTGTTGGTACAGTTCAATGGAACATATAATTGCCATTACATGTAAATGGGCCGCATGAATTCGGCTTCTCATCGTGTATTAAGCAGCTGCTCGAGTTTCATTGCAAACAAGTTATTTACAAATATTTGGCTTTAGGGGTTACATATTCAAGTCGAGTGAGATGATTTGGACGTAAATCAGGATACTTGATATGTGTGTATGTATCAAATCTAAATAAAATTTCATGAAAAACACGGAGTGTCCCTTTAAGACTCCGAGTAGACTAGCAAACACCCAGGCAAGACCCTCGTCATGCATTGTCCAGCCGCCTGTACATCGAGCACCTATACTCGACAAAAATCACCACCTCATGTTCCATTCACTAGATCTACTCAGTTGCCCCCCAAACTGCCTTTTTAAAGGCTTTTCTTGTTTCCACTCAACACAGTTCTGCTTATTCCAATCTTCTCATACAAACTTCGTGTCAATCTGAGAAGTGATTTCTATTAAGTCAAATTGTAAAACGGCGATCCCGCTCTACCAGGAGATGTGTCCTATATAGTGACCTCCTGCACATCAGCCCGTGACCATACTTGCGCAATTATCTATTTTGAAATCGTAAACCTACCATCCAGAGCCTACGATTTGTCAACTGCTCCTCACATGCATTGTGAATCAGGTCTTGCTATAGTGAATAACAACAATCACAACGAACCCATTTTTGAAGTGTACACTGAATAGTCTGAACATGTGGGTGGTTGATAGATGAGACAATATTATAGAATTAGGTACATCATTATATTCACATACTAGCTAGCGCTTTCTCCTATGTTGGCTTCTTCAGAGTAGGCTTTGAAAGCGCTAGGTAGCTAATGTGAATGTAAGGATGTACCGAATTCTATAATATTATATATATATATATATTTGTGTATCATTTGGAAAGATTTACAAGTATACTGTAACAAAATATTCGAAAGTCAAAAAAGACACAGAACCGGAATGAAAACAGTTTTTATCTATCTATCTATCTATCTATCTATCTATCTATCAATCTATAGTGTATCTTTCTATCTATCTGTCTATACGTTTATATATATCTATCTATCTATCTTGTATCTATCTATCTTTCTATCTTGTATCTATCTATCTATAGTGTATGTATGTATATATCTTGTATCTATCTATCTTCTTATCTTGTATCTATCTATCTTTCTATCTTGTATCTATCTATCTATATTGCATGTATGTATCTATCTTGTATCTATCTATCGTTCTAGCTTGTATCTATCTATCTATATTTCTAGCTTGTATATATCTATCTTCTTATCTTGTATCTATCTATCTATCTATATTGTATCTATTTATATATGTTTATTCATATAATTATATATAAACAAAAGTCTGAAAATGTTTTTATTAGGGGATTCAAAACTTTTCCACACTTTCGTTTCTTCTGCCTGAACTATGAAGAAGTTTTTTTTATGTTATTAGTATATCGATTATGATATATATTTTAAGTTTCAGGTCATTGGACATAAAACATAGGGTATATATTAGCAATGAGTATTTTTTTATTTAAAAATATACATGAAAAGTGGTTATCAGATTCATAAAGAATACTGTTTGAATGCAAAAAAAACCCGGCACGTTTACATAAAGGGGGACATTTATGCAATAATTTTACTGAACGATAGATTAATAGAATGATATGTTAACTTCGGACACATCTTCTCAGTTGGTTATAGGCGTTAAGTTATAAAGATCGGTCCTAACGTTGCAAGTTTTAAACAATGTTGTATACACTTTTGATTATATCACTCATATCCCTCATATTCAGTAATGGGAACCAAATTGGAATGAAGAAATGGATCCTTAACCTTCTCCCACTTTTTGATAAATGTCGTTGGCAAAGTTTCCCTATTTTAATCGATTAGTTATTTTGGGTAACCCATTTTCAAGTAAATGAACTCTGATGTATCTGTTTATTATTCGTACAGTTAATCATAATATACAATAAACATCATACATGTATACATATTTTGCTTCATCAAACAAAATTTATACAGCCTAAAATGTACATAAGGTTAGTTTTATACCAGAAATGTTACAAAACGTCTTCACTTGCCAAAACAATTCTACCTGTATATCAAGCAGTTTCATAATTGATACTGAGGATATGGCAGTGCTATGAGACGGGGTTTTTATAAAGAATGCAGTTATGGAATTTTTTTACAGTTACTAATAACACGATGAAAGTGAATACAGTCAGATCCCGTTTATCCGCACGACATGGTTACAATTTAAAATCTCTAGTTACTCTCGTTTCTCTAGTTACCAGAGGCGTGTTCAGGAACGCGAGTACTCGCGAGTGTTCGCTAATACCCGCTTCTGAACGACAACGAGTTCGCGTGTACTAGCGAATACACGAGTGACCACTTTGGAGCAGTCTCGCCAAGCGAGTATACACAATCCAAGATGGAGCCGCGTGTCACAAAGTTTAATTACTTCATTTTTCTTTCTTTCTTTTATTACCCCCTCAATTGAAATGTGGTCTTTTGCTATGTGCAAGGCACCTATTTTTTCCAAAATGGTGATGATACAATGTATTCTAAAACTTTCTAAGTACTATAAGTACTTCGAAGTACTCGCGACCCCAGTTTCCGTTCAGCAGCCGTTCGCGAGTCCGCGCGTACGCGCCAAGCGAGTATTCGTGATCATGAACACGCCTCTGAACTTCATTCAACGAAAATAGCGAAAGCCCACCGACACACATCAATCATGTCAATACCTTGAGTACACTAACATAATTACTCTAACCACGCGGCAAAGAAGAGGGGCCGAACGAGCCAACGCAGACAGAGGGGAGGGTGGGGCTGGCTGTACGGTTGTTACCCTGGGATTTGGGGAGGGCGGGGGAGTTAGGGGAGGGCATAAAATGTACATGGCCTACTCCGTACACTGTATTTGGTCTAATATTTAAAGAACCATCCATTGTGTTGCTGTGGGTCACATATGTCAAACGTTATAAATGATGCTAATCTTTCGAGAAGTATTGAGTGTTGCCATTTTGATGATAGTCGACGCAGTGAAGTGACGATATAAAGGTAAAAGTATTGATTTGTGATCGAAAACCGGACAATTATTGTCCGGTTTTCGGTCACAATGCACCACATGTGGCGCGTCAATTAGTCAAACGTAATTTTGGTAAACTTATTTAGAACAGACAAACAGATAACTTTGGGTTGATAATGTTAAATAGGTACTATGTATGTAAATGGGACGTGTAGTTTCGGTTTCTGTACGTAAATAATGATGATATATTTGGCTATTGAGGATGAATATGCAAATTAAGTGAAATATTTGAACTGAAATCAGCACATATCGTATGTTGGCGCGTATTTCAGCCAACTAAAATTTTATGAAACACAATGGATGTATCTTTAATTGAATTTGTTCTTACATGACGGAGGCTTTCGTTAACAAGCTTTGCCGTGTTGGTTTCATTTGGTAAACAAAGAAATAGAACGCCCGGGTAGCATGCGAAGAGCGTGCATCACGTGCAGAGTCCTGGCAGATAAGGGACGGACGGGTTGATCAGCGCGAAAGTCTGAAGTGAATTCATCTGCCTGACAACAAAACACTACTGTACATACACTCAGGGGCAAAAGAAACGATAGCTACAAAATGCAATATATTCTAATACACGACGTATATAGTTACGACTGATACATGGTGAGATTCATCCTCGGTTACCCATGGTTTTATATATGCTCCGTTACATCACCCATGGGAAACCTCATCAGGGGAATCTGGGCCGTGTTCAAGAGAGGTTTCAAAGTAATCGCTCAATTAGCGATTACTTTGAAACCTCTCTTGAACGCGATTGCTCAATGTAGCGCTACTTAGCAAGGCGAGCAAACTTCGAGGAATTTGCACTGTATCGTTCAAGAGAGAATGAGCGCTTCTTGAGCGCTACTTGAGCGCTACATTGAGCGATCAATGAGCAATTTAAGCGCTCGCTGTTATGGAACGGAGCCCTGTTCTCAAATTACCCGCCCTTGCAGTGCGATGATGTATCGAATACCGTAGCTGCTCTAATTTCAAATATTTATAAACGTAGATTATTCAATTCACTCCCACCTAAACTGCTATTTAACATTTTATCTGATATTTTAAGATGTATATATATATTTCTTTTTTATGTATACTTTATTTTGCACTTACAGTGTTTTTATCATTGTAACAATTAATGACTTTGATGTCTAATAGGCCCAAGGTGGTCGGGCGATTGTATTTTGTACACATGTATGCTAAACAACTATGTATAGCTAGATACCTGAATAAAATAATTTCATCTTTCGTCTTCTTCTGTGTAATCATCGACGCCGCTGTAAAGGTGGCATTTGCCAGGTGCGATAAGGTTTTTCACGTTTAATGTGTTTGTCTCGATGTATGTTACTTAATTTGTGAAATAGTTGATCATAAACATGCTGATAAATAAAGAACAGAAAATCAGAGACAAAGTAAACACACACTTTATTTGTAATATTTATACCAGACACAGGCAAAGGACATGTGCTAATTAGAACGACCGTTTATATTCAAGTGCAAACACTTTTTGAAGTAATTCGGCCGACTTAGCAGATGAAAGACGTGTTTTCTTTGGATTAGAAGCAGGGCTACATTATGTGGTACTTCTAGCCCTCTGGGGGACTTTGCTGGAACCGAAGTATGTGGCCTGTTGTGACAGAGGTTATCATAGAAACTCTGAAGGGAGAAACCTATGTGGGAAGAGAATGCTTATAGCCAACTAAACCTAATTTGTAAGGTTTGAAACATTACACCCCATGTGTAACGTTACATTGCGTAAACTGTTCATGACACTTTCATTGAATTGCGAACAAAACAAGGTCAAACGAGTCAAATGAATCTTCCCCAAATGTGTATCACGTTATTTTTCTGATATATCTGTTATCATTGATAACACCGAAGAAATGTTTCTTTTGTCTGTGAGTTTACATACAATATCATGTAGATACTACAGATTTATACTTTAATTTGTATCTACAAATCGCAAAGTGTGAATATATCGATAATATAAGTGTTTCCTGTCTCTAAACACACACAGCCTCATAGTAAGTCCACCCTGATGACGCAGCAGGTTTTCCAAGTCCAACAGCAATCAGTTCACACGACCCAGTACCATGTCCAGTTCCGTTGAAGTTGAACCCGTCACACACGGGAAGCCAGAAACACTCAACCATGCACGACATAAGACTTCCGGTATACTCCTTGAAACCGGAAGTCGCCATGTAAACGTCGTCGTGGGTAATAAAATCAACAGGACGTTTCTGTTGAGCGTCACAATTTCCACGTGGTTCTGAAAAAAGATAATGATTGGACTACAAATATACTCATCTCAATTATGCATTGATACTTGTAAGTGTGGCGGAGGGGTGTACAACTCGTTAACTCACTTTCGCTTGTTATAGACAAAACTACTCACTCATTTCATAAAAATGGCATTAAAGGACACACCGTTAAGCATTCTTTATATGCTACATCACAGTGTACATGAGGTGAACTTCCTCCGGAGGTTATAACTTGTCATTTTCTTAGTTAGGGTACAGCGCACTGCTATCATAGCATTAGAAAAATAACAGGAATGCAGCAAAGCTTAAATGAACTCTTACCTTCAGAGAAAGGATGAACTGCTAGTTCACACAACGTTAGGGCGTCGTCGTTCTTCCTACTATTTTGCTTGACTCGAACGTATCTGCCCTGGATCAGACTGTCACAGAAGAGGGTCCGAGTGACGGGTCCAAAGGATCCAGGGAAAGTCAAACATTTCTCAAACGTAGATGTCGGATCTGTCAGCGGATTGGTCGAATATACCTCAATGTCGAAGTCGTACAATCGCCATGCTAAACGATGAAATTGAAATTGATTAAGACACCGTTCCTGCTTAAGTTGTACAATAATAATGACTTTTATTCAGGGTTATTTGCCTGTTGATTATGAGTCCTATCTTGTCTCAGGGTAAAACGTATACGCTCCGCTCCACTTATATACCCTGGGTGATAACCCTACATGTACATCAACCCTGTGAGCTGTGACAACGTGCTACAGCCCTAGTAAGGAGAGATGGACGATTAAATAAAATATTTTAGAATTCGTTTATTTTTTCAAAATATCAAGTTTATAATGTCTTTTATCCAAAAATGTAAGAAAATTTGGGGGTCACCGAACGATTTAAAGAGCTATCGGCATTAATAATAATACACCCGACGGCAAATTACGTCATTTTTGACTGATTTGGTGTATTTAAATAAAGCGCTCGCTTTTAACGAATAAACTCCAAATCCTTTAAAGATACATAACGTCATTAAGTTGATTAGCTTTTCTTGTTATGAACATGTGTGTTTGAAGGCTAAGGGCAATCTAAGATAATGCCGAGGAAATGTATTTACATTTTCCCGATTTCGCATTGAGACATCTAACATACTACGGATAGGCTTAATTTATCTGCATTGCATCTTATTGAGCACTGTAAGAAAATAATACAACACACTTTACATATATAATAATGTTAGCAGTTACATGTGCCTTTTTCATATAGCTTAATTCGTGGCCAAATATACGATACATTAATCAGCTCCGTGAGGATAACAGATGAATCGAGGTCAATAACTCAAATAAATAGACATCAAATTGAATCGTCATTTATAATTACTAAAATTCATATCATATTAATAATTAATGCACCCGATTCAATCTTAAGATGGGAAGTCCTAATTGAAAAATATCTTAAATCCTATTTCCGCGACCCGATCCAAATTTTAGCGTTTAACGGGTAACAACGGAATTCGCTCCCTTGACTTGAATTCTTCGAGTTTCGTAGTTGATCGGCTCTTGAAACAAATAAATATAAGTGTCATTTGTAAAACAGAATATATTAAATGACAAGATGTTACTCGACAGTTTATATGAAAAACTCTGAACGTCGATTGTAGAAATTATGATGTTGTTGATGGAAACATCAATGATCAAGCACGGCAGTCCGGCCGGCTTAAAATTGTTACTGTCGTTATTCCCGTGTTTTATATTGTTTACAAAGTATTTTTTCAAAACTTATCACCTCCGAGAGGAAAATCTGAACATTGTCTTTAAATTGAGGAAACGAGTGTAGAAGGAATTGCTCCTTCGCTATGAATAAATAGAGGAATGTCACCCATCACAACGCATAATATCACTATTATCCACAGTTCTATTCTGACTAAGACGTCACTAGCCTACTTCGGGCATACGCAGTAGAGCTAGTCCTGCGCACCCGTTTTAGGGTCTCCTCGCAGTTGAGTTCTTCAGCAGTCCAATATTTACACACTTTGAACATTAATATCCCGTTAATGAGACGACCCATCAACACCACATTTTCAGTACTTACAGCTGAAAGTATTGTCTGTATGTATACATTGATTAAAATAGAATACACAATGAGGTTCCAGGTTCTTTAACGTCATTTTTCAAATTACCTACATAAACGTAAAAACCAGACGTCACGGCAGTTTTGATAATTCCAAGTGTAACTTTGACAGCCTACCATGTCATCATTATTGAACATACTATCAATCTAACAGTGCATGGTGAATGAATAACTATCAGTTGATAATACCAAGTTATTTAAATTCGTCACTAACTTTAGATACGCATGTTATTCGAGTAACACACTTAGTAATATATTTACCGCGAATTTAGGTGACGGTAACGTAATGCGGCATGTTGTAAAATTACCGATAAATTAAGCGCTTCCCTTTAGTGTACAGATACGCTTATGCCCAAAAGAACGTAATCCATATATTTTGAGACTTATTCACAACAATAAATTGTTGTCGCAAAATATTACCATAAGCGAGTTCGATTTCTCGGTCCCATCTCTTCTTAAGATGTTGCCTTCTGTCTTCTGATGGATAGGTAAGTCAGTAATGTCATTTTACGTTGCGTTTATCACACGTTCTAACTAAAACAGATTGTCATCCTATACAAGATCTCTTAGACCATTATATATGTATATATATATGTTATATTTTTGTTGGAGGGGGGGGGGGGGGGGGGGGGGGGGGGAGGTATTAGTGTACTAAAAGTAGCTGCAGTACCGAAGGTATCCGCCCTGTTGGTGATGGTCACAGCCCTGATGGTGTAGTTTGCCTGCAGATCCACCTGCCAGTAACGGAGACCACCTGGAGAATGGGTACAGGAAGCTCCGCCCCAGCGTTGGTCTCCATTTCCGTCAACAGCTCTATCTGGGATCCCACCGTAACCTACGTTAGGTTGGGTTGCAGGCTTTCCCAATGCGACGTTTTCGAGACAGAAACCTGTGAGGCATACTTTATAGGTAATGAAACACACTAAAAGTGTAAATTTCAAAGGAATTTGGAAGGAATTGTTCCCTCGCAAAATGATTCTTAGTTTAACAATGCTTCCACGGCCATAACTTACTGAGATGAGCATTACATAAATATAACACATGAATATAACATTGTAATTTCATTCTATTGCATCCTAAAATTTCTATAACTTACGTCAGGTTTCATAAGTGAAATTTTGAACATTTAAAGTACTGAAAGTTTGTCTCAAAGAACCGGGCTGGTTCCCATTGCAAAAATTAAGTTCCTTAACTCGCTAAGGTAACCTTAGGCAGCCTCATTAATGGTACTAAGTTAGGTAAGCCCTAGTGTTAGGATTATTTCGTGCAACGACCCCCAGTTTAATAACGTTCAGGGATACACACCAACGTGGCACTTGCTACCGTACCAGAAAATGTCATGAAAATCGGTTTAGTCATTAAGTAAAAAAGCGTCAGGTTAAAGGTCAGTGGTAATGATTTAGGTTTCTTTTGACTTTCATATTCATCAGCAGATGCTTAATATATTAAATATATATATATATGTTTCAATGAAAACCAAGGAACGGTCTCATACATGTGTAGAAACGGACAATTATGGCTCTATCTCACGTATGTACTCGTTATAAGACCTATTACACACTATAGAAGTAAATATGTCTTCCTATCTACTTTATCAAATGTTTCCATTTTTTTCATATTGTTAATTATAACATTGGACATATATGTGACCTCACAAACACGAATATGCCGCTTTAATGGAGTTTGTCAAAAACCAGATTATTTCATACAGTGACATTCGCCGCTCGTGAAATATCAGCTGTAGTCCTACCTTTTTTCACACTATTGCATAAACCTGGTTGTTGACAAACTCCATTATATTGTTTATAATTTGTATATACCAAAGTAATGCTCATGCGTAAACATGGTGGAGGATGTCTCAGTGAAAATACAAGAGATAGTCAATGGTCTCAATGAACATATCATCACTGGTCACAACGAAAATACAAGATATCGTCCTGGTCTCAGTGAAAATACAAGATATCATCACTAGTCACAGTGAAAATACAAGATATCGTCACTGGTCTCAGTGAAAATACAAGATATCATCACTGGTCTCCGTGAAAATACAATATATCATCACTGGTCTCCGTGAAAATACACGATATCATCACTGGTCTCAGTGAAAATATAAGATAACGTCACTGGCCCTATTGAAAATATAAGTTAACGTCACTGGTCTCATTGAAACTATAAGATAACGTCACTGGTCTCAGTGGAAATATAAGATATCGTCACTGGTCTCATTGAAAATATAAGATATCGTCACTGGTCTCCGTGAAAATAAACGATATCGTCAGTGGTCTCCGTGGAAATACAATATATCATCACTAGTCTCCATGAAAATATAATAAGATATCACCACTGGTCTCCGCAAAAATACACAATATCGTCAGTGGTCTCCGTGAAAATACAACATATCGTCAGTGGTCTCCGTGAAAATACATGATATCATCACTGGTCTCAGTGAAAATATATGATAACGTCACTGGTCCTATTGAAAATATAAGATAACGTCACTGGTCTCAGTGGAAATATAAGATATCGTCACTGGTCTCTTTGAAAATATAAGATATCGTCACTGGTCTCTTTGAAAATATATAAAGAATATTTCATTGTTTTTGCCGAATATCATTTCTATCTCATCGAGTGGAGTGAGAAAGTGATATTTTCACGAGTGGCGCATAAAAACAAATAAAACGTGACTATTGAAAGGTTAGAACGGTCTTGTCATAGGCCTAATCCTAACAACTCCCCGCTATAGTTCACGGTAAATGCAATGAGAAAATAATTCGACTGAAATTAGTCGATATAAAACAGGATAATGTTTTACAAAAATAAATATGTTTTAAATGTTTTTAAATTTAGGACCATTTATATTTTACGGTACCATCTAGTCAAGTGAAGTTGCCTAAAACATTGAAGAACGCAAGTTTTGTCGTTAATTCAAACGCGAAGTGATACAGCGAGTGACGTTCGTTATTGTGTGTCACATACCTCTCGCCTCACCAAGTTTTTCACAAATAAAAGAACTATTATGCAACACATCAACAATAAATGAAATTCAGAATGTTATGGAATATTGAATGTGATATTAACACCTCAAAAGGACAAATTTCATTGACTTAAACACCACAACAGCGTCGTTCACCGTCAGACGTGGAAAGCAAGGGAGATAATCACTTTACAAAGGGAGATAATTTCATTTCAAAGGGAGACAATCATGAACATAATTCCGGCCACACGTTAGTCACTCTAGTGAAAATATTACTTTCTACTGCTTATGTGCAAATATGGATTATATTTTCATTGTATTATCACATATTTCATTGCTAGTTATATAATAATATCATCACTGGTGTCATTGAAAATATAAGATATCATCACTGGTATCATTGAAAATATAAGATATCATCACTGGTCTCATTGAACATATAAGATATCATCACTGGTCTCATTGAAAATATAAGATATCATCACTGGTCTCATTGAATATATAAGATATCATCACTGGTCTTATTGAAAATACTCAGATATCGTCAATGTAACCAGAAAAAAGTTATTTCAAGGATTCACCCTGTTATTATATGACGAACAATTATTTATCAGTGAAATAAACTTGTAAACACCATGTAATAAATAGAATATATGCCAATTCTCCACTCATATCATGTTTATCTCATCTAGTGAGGTAGACAGTTGGGTGTTTTAACGAATGGCGCAAGAACTGACATATTCTCTATAACTTGATAGACAGATTATTTCACTGATAAATCCAATTATTTCACAGTCTGATTCAAATCGACACTGTTCCGAGGAATTAAATCTGCAAAATTGTTCATATCGGGACACGAACTGGTTCTATAGATTCCTCGCCACAAGGTCTCAGGACAACCCGTACGGCACGTGTTCCGTACCAGTTTAGCGCAGACAAGAACCAGTCAAATAGCTGACCAATCACATCAGTTTAAAAACGGTCGCCGTTTTGAAAGCTTTCAGGACACACGAAAGGATAGTTGTTTGGAGTTATCTGCCCCTAGCTTCTCGCGCCGAAACCTTTTGTTGGATGTCTTGTGATTGGTTAACTGAATTGCGTCAGAAGATGCAAGCATACGTGCTGTTTTCAGACGATGTTGCAAGGGAAACGGTATGAGTGCGTATGCCGATAAATGTACTATTTCCAAAACCTTATTTTTTGGAAAACTGTCTATTTTAATCAGACTGGTTATTTCATTGCTCGACCCAGGATTTAAGAAATTATGCATAGTTTGTAAATGTATAATTACCTTCTTTTTACTCCTAGTCAGCTAAAACTATCTGAATAGCAACTAAAGAATTAAAATCATATTTACTTGTTTTTTATAACCTGTTTTCGTTATCAAAATGTAGATCATTCCTGCAATCAAAATAATGTTAATTTTCAATACGGTTTTGTCTAGATGAATATTACAAGTATAACTTCATTATGTTCCAAATTATAAACATTATTTAAAACTTCATAAAATAATGTTACCTTCAATATAAGGAAAATCCAATAAAGACATAACCATCCATTTCAGAGTTATCCCAACAACACGTTGAACAAGCATCATTTTCGCACCTGCCACAAGAATCAAATGAACGCAACTGACAACTGTACAGTTTCTATGAGCGTTTCACTTAAAAAAAACGCCCATGGACATTCATTATTCATTGATACAATATACGTGTATACACAGAGTAGCCAACAACCTCAGGTGGGTGTAAAATTACAATGGAAGATCTATTGATTTGTTTAATTGATTGTGTTTAATGATTATGAGTCTATGTAAGTCAAATATCACAAATATTGTTTTAACGAAAAGTATTGACTGTTGATAAACATTGATAGTTAATTAATAACATTATAACAAATTTGGTTGGTAATGCTGAATAAGTCATATAACTACTGTGCATATAAACGCTACGTATAATTTTCGTTTTTGCACACATCTCCTCGATTTCTATTCGAATCAGGTGATTGTCAGATGTTTCGCGATAGAGTATATATTTAAAATGAAAATGAATGTCAAGTGAAATTATTTGAACTTACATCAGCCCAAATGGTCTTTCGGCAGTATAAAAGCTAAATAAAATATTCGGATATATTCAGAGTAGTGATACTTTATGTTATTTCCGTTAATAAGTACATTTGAACTTGTCGAAGCTAATCACATGCATGGCACATTGATAACATCATACACCCAAAGATCATTAACCATGAGAGCAACATTTGCTCTGAAACAAACATAATGGAATGATCATCAAATAACATGTAGTGAATATTTATAAACAAACAAAACTTAAATAAATTAATATTTGATGTTAAACAAACGAATGGTATATAAGTGAATATGGGTGGACAAGTCAATCAACATCTGTTTCTGCATTAATGAGTATTGACATTTGATATCATGACACTCAAAGACGGGCAATTTCGTTTTGGTTGATTAAGTTCTTCTAGTGTTTATTATTGATTAATGAAATGCAAATAATCCACGCAAAGAAACAGTGGCTCAATGAAGTCAAATGATTATCAAGATATAACGAGATAAACCATCTTGGTATTATGTTGTCGGTGCTACGGTGCTTCATTTCAATATACGTGTGTTCCCCTGAGGTTTTATGAATTATTTTAAAGGGGCAGTAGCACGTTTTTTGCAAACTTTTATTTTTACAAATTTCCTATTGATAATGATAGTTTTTGCCATTTAAATTAACTTTAGAGGGTAAAGTATCCTATTACACAAACCAATTATTCGTAGTAGTAGTAATAACGGTGTTGCGTATAAAGCAAAAAATGCATTGGCGGCCATTTTATTGTGAACACAATTTATTATTTCGAATGACAAAAACTATCCCCCATGGCTTTACGGAACCATGTACACCCATTTTTAACTTGATTTTTCAAAGACAGAAGGTTGTTTTATGATTTGTGAAATAACTTTTTAAATACATTTCATCGACTTATTTGAGCGAAAAAACGTGCTACTGCCCCTTTAACACTATTTACATTGCACTATACATGGACATGCTAAGAACGTAAGACACAAGTTTCACACTTGTGAAAACCATGACAAAACAGAGAATCAATGGCGAGGTTTAACAGGATTAACATAAATTAAGACATGAGAAAAGAAAAGAAAAATATATATTGATTCTTAAATAGGAATAATTTTTTTTATAAAGATAGCATAATTGAACTGTTTGAGAGGCATTCTAGAAGTGGGTATTTATAGAAGACAGGGATATAGACAGATGATCCAATTGATGTTGTGTTGTGGAAATTTGGTGATGTCCCTGAATAATAGTTTGAGTTTGAGTAAAATGCAAGACGGGAAAATCCATATAATTATATTTTATTCATGGAAGGGGGTCCTCGGTTTTTGAGTTCTGCTCCAGAAACGAATCTATCACTCAACAAAGTCAAAATGCAATGCGTTTCTTTGGAAACGAAAATATTTTTCAGAAATCGGAAATATAAAAAAATGCACCACCTCAGTTAGTGGCGGTCATGAACGGTCTTCGAGTTCTGCGGACGGACTGACATGCGGACGGACATACTGACAGGGCGATGACTATGTCCCACTGTATGGCATACCGCTGGAATAAAAAGTAGATAAGAAATTTGTATTGTAATGGTACGTTTTTGGTTAAACGTAATTATTGATACTAACCTGTTGACAAGACCTAATATGCCTTGCCTCCTCAGGTAGGGGCTCATCCAACCTAAACACAGACAAAACTTGAAATGTTCGGGATGGTAAATTCCCTACCCCTGTGATGTCACTCCTATGATTCCTCACTCTCCCAACAGGCCAAAGTGTAGACTAGAAGCGGGGAGCGACTAGAGCGACACATTAGATGACACATCATTGCTGTAGGATGTCATAAAACATACGAAAACGCAAAATTTCACTCTCCAATCTTGCCCGGTTAAACTGATTCCAAAACGACAATTTATTAAAATACATTCTTTTTTTTTAAGAAACATTAACAGATAATGTTTCAAATTTGAAATTTGATTAATTTGACCTCTGGAGAAATTATGTTGCCTTGTTTCAGTCGTCTATATCACCTGTGGATTAAAATATCATGCTTTTTGGTGGTTGCGTTTGTCTTGCTGTTTACTTTGAGTTTAGCTAGAAATCCCCAACCCCAATATTCAATAAATATTATTTACGTAAATGTGTGTTATGTTTTGTTTCAAAATTCACCTTTTGGTGTCAATACATGTACATTATATGTTCTGTTAGAAATTAAATGTCACCTTTGAAACTTTACACTTATGACAGCGCTCATTTTGGATGGTTAAGGCAAACTGTTATTAACTTGCTTGATTTAAAATCACTGGATTTTCCTTGAAACAAGCCTTGAAACTGGCATCTCTCGGACAGCGGGTTTTCTGTTGACGGAAAGCGCTCATGATCTGTCTTTTTCCTTTACATAACAATATTCCTGTTATCAAACACCAAAGCAAACCGACAATTGTTGTATTAAATTAAATCAGTCACAATTTAAGCTACTGTTTCCTCCTCCAGTTGTACATACTGTTGTATGTTTTCTTGCTAAGTATCGAATGTATATATACGTACACAAAGCTGTAAAATTATGGCGTGAAACATGTAAAATGTCAAATTCTAGAATCGTTAAATGTGATATGATATACTATGTTAGTTTTATTTTCTTTAAATTGTAAAACAAACTGGGTGTCAACAATTCGGAATATCCACTACTCTTTTCGATTTGGCTATATTTGAGAACAACAGAAAAATTTACATTTTATACATGGACATTGTCAGTCATGACAGTCCAAGAAGTGTTACAAATTGATGTGAGAATCGAAGTGTATAACTAATATGATTCTTATAATGGCAAAGAAGAAAACGAAAAATTAAAATTATTAAACTTTTATTATTAATAATGCCTTCTAAGTGCAAATCTTTATAATTGACAACATTTCATCAAAGGGACAAAGGTAGTACAGGTCAAATAAAATGATTCCACAAGTCACATACAACATACATATGAAAAGTATTTAGACACCTTGATCAGCATGTAAACTCACGGGTTAAAGAAACGCTACCACTTTAGATTTGAAATTACGAAAAAACTCATATTCAAACCCAACCACATGAAAACACATTACCCAAACACAACACTGATTGTTTCATATTGAACTGTGGTATCAAACGCATGATTTTCCCAATTTTTCCCAAATTGTGGTTTTCGCCTTTTTCATGCAAAGCAAACAAGACCCATGCCCGACGGGTATAAAACCAATGCGAAAAACCAATAAAAAAAACATTTGAAGAATGGCAAGATTAACTTTACAAGAACGTGATCGAGCAATCGGGACGATTGAAATGGGAGCCACCCACACCCATGTTGCAAGAACGTTTGGCTGTCACCGCACAACTGTCACAAGACTAATGCAGCGTTATCGTCATTGCGGACAGACCTTAGACAAGCCAAGATCAGGCCGACCAAGAGTCACAACCCACCAGGAGGACCGATACCTGCGCACCTGCTCAGGAACCGCTTCTTGGCTGTGACGTCATCGGCGTCAAATGCCCTGGGCCACCGGGTAAGCAGACGCACAGTGTCCAGACGTCTAAGGTCCCATGGCATCAGGGTGAACAGACCATTCCGGGGACAGCCGAACATCTCCAACGAAGACTGAGATGGGTGACGGTGTTACGTTGGCAACGGCACTGGCAGAGGGTGCTTTACTCTGACGGAAGTCGGTTCTGTCTCTTCAAAGCAGATGGAAGAGTACGTGTTTATCGCCGTCAGGGAGTGAGAACAGCTGCATGTTGCGTTCAGGAAGTGGTGCCCTACGAGGGAGGAAGTGTCATGGTTTGGGGAGGCATACTTGGTGAGGAGAAGACGCCGCTGGTTATCGTGAATGGGAATCTAACGGCTCCGAGTTACGTCGATGACATTCTCCGTCCCGTCGTCTGTCCCTTTATTCGACAACAGGCACAAGGTGTGATCTTTCAACAAGACAATGTCAGACCGCACACTTGAGTTACTCGTTAACAGTTTCTTGCAACAACAACATCGACGTTTTGCCGTGGCCAGCACGCTCACCTGACATGTCACCGATCGAACTGTGGGACGCTATGCATCGTCGTATTCGCCAACGACGACCACCTCCACATAACAACTTGTCCAAGCTGTCCAAGAAGAATGGCAGCGCGTTCCACGTAATGACGTCAGGCGTTTGATTTCCTCCATGCGTCGGAGGGTTACTGCGTGTATCATGCAAGGGGAGGCAATACACGTTATTAGTGTGAACTGTTTTCGTTACATTGAGCCTGGATTTCCCATAACCGTGAACTTGGACTTTTTGATCCCCCCGGACGAATATCGGAGACTGTGATGTTGATACCGGAAGCTGATTGGTTGCATTTTTTATGAATATGATATCGGCACATGTTCTTTTTGAATAAACATTTTGTTTTTTTAATCTGACTTCTTTATTCTTCAATTAAAATACCTGGTAGCGTTTCTTTTTCCCGTGAGTTTATTCCGGATCAATGTCTGGATCATCCGGACATTAACAAAAAACATTAGTTGTGCAACGATATTTTTAGTAATACATGTATTACAGTTGCTATGCGTATATGAAATAAAGTCGTTTGATATTAATTCTTAATACGTTCTTAACATTTTGATATGTGCTAATGTCTTACCGCCTTCATGGCGTTTTGTTTGTTTTTTCTTTCAAAATAGACCATTTACTTAAATTTCTCACCGCAAATGGCTGTATATTGTCGAAGTGGCGTTAAACAATCACTTATTCACTAATACGTTCATATGTCTGTACACTCACTGGGGAGTGAGTCCATCGTATTTAGTTTATATCAATAGTTCGAACATTTCACTATCCGAACGATTTAAATGAAAAAAGTAAAAGTTCGGATTATCAGACTGTATATGGAGTGTATCATTATTGTTAAGATTAAATAACACTTAATTAGTTATCTTCTGATTCTCTGACGTCAACAATAGATGACGTCATGTAAGATGCTTGTCCAGATCAAAAGTCCTTAGGCTTTGTGTAATTGAAAGTAAAACTTTAGTAAAGACTTATGGATGATGGCAATACTGTGCTCAGGTATAGAGACTATCTTACACTGAGTCCACTGATACCACGAATTGATAAAAGTTATAAATATCCAAGGCTTTGCTTTGCAAAACATTAAATCAGGCTACCTCTACGCGGTTTGAATTTTTAAAAATAAAAATTTAAAATATAAATTTTGAATTTCCCCAAAATTAATTTTGATAAAACACATACAACACATATTCTGTGTCAAAATCAATAAATGTGCTTCGTCCTGCACACATTTACAACATTTTGAACATGGTAGGGGTCATGTTTGTATACATTTCATTTCTTACCCCTGTCTACTTTAAATAATGATATTGAAGTTAAAAATAAAACAGTCACCAATTGAGTCATTCAAACTATTGCCGAGAGGTGTTATTGTATCGTGCCATAATCAAATGCATATCATTTCTTTAAAATATTGAATAAATCTAAAACAAGTGAGTGTTATACTTTCTTTTGCCCGTCACTTTATAATGATTATTGAAAAACCTAGGATATTGGGCATGGCGGTGTGAAACAAAGCTACTGACGGGGAAATAAACTGAGACCAAAGGAAATAAAGTTGCTACTCATATGCCTTTGCGCATGATCAAATACAATTTACAAAATTCACCAAATAAATCAAGCAATAAAGGAAGCAAGTTTCTACTACATACACAGACATATAAGAGAACATATCAAAATATAACTAACAACACGGAAAGCAAGTTACTACTAGATTCTCAATACTATGTTCAGAGGTCACCAAAAGTAAGACTTTCAGAGAATAACACAATAAAACGAAATTGCCGATATTGTAAAGCAAACGTAGAACCATGTGAATCTCCAACAAGAGTTATCAGGAGATGACATATCCCGCTGGTCCCACATACTGTGTAAAACTCATCTTTGAAAGATACTTGTATATCTTTATAGTAAAATACACATGCAGACTTTCAGGAATATGTGATGAAGGGGTTTCAAGTTCTGCTCCGGAAATGAAACTATCCCTGAACAAAGTCGAAATAAAACTCGTTTCTACAGACAAGATCAATACTGAAAATATTGTACGAAACGTATTTAATGATGAACAAGAGTTGTGATTCATCATACACAGAACTGGAGGAGGTTCAAATTAAGCAGTAACACAAAACCAAACATATAACTGGGGGACCTGGGTGTAAAGTACACTCAACCGCAACAGAAACCTCATTTTTAAAAGACGAACTACTTCTGTCTGATAAAGTCAATTTTGAGTGTCTGTCCCTGATTCTAAAACAATAATTTCCTACAGGCTATTTCTGTCTCAAAGAAATATTGATAGCTATATAATGTTTTAAACAAAGTAAGTTTAGTTGACTTCCGAAACATGCGTCACTCTGTTTCAGACATATTTATCATTTGTGGATTGAATAATCTTGTATTTCGTATGGGGAAGTTTCTTGTGCGGTTGAGTGTATGTCAAGATCACATTATCTTGGTTCAACTGTATGTGGTTGGTTGAGCTGTATTGAGTGACTGAGTGTTGGAGTGGGATGATAGAAGCATGCATGGTGTGTGAAAAACATGCAGAGTGCGACTGTATGGTTGGGTGATGAGTGAGAAGCATGCATGGTGAGTGAAAAAACATGCAGAGGGCGACTGTATGGTTGGGTGATGAGTGAGAAGCATGCATGGTCGGTGGAGAGCGTGTAGAGTGCGACTGTTTGGTTGGGTAATGAGTGAGAAGCATGCATGGTGGGTGGAGAGCATGCAGAGTGCGACTGTATGGTTGGGTGATGAGTGAGAAGCATGCATGGTGAGTGGAAAACATGCAGAGTGCGACTGTATGGTTGGGTGATGAGTGAGAAGCATGCATGGTGAGTGAAAAACATGCAGTGTGCGACTGTATGGTTGGGTGGTGAGAGAGAAGCATGCATGGTGAGTGAAAAACATGCAGAGTGCGACTGTATGGTTGGGTGATGAGTAAGAAGCATGCATGGTGAGTGGAAATCATGCAGAGTGCGACTGTTTGGTTGGGTGATGAGAGAGAAGCATGCATGGTGAGTGAAAAACATGCAGAGTGCGACTGTTTGGTTGGGTGATGAGTGAGAAGCATGCATGGTGAGTGGAAATCATGCAGAGTGCGACTGTTTGGTTGGGTGATGAGTGAGAAGCATGCATGGTGAGTGAAAAACATGCAGAGTGCGACTGTATGGTTGGGTGATGAGTGAGAAGCATGCATGGTGAGTGAAAAAAACATGCAGTGTGCGACTGTATGGTTGGGTGACGAGTGAGAAGCATGCATGATGAGTGAAAAAACATGCAGTGTGCGACTGTATGGTTGGGTGATGAGAGAGAAGCATGCATGGTGAGTGAAAAACATGCAGAGTTCAACTGTATGGTTGGATGATGAGTGAGAAGCATGCATGGTGAGTGAAAGAACATACAGAGTGCGACTGTATGGGTGGTGAGAGAGAAGCATGCATGGTGAGTGGAAATCATGCAGAGTGCGACTGTATGGTTGGGTGATGAGTGAGAAGCATGCATGGTGAGTGGAAAAACATGCAGAGTGCGACTGTTTGGTTGGATGATGAGTGAGAAGCATGCATGGTGAGTGAAAGAACATACAGAGTGCGACTGTATGGGTGGTGAGAGAGAAGCATGCATGGTGAGTGGAAATCATGCATAGTGCGACTGTATGGTTGGGTGATGAGAGAGAAGCATGCATGGTGAGTGAAAAACATGCAGAGTGCGACTGTATGGTTGGGTGATGAGTGAGAAGCATGCATGGTGGGTGGAAATCATGCAGAGTGCGACTGTTTGGTTGGATGATGAATGAGAAAGATGCATGGTGAGTGAAAAATATGCAGTGTGCGACTGTATGGGTGGTGAGAGAGAAGCATGCATGGTGAGTGGAAATCATGCAGAGTGTGACTGTATGGTTGGGTGATGAGTGAGAAAGATGCATGGTGAGTGAAAAACATGCAGAGTGCGACTGTATGGTTGGGTGATGAGTGAGAAGCATGCATGGTGGGTGGAAATCATGCAGAGTGCGACTGTTTGGTTGGGTGATGAGTGAGAAAGATGCATGGTGAGTGAACAACATGCAGAGTGCGACTGTATGGGTGGTGAGAGAGAAGCATGCATGGTGAGTGGAAATCATGCAGAGTGCGACTGTATGATTGGGTGATGAGAGAGAAGCATGCATGATGAGTGGAAAAACATGCAGAGTGCGACTGTATGGTTGGGTGGTGAGTGAGAAGCATGCATGGTGAGTTGAAATCATGCATGGATGCTATAAAGAGTGGATGTCAGAGTTTGTTAGTCACAGTCATGAACATTTGTGTGAGAGACAAGGGTGTTGTCAGCTTGTTTCATGGTAGGATTTTGTTAGGTGAATTTTCTTTAGTGTTCGTCTCATAATTTTGTACAAATATAATTTCCATGTTTCCATGTAATCATTATAACATCCTGAAATTGGTGTATGATGTACAAGTAACAGTGTTTTGCATTGTTGTTGATAGTAATCAGCGTATTATAAGCATGAGTATGGTTGTGTAAATGAATAACAAGTGTTGTTCTGAGAAGTGAATATTATGCTATAATTGCTGTAAAGTGTTAATCATTCTGAGGTGTAATGCTCGTTGTATGTTGAATGGTTATGTAGTAGTGTTAATCATTCTGAGTCGTAATACCCGTTATGTGTTGAATGATTATGTACCTATTATCATTCTGAGTTATCATACTCGTCGTATGTTGCATGATTGGGTATTTATGTAAATCTTTCAGAGTTGTAACACTCGTGTTGAAGGTTCTACTGAATTTTGTGTATTGGTGGTCTATAGTGTCCGGGCCTATTCAGGACCGTGTGTTGAGTTGGAGATGTAACCAGAAGTGGTGTGTAGAGCTGGAGGTGTGATATCCAGAAGTGGTGTGTAGAGCTGGAGGTGTGATATCCAGAAGTGGTGTGTAGAGCTGGAGGTGTGATATCCAGAAGTGGTGTGTAGAGCTGGAGGTGTGATATCCAGAAGTGGTGTGTAGAGCTGGAGGTGTGATATCCAGAAGTGGTGTGTAGAGCTGGAGGTGTGATATCCAGAAGTGGTGTGTAGAGCTGGAGGTGTGATATCCAGAAGTGGTGTGTAGAGCTGGAGGTGTTATATCCAGAAGTGGTGTGTAGAGCTGGAGGTGTGATATCCAGAAGTGGTGTGTAGAGCTGGAGGTGTGATATCCAGAAGTGGTGTGTAGAGCTGGAGGTGTGATATCCAGAAGTGGTGTGTAGAGCTGGAGGTGTGATATCCAGAAGTGGTGTGTAGAGCTGGAGGTGTGATATCCAGAAGTATTGTAATCGGAAGTGACGTATAACACCGGATTCCTTCACGAGGTGAACTGAACGTTTTGACCTTGACGTACCTGTGACGTCACGTGGGGGGTCAAGGACACTGACCTGTGAGAGAGTCAAGTTGTGCAGTGACATAATATACAAACATGGAATTGTGTACAGTGTTTTTTAGACAAATTATATATTGTTTGATGTATTGACTTTGTGAATATTGTTCAATTAATGTTGTGCCAGTTGAGTTGAGGAAATGAGTGAACAAGCATAGGTGAAGTGTGATGATTGGATGAGTATGTGTTTGGTAAGGGTGAGGTTCATGAAGATTTAGTGTGATATTTGAAATATCTTGTGTGTAGTGCTGAGGTTGTGTACATTATTGAATGGGATGACGGGGGGAATTTATATTATTCATTTATTTAATCTCTGCCTTTGTTTTCGTTCCATATCGTGACAGTGTAAATGTAAAAGAAATTCCCGTGTCATGTTTTTTTCATAAAACTTTAATTGCTTTTGATCAGTGCCAAAATATCATTTTGTGTTAATTTGAGTTCAAATCTTCTCACTCGACTAACCGATCAATATGCTTTCCCGAATTCTATATGTGTTCTTTTCCATTTAAATATAAAAACAGCCTTGTATATATGAAGAAATTGTCATTACATGTCGCCCATTTACACCTTTATGTTATCACCTTACTGAACTGATTATCATAAAAATTGGAATTTTCTGAATAAAACCTTTGATAAACGTTTAAAATATATACCACCAAAATACTCTTTAACAGTTTAAGACAGTTTAGGCCCGTTCAGACTGTGTAACATGTATGGTCAGAGTATGACTTTTAGTTTTAACTTTAGTTGCAAAAAACCTACGAACTTCAGTTGCAAAAGGTTCAATTCTTGTCAACTTATCTTGTTAACTTACAAATTACACAGTGTGAATATGCCTTGAAGTGTGTCCTGTCTCTAAACACACACTGCCTCATAGTAAGTCCACCCTGATGATGCAGCAGGTTTTCCAAGTCCAACAGCAATCAGTTCACAAGACCCAGTACCATGTCCAGTTCCGTTGAAGTTGAACCCATCACACAAGGGAAGCCAGAAACACTCAACCATGCACGACATCAGACTTCCGGTAAACTCCTTGAAACCGGAAGTCGCCATGTAAACGTCGTTGTGGGTAATAAAATCAGCAGGACGTTTCAGATGAGCGTCACAATTTCCACGTGATTCTGACAAAAGATTGAAAAGGTTGAAACGAAAATACATGTGTATGTACATCTCATTGTGTCTCAATAATGTCTTGTAAGTGTAAGTGTGTTTGTTATTATTCAGTGACGGATGTCGCTTACTCGCTTATAGATGAAACCACTCACTCGGTTCATATAAATGGTATTACATTTGTGAGCACCAGGTATTTTCTTCAAATTATTTGATTGTCAAATTCAATCTATATTATTGTATTCTTCGGAACTCTGGGGTAATTAACAATACGAAAGTATAAAAAAAATCCACCCTGCGGTATGTAAATTATATCTAAATGTTGAACCTCGGACACCTAATGCAATTATAGTGTATGGTGAGTGTGGCCGTTTCCCTATTTTCGCAAATACAGCAGTTCGTTGTCTTAACTACTGGATTAAAATTACAACAATGCATAGCGATCGTATATCAAAAAAAGTTTACGAAATGTAAAAAAGCTCGATAAGTAGATATTTTTAAACAAAATTGGACATCGGATCTTGATAACATATATAGAGAATTCAAAAATATCTTTTTGAGATTGCAGATTATAAACTACGCAAATATCTACTTAAATTTAGAGCTGGACTGCTATGGTTGAAATTCAATGACGGATGTTGTTTTCTTAGGAGATAAACCTACTCGTGAGGTTTAAATTTTAAATTTACTTGCTATCAATCCAGTATAACATGTCTCTGATTTTCAAACACAGTAGGTTTATCTCCATTCTACCATGACCGTTTTACCATGGAACTCTTTTTGTCGGATGCTGACAGTGCGTACAACGGCAGGGCGCAAGCTCCGAATTACGTTCGAAAATTCCTTTGTAACAACAGCAGCGATTTCGTACAAAAATATTGTTGTTATACACAGAGTTTTCTCCTACAAGTTCTCTTTAACCATTTAAAAAAATCATATATATATGTGTCATTTATAACGGGAGTTTAAATTTTGTTTTCTCAAAATTCCCGTTCACAAAATCAAGATTCGTAGTCCTGAAGTTCGCATTTTTGGAATAACCCGCTACTCATAAATCAGGCCACATTCTGGATTGGGTTATCAAAAAGGAAACTGATCAGATCATAACTCATGCTAGAGTTACGGACTATCAGATATCCGACCACCATTTGATAACGTTCAACATTGACATCCCAAAACCCACGCATTCTGTTACGTATGTCAGATGTAGAAACATTAAAAATATGGACACTGAGGCTTTTCGGTCAGATTTGCTCAATTCGACCTTGTTGACTGATCCTCCAACTGACTGTGAAGCTTACGTCAGAATGAACAACGACGTGCTGCTAGAGCTCCTGGATAAACACGCCCCAGAGAAAGTCAAGAAACTCACTCATAGACCTGAAGCTGCCTGGCTATTCAGCCCTGAAGTCAAGGAGGCCAAAGCTGAGAGACGAGTTGCTGAGAGGAGGTGGAGAAAGTCGTGTCTTGAAGTTCACCGTCAACTGTACTGCTCAGCCAGAAATATGGTCACCAGTGTTATCAAACAAGCTAAGCAGAATTTCATGAACTCTAAAATCATTGACAGCAAATTTGACTCCAGTGCCTTGTTCAAGCTGATGTTCAGTTTAATGGGAAAATCTTTGGATAAAAGTCTGCCTGACATGGGAAGCACGACAGAAATAGCTCAAAGTTTTGCAACCTACTTTCATGAGAAGGTTCAGAATATCAGGACTGTATTGAATGATACAAGTTCCTCCCTAACTGAAACACCCTGTGCACCTGGAGAGTCATTTTGTGCTGCCCCCTTGGATGACTTTACACCATTTACTGACTGTCAATTTTTGAAACTTCTAAGGAGGTCTAAACCCACTTGCTGTGTTCTTGACCCAATACCTACCAAAGTTGTCATAAATTATATTGACATTCTCCTGCCAACACTGACATCTATAGTGAACCAATGCTTACAGCAAGGTATCATGCCACTTTCACTCAGGAATGCCATTGTTAAGCCTCTTCTCAAAAAGCCCAATTTGGATGTTGAGAATATGAAAAGTTATCGACCCGTTTCAAATCTGTCGTTCTTGTCAAAACTCATTGAAAGGGCAGTTGCAGAACGCCTGTCCAACCATTTGAAAGCAAATGCACTTTTTGATCCCCTACAGTCTGCCTATCGTCCTCGACACAGCACAGAAACAGCCCTGCTCAAAGTTGTCAATGACCTTAGATGTGCTGTGGATTCTGGGAACATTGCTCTGTTGGTTCTTCTGGATCTCAGTGCAGCCTTTGACACCATTGACCACGAGAGACTGCTACATCGGCTCCGAGATGACTTTGGTGTCAGAGGCTGTGCCCTGGACTGGTTCACAACCTACCTGTCACAGAGAACTCAAAGAGTGTTCATTGATGGTCAGTTCTCAGATCCTATTCATCTCACTTGCGGCGTGCCGCAAGGTTCTGTCTTGGGGCCCGTGCTATTCACCCTCTATACCAAGGAACTGGGCCAAGTTATCGACCAGCACAAGTTGCCACGACATCTTTATGCAGATGACAGTCAGCTGATGAAGATACTTCAACCCGATGTGTTAGCAGCACAGACCGCTGCCTCAGAAGTTACTACCTGCTGCACTGACATAAAGAGCTGGATGAACATCAACAGACTCAAACTCAATGATGAGAAGACTGAGTGTATGTTAGTAGGCCCAGCAGCAAGATGTTCCCAGTCTGGACTTGTCTCCCTAAAGATTGGTAGCTCTACTATAAGCCTTTCGTCATCAGTGAAAAATCTTGGTGTAGTGATGGATCCTGAACTGTCTATGGCAAAGCACGTCAACAGCATCACCAGAGCTTGCTTCTTCCAGCTGCGAAATATTGCAAACATCCGACGATACCTCACAAAAGAATCCCTTGTCATCCTCCTCCTCTCCCTTGTGATATCGAGGATGGACTACTGCAACAGCCTGCTAGCAAGTGCACCAAAGAAACTTACCAACAAGTTGCAGCACATCCAAAACACTGCCGCTAGGATTGTCTCTGGGTGTAAGAAGTTCGACCACATTACCCCAATCCTGCGTAACCTACACTGGCTTCCCATTCGCCAGAGGATCAGATACAAGATCCTGTGTCAAGTCTACCGGTGCTTGTCTGGAGATGCTCCCGAATACTTGATAGATCTCATTACTCCATACAAGCCAGCCAGATCACTTCGATCAGAAAACAAGCTCCTCTTGGAAGTACCAAGTGTGAGAACTGTATCTTTTGGGAGGCGTTCCTTTGCTCATATAGCACCAACAGAGTGGAACAGTGTGCCACTTGATCTCCGACAATCACCATCTTTTGAGTCCTTTAAGTCCAGACTTAAGACCTACCTGTTTAATACTCAAGACTGACTTTCCTATTGCTATCCTTCAGCGCTTAGAGCATGCATTGAGCATGGATAATGCGCTATATAAATTGACTATTATTATTATTATATCACGCGACGTTCAAAATGGCTACCGTTTGCCGGTCGCTGTGAATGACGAGCTTGCGGACTTGTATTTATTAAAAGGAAGCGTTACAGGTGATGGTAATTGTCTCATTCGGGTAAGGAATGCACATTCTAGTTATCGACGTAGGTGTGCAGATGATATGACATATGTATTTCTTATTTTGCATCAAAACGTTACGCTCGGTTTTCAGATCCGGCTGACCATTGCGTCAATGACATTGCGTTTGCTCGTCTTCTCAACTGCATCAAGTGTCGCTATTTGGATAGATCTTGATACTGACGCAGTTTGCCTTGCTAATCTATCTGATGTAACTCTAAAACACGCTACAGGAAAAATTAATTTGATTGTATCAGTTATTTTGATTTCCACAAGTAGAGCACACCTTAGAATCGGTCGTTTGTTCGGATATATTGTGACGTCACAATGTAGATTTGTCAATACGCAGTGAATCGGCGCTAAAATCAGAGGAGATTCAATCCAGAATTGAACACGCTAGATTTTGCTGGAGAACCAATCAGAATCGAGTATCCAGCAATGTCATGGTAGAATCGCTTATAGATGAAACCACTCACTCGGTTCATATAAATGGTATTACATAGAGTTGGTTTGTTAGCACCAGTTATTTTCTTCAAATTATTTGATTGTCAAAATCAATCTATATTATTGTATTCTTCGGAACTCTGGGGATGTAAACAATACGAAAGTATCTAAATGTTGAACCTCGGACACCTAATGCAATTATAGTGTATGGTGAGTGTGGCCGTTTCCCTATTTTCGCAAATACAGCAGTTCGTTGTCTTAACTACTGGATTAAAATTACAACAATGCATAGCGATCGTATACCAAAAAAAGCTTACGAAATGTTACTTTAGCTAGATAATTCAAGCTATGTTACATAGGGTTCAAAAATTCGCTTTTTGCTTCTTTCATATAGATTTGGATTCGTCTGGTTGTCACAAACTGTTGGAGACCGAGTAAGTTTTATTAAAAAACTTAAAGCTCGATAAGTAGATGTTTTTAAACAAAATTGGATCTTGATAACAGCACCAGCTGTGTTTTATATAGAGAATTCAAAAATACCTTTTTGAGACTACACATTATAAATTACGCAAATATCTACTTAAATTTAGAGCTGGTCTGTTTAGGTTGAAATTCAATGAGTTTTAACTGAGAAATACTATATAACCACCTCCCTAATACAGTATTGTATGCGTGTAATGTTAGTTCACGTACTTGAGGAAACGAATTAAGGTATAAGAAAAAAATTAATGAATAAACCATCACCATCAAAGAACGGATGAACTGCTACTTCACAGAGAGTTAGGGCGTCTTTGTTCTTCATGCTATTCTTCTGGATTCGGACATATCTGCCCTGGATCAGACTGTCACAGAAGAGGGTCCGAGTGACGGGTCCAAAGGATCCAGGGAAAGTCAAACATTTCTTGAATGTAGCTGCCGGATCTGTCAGCGGATTGGTCGTATATACCTCAATGTCGAAGTCGTACAGCCGCCATACTAAACAATGAAACAATTGAAATAAAAACCGTTTCTGCTTATTTTTTATAATAAATAATGACTTTTATTTAGGACAATTTGCCTGTTGATGATGAGTCTATGATAGATTGTTTCAATTTAAAGGAATCAATCTGTGTTTATCTTATATCTTCATATAATCTGTTTGTTTATCATTACATTTGTCTTTAAAGTGCGTTCTTTAACATTCTGAAGAAAATGTATTTTAGTGAATTTATATACTAATTTATGTAATACTACTTATATAAAATTTTAAATCAGATAATTTACAGTTCTAAGAACGATTTCACCGCAATGCATAGCCACATGGCGTTGCGGGCTTTTACCCTGCCGTAATACTAGCAGCCGCGATATAACTGAAATACTCTTGAAAGGGGCGTTAAACCCCAACTCACCTCACCCACCTCTAAGAACGATAAGAACGAATTTCGGCATATTATATGTATCTTACATTATCGTTTTTTATCCATCATAATCCTATAAAAAGTTCCATGATTTTAGTTAGCAATATTTGAACATCTGTTCAAGAGTAACCCCAAGAAATTGAGCTGCAGCAACAAAGAAAATTTCTCTTGTTATGAGGTTATTTTATGCCCCGAAAAACAGTGAATGGATATATAATGATACAGAAATTTATTGTCAGGCTGATAAAAGCAGAACTATTCATCCGATTATGTTAATAGCCTGTCTTTTACACTACTAGGAGAGGTGCAGTACCGATTGAAAAGCGTTTTAATTCATTTCTTTTTCTTTTTACAAATATATATTTTGTAGCTAGTAATCGGACTTGAAGTAAATAAACTCTATTCAGTTTATCTTTTTCAAATTTCTCACATATATCTGACACTACTGGGAGCATCTCCACCTCAGGTGACAACCCTTGCCACTCCTTAGTACTGGTTTTACCAAGCTTTGCTGTATTTGTATGTGTTAGCCCAACAGCGCATCTTGACTGAAACTCATGCAGCGGTAGGCTACGTTATTAAGGGAAAATTTACGAAATGCAGAAAGGAAGCAAATTATGGAAACTGGCGGGAGTTTTGAATAGTGGGGTTCTTAGCCTGACGGTGAATATCTACTGGTCAGGATGATTAGTAACAATGCTAAATAGTCTACTTGTTGCCCCTCTCTTTACCAGAGAAACAAATAACGTAGCTGAAGTACCGAAGTTATCCGCCCTGTTGGTGATGGTGACAGCCCTGATTGTGTACTCAGCCTGGAGATCCACCTGCCAGTAGGGGAGACCATAATTAGAAAACGTACAGGAACCTCCGCCATAGTATCTTTGATCCCCATTTCCATCAACAGCTCTATCTGGCCTTCCACCGTAACCTATGTTAGGTTGGGTTGCAGGCTTTCCCAATGCCACGTTTTCAAGACAAAAACCTGTGGATGAGAGGCATAATTTTATTGGTGACGAAATACTTTTTTATTTGATTCAGTTGAATACAATCGTCAGTATTTAGTATGATATACAATAACAATTGATATGAAAGATCATGCATATTAAAATTGCCATTTTCATTACAAACCACAATGAAAAAAAACAGTACACGGAAAAAGAGATGTATCGATGGTGGCTCACCTCATCGAAAAAAAATTCATTCAATAACATTTGATGACATTCTTAAGAATCGCCCATTTCCTCTTAAAAGAATTCATGTTGAGATTTTGTCGAGCAATATATTACTCAATGTTAAAAACATCTTTCAAAATCCTTGCATACAATGTGAAACGTGGTTTCAAACCTTCGATATTCATAATATAGATATGACGTTTGGCTAATACTATCATATGTTTCTGGTGTCACAGAATAATATATCTTTACTTGAGAGTTCAAATGTTCCCTTAAAGGCATTATTAATGAAGTCAGTGAATTCTTTCCAGAACATTTTATCAGTATATAAATATACATGATATATATTCGCGCTGGAACCACAAGATGAAAATAAGTCATTATCAAAGAGTTAAATTTTTAGCTTTTTTCTTTTAGTATAGATCTATGAATTTGTATTGGAATTCCAAAAGCTTTGTGTCTTTGGTGGATTGTCTATATTTCAAAAATATTGTTTTCCAATTGATATGGTCATTTCGTTCAGTCTCCCTGTTTGCCTGTACAGTCAGATATGAGATTATCTTAAAATAATCTTGACGCCTTTAAATGTGTAAAAAGATCATTCAAGGGGGAACGTATTGGCAAATTTCTTATGGATGAGAGGTCAAATGTTCGGATGAGATCTGACCATTTTGGGGATATTGAGGATGGCACGATTTAGGTAAAAAAAACTGTGTCCTTAAGGTCACATTATGATTTAATTTCGGCAAATGTTAGAAATTCATTATCCTTACAAATATCCTTAATACAAAGTATTCCTCGATGAAATACTTAGTCTAGAATATAAATGTCAAAGGACTTGGAGAGGAGTTGTTCCCACTCTAGGTGATTCGACGTTTGAAATGCGTTATTGAAGAAGCCATAGTCGTACAGTAGTGAGTATAACACATACAGTGGAAACTGTCAAAACTGTGAACGTTGTTAAACAATACTTCTTCTGCCACGGAGAGCACACTAAACTGAATCATTTGTTTCCACCAACACAGGATGCACTTATTCGACACACAAATAGGACCATCTACATAGCAAGTTTTTGGAGAAAGACTGTATATTTGCAGAGAAAAATCCTAGCCCACGGGAGTTTGGATGGTACCGAAAGGAAGAACATTGGTATACACGTAGGTGAATATTCCGGAATTGTCCATGTCGTGCGGAGAACTGGTGAAACGTGGTTTCAAGGTACACCCAGGGGATAGATCTAGACCCATATTTAATAAAATTAGACTATAACGTAAGTCAGATGGTAGTGCTATGTTGGACAAAGTTAGATTTACTTGTAATGAAATGGTATAATTTCATTTTAATGGTCCTAATGTGTTCTTTTCCACCAAAACGTTGAAATAGATATCTAGAGCATCAAATTTGAGTGAATAGTAATGGACTTGTGGACATTTGGAGGTGTCGGCGGCCACTGTTGACACAATATTGGATTTCTGTGTTGTATTATAGACAAATACCATTTTCATAATCTTAATGTGTTCGTTGTTCCCAAAAATCTAGGGGTAGACACCAAGATCATCAAATTCAAGTTAATGGTTACAGAGTTATGATCATTAAGAGGTTATGACGGCCATCTTGGACGCCATCTTGAAAAATACACTATCGGGGGGTCCAACTTTGGTAATCTTTTGGTATGTTATGAAGTACACTTAACCAAACCAGAATCAGTTGGGAAACCTTTTGAAGCAAGTTTTGGGGGGTTAAACTTTATTTTAACCTGACTATTAGCAAAACTCTCATTTGAATGAATTTATATGACGTCACAGTTTGACGTTAGGATTCATAACATGCATGCGCTAAATGAGATGGTTTACAGGTTCTCGACACCAAGCGTTTCGGTCTCTATCGACAAAATCACTTGTTGTCTCGCATCCATTAACCATCCATCACATGTCTTCAACGATTCAAATTCGTAAAGACGTTGCTGACACGAGTTGAATAACTTCTACAACTTTACAAAACAACCCGTTACCACGGCCACATGTCGTTTTCGTTTCGTTTCACGGCTGATGAACGACCTTCGTACTTTGATGAGAATAAAGAGAAAACTGACTTTATGAAAACCGCCATATAGTTCTCTTCAAGAATGTCTTCACTTTAGTGTCCAAAATAAGGAAGAGCTTGTAAAGGAGTAAGCAAGTAGTATATTGGTCTGAAATACATGGACAAACTTTAAAGAGATTTAAGTACATGTTGACAGAAAATGTGTTTTTTTGCAAGAAAAATGTATCTTAACTATCCTACTGATCTAAAAAAGAAAAGAAACAGTCTTGTAAAGAACATTACACACCGAATTACTAAATGTACGCCGATTAGCACCGCCCCTACCCCGCCCCTACTTTATCCAGGAAATGTTATTGTAAATCTTTTAAAACTAGTTGCAAGTCTGTTAGTGGATAGTTGAAAGAATACGATGACAATTACGAAACACACAGACCAGATGTGGAGTACAAACAACTTCTTGCCAAACATGTCCACAAACACAAGCACCCGGAAACATTCTCAAACAGACCAACAAAATGCACTCACTACAAGGAATAAACAACTAAATACAACCCTTTTACAAAAAACATAAATCCTCGGCAACACGCAACAACTACTCAAACAAACATACAACACTATAATTTTCCACGTACGAAGCTAACAATCAACAAACAGGCATAAATCCTAAAACAAACACTCATTTCTTCTTGTTCCTTTTGAAAATGTATACCAAAGTTAATAAACAGTTTTAATATATAACAAAATTATTTGAATGTATCGCAAAAATAAAGAAAATTTCTAAAAGTAATTTCAGATACACACTACAATTTTGTATAGATGTCTAAACTACATGAATATATGTAGACAATTTCAAATGATGTAACCACTGACCATATGTGGATGATGCGAGAACGGCAGCAACGATAATCGGGATTCCAATAATTGCTGCTGACATTAACATTGTTGAAATCCTGTAACTTTGTTATACTTTTTCATCAAGTGCTTTCTTCCGATTCTCAAGTTCTCCTATGACAAACTGTACATTGAGACAATCGTCTGTGAAGGTCCAACTATTTCCAAGTCAAAGGTTGTTACTCCAGGGAATTGAGTGCTGCTATCACATCAAACAAGTTTATAACCCACGATTTGAGTAGTTTGAAGTCCAGTGGTATAATCCATGATAATAATAGTATATTAGTATAGCACTTTTTGGGCAATAGCGCAATTGGCCGAAAGGCACTTTTGATGTATAGGTTTAGATGTATGTTCAGGTACCCAAACAGCTTGCTGGACCAAGTACAATTTGGATGAACTTCCTTGCCTAACAATCAAGGTCGAAAAGTTTTGGTGTCTCTGCCGGGATTCGAACTCAGGCTAACCACTTCACCACTGTGCTCCACTTCGTTGATAATACCGGATACTGATTCAGATGTTAACATCTATATTTTTCAATCAAAATGTGAACGAGTTTCCATTGTCTGTGTTGATGTTACGACACCAGCGGTGTATGACAGACGCTCAGGCAGCATTTTGAGAGACAGTGATTGCAAAGTAGATATCGATCTGCCTCATGTTAAAGGCGCTGTAGCAAGTTTTTTGCAAATTTTATTTTTTCAAATTTCCCATTTATAATGATATCATTTATATTTACTTCAGAGGGTAAAACATCGTATTACACAAACCAATTATCCGTAGTGGTAATAACGGTGTTGCGTATAAAGCAAAAATTGCATGGCGGCCATTTTATTGTGAACACATTTTATTATTTCGAATGACAAAAACGATTCCCGTGGCTTTACGGAACCATGTACACTCATTTGTAACTTGTCTTTTCGAAGAGAGAAGGGTGTTTTACTATTGGTGACATTATTTTTCAAATACATTTCATCGACTTATTTGAGCGAAAAAACGTGCTACAGAACGAGTTTCCATTGTCTGTGTTGACTTTATGACACCAGTGGTGTATGACAGACGCTCAAGCAGCAGTTTGAGAGACAGTGATTTCAAAGTAGATATCGATCTGCCTCTTAAGAAATAGATGGATGTTAAACGAGCAAGTGCTGTGAGGGGATTTGCTTGTCGCACACATATTGTATTAATGAGTAAAGGATTGGTTACATATGCTATTTAAATTCTGATGGTAAAGATGGTCAGAGGACGACAAAGGGATGGCATTAGAACAATTACATTAATTTAGATATCATTTTTGATTGACAAAACAGGTTTAAATAATTTTAAGATATTATGATTCACGTGAACTGTCGTATCTGCATTGCCATGAACTCGCAATTTATATTCATTTTGGTTACAATAGGTAAATTAGACAGCATTGCAGTTCGTTGTGATATATATATAATAATGATATAATAATCATAACACTTTATTGTCCTCAATAAAAAAAATCAATTGAAAATTCTGTTTGTGTTCTTGGCAGCAACAGTGCAGGACCAGTTCATGCGTTTTTTATCTTAATAATGCTGAGCGACAAGCAAGGAAGCAACAACTCCCATCATTTAACGTCTTTTGGTATGACTCGCCGGGAATCTAACCCCGACCTTCCGTGTGATGAGCGGACGCTCTACCAACTGAGCTTCATGTTCATACATATTTATCATATTTCATATATACATTATAAATATTTCATTGTAATGAGCTATAGAGCCAATGGGTTTAGTTTCAATGTATCATTTAATCTTCGAGTTTAAAAGTATGGTTTGGGTCTAAAAATGAAAGTATGACAACTGTTTAAAATTGTTCAAATGTTAGGCCTTTTACTAACTTTAGTTTATTTCATATCCTTTCACAATTTCAATTCACTTGTCACACAGTTTTCTCATGGAGAACTGGCTCACCTATTGCGCTGCACATACTACACTCAACCGCAAAAGAAACGTCACCACATTTTCAATAGTGTAAAATCCGAAATACTGCTGCCAGAGAAAGACGATTTTGAATGCTATCTATAGGGACATGATTTGTAAAGAGGCATGCGCAATTCATACATCAGAGTATTGTAGTTTTATTTTTGATGTCTGTTCAAGTACGGTTGGGGTGTTGAAATTGCTTTTTAAAATGTTATTTGGCCAGAATATTCGTCATTTAACTTAAGAATAAATAAAATGCGCATAATATATGATAATGATCTCACTGGCTAATAAGTGCGTTACGAAGTTGCCTTTGACAACTTCTATGTTCATCATCTCCACATTGATAAGTAATGAATCTAATTAGAAGATCGATGGAAGTTCTGCTTTGATGTCGTTCTTACGATCATGGATCAATACTCAACATAAAGATATCAAGGGTTTAGGAACATTTGGAACTAGTGCATTAGGAAACACTTGAATAATCACAGACAAATGAACTAAATGTCACATTGTTCATATTTTATGTTCATCATCGAAGACCGTGAGAATCTAAACAGACAAAGGGATATACATGTACACAGGATTTCTACAACGTACAGTAAAGTCATCGTGAGGCAGGTATATTACGGGCTTGCCAATGATATACCGCAGATGCTAAGTGATGCCGCAAAACCCACATTTGAAATCCATAAAGCAGGGTACACGTGGTTACACCAATAATAATAATAATGGGCATTTATAAAGCGCTATATCCATACACAAGGTGCATGCTCAAAGCGCATTGAAAATAAGAACATTTAAGGTGATGAGATGAAATACTATGGAATAAAGCCTAAATGTAATACTGTTAGCATTGATTAAGGATATTTATCATTAGAGTCTATGGGTAAAATAATATGAAAATAGAATCTATGAATAATAGCTAGAAAATATATGAGTTTTGAGCTGTGATTTAAATACAGTCAGTGAGGATGACATCTTGATGACATAAGGAAGTTGTACTTATAGTACTTGTCATAAATTCAAACCAAAACCATGGTTATGAGAGGAATGTAAAACTATGAGAAAACATTAAAGATTAGCTAAAAGCAACTTTTATAGTAGAAAGACAACCGGAAATAGATTGCATTTCAGTCAACAGGCTAACTTTTAAAATAGTCTAAACAGTATTCATGATTCCTTAGCAATAAGTTCAGAAGACAAATCTAGCACCATAACTTTTGAAATTACTGAAATCTAAAAAGGAAAATTAAATGTTGACCTGACCTAAAAGAATTTTATAATTATTTTAAAAATCTAAGCAATACATTACCACATGCTATCGACTTAAACGAGAATTGTTTTTACAAACTTAACCCGAATAAATTAAATGAAAATATCAATATTGAAGAAGTTGTTAAATCTGCCTCGTCAAATAAAACTGCAGACCTGATAGTAAACAAATACCTTGTAAAATTCTTTGATAAATTGGGACATATTTACGTACTTCTATTTAAGTGTATACTCCAAAACTGCTTCGATACCTGAGGTAAGGAGTGTCATCAATTGTATTCTTGAAAACACGTTTGTGGACCTCTCCAGATGAAGATAAATATTTGAGATTATTACCCGAGGAAGTGTATCAAATCACTTACGAATGTTTGTTTTGCCAGAGAGAGAGCGAGGGCTTTACACATATTTGCACGCGTTTCGTTAATTCCATTTAATTCGCGTAAAAATAGCCAAGGAATGGCCCACTAGCTAAAGTGGCGTCACGAACAATCGTTTTATGACGTCACAGACGACAAAATAGGGAGGTCTCGGTGAAACAATGGTTGCTAGGCAAACATGATATGTGCACATGTGCTCATAAAAGTAATATTAACTCGGTTATGTTCAACCATATTGGTAATAAATAAGAATATGGTCAGACAGAACGCCAATACGTGTGATGAAACAGTGTTTATTGCAGAATCAACAATCAATTACAGACATCACAGCTGACACACATTCGTGAATTTATAAACGGACAAGGTATTTCTACTTAGCTGTGATAAACAACGAATGAATGATAACTATACAGCTGCATAACGTTTGTTCACCTACTGGTAGCTCTTAGTGCAAATATCATGTAAATTGACGTTCATTGTAACGTCAATAAAATTGCATCACATACAAAGACCATGAATCATTATTCATCCATGAGTAAAATAATAATTTCCAAATGTATGTTGTGATCGCACCATCAGTTGGGCATGTTTATGAAATTTGGCATAATTAAAAAGACAGATGTGGTCAAATTTAGAATTTTTTCTAATAAAAGTTTTGATATCGTCTAAATGAGAACAATGTCTTCACAAATCCATTGAATGAGTATAAGAGGAAACATAAGATATATGGTTGACCCACTTACAGAATATTTCACAGAAGATTGACCCCTGGTCACTTCAAAGAGCTGCCAAAACTGTTTACTATGGGCCACCGAATCAGATAATGTTGTGGTACACTTAAATGTCTTCTTATGATGTAAAAATGCAAAGTGGTCCGTTTAGTTTTCGCTTTGATACATTGCGTCAAAGACATGCCATATTACATGATATTTGCACTGAAATACACAAGCGGGTGAACAAACTTTCGGTATGCAGTTGTGCTGTCAAAAAAGCAAATCACAAACAGAAGCAAATTGTAACTCTGACAGGATATAGCCAAGATAAGTAATTACAACGAAAGAAGTAAGCAGGTATTCACGTGAGAACAATTAGATAGAACTGACGAGGGGATGATATGTACACTAACGGGCAAAAGAAAGTATATCATTTAGTTGTATTTGTCATATGTATAATTTTCAAAGTCAAATAACTCGAGATTTCGACGTCGTATTCAAAAACTTACTAGTTTGGGAAATTAGTCCAAAACATTAATTCAGTCAAAGAATACCTCAAGACAGTTTTCAAAAAAAAAATGTAAATTAAAAATTAAAATTTTTAAATTCCCACAAATTAATTTTGATAAAACAACTGTTCATCGACATATAACTCATACTCTATGTGAAAATCAATAAATGTGCCTCGTCCTGCACACATTTACAACATTTTAAACATGGTAGGGGTTTATGTTGATGTAAATTTCCTTTATTACCCCTGTCTACTTTAAATGGTGATATTTTAGTTAAAAATAAAACAGTCACCAATTAGGTCATTCGAACTACTTCCGAAAGGTGTTATTGTTTCGTATCATAATCGAATTCATCTCATTTCTTATTTAATATTGAATTTATTTATTTTTTTTTTTTTATAATATTGAATTAATCGAAAAAAAGTGAGTGTTATACTTTCTTTTGCCCGTCAGTTTATATTCACTGCTCGAGTGAAGAACTTTTAAAGAATTTTTAAAATTTCAAGTAATTGCATATCCATAGAATACATATGCTAAATCCATTTCTGTTATAAAAATATAGGGGTCACCGAGCAAATTTCTAAAATATGAGCTCCCAATGTAGGTGGGGATGTGCCAAAAAATAAGATTTTTCACTATCATTTCACACTATCATGATAATACAATAAACATATTTCATACTTATGGTCTTATTTTAATAAAATGGTTTATTCAAGACGAAAAAGCAATGTTGTTGTTATTTTGTAGCTTTTTACCTAAAATCTAATTTTTATAAATTTTTATTGTTATTAATATTTATGTATTAATCTCAAGATTTGCTCAACAAGATCTGTTTGATAGAAATGCAATTCAACAACAAAAATAGCCGGCAAAAGAATATGTATCAAGGCTAACTTGAATAATAATTTGAAAAAAATCCTCGAGAAATTGTCAATTTTCAGCTGCAAGGGGGATAACTCAATATGCACGACCATTCCCCTTAAATTAGATTATATAGCAAAATAACAAAATATATATCTTTATCATAAAACAAATACTATATTTCACAATAAATGTTATCAGTATTTACGATTTTATACATGTAGGTGGAAATAAAGACCAACTTTACATGGCTATAGAATTATAACCAAAGATCGCATTCTAAGAAGTGTTATATCATTGTGAAGCCAAACATCTTGTCTTCAATTCCATATATAAATAGAATTTTCTCGTTTCGAATTGATGATAAAATGAGGCCCGAATTTAAGACAATCTTTCGAAAGTAACAGAATAAAATCGACAAATCGTAGAAAATTCATTCCAGGGGGAACATATTGGCAAATTCCTTATGGATGAGAGATCAAATGTTCGGATGAGATCTTACCATTTTGGGGATATTGAGGATGGCACGATTTAGGTAAAAAAACTGTGTCCTTAAGGTCATATTATGATTTAATTTCTGCAAATGATAGAAAGTCATGATCCTTGCAAATATCCTTAATACAAAGTATTCCTCGATAAACTTAGTCTAGAATCTAAATGTCAAAGGACTTGGAAGGAGTTGTTCTCACTCAAGTGATTCGACGTTTGAAATGCGTTATTCAAGAAGCCATAGTCGTATAGTAGTGAGTATAACACATACAGCGGAAACTGTCAAAACTGTGGACGTTGTTAAAAAAGACTTATTCTGCCAAGGAGAGCACACTAAACTGAATCATTTGTTTCCACCAACACAGGTTGCACACATTCGGCACACAAATAGGGCCATCTACAAAGCGAGTTTTTGGAGAAAGACTGTATATCTGCAGAGAAAAATCCTAGCCCACGGGAGTTTGGATAGTACCGAAAGGAAGAACATTGGTATAATCGTAGGTGAATATTCCGGAAGTGTCCAGGTGGTGCCGAGAACTGGTGAAACGTGGTTTCAAGGTACACCCAGGGGATAGATCTAGACCCATTATAATAAAATTAGACTAAAACGATGGTCAGATGGTAGTGCCATGTTGGACAAAGTTAGATTTACTTGTACTGAAATGGTTTTATTTCATTTTAATGGTCCTAATGTGTTCCTTTCCCCCAAAACCTTGAAATAGACATCTTGAGCATCCAGTTTGAGTGAATAGTAATGGACTTGCGAACATTTGGAGGTGTCGGCGGCCATTGTTGACGCAATATTGGATTTCTGTGTTGTATTATAGACAAACACCATATTTATATTAATATTTAATGTGTTCGTTGCCCCCAAACATCTAGTGGTAAACACCAAGATCATCACATTCGAGTTAATGGTTACAGAGTTATGATCATTAAGAGGTTTTGGTGGCCATCTTGGACGCCATCTTGAAAAAAACACTTTTTCGGGGGTCCAACATCGGTAATCTTTTGGTATGTTATGAAGTACACTAAACCCAACCAGAGTCAGTTGAGAAACCTTTTGTAGCAATTTTGGGGGGTTAAACTGTATTTTAACATGACTATTAGCAAAGCTCTCATTTGAATGAAATTTATATGACGTCATAGTTTGACGTTAGGATTCATAACACGCATGCGCTAAATGAGATGGTTTACAGGTTCTCGACACAAAGCGTTTCGGTCTCCCTTTCTATTGACAAAATCACTTGTTGTCTCGCATCCGTAAACCATCCATCACATGTCTTCAACGATTTAAAATCGTAAAGACGTTACTGACACGAGTTGAATAACTTCTACAACTTTACAAAACAACCCATTAATATTACCACGGTCACATGTCGTTTTCGTTTGTTTCACGACTGATGAACTACCTTCGTACTTTGATGACAAAAAAGTGAAAACTGACTTGATGAAAACCGCCATATAGTTCTGTTCAAGAATGTCTTCACTTTAGTGTCCAAAATTAGGAAGAGCTTGTAAAGGAGTAAGCATGTAGTATATTTGTCTGAAATACATGGACAAACTTTTAAGAGATTTAAGTACATGTTGACAGAAAATGTGAGTTTTTGCAAGAAAAATGTATCTTAACTATCCTATTGAACTAAAAAAGAAAAGAAATGATCTTGTAAAGATCATTACACAGCGAATTACTAAATGTACGCTCACGAGCACCGCGCCTACCAACATGTCCACAAAAAAAGCATCCGGAAACCGACAGACCCACACAATGCACTCACTACAAGGAACAAACACCTACATACAACCCTTTTACAAAAAACATAATCCTCGGGAACACGCAACAACTACTCAACCAAACAAACAACACTATAATTTTCCACGTACGAAGCTAACAATCAATAAACAAACATAAATCCTAAAACAAACACTCATTTCTTCTAGTTCCTTTTGAAAATGTAAACCAAAGTTAATAAACAGTTTTAATATATAACAAAATTATTTGAATGTATCGCAAAAATAAAGAAAATTTCTAAAAGTAATTTTCAGATACACACTACAATTTTGTATAGATGTCTAAACTACATGAATATATGTAGACAATTTCAAATGATGTAACCACTGACCATATGTGGATGATGCGAGAACGGCAGCAACGAGAATCGGGATTCCAATAATTGCTGTTGACACTAACATTGTTGAAATCCTGTAACTTTGTTATGCTTTTTCATCAAGTGCTTTCTTCAGATTCTCAAGTTCTCCTATGACAAACTGTACATTGAGACAATCGTCTGTGAAGGTCCAACTATTTCCAAGTCGAGGTTACTCCAGGGAATTGAGTGCTGCTACCACATCAACCAAGTTTAAAACCCACGATTTGAGTAGTTTGAAATCCAGTGGTTTATAATGATTCATGATAATAATAGTATATTGGTATAGCACTATTTGGGCAATAGCACAATTGGCCCAAAGGCACTTTTGGTGCCGCTATTAAGCACTCTTATAGGTGTATGTTCAGGTACCCAAACAGCTTGCTGGACCAAGTGCAATGTGGATGAACTTCCTTGCCTAACAACACAATATGAGACCAAGGTCGAAAGGTTTTGGTATCTCTGCCGGGCTTCGAACTCAGGCTAACCACTTCACCACTGTGCTCCACTTCGTTGATAATACCGGATACTGATTCAGATGTTAACATCTATATTTTTCGATCAAAATGTGAACGAGTTTCCATTGTCTGTGTTGACGTTATGACACCAGTGGTGTATGACAGACGCTCAAGCAGCAGTTTGAGAGACAGTGATTGCAAAGTAGATATCGATCTGCCTCTTAAGAAATAGTGGAGTCTACTACCGCCTACAGGGGCGATCGCCTACAGTCTTAAACAAAGTTTATGCACCAGTGGTTCTGATTTTTACATCCTTCAACCTTTCATCAAAGTGGAATGACCCGTTATTTTGTGAACTAATGCCTACAGTGAAAACAAAACACAGTATTTGTATGTGCATTATATACATTTTATTCATTTAACCACATATTCATTATATTCAGTATATGCGTTACATATACATATATTTGTCATTTTGTCATCTGATTGTTTGTGTTGGTTTGTGTTTCTTTTTTTCCCTTCAAGCAAGCTTGATCAGATGACCAACAGCTGACAGGAACTCGATTGGAGTCTTGATTCCAGTTGTCAGTTGGTTCTTCAGTCTCCTGAGTCTCTGAGGTATTGTTGAAATGACAATGCCAACCCTCGAGATGGTTGTTCGTCCTCGGACCTTCGGTCTCATGGTGGTTCCAAAGTCCAGCTCAGAACTTTGCGTTGTCATCCACCCAGGTGCTGGTGACGTAGTCGTGGAAGTAGTGGACTTCCTACGACAGCTATCTTGAACACACTTCCAGTGCACGCAGGTCAGTCTTCTGTTGTTGAGTCGGTATCTGCTGTCCTCCTCTCTGTGATGTGTAGTACTCGACTTTCTTTGGATTTGCCATGGTTGGCGATGAAGACTTTGGTTACAAGAATTATAAAGCAATGCATTTCCTTCTCGCTTAGAATTATCTCTCACAAACACTACTACATTTCTTTCTTGCTTTGTGTTATCATGTTGTAATAGATAATTGATAATGGAAATAACTGAGAAAGCTTTACCTACACAGTAAATTAAATTTCTATAGCAGTTTCATGACAGTTGTTCTTAAACTTTTTGCTCTTTGCTCCACTAATCCCTCAGCTGGTGTTATTACTTCCCTATTGAAGGCATAAGTGCACACTGATTGGAACAGTTCACTTCTGTGCAGGTAAGCGTATCGCTGTCACAACTCAAACTGTAGCTATTAATCCCCGTAGGCAATTGTCACTGTAGGCGTTATTACACCTAACCTAAGAAATAGATGGATGTTAAACGAGCAAGTGCTATGAGGGGGTTTGCTTGTTGCACACATATTGTATTCATGAGTAAAGGATTGGTTACAGATGCTATTTAAATTCTGATGATAAAGATGGTCAGAGGACGACAAAGGGATGACATTAGAACAACTACATTAATTTAGATACCATTTCTGATTGAAAAAACAGGTTTAAATAATTTTAAGATATTATGATTCACGTTAACTGTCGTATCTGCATTGCCATGAACTCGCAATTTATGTTTATTTTGCTTACCATGCGTTAATTAGACATCATTGCAGTTCGTTGTGATATATATATAATAATGATATAATAATCATAACACTTTATTGTCCTCAATAAAAAATAAATTCGAAATCCTGTTTGTGTCCTTGGCAGCAACAGTGCAGGACCAGTTCAAGCGTTTTTTATCCTAATAATGCTGAGCGCCAAGCAAGGGAGAAACAACTTCCATCATTTAACGTCTTTTGGTATGAGACGACGGGAATCTAACCCCGACCTTCCGTGTGATGAGCGGACGCTCTACCAACTGAGCTGCATGTTCATACATATTTATCATATTTTATATATATATTATTAATATTTCATTGTTATGAGCTATAGCGCCAATGGCTTTATTTTCAATGTATCATTAAATCTACGAGCTTAAAAAAGTATGGTTGGTGTCTAACAATGAACTGTTTAAAATTGTTAAAAAGTTAGGCCTTTTACTAACTTTAGTTTATTTCATATTTTTCAATTCACGTGTCAGACAGTTTTCTGATGGAGAACTGGTTCTCTTATTGTGCTTCGCATACTACACTCAACCGCAAAAGAAACGTCACCACATTTTTAATAGTGTAAAAACCGAAATACTGCTGCCAGAGAAAGACGATTTTGAATGCTTTGTGTAGGGACATGATTTGTAATGATCTCACTGGCTAATAAGTGCGTTACGAAGTTGCCTTTGACAACTTCACTATTCAGCATCTCCACATTGATAAGTAATGAAGCTAAGTAGGAGATCGTTGGAACTTCCGCTTTGATGTCGTTCTTACGACCATGGAGCAATAGTCAAAATAAAGAGATCAAGGGTTTAGAAACATTTGGAACTAGTGCATTAGAAACACTTGAATAATCACAGACAAATGAACTAAATGTCACATTGTTCATATTTTATGTTCATCGTCGAAGAAGATCTAAACAGACATAGGGATATACATGTACACGATTTCTACAACGTACAGTAAAGTCATCGTGAGGCAGGTATATTACGGTTAACACGCTTGCCAATGATATAACGCAGATGCTAAGTGATGCGGCAAGGCCCACGTTTGAAACCCATAAAGCAGGGTACACGTGGTTACACCAATAGTACTTGTCATAAATTCAAACCAAAACCATGGTTATCAGAGGAATGTAAAACTATGACAAAACATTAAAGATTGGCTAAAAGCAACTTTTATAGTAGAAAGACAACCGGAAGTAGATTGCATTTCAGTCAACAGGCTAACTTTTATAAACATTGTTAAGATAGTCTAAACAGTATTCATGATTCCTTAGCAACAAGTTAAGAAGACAAATCTAGCCAGATAACTTTTGAAATTACTGAAACCTAAAGAGGAAAATTAAATGTTGACCTGGCCTAAAGGAATGTTATGATTTCTTTAACAATCTAAACAATACATTACAACGTGCTATCGACTTAAACGAGAATTGTTTTTACAAACTTAACCCGAATAAATTAAATGAAGATATCACTATTGAAGAAGTTGTTAAAGCTGCCTCGTCAAATAAAACTGCAGACCTGATAGTAAACAAATACCGTGTAAATTCCTTTGATAAAATGGAACATATTTACGTACGTTCATGCAATTGTATACTCCCTACTGCATCGATACGAGAGGTAAGGGGTGTAATCAATTGTATACTTGAAAACACGTTGGTTGACCTCTCCAGGTGAAGCATCCTCGGTTACCCAGGGTTTTATATATGCTCCGTTAATCTCACTATATCACACCTGTGACAATCTTTCACAGAAATCTGTACCCACCCTTGGCCAGCTGGACGAAATCAAGAACCAATGAAAATGCTCGATAGGATAAGACGGAAATGGTCAAAGGAGATAGCCGGTGATGGATGGCCACGAAATGACCACGCCCAGGAGGTGCGTGCTTTGCAACGAAGTGATATGAATTGTAATTGGCTCGCAGGTCCAAGATTCACAGCAGTTTGATTTGCTCAAGTCGGCCAAGGGCGGGTAATTTGAGATTTCTGTGATGGAATGTTCCAGGGGTGATATAGCGGAGAGTATGGAAGCGTATATAAAACCCTGGGTAACCGAGGATGCGGGTGAAGATAAAGATTATTACCCGAGGAAGTGTATCAAATCACTTTTACGAAACGAGTGTGAATTTTTGAATTGCCAGAGAGAGAGCGAGGGCTAAACACAAATGTGCACGAGTTTCGTTAAACTCATATGACACTTTTGAGTGTAATAATTTCTTTATGACCAATTCTATTCAAGTTGATTTGCGTAAAAATAGCCAGGGAACGGCCCACTTCTAGATCTCGTGCAGTGGCAAGCTACAGTGACGTCACAAACAATCGTTTATGACGTCACAGACGAGAAAATATGGGAGGTCGCGGTGTGCTCATATAAGTAATATTAACTCGGTTATGATCAACCATATGGGTAATAAATAAGAATATGGTCAAACAGAACGCCAATACATGCATGTGATGAAACAAATAGTGTTTATTGCAGAATCAACAATCAATTACAGACATCACAGAAGATGACACACATTTGTGAGTTTATAAACGGACAAGGTAGTTCTACTTAGCTGTGAGAAACAACGAATCAGAGATAACTATACAGCTTCATAAAGTGTGTTCACTTACTGGTACCTCTTAGTGTAAAATATCATGTAATTTGACGTTCATTTTAACGTCAATAAAATTGCATCACACACAAAGACAATGAATCTTTATTCATCAGTGAGTAAAATAATAATTTCCAAATGTATTAAATTTGGCATAATTAGAGCGATGTGGTCAAATTTAGAAAAATTTCGAATAAAAGTTTTGATATCGTCTAAATGAGAACAATGTCATCACAAATCCATTGACTGAGTAAAAGAGGAAATATAAGATATATGTTTGACCCACTTACAGAATATTTCACAGAAGATTGACCCCTTGTCACTTCAAAGAACTGACTAACTGTTTACTATGGGCCATAGAATCAGATAATGTTGTGGTACACTTAAATGTCTTTTTATGATGTAAAAAATGCAAAGTGGTCCGTTTAGTTTTCGCGTTGATACATTGCGTCAAAGACATGCCATATTACATGATATTTGCACTGAAATACACAAGCAGGTGAACAAACTTTCGGTATGCAGCTGTGCTGTCAAAAGAGCAAATCACAAACAGAAACAAATTGTAACTGTGACAGGATATAGCCAAGATAAATAAATACAACGAAAGAAGTAAGCAGGTATTCACATGAAAACAATTAGATAGAACTGACGAGGGGAGATATGTATATATATATATATATATATATATATATATATATATATATATATATATGAGAACTTTCTTTTGTCCGTCAGTTTATATTCACTGCTTGAGTTGGGAACTCTAGGGATAAACCCAACTAAGAGTACACGGTGCTATTAAACACAACCATATACAAATAATAACTTGAGTGATTAAGGAGGTAATTTACCAATGTAAAAAATCTTAAGGAATGGCTAATAATTCACTTTATACATAGGAAACATATGCTAAATCCCTTTCTGTGATAAAAAAAAATAGGGGTCAGCGAGCTCGTTTTTTAAAATATGAGCTCCCAATGTAGGTTGGGATGCAACAAAAAAAATAGGTTTTCACTATCATTTCACGCTATCATCATAATAAAACAATAAACATGTCTCATTACGGTCTTATTTTAATAAAAGGGTTATTGTTCCACGTTTATTCAAGACGAAAATGCAATTTTATTGTTATTTTGTAGCTTTTCGCCTAAAATTTTATTTTTATAATTTTTTATTGTTTTCTCTTTAACATTAATATTTATGTATTAATCTCAAGATTTGCTCAAAAAGATCTCTGTATGATAGAAATGCAATTCAACAACAAAAATAGCCGCCGAAAGAATATGTATCCAGGCTAACTTGAATAATAATTTGAAAAAACCCTTGAGGAAGTGTAAATTTTCAGTTGCAAGGGGATAACTCGTATTCAATATGCACGACAATTTCCCCTTAAATTAAATTATAGAGCAAGATAACAAAATACATATCTAAATCATAAAACAAATACTATATTTCACAATTATAATACAATGATTTCATTTTCATATTTCTAGACAGTTACGTTTCTAATGTGCATGACGAACACTGTTACTGAAAGTGCACACTTCTGAATCTGACAACTAAGGATGCTCAGAAACAATGGCAAGGAACCTCCTTAAATACGATAACATGGGTAGCCATACATGTTAGTGTAAAATTACTGTAATAAATGAAGAAACGATCTGCTTATACAAGGGCTATTAATCAGTAACCCCACAACATACAGTTTAAATCAAGTTTAATTACCAAACAACCATCAACGTCCCCATTACCGACTTCTGTTCCCAGGGGTAAGAAGGAAAACTGATGCATTAAAACTGAACCTTCCTTATACATGAAGAACGGCTCCTCAGTGCGGACGTTAGAGAAAGCACCCTACTAGCTGAACCCAGCAACGTTCGTTAGGTAAACCTATGTAGAATGACTATTCTACCATGACATTGCTGGATACTCGATTCTGATTGGTTCTCCAGCAAAATCAAAAGTGATCAATTCTGGATTGAACCTCCTCTGATTTCAGCGCCGCTTCACCGCGTATTGACAAAGTTACACTGTGACGTCACAATCTATCCGAACAAACGGCTTCTTGTGGAAATCAAAATAACTGATACAATCAAATTAATTTTTCCTGTAGCGTGTTTAAGACTCCCAAACTGAGTCAGTATCACGATCTATCCAAATAGCGACACTTGCAGTTGAGAAGGCGAGCAAACGCAATGTCATTGACGCAATGGTCAGCTGTTTCTGAAAACCGAGCGTAACGTTTTGATGCAAAAAAAAGAAATACATATGTCATATAATCTGTACACCTACGTCGATAACTAGAATGTGCATTCCTTACCCTAATGAGACAATTACCCTCACCTGTAACGCTTCCTTTTAATAAAGCTCGTCATTCACAGCGACCGGCAAAATTAACGCTAGCCATTTTGAACATCTCGTGATATGCTTAGCGGTTATTCAGAAATGCGGAATTCAAGAGAAACGAATCCTGATTGTATGAACGTGAATGTTGAGAAAATCAAATTAAAACTCCCGTAATAAATGACACATATATTGGATTTTTTAAAAAATAGTTAAAGACAACTTATGGGGGGAAAGTTTCTGTATAACAACACTATTTTTTGTACGAAATCGCTGCTGTTGTTAACAATGGATTTTTCGAAAACGTAAGTCGGAGCTCGCGCGCTGGCCACTGTACGCACTGCCAGCATCCGACAAAAAGAGTCCCGTGGTAAAACGGTCATGGTAGAATGGAGATAAACCTACTGTGTTTGAAAATCAGAGACATGTTATACTGGATTGATAGCGAGTAAATTTAAAATTGAAACCGAACGCGTAGGTTTATCTCCTAATTGATGTTTGCTTAAGGATACTCAATTGTTTCTAATTCATGAACAAACACTGGATGAAAAAGTTCTATTTAATCCGGATTAAATATAAATTAAAGATGTCATTTAATCCCCTTTACTCCCCTTTACTCCGGATTAAAGAAACAATTTACAACAGAGTAAAGGGGAGTAAATATCACATTTAATCCATATTTACTCCATATTTACTCTGAGATTAAATATTTGTAAAGGTGATTAAATAAGATTAAAGTTTTGTAAATATTCAGACAAGTTTTTGCTATGTTGTAAAAAAAATATAATAATTTCATAAATTTGACAAAAGTTGCTTTGAACATTGCCGACAAAACATAACTTTAATTAAAAACTACTTCGATGAAAAGAAATGCTTTTAAAGAGAAAGTGACTTGAATGGAGAAATTGACTTTGATGAGGACAAAAATGATACTGATGAAGATATTGACTTTGATGGGAAAAAAGACTTTGCTGAAAAAAATTATTTTCATGAAAATATTTTCTTTAATGGATAAATTTATATTAAATGAATTTTTTAAAACCAAAATAGAGAATAGGGTTTGTTGGAAAAAATTACTTTGATGAAAAAAAAACTACTTTGATGAAGAAATTGACTTTGATGGTACAAATGACTGTGATGAAAAAAATTGTCTTGGTGGTAAATGTTACTTTGATGATATATTTGACTTAAAAGTAAGAAATTACTTTGATAAAGTATTTGACTGATGAAATAATTGACTTAAATGGAAAAACATTACTCGGATGAAAAAGTTATACTTGATGATAAAAATTACTTGGATGAAAAAATTTACTTTGATGGGAAAAAATACTTTCATAACATAAATGTTAATTTAAAAATTGAATTTGATGAACAAATTGATTTTGATAATAACATTTAATTTAATAAAAAATTTGCTTTGGTGAAAATAAACTACTTTGAAGATAAGAATGTCTTTAATAGAAAAATATGACTTTGATGAAAATATGACCAAATCGGCATACTGACTAACATGATTTATTAACTTGCAGAGATATTATAAGTATCATCTCATGAAAATATACATAAAAATAAATATAGTAAATCTATTGATGAGTTTGGCAATTGGTGAAGCAATTCACTTTATTAGTTACCATTTACGGCAGATTTACATTGGATATAACAATATGGTATGACTATTTCTTGGAGGTTATTGAACATATATAATTTCCTATAATTGTATACATTTAAATAACATACACATTTACGACAGACATACACTTCATAATGCTAGATTGCATGGCCTTTCTTTGTGAAGTGTGAAATGTAACAGAATCGAACTGTGATAGCAACATTTAGCGCGGTGACGGGGAATTATTAAACGAGCCATAACGTTTTGATTATTTAGATTGTCATTTGATTGCTAAACATTGTTCATTAATGCCATATTGTTACATTGTAATCACTTTGTGATTCGATATAGCAGTTCAGATACACAGTTATGATAGATATAGACAGGCAGACAGACATATACATTTGATTACAGTGTCAAAAGTTAAATATACATTGTAAAAAGCATGTTTAAAAGACATTAAACAACCAGCCATCTTTTGGCTAATGAGACACTTTACAAAAAAGACAGTGTACAATATATTCGTAAATATAGGTATGTAAAATAGTAATTAAATAAATATAAATAATAAAATAAGTAAATAGATATAAGAATTATAAAAATTAATTTCCATTTATAAAACATATTTCTTATGCATTTTTTTATTTTGGGGCTATTTTCCGTTAACAGTTTGATAAAAAGATCTAAAGGTCCCGTTACATTATAAACATCTTGATTAAATTACTTCTGAGATCGTTGTAAAAGTGGCATTCTGAAATAAAATGAACTTCAGTTTTCACAAAATTTTGTCAAAATCTACGCTCTAATGGCGTGGACTCTTGCTATATACATATCAAATCAAATGTACAGAAGAAGAAAAGAAACATTGCATACAACGGAAATAAGCTGGTCGGAAACCACAGAATTCGCAAGTAGAGAGGAAATCGTAACAGAAGACCACTTGCAGTTCCAAACAGAGACAAATATATAGATCAAACTGATTATCATCACTACGAATCAGATGGGTCCTTCTCAATAGAGGGGATGAATCAGTCCCCAGTGTTATCATTAACTGAGGACTTAGACCAAACCAACACAAGTGCAACTGACCAAACCACTGTGTCACCAACATAAACAACAAACATTGACTTTGATAACACCTCTTTAGATTCCTCTCTAAACACCATGAAAAAAGGTCTTTGGAGTAAATTTGATTTAATAAGAAGAACGTTTTCAAGAGGCACAAAATCATATACTCCCCGTCACTACATGTATGCGAGAAATGTCAATTATGCAATTGAGTGAGTGAGTTTGGGTTATGCCGCTTTCAAGAGTATTTCACTTGTATCGCGGCTGCTAGTATTATGGCAGCGAGAAAGCTATGCATTGCGGTGAAACCGGCTAGCATCGGCTGGAACTAGCTAACCATGGGTGGTACTACGCTGACATTCAGTGTAGCATTGCACCCAAACCTTACTGCGTAACCCCGGACCTCTTGATCCGAAGCCGAACGCGCTAACCACTGCGCTATCCCGCCCCCCAATTATGCAATTGAAACAAATGATCAATTCATTGACTGTGGGCCAGGATGTGAGACCTGCAATGACTAAAATTTTAATCCCTCGTAAATAGTTTATTGTGTGATAATCAAGCTAACTAATTGTCACTTATCAATCAATCAACGTCTATCGTACATTGTTTAAGCTACCTATATATTCGCCATGTTAAAAAACTTGTAAACAAGTCGAATGCATATTCACAATATATTCACAATATACTAGGTTTACTCATAAAGATGTGATTTTAACATACATTCAATATATGATGCATAGGATGTAAGGATATGTGACAAGCTGATTTATGTCCATTTTGAGTATTACACGACTTGCGACAGATATTCAATAGATATTCCATGATTGTGTGGCAATTTATTTGAGAGAGGTTCATTCGCATAAAATATAGTTCATATACAAAGTTGTGATTATAACATACATTTTCAGTACCTGTTGCATTGAATATAATAAGATGTTGATATAAGTGTATTATTTGAGTATAATATTCCATTTGCGACAGGTAGTTATGAAACTCATGACGATTGATTACTTATGACACTTCAATGAAATCCTAAAACGCTATACACGAAAGCCGGTAACCTCCCATCACAGCACCTTCACCACTAGACTTAAACTTTAATTATCACCACGAATGCGATACATACACTATTAAGTGTTAAAGGGGACTGGTTTGTTATACGATCTTGGAATACAAAAATACTCCAAGATGATATAGGCAACTTCTTTTTGCTTTCAAGATAGGTTTACTGGTGCTTACCGTTTTCTTGTCTTTGGTAGCTAGATATTCTAATGCATTGGTATAGCATCTAATATCCAGTGACATTAATATTACCGTAATGTATTATGAACTCACTTACCTACAGACCGATGAAGTTTAACTTTTCCTCGTTAAAAATGATTGGTAATACTGATTCAGCTTAAACTAATGACAGAGGGAAATATGTGATCTTGACAAATATTTATCTCATATTTTGTTTTATAACTTCATCACACTTTATCAATTTATTTTAAAAAAGTCCATCGTATACAGCCTTCAATATTTAATATTGAAACTTTACTTCAAACAGAAAATGTCGCTACCTATCAAACTATCCATATGATGTCACCACGTGTTAAGTTATACACATATTGGCAATATATGTTAACCTTATTATGCTCTGTTGTAGCCTTGAGTTTATAGAAATATTCAGTATCATAATAATATCCATTAAATAAACCTAATGTTCAAGCCAACTAAGGGTGGTTCTTAATGTTACAAACCTGAAATAATGTAATGCGATCGCGTGTTTAAATCCTATCAATGGACAGTTTGGACTAGAATAATGCATTTTAAACTCGTAAAATCGTATGCACAGCTGATTATGAGAGACCATTATTTAACAACATATAAGGTTCTTAATGAATAAGATTTACAAATAATATTTTCCAGGATGCTCTGTTTATTATAATATATCAATTATGTTTGAAGTAATTGTATTGGCATTATTTATTTACAATGCATTTACCATTGAATAAAAGTGATTTGAATTCTAACTCATTCAACTAAAAAGAACAAAACGCAATAAAAGCACATGTTGCGTAGACATAGGTATTGTTCGTCATAATTGTTGATTAAATCTTTAGATCCCTAGCTAATCAAATTAGCGCCAACCAGTCTGGTGTCGTTATATATACAATATGTGGGGAGTCGGCGGAAGGGTACAATTAAAACATGGTTCAATGGTGGCAAAACACAATTATATCTCCTAAGTAAAATGTCATCACAAATTCACTTCTTGAATGTAATGGAATATACATGCCGTTAAACATATAACGCCTTTGTCAGACAATGCAAAGCTAAACCGAAATTAATTTATTGCCCCTAATTAGCGGCAGCCAAAGGAGATTCAGGCTGGCATTACACAACACACTGTGCACGGGCCGTGATCACAACTCTTTAATTACCCTGTTCTGTTCAGAAATACAGACAGACGGTTACATCTATCTTAATAAAATGTAAACTATAAAAGCGTTTCCGGCAATAAAACCGATATTATAAAAAAATATGTAAAACTAAAGGTAAAACTTTTCTTGTCATAAATGTTTATGATTTGAACAAATGACGTATTTTTTTTAAAAATAAGGGGCGGGGTAGCCCAGTGGTTAACCGCCATCTACTGTTCCTCTGTGATTTTTACAATTCAGAAGCGATCTCCTGAATTTTACCAATATCTACTCCTCCATGACCATATATCCAAACCAATCCTTAAATTTAGAACAAGCAATTACAAACCTCCAATTGAAACCGACCGATGGCAAAATATCGTAAAAGAACTTTGTTTATGGATTTACGTAAGTTATTGTTAAAAGAATAGTATTGTTCCTGGCCAAGATTGTTAAAATTTCTTCAACTACTACATTGAGTTTGTTGTTCCCATATGTCGTTATCATCGATGATATATATCGAGCTCAACTGACAGCTACTGAAAATAACTATTTTCCCCCGTTCAGTAAGTGAGAATAGTGAGAATAACAACAATGCATCAAGATAGGCGTGCGCGCAAATCAATGTTATTTTGGAAACTTATCTAAAGAAGACAAAGTTGGTTTACTACTATGTCCTATAGATACGTAAAATTGGTCCACAAATGCGACTTCATGTACATGTATTAAAACGTAACTCAACTTTAAGTAATATGGTATTGTGGCACATATCACAGCCAAATCAGATTTTATTAAATATACACTATTCCAGTCTATAAGGGTACACAGAAAAATCAATATAATAAACATCAACATGTAAATTCACATCTTTATTGTTACTCTTAACTTGAGTGCATATGTATTTATTCTATGCCCATACGCAGAATATATTCTTGTATAGAAGCAAGATGTATTTGTCAGGCAATAAAAGCAACATGAATAACTAAGGCGACCCTCAATACACAGGTTTATGCTGAACCTCTGTGTATTTGATTTATGACCCCTTTGGTATTTCAATCTTTATCAGTCAAATTGCACACCTCGTTAACGAGCTGAAACGGTTGTCTCTGATTTGGCAGTCTCCTTAATTGATTTAATCAACTCTTAGCCGACAGATTTGTATGTTTTTGTGTAAGGGAGAGGGGGGGGGGGATGTTCCCTACAGAACAGACTGCCAAACATGAAGACTTTGTATAAAATCTGATTCCACAAGAAAACCAATTGTTTAAAATTAATGTTACACACATATATAAACTGAAGCACAAAAGAAACGTCACACCTCAATTGGTTTCGATTAATTCAATATTTTAAAGACATGCGATGCATTTGATTATGGCACGATGCAATAACACCTTTTGGCAGTAGTTTTAATGACTTTAATTGGTGACTGTTTTTATTTTGTATATCAAAATCACTTTTTAAACTAGACAGGGGTAAGAAATGAAATTTACACCAACATGACCCCTACCATTTTTAAAATGTTGTAAATGTGTGCGGGACGAGGTATATTTATTGATTTTCACACAGAGTATGTGTTATATGTCGATTAACAGTTGTGTTTTATCAAAATTAATTTTTGGGAATTTTAAATTTCAAAATTTCGATTTTTAATTCTTTTTTTTAAAAACACGTATAACAATTCTTGACTGATTTAATATTTTGGACTAACTTGCATAACTATTCAGTTTTGGAATACGACGTCTAAAACTCGAGAAATTTGACTTTTATAATTATACATATAAAAACAACTGAGGTGTGACGTTTCTTTTGTGCTTCAGTTTAGTTGAACAACTCCTGTGGGTGCGTATACTGTTGTTATTGTCAAAATAATGCGTTAACGAGAAAGCTTTCTCAATAATACTTAAAGCTTTCTCAGTAGACATGAATAACACATGAATGTACAGAACAATTCAAGACCGAATGATAATAAAAGCATATTACAACAAACTTTAATCCTTTACCATATACTTTCTATATACATGTAACGGTCACGTCCATAAACTATTACCTGCCTGACGTGAGTGTGTACAGGTCACATGAACGTACTAAAAGATTCATAGGAGTCAAAGGGATTGAATAAATTGTAACACTGTTAATATTGAATATGAATATCCTTTTCTCATTGTATGTAATGCCTATAGTCATTTTAGAAATAAACGAATTTATCTCATAAGTATACCGCAAACCCCACAATTCATATCTGTAGCCTCTTGTTAACCAATACTGTAAATGATACTTGTGCTATATGCCAGTAAATATTGCAATTCTGTGAAACTAAGATGTATGTTACACGGGCTGATAGCCAACATGTATCCTATGGAAACAATCAATTCAATAAATGTCATCCATATCGGAATATAAAACCAACTGCAAGTGCAATACCCCGCTAACAAACTTGTATATGTTGTTTATTACTCGCTTGTAAATCAAATCAATGGGTACATTTTATATTCCAAAGTTGTTAAATCAGTAAAAATATACCATCTACTCCTTATTTCACGCAATGCACCAAAATTCTCCCTTAGTTTAAGCAAGCGTCAATCTTGCAACATTTATGACCTAAAGAGGTTCTGAATACACAAGTGTGTATTATTGAATTCTTTGTGTATTCGGTCATTCTCACTGTTGTTAACGGGCCGGTGCAGTTTCGGCAGTTAATGACTTACACCTGTTTGGTGTCTTGTTAATGAGCCCTAATTGAGTTAATCAACTCATAAGAAGAAATGCGAAAAGGGTAAAATATAACACAGAATTACGGTTCCAACAGCGCAGTTTTAGATAGTTTATGCAATGATATTGTTTAAATTAGAAGAGTGAATGAGAATGGTGTGCTTATTATGCTGTATTGATTACATACGTGTTGTGTCAGAGAGAGAGAGAGAGAGAGAGAGAGAGAGAGAGAGAGAGAGAGAGAGAGAGAGAGAGAGAGAGAGAGAGACAGAGAGAGAGACAGAGAGAGAGACAGAGACAGAGACAGAGACAGAGACAGAGAGAGAGAGAGAGAGAGAGAGAGAGAGAGAGAGAGAGAGAGACAGAGACAGAGAGACAGAGACAGAGACAGAGACACAGACAGAGACACAGACAGAGACACAGACAGAGACAGACAGAGACAGACAGACAGACAGACAGACAGGTACATACGTTTGATTCAATAAAATCTATGAACCACCAGAACAGAAGGCTATACAGAAGGCAATATAAATGTTATATGAACTAAAGAAATGAAAATGAAATAAGAAATATATTTAAATACACCCACCCTCCTATACCCGCACTTTCACCAAACCACTCTTACATTCAACCACCATCTGTCCGTCCACCCACACACCTCACACTTCCTCACCTGAACTACATACATAAATTATCGATTTTACAATGAATTATTTCGTCACACACATATAATTGTTAAGAAACATCGACACATAACAACCCCCCCCCCCCCTCACTTTCAACATCTACACCCGACCCCCCCACACACACACGCACACACACACACACAAACAACGCCCCCACCCCCTCCCCCCACACACATAACATACATTTTAGTTTCATAAAAGATTACTTCTTAAGAGATGACTGTAAAGAAAAGTTGAATGTAAAGACCTTTTAGATGTGTGTTTGTTGCACAAGTACAGTTCATAACCCCCGGGTAAAACCCAAAGGGGTCTATGTCGTGGCGCGAATACGCTGTCCGCCCGTCTCATTTCAGACCGTGGGTTAAAAGTGAACTTATAGCTTGGCTAAAACGTTTGTTTGATATGTCTTTGAAACTTGATAAATGTGTTTCCCTTAACATAAGACATTTGAAGTAGTCATTCTTTTAAACTTCTAACCTTCATCTTAATGAACGACACAACTTTTGAAATTTTAATCTTCACCAAAAGTTTTAATTTGTCAGGATAGGCCTTTGAAGATGTTGTTTCTGATGTCACACACTGAGGTCATAACCTTTGACCTTGTGACCTTGGTGTAGGATGCATTTTATTAAAAACGTAACTATGGTCATAGGGTTTTAGTGATATGCCTTCAATATTTGACATGCGTATTTATTGTCACTAGATCATTCAGATCTGAATTGTCATAATTTACAAGCTGATCAAAAGAAAATCTCATGTGAAATGCAGATCAATATGATAAAATCTAATCTAATCGTAAATTACACTTATATTTAAACTGTTTGTTTGGAGGGAAGTTTGTGTATCAAACCCCGGGCGTTCATGTTTAATCAGGCCACTCTAGTATTGCATCGTGGTGATATTGAATTAAAAGTTATTGATCGTTAATAAGTATGAATGATTATGCAATATGGCAAAACATACAATCCAAGTTATTCTTTTCTGCGCTTTGGTTTACAAATGATAACACTGTGTGTCAGTAAGAGACGCTTTTCATGTACATATCGTACAATAAGATTTTTCTTGATTAACGAAAAATGTCAAATTATGTTGTGTGTTATAATGTGTAATAATATGAGTAAGTTATCAGTGTCGCTAGATTATTTTTAGACTTTTACATTTGTATTTCATTTTATTCCATTCAAGGATAATGTTTGCTTGAAATAATGATTGTTCATTTCTTTTTATGTTAATCATCATCCTCGTAATTCATTTGGATGTTTTAACTATTTCTTGAAATAATCTATTTTTAACGTAAATGTCTCAACATGCAAGGGAGGTAACATTAATTAAATCTTTAACCAGCGATTGCATTTGCATAAATTATATTTCTGTCTGTCATTTTGCATAAATCACAGCAGACTAAATACTTATCGCTTTCTAGGAGGATTGATTGATCATACTTAGGCACGTCAGTAGTTCCAGCTTTTACTGTAATTCACACATCCAGGTCCACTTCATAACGGCAAATCTTGTTTAGCAAGGTAGCAATCGAAAATGTTGTTTCTACACTGATATGTTTGACCCTTGTAATGTTAAATAGTATACCCTTAATATAATGTCACCTGTTATTGTGTTGTAACCAGGTTGGACAAATGGAAACACTTTCGTTCTTTGCATGTATAATATGTTTGCAGAGAATGAAGACTATGTTATAGATAAACATCTACACAACTGTGTGTTCAGGCGTCACTTACTCCCATGCTTTCTCTTGCATAGCTTACGCAGGCTGTTCGTCGGGATTTGATTTGATTTGATTTATGTAATCAACAGTAAAATTTAGCTGGTGTATTCTGTACTCAACCGCAAAAGAAACGTCACCATACAAAATGCAAGATAATTCATTCCAAAAGTGATACTCATGACTGAAACAGGGATACATCATGTCTTCAGAGGAAAACTTAACTAAACCTGAAATTTCAAAACATTATATATGCATATTTCTGAGAAACACCTTTTAAGAATTGGCAATTCTCAAAATCCTCGTTTTCGAATTTCCGTAACTAGATGACGTAGGGGAGTCTAAAAGGGCTTTTTTGGCATTTTACGACATCCTACAGTAAAGACGCGTCATCAAATTTAAGTTCAAGAAGGTTTTTCATGTCGACACCATATTTTATTGTATCTTATGTAGTTTCTACATTTTATACTTTATACATTTGACTTAAATGCCAAACACTCTGACCCAAAAACATTTTGAAAAAGCGATTTCAACACTGCAACTGTATTTGAACTGACATTAAAAGAAAAGCCTCATTCTCTAACGTGTGAAATTGTGAGTACTTCTTTATTGAATATGTGTCCATCATATACATTCAAAATCTACTTTCTCAGACAGCAACATTTAGGGGTTGGTGACATTTCTTTTGCAGTTGAGTGCATGATAGTCTTACACTCAGACTCAGAAAAAGTATGTATTCTGAAAATATTACCATTTTATCAAATATTGAAAAGTAGACTGTAAGAAATGGAATATTAAGAGAACCTCCTCTTCAATGTTTTTATTTCAGAGACTAAGTGTTTGATTAACCACGAAAAACTGTACATTCACAGTGTAAATAGTTAAATCAACATCGTAAATAGTATTATATCATATAGATGGCATAAACGGTTTTCTGATATTTGGCATTATAACGAGGGAAAATATTAATTTGTTCAAAAATGCAATTGTTTCAACTGAAATTGTCTATTGCATAACATGTTATCATATTTGTGGGCAAATAAAACTATTATTTTATCCCAATGGCATGCAATACTGTGGGATAAAGTCTTGTCCGTCTATCCGTGGTTATGGATGCAGCTTTTATTTTCTTGAATTAATAAGTAACTCAATGAGTGGTTCATATACTTATGAGAGGAGAGATCGCATTTAACGTAAATTTGAGGGGTTTTTTTTATCTGGTAATGATCATTTACTCTTATATAAGTTCACAATAAAAACTTGTAATAGAATATTGATTTTTATGTATTCAACTTGTATTTTCCCTCCAAAGACATGATGAATATTTACTTTTTTACACCTTGACATAATTCAGTTTAGGGAGTGTTTCATTCGAATCAAGTACATTTATTTAACAACTGTTTTACTTGATTGGACAGTATTATTAAGCAACTGGCTGCACTTCCTTTTGATGGAGCTCTTTATTTCCGAAAGAACGGCGTGCTACATTTCGTTTAAAGACAATATTTACACATATTGAATAACATTTAACATTATATTTGCAAATATTGAATCGTATATAAACATTATATTTACAAACATTTAATCTGAATTAAATAAGACATTTACAAAGCTTTACAAAACTTTACAAAACTTTACAAATATTTACTCCGGGTTAAATAAGACTAAATATGATATTTACTCCAGGATTAAATAAGACTAAAGATGATATTTACTCCGGGAGTAAATAGGAGTAAATGATTAAATATCATCTGTTTTCCCAGTGAAAGATCAGGGTCTCCTTTCACAAAGCAACCTTTACTAAGGTTAACCTTAACTCCCATGCTTTAACATTTCACCTTAACCTTAGGTAACCTTAGTGACTTACGATCACCTTAGTGCTTTGTGAAAGCGGGCCCTGGGCCCTTATATTATTCTCGAAACATTCGTAGCTCTAACACTAGTTAACACTAGTTAAGAAATCTTAAGGCTACCAACGTTTCGAGAATAAGACCCCACATCAGATTGAGGTATATATGGATAGACCGCGTTTTAACATACAGACACATGAAGGTATAATAACAACATGGATATTGAAACATAATTAAGTCATGACAGCATGAAAGTATGGGCATGTTTTTAGTTTTCTCACATAATATGCATAACTTGCAAGCAATGATAAATACAACGGCATGTTACATGAATATATATAATGAAAAAGCAGAATTTGCATATTACAACTATGCAAACAAAGGTTACATAAGATAAGAGGCTGGAGCACAGGTGAAGTTTAGCTCCGTATAGCGGAAGTTTGTGAGTGGGAATGGAGTCGAAGAACGGCCTGAGAGGTTGAGTTTGAATTTTTGGGGCATTGAACTTTGACGATACACAATTATTCCGATTTGAGTCGAGATAAAGACGTTGGCAACCTTTTCTCACTTCGTTCGCACATAGGAAAAACTGGTCGTTCATCTCTGTTGCACAACATATTTGCGCTATATTTCACCTGTGGCTGGAGAAAGGGCCGAGATTACTAGTATAACACTCATACCAAAATACATGACTGACTAAACGTCAGGTTGACCATCAGTCGCAACCCTCTTCTCGTTAGACAAGTTATATGTGCTTTTCACAATATTAATTTCTTTCAAAAGCTATTGGGCCAATGAGTTCATTTAGCAAGTTTAAATTTTGGACATTTCGTTGCAGTTGAACAGAGGAAGATAAAAGGGCGATTTTTTACGAATGAACCTAAACAGTTTAAACGGGCAGTAGCACGTTTTTTCGCGCAAATACGTTCATGAAATGTATTTGAAAAATAAAGTCACCGATAGTAAAAACCCCTTCTCTATTCGGAAAATCAGGTTAAAAATTGAAATTGAGTTAACATGGGAATCGTTTTTGTCATTCGAAATAAAATGGCCGCAATGCATTTTTTGCTTTATACCCAACACCGTTATTACCACTACGGATAATTTGTTTGTGTAATAAGATGTTTAACCCTCAAAAGTAAATAGAAAATGATATAAACTATCATTATAAATAGGAAATTTGAAAAAATAAAATTTGCTACTGCCCCTTTAAAGTGTTTTCTACGGTACAAATTTGTTTTAGGTTGAGGATCAAGTTTTACTTACTGATCAAAAGTGGGTGGTGCGATAGTCATGACGAAGTGTATATTTTAAAATGTCGGCATTTCGTTGCAGTTTAAAACTCCACAGGAAGATAACAGGGCGATATTTTACGAGAGCACAGAAGAACTATATGAATTTATATATGTTTATGTTTATAAGTTGAATTGAATAATTCAAGACTCAGTGAATTTACTGCATTAATATTAATAGGTTGGTCGAAACTGAGATGATGAAAAGTTTTTTAATTGTTATTTCAGACACGCAACCATGAAGAGATATAACTGTATCTTATTTCTTCACACATCCAATCCCAGTCAGCTCATGGGTCAATGATAAAAAAAAGTGTGATTCTGATTCATTTTTTAAAGATGGGTGAGCCAAAACTTATATTTCAAAACTACTATACATGCAATTGAACGTTTTCTCTGATTATTTTAATATATTTTTATACAGTGATTGGTGTTGAGTACGTTTGCAGAGCACAGGTGCCTGTTGTCTTGAAACTTGCTTTCAAAAAAATTTAATTTCTATCTTGAGATATTTAGATTTAAATTTAATTACAAGTTTGTAGTAAAACTAAATCGTCAAAAGTTAAATAGTCAGTATATATGAATATTAAACAAAAGTAGTTAAATTTTCAAACCATCACTTTGAAATTTCAAAATACTTGGTTATAGAGTGGTTATAGCGTGTTGGCCTCTCATACCAAAGGCCCAGGTTCGAATCCCACTTGAGGTACCAAAAAAATGTGACCTGGGTCTCAAACTGTGTTGTACCCTTGGGCAAGGCACTGGATCGACACTGCACTCAGTCCAACCAGTTGTCTAAATGAGTACCTGGACACGGGAAGTACGGACCTATACGACGCGCGGAACGCTTTATAGCGGTACCGGAAGTGAAATTCTTTAAAGGTAATAATGTACATAATGTATCGCCGCTGAACAGCACTGCGATATGAGGAGCTAAACTTATCATTATCATTATTATTAACTCTTAAGATTGTTGCCGACTCAAGTTTGTTCATGATCCGGGGCAGGGTTTATTGTTGTTCACGCACAAACAGCCTCGTAGAAGGTCCAGCCAGACTTCACGACAGGCAAACCAGCCTTCCTCATCGGAATCATCTCACACGACCCAGTACCGTGTCCAGTTCCGTTGAAGTTGAACCCGTCACACATGGGAAGCCAGAAACACTCAACCATGCACGACATCAGACTTCCGGTAAACTCCTTGAAACCGGAAACATTCATGTACACCTCGTTTTGGGAAACAAACTTCGATGGCCTCTTCGCTTTGGGGTCACAGATGTCACCTGTTGAGGAAATGGAAATTTTCTAAATTCATAAATGAAAGCCATGAATGTCACATAAGAGAAAATGGTGGTATTGGGACGTTATAACAGTAAATCTAGCTTTAAAATGTCTGTGTTTCGAATTTTCGTAATGATAAATTAATCATACGATAAAAGGGGTAGTAGCACGTTTTGTGCAAATTTAATTTTTTCAAATTTCCTATTTATAATGATAGTTTATGTCATTTATGTTTACTTCAGAGGGTAAAACATCCCATTACACAAACCAATTATCCGTAATGGTAGTAACTGTTGCGTGTAAAAAAATGCATGGCGGCCATTTTATTGTGAACACAATTTATTATTTTGAATGACATGTATGATTCCCATGGCTTTACGGAACTATGTACATGTATTTTTAAATTTATTTTCCGAAGAGAGAAGGGCGTTTTACTATTGGTGACATTTTTTAAATACAATACATCGACTTACTTCAGCGAAAAATCCGTGCTACTGCCCCTTTAATATTCTCTTTTGAAAAGCTGATCTTGTTGAAACATTTTACGACCACTTCACCAGCATATATACAAGACGTAAGGCGAATAACAAGTTTTGAAAGGGTGGAATTCACCCAATGGGGAGGGGGAGGGGCAACTTGGGGGTTCCATCAAATTTACATGCACAATTTTTTCAAGGGGGCTTCGATCCCCCTTAACACAGGGGCGTGAATCACTTAGAAACAGCGTTTAAAAGACTATACCTATATAGACCCTACCCTATTACTATACAAAAAGGATGGGGATGTAACGACGAAACCACCCCATGTTCATTCAAAGTCATATTTCGCATCAATGGGCCTTTAGCGAGAACGAAGACCCTGGAACCTGGATATGGACACTCCGGGTCAACTGAATGTTACTATTACCAATGTTACTGTTACTAATTTTACTGTTATTTATCAAAGTTACTGTTACCAAGTTTAGTGTGACTCTTGTGACTGTTTTCCATGTTATGGTACTATGTTACTATTATCAATGATAGTGTTAGTAACGTTTCTTTAATCTATACAAGTGTAACAAACGTTGTTATCAGTAGTAGTGTTACTAAAGTTAGTGTTTGCAATGGTAGGGCTATGAATGTTAGTGTTATCAATGTTAGTGATAACAATGTTTGTGATATCAATGTTTGTGATATCAATGTTAGTGTTACTGTTAGTATAAGTTCCATAATTCCTACCTTCAATATACGCATGTACAGCAACCTCACACAACGTTAGGGCGTCGTCGTCAGCTTGGGTGTTTTTCTGGACTCGGACATATCGGCCCTGGACCAGACTGTCACAGAAGAGGGTCCGAGTGACGGGTCCAAAGGATCCAGGGAAAGTCAAACATTTCATAAGCGCTGTCCCAGGATTAGTCAACGGGTTTTGTTTGTAGACCTCTACATTGAAATCATTCAGTCGCCACACTAGAAAGACAAAGTTTAGACTATTACTGATCATATAAATTTGAATTAAAATTAATTAGAATTCATACATTGATTGGCAAAATGCACGATAGTAGAGGATAAGTGTTTTCTTGACAAATGTCGTGAGAGGTGAGGAAAGGTTTGATTTCAACGGTGAATCTATAGCCTTTGCAAGCTGTCTGAATGACGTCATTAAAGACATCACTCATGACCACTCAGTTTAATGACGATAAAGGTTGTCACTGTAGACCGATATATGATTTATTTCACTGACAGAACAGTATGTACCACTCTCAATTATAAACAAATATACGTATCTGAATTCATACCCTGAACAACTGAGGATGCAATATTTCATGGAAAATCTATCCCTGTTTCTGTATTTAAACTGACGTGCAAAAGAAAGTATAACACTCAGTTGTATTGATCAAATGAATATCATGAGTTTTCGACGTATTCAAAATGTGAAGAGTGTTGGAAATTAGTTAAAAACTGAAATCGGTCAAAGAATATTTCTACGTGTTTTTGTTTTTTTTAATAATTACAATTTTAAAATTAAAAATTCCCCAAAATTAATTTCGATTAAAGACAACTGCTCATCGACATATAACACATACTCTATGTGAAAATCAATAAATGTGCCTCGTTCTGCACACATTTACATTTTAAACATTGTATGGGTCATGTTGGTGTAAATTTCATTTCTTACCCCTGTCTACTTTAAAACATGATCTTTTTATTAAAAAATAACCAGTCACATTGGATTAATCGAAAACAAGTGAGTGTTATACTTTTGTTTGCTCGTTAGTGTACCCTTGTATTTATCAGACTCTCTTCATGGATGCTTACTTAAAGGTACATCTGCTAAAACGCTATAAATAGTGTTATGTTATCGAGAAGTACGGACAGTTGCCGAAAATTGCCATTTAAATCTAAGTTGACTCAGTATACGGAGGATATAAAGGTAAAAGTTTCGGTTTCTGATCGAAAACTGGACAATGCACCGCGTGAGACGCGCGTCAATTAGTCAAACGTAATTTTGGAAACTTATTTACAACAGACTACAAGAAAATTCTAAGTTGATAATGTTTAATAGGTCTTATAACTTCTGTGCATGTAAATGGAACTTGTAGTTTCGGTTTCTGCACACGTATAAAGATGTTACTCGAGTGGGGATGAATATGCAAGTTGAGTGAAATTATTTGAACTGATATCAGCACATATCGTATGTTGGCATGTATTAAAGCCAAATAAAATGTTATTAAACACAAAGGATGCACCTTTAAAGGCATAAACAATCTCAAAAGTCTCACAACATATTGAGTGAGATGAAATTAATATATCCCTCAGCCCATTTCTCTTTACATTTTTCATAAATGAACTAGCAGTACAGATAAATTCCAACTGTAACTATGGTACTCAACTTCATCCGGATATTACTCAGATATGTTTGTTGTTGTTTGCAGATGATATTATTCTCTTTTCATCAACAATTAAAGGATTACAGAGCCAAATTAATGAACTTGAGTTGTACTGCGATAAATGGAAGTTATCAGTGAATATGAATAAAACGAAAGTTCTTGTATTCAAACATGGAAGTCAGTTATCAAGAAATGAACAATGGTATTTTAAGAGAGAAAAATAGAAACTACAGGATTCTATAAATATCTTGGTGTTTACTTTAGCAGAAACCTGTCATGGCATAAACATACAAACCAAGCTGCAGTACAAGCAAAGAAAGTTCTAATTAGTATAACCAAGAATCTGAAAGTTTTAGGAAATATTTCATATCAATCCTTATTTAAAATATTTGATGTAAAGATACTCCCAATCCTATCATATGGGTCAGAAGTATGGGGCTTAAAACATTTTGATGCTATAGAAAAGATTCATTTATATGCTTGTAAAAAGTATTTGGGTGTTAAGATAAACACATCTAGTCTGATGGTGTATGGAGAATGTGGACGATTTCCTATATATATACATTCGAATTTAAAAGTAATTAAGTATTGGCTTAGACTTATTAACATGCCCTCATACAGATTGCCCAAAAAGGTTTATAACATGATGATGTTGTTTGATAACAATGGTAAAAGAAATTGGGTGACAGGTGTAACTTTTTAATTGTGGTTTTGGTCATGTTTGGAACGACCAAAATGTGTATTCAATAAATGTTTTTATACTTTCATTAACTCAGAGATTAAAGGATATTTATTTGCAGACACGGACAACATCGATGGCCCTAACAAACAAATGTTTCTATTACAAAATGATTAAATCTGAAATAATCATGGAGGATTATCTATCAAAGATTACTGTTAAAAAAATTAGAATAGCTTTGTCACGTTTTAGATGTTCCTCACATGAACTTTTTATTGAGACAGGACGCTATATGAAGATACCAAGAGAAGAAAGAATATGTAATCTCTGTAACTTGAATTTAATAGAAGACGAATATCACTTTTTACTTGTATGTCCGCTATACTTACATCTTAGAGCAAAATATCTAAAAGCATATTATTTCAGATATCCTAACGTTATGCAATTGTATGCACTACTATCAAACTCAAATTGTAATATTCTGCAAAATGTTTCTATGTACATATATTATGCCTCCTTGCACAGACAAAATATCCTAAAGTAAATTATACTGGTATTAATGACAGATGTGTTATTGAAGATATCATATAACATTACTTGACAGAGAATTATATGATTTTATCTGACATATTTGTACAAATTTGTAAATATTGCATGTACCAATTGTACTACAGGCCTGTGGCCTTTAAGTATTGAATAAAGATTGATTGAGACAATATATCCCTCTTTTGTTAAGAAAGAGGTGTAATTATTTGAATTGTTGATCAAAGGTTTCGAACCTTTAAATAAAGTATGAGATAGATATGCGAGTTAGCTAAAATGTGACTTTAGAGAAATTGTAGTACCGAAATGGTCCGCCCTGTTGGTGATGGTGACAGCCCTGATGGTGTACTCGGTCTGCAGATCCACCTGCCAGTAGAGATCTGGGCCGCTAGTTAATGTACAGGAACCTGCAGAAAATATCCCATTGGCATTCCCGTCCACTGCGTGATCTGCAATTCCACCATAGTCAGTTTTCGGCTGGTATGTAGGTTTTCCTTGGGCTACGTTTTCCAGACAATAACCTGAATAAAATAAAATTTGATAGTTAAAGCACGAGGACGTTAGTCCGAGTGCTTTGACGCAATAATAGTTCAGGGCAAAACTATACTTTATTACAAAACAAATTGGGGTACAGCGAACTTTATTTCTTTTCTAAGATGCCAAATGATGAGGTACAGGTAACATTCTACTTCCAATAATTTTGAAATAAAAATATTGTTTACATTCTTCATATGGGGATGCAAGCCTTGTCTCCGACCCAAATGCAAAACTTGCCAATCTATGAACACCACAGACACTATCATAAGTCTTGATGGCAAACTGTTTCAGATCAAGGATAATGTTGACTGTGCTTCTAATTTCATAATATACTGTCTTACTTGTTCCAAATGTAAAATGCAATATGTTGGACAAACTGTACAAAAATTCAGTTCGAGACTTTCTGGACATCGACATAACATTAAATATAACCTGATGAGTAAAACACCCCATGTAGCCCCACATTTTAATCAGCCTGGTCATGACTATTCATGTACAATTGTACAAAAAGTAGCAAATAATAACCAAGCTCGACTTGACATGGCGGAGTCACTGTGGATTCACAGGCTAAACACAGTTCACCCCAGAGGACTGAATGAATACAATCCGTCAGGCTTGACTGGTTGAGGCTTACATAAGGCCATCCAAGCATATCGTTAACACGGTGATATAAACCAGACTTTTTTTTACTTCATTTCATTCCCGATGAAGTCAACATTCTGTTGACGATACGTTGAATAAACTTAGATGGTTTTAGATGGAGACATATATATTTCATATCATTCTTTATATTAATAATCCATGAACAGGGCCAACGGACGGTTATTCCATGTAAAAAAACACCCCAAAGATAAACACGACATGTTGATGGTTTTATTCCATAAATCTTATATTGAAATTAAATTTTGTCATTGATTTATTATGAATATTATTTTTCTTGTTAACTGCTTCATTGTTTTCACTAGAAAATAAATAATAAACACGGCTGGTTTAAAAAAAGCATTAGACTTTCAAACATTCACGTAGCGCGATCACTTACTATTCATATATGGTTAATCACGTGACTAACATTCCAAAAATAATTATGGGTAGAGCTTTGTCAAGACTAAGCATGGTGGGGGAACGTAAATTTGTCTAAATCAACTATTTGCTGCTATCATAAAAGTTGATGTTCATTGTCCCACTGCTAATGTTGGCCGACTGCAGAAGTTGCGGACCACGGAAAGGAGTACACACTGTGCTGCATGCGATGTATGAGTGCAGTCGGCTGAAGCGAATCGACGTTACGTTACCATTGGCACTCTTGATTACGAGGTGGGAGGCGGGAAACAGTGGGAACGTCATTCAATTGTTCCGTCATAAAAAAAACTATACCTTTATTGTCTGATAAAGTACTTTTTTCGATTGTTCTAACCGGGTACCGCTAGGCATCTTAAAATTATATTTTGCTTACCTATGTTGGACCATGATATACTTTGAACATTGATTATACTCATTCATAAAAAATATGGCAACACCTGGAGATTTGTATATGCTTGGTATGACTCAACTGAAGCTTAAATCATTAGATTATACCTATTATCATGGACAAGTTAATTCAGGGATGTTTCGAGTATTCAAAAATGCAGAACCATGAATGATATAAAGGATATCTGTCTTTTCTTGACTAATACCATGTTTATCGCATCGAGTGAGGTAGAAAGTTTATATTATCACGAGTGGCGCAGCCACGAGTGATAATATTTAAAGTTTCTATCTCACAAGATAAGATAAACATGGTATTTGTCAAGAAAAGACAACTTTTCTATTTATTATATGACCAAATCCTTGCATGTTCACTGAAATCGACTTGCATTTACGTTAAATCGGCTCCAGAATGAGCCTGTCGCCGCAGCAACAATGTGACGTCATGAACGTGTCATGACGTCGGAGCATTGTTTTATAACGTCAGGTCATTGTTATATCAGTCACTAGTGACTGATAACACGATCCATTATTATTTTCACTAGTGACTGATAACACGGTTTATTTTCATTGATAGATCCCGGCATTTCACCTGCAATCATATAATAAAGCATCCACATTGGTTGCGTATACGAGAAAGACAAATTACCTTAATTTGTTTAATTTGCTTGTTTATTTGTGTGTTGTTGTTTGTTTGTGTGTTGTTGTTTTTTGTGTGTTGTTGTTGTTGAGATCATTAACGCTTGACTGAATAAGACAAATTAGACGGGATACATGGTGCTAGATATTGGAACCTTTGGTTAGACAGGTTAAAATTTTTAGCAGTTGCAACATTGTCATTGATGATTTTGTCAATGGTAACATGTAACAACCGCTGGTTGTTCAACCGAACACCACACTTTACCTCGGAAAGGTCTTATGCTAACATGCAAACATAAGTTAACCAAGTATCTTTTAATTCAACTTAGAATCTTGATAATTCAACTTCAGTTGAAATTAAGTATGATGGCGAAATAGATAAATCCATTATAAGTGGGAAATTAGATAAGAAAGAAAACCCTATATAGACGTTCGATGGAAAAGTATTGGCAAAGTAATATGTTATGTCTATATTTATTAAAAATTAAATATAAAAAAATTTTATCAGCTACATTGTAACAGAGGGTGTTGTCGATGCAATAAAGCTATCTAATAAACTCGGTATCCAATTCTGATAAATATGCAAAACAGGCCCATGCATTTCATGCGAATCCTAACATTGTTTACCTATCATTGAATTACATCACCGTGAATATTCGAAGAGGTCTGGCGTGTTTTGTTTAAAGGCGCTGTAGCACGTTTTTGCATATTTTGTTTTGTCTTAATTGTCATTTGTAATTAAGGGTCATTCAATGTATTGGTAAGTTAATTGGTAAAACATATCATTACACCACCCGATATGCCGTGTCCATAGAATCCGGTTATCCGTATTCGTATTGGAAGAAAATGGTGCGACGTATAAAGCAACAGTGGTGTTGAACTCTTCAGGTTGAGAGGTAGATGTGTAGGTCTCATGGGAATCTAGAGTTCAGACAGCAAGATGGTTCACCATTCCATCATTGTACCATTTAAAACTCTACTCTATTGTAGATTAGTTCCAAAATAATACAAAACTTCATTGCACTTTTGACCAACAACATGCAGCAAGTAGCTTCACATTTCTTGTATGCAAAACGAACATTGGTGTGTGGCCTAACAACATGCCTTAGTATCCCGACATAACAAACCATTTAAAGGGGCAGTAACACGTTTTTATTTTTTTAAATTTCCCATTTATAATGATAGTTTATGTAATTTATATTTACTTTAGAGGGTAAAACATCTTATTACACAAACCAATTTTCCGTAGTGGTAATAACCGTGTTGCGTATAAAGCATAAATTGCATGGCGGCCATTTTATTGTGAACACATTTTATTATTTCGATTGACAAAAACGATTTCAATGGCTTTATCGAACTATGTACACTCATTTTTAACTTGATTTTCCGAAGAGAGAAGGGTGTTATACTATTAGTGAAATTATTTTTCAAATACATTTCATCAAATTATTTCAGCGAAAAAAACGTGCTACTGCCCCTTTAACAGTTCTTTGAGAGATGAACATACATTATTGGTCCAGTCTGAAAGTTACCGCTATTCGGCAAGCCAAACGAACCAACTAACGCAACTTTTCACATATTTCAACTGGAGTAACTTCCCTTGCTCTAGCTACGTGACCAATCAATTTATGAGTGTTTTTAATTATTAGATAATTTTGAATTGATTTAAAAAACAACTCACGAATAGTATATTTGTAAAAAGTGACGTACAGCATGTTTTTAAAATGCTTATTTAAGGACTATATCCATGTAGGCAGTTCACAACCATATATCGCCGACATGACCTTCACCCTTGGTTTAGTGTCAATAAAATTACTCCACAAAATCTGGGTAAATTCTCTTAGCAAATTTGCCTTATATAACCCCATGTTTTAATGGTGTGTGGTGTGTGTGTTTCGATGTACAATGTAATAAATTAATGTTGAAATGAAATAACCATATCATTAGAATAGTTTGCATATTAAAAAGGTAAAAGACGGTAAAAATAAAACAATTTAACTGTCAATAGTATATTATATCTACGTTCGGTAGAAAATCAATCGGAAACAAAGTTAGAAATGTAATGGAAAGAAAACGATATATCTACTTTCAGTAAACATTAGTTAGAAACAAAACGGCCGGTAAAAGAGAGAGAAAAGGTAATAAAAAGTTATGGGAAGTAAACTTTTTTTATCTACCTTCATTAGAAAAGTATTGGGAAAGTAGGAAAACATTGTTACATAGATACTATAATACACATCCTTCACATGAAAAAAATAAGTTCTTAATAACTTTCAATAATACTGAGTGCTTAAAAAATCTCGCAATTTTCTTGAAGCGTAATCTACCTATGTAAATAGTCACTTCGATGTCCACGTGCACTGAAAAATGTATATACAATATTGTACTTTTGGCCATGAGGCCTTGAATATGCATAAACTTCTTCTTCTAAATGGAAAAGAAAACAGTATATCTACTTTCGGTAGAAAACTTTTGGGACATGGAAACTGTTACATCTACTTTCATTTGGAAAGTAATGAAAACGGTCAGCCATCACCCGACGGTGGTCTTTGAGCAGCTCAAAGTTGGAAAATTGGTGCTATACATAGCGATTTAGTATTAAATCTAAGTTTCGGTAGAAAGGTATGGGTAAATGGAAAATGTTATATCTACCCTCGATAGAAATCGAATCCAGCAGAACGAGAAGAAGACCGCAAAGAATATGTTCAGTCGACGCGATCTTTAATTCTGACAGTTAAGAATCACATTTCTTTCCAATTAGGAGTGATATGTTCAAGTATATTGATTGGGTAGCCATTCGTTACTTTTTATTTTACCAAAGACGTTTCCAACCTCGATGACCTCTGAAATCTCGTTAACAAACGTTAATTATTCATCTGTTTACGTTGTATTTTACGATCAGAAATGTCATTGATTATCTGTGTATGTGATACAGGGCGATCAGTACATTACTTATTTCCCTAATCATTCATACATACTACAGTCAACCGTAAAAGAAAAACGTCACCTCATTTTCAACAGTGTAAAACGTGAAATACTTCTGTTGGAAATAGTCTTATGTAAGTTATGTGTTAATTCAAATAAACTTGGGAGCTTAAATTGAATCTTAACACTGGTATTTGAATAGATCAGAAACTTTGACATTCATAAAATGTAGATTTTAAATGATGTCTACATCAATAACTTCCCTATACTTAAATTGTTTACGCGTCTTTACTGTAAGGCGCCATGAAACAGCCAAAAAGTCAAAAAGCTAAATAAAATCTATCTAACTCTCCCGTCTCGTCTAGTTGAGGAGATTCGAAAACGACGTCATAAACGATTTCTAAAAGCGTGGTTTTTTTCGGGAATATGAACAGATACTGTTTGAAATTTAAACGATGATGAAGGGACGGGATAGCGCAGTGGTTGGCGTGTTCGGCTTCGGATCAAGAGGTTCGGGTTCAAATCCCGCCAAGAGCAAGGCAACTTGAGAGATAAACTGAATTTCACCGTAGTGTCACCCATGGTTGACATTGCGACCGCAGCGCTAGTATTGTGACGTCATAATTATGCCATTATGACGTCACGTCAATCGGATTGACATTGTAGATTCATTCAACAGCGATATCTTCAACGGGCGAGTAATAAAGTGTTGTATTTCTGTAATGCGGGCGTCACACATTGTTGGAGCTAGCGTCCCGAACATCATTCGAATGTCAATAATTGAATTTACTGCCGGTAGTGTTGCGATGGTCATCCTGGAGGAGGTTAGAACCGACGGTGACACGATGCATACTTGAAGAGCACACGAATATCACACGACTATGATACGAAATCTATCTGTAATCGTCGTGTGACGTTCGTATGAGCACACGATGGGTACTGGAAGGCCATCCGAACCAACCACGTGACATGGTATCAAACTCCACGTGACCGTTGCAGAATCACACATTTCTCGTAGACCATGTTCTGAATATACGTTACTTGTGATTAATCATGCATCCAGTGCCTTAAGTAAGGGTAACTTTTAGTGATAAAAAAATACCCGAAGGATGTCAATATGCAATTCTGGTGTGTTGGTTTAAACAGATAGACATATTCTCTATTAGAATCTCACCGCAACATTTCAGTTAAATTACATTCAAGATATTGATAATACATTAAAACAATGAAGACCAACCCTTTAAATAAAGGCTATGAGAGAGTGTATACATGTTATACAATTGATATGATGATACACAAGATATAAGATAAAATATCACATTAAACAAATACTAAAGCTAAAATAATTAAAATGCATTCATAAATATATGGACAAAAAAGGTACCAGATATGCAAATAAATTAGTGCAATGAGAACATCACAAATGTTGCTTTACAGGTAGTGAAGCACAGGTATTTTACCTGGAAAACAAAATTTCAACTTTAGCACGTATATACATGTACAGGTGCTTAACAAAAGGTTAATTCACACTTTGAATGCTACAAATGAAATATCTATTCAATCAGGAAGTGTTTCGTTACCAATATGAATACTTTTACTGTTCTAGTGGTTAAATGATATTTGAAAGATTGTTACTATTTGTTTAAATGGTGTGGCATATTTTAAAAATAATATTTTATCTTCATTAAAACCAACAGTGTCAAGTATTGCGAAAATTCTGAATGTCAGGCCTCCAATTAAAATGTAAAATTCCTGATTATCTGTAAACCATCAAAAAGTTTATTTTAAAATCATTTATTACTCACTGTGTGTCTCTACATACTCGTATGTATTGTATCATCTGGTAATACAAAGGTAATATTCTATCGTACCTCTTACGGTGTCAGGTTTGGAATTGACCTTTTGGGAAGTCAACGCATAAGAATTAAACCAATGATATGTTTAAATAACAATAAGAGGACAATATTTGAGCAACCTACATATCTATTTTACGACATGGGAGTATACCATGAGAGGTTGTGAAAAAATAAATGACCAGGATTTAGTTTTGCAAGGTTTCATCATGAGTAAGTTTACGTACAACAATAATATCCAACCTGTAGAACCTGTGGAAGACCATATACGGTTTGGTAGACCAAAACGCTTAATGCTGCAAGAATCGATTTCTGAAAACGGAGGTTTTCTTTACATTTTTGCTTTTCTGAAAATTGTATAGAAGAGAATGACCAACCTATTGTGTATAAAAGAATCTTAAGACTATTAAAACATTTTAGACAGTTGTGCCACGTTCCTAAACGAAATCAACACCTGAAGACAGCACCTAGAAAATAGTAAATTCTCTAGTAAAATGAATGTTCAAACTTTTGAGCGCATGAGAATGAATCCAGTTTCAGAAATTTCTTTAAGCAAATGTTAATGAAACAGTCCTTCTAATCAATAGATTTACTAACATTTAGCTCTCCAGTCAGCTATAGAGCACCTACCACAGACTCACATTTTCACTATGGTAACCAAATGGTGACCCCCAACATTCACATTGATCAAGAGCATATGGTCAATGGAATATACAAAAATATGTGGTTTTGTGGAAACCATCTGCATCTTTATAAATACCAATATTCTATTGAATTAGATAAACTTGTTAAGCAGCTGTAAAGCTTAAGCTTTTGTTTGATTTTCATTGAAAACTGTTAATCATTATATATTTGTCTTTTATTGATGAATATGCAACCCGAGAGAGATGATTTGAACATTAATCAGCGCATAGTGTTTTTTAAGTAACATAACCAATGTCCCTTTAAGGGATTAAAACGACGGTCAATATCAAAATGTGAACTGTATAACGAAATCGGCTGATGTTTTAACTCTAATTATTGGTATATGTTTTCACTTTATGAGGTCGGTGAACGTTCGTTCACTTATTATTGAGTGATTGATTTATTGATTGTTGTTAAGTTGTTTAACAATATGGTATTGGAACTGTTGAGTAAAGCTGCATAGACTGACACAATCATTGATGTCGTATGGCGCATGCAAACTCCTCTCACAAATATTTTATCGATTGGCATTTTGATTTGACTTCAACTATTATTCTTGTTTAAACATTTAGTGAAATATTTACTAAAATGCCAATGTAAAATATGTAGATAATTATATTTGAACGTATTTATTTTCTTCAATTAGATTATGCAAAAAGCGTTGATCTAATGCCATTTTTATTTATTTTTTTTTTTCTTAAAAAAACTTCATTAAACGAATTGGTATTTGAAGCATAACAAACATTCAGTAGAAACGTATATATGCAGAATTGTTAGAAACATCCACTAGAACAAAATGGGAACTTCAAAGACAAGTTTCATTTTGCTTTGTTTACTATACATCATTTTATATTTAAAATACAAATTCGATATAAACAATGGGGTCGGTCGTGCAAGAAAAATATCGGTTCTCAAGTGTTATCCTTAAGCATGACAAGTTCGCCATTATTGAACCACGCTAATTAAATCAGAAATTCTTCGTTTAACACTGGATCAATGTTGTAAGTTAATGATTCGTGCTCTAGTGCTCAACAAAACGTTTCAAACATTATGTGTATGGGAAAATCGAAGATCTGCCTAATTTGAAGATCAGAATCGAAGTAAATGCAGTGGTTAGCGCGTTCGGCTTCTGATCAAGAGGTCCGGGGTTCGAATCCCGCCAGGGGCACAGCAACTTTGGCTGCAGTAGAGAACTATTCTACACGCAGAATGTTTGGGTGCAATGCTACACTAAATTTCAGCTCCACCTATGGTTCGCTAGTTCCAGCCAATGATCGCAGGTTTCACCGCAATGCATAGCCACATGGCGTTGCGGGCTTTCTCCCTGCCATAATCTTGCAGCAGTGATATTAATGAAATACTCTTGAAAGCGGCGCTAAACTCACCTCGACTCGATAAGTTAAGATCAGATGTAACCAACCCTCAATTTTTAAAACAATATGCAACTTTTGTGAGCTCAAATCTACAAAAAAGCTCTAGATTTCACGGTACAGATATGTATGGTAGTAACAAAAATAACAGGCACTTCATCGTTAATTGTAATGTTATAGCAAAATATGTCATCTTTATCATAACCATATTGCACATTCATAGAGCTTGTCCTCTTCACCGGGTCTCTTAACGAATGTAAGAAAACAATCATGGGAAAAAGTCATAGGAACGATTCATATATGTTGGTAGGAAAAAAGCCATAGAAACAATTATAAGTAGACTTGATAAGCCATGTTGATGTCCAACAAAGCTAAATTGTAATAATGCGGCGAGTGCCTTGAACATGCATTCGGTATGGATATTTGCGTTACATAAATACCCTGATTATTGATTATTATATTATTAAAGACTTTGTTATTCCAGTCACTCGGTCTCTACAGTTGCATTCCGAAAGTTTGTTCACCTGTATGTTTATTTCAGTGTAAATATCATGTATACTGACATTCATTGAAACTTCAATAAAATTCATATCCAATGACAATGAAGCATCATATATCCATGAGTAAAATACTCATTCTTAAATTACTCCTATGGTCGTCACGACAGTGGTTCATGTTTATGAAATTTGGCATAATGGCAGAAGGGGTCACATTTTGAAATTTCAGATTTCACTAATTTTGGAATAAAAGATTTCATATTGACTAAATGAGAACAATTTCATCACAACTACATTGAATATAAAAGGAATATGATGTATGTTTGACCCAGCTAACCACCTACTGAATATCTCACAGAAGGGGAAAAACTGTAGTTTTGAAAATATTGACCCCTGGTCTGTTTAAAGAGCTGCCAAAACTTGGACTGTTTACTATGAGGCATGTTATGGAACAATCGAGTGTCTTCTTATAATGAAAGGCCATATAGGGTTTGGTAGACCAAAACGCTTAATGCTGCAAGAATCGATTCCTGAAAACGGAGGTTTTCTTTACATTTTTGCTTTTCTGACAATTGTATAGAAGAGAATGACCAATCTATTCTGTATAATAAGAATCTTAAGACAATTAAAACATTTTAGACAGTTGTGCCACGTTCCTAAACGAAATCAACACCTGAAGACAGCACCTAGAAAATAGTAACTTCTCTGGTAAAAGGACTGTTCAAACTTTTGAGCGCATGAATGGGACAGAGTTCTCTGTTGTAATGAATCCAGTTTCAGAAGTTTCTTTAAGCAAATGTTAAATGAAACAGTCCTTCTTATCAATAGATTTACTAACATTTAGCTCTCCAGTCAGCTATAGAGCACCTACCACAGACTCACATTTTCACTATGGTAACCAAATGGTGACCCCCAACATTCACATTGATCAAGAGCATATGGTCAATGGAATATAAAAAATATGTGGCTTTGTGGAAACCATCTGCATCTTTATAAATACCAATATTCTATTGAATTAGATAAACTTGTTAAGCAGCTGTAAAGCTTAAGCTTTTGTTTGATTTTCATTGAAAACTGTTAATCATTATATATTTGTCATTTATTGATGAATATGCAACCCGAAAGAGATGATTTGAACATTATTTAAGTAACATAACCAATGTCCCTTTAATGGATTAAAACGAAGGTCAATATCAAAATGTGAACTGTATAACGAAATCGGCTGATGTTTTAACTCTAATTATTGGTAGATGTTTTCACTTTATAAGGTCGGTGAACGTTCGTTCACTAATTATTGAGTGATTGATTTATTGATTGATGTTAAGTTGTTTAACAATATGGTATTGAACTGTTGAGTAAACATGCATAGACTGACACAATCATTGATGTCGTATGGCGCATGCAAACTCCTCTCACACATATTTTATCGATTGGCATTTTTATTTGACTTCAACTATTATTCTTGTTTAAACATTTAGTGAAATATTTACTAAAATGCCAATGTAAAATATGTAGATAATTATATTTGAACGTATTTATTTTCTTCAATTAGATTATGCAAAAAGCGTTGATCTAATGCCATTTTTATTTTTTTATTTTTTTTCTTAAAAAAACTTCATTAAACGAATTGGTATTTGAAGCATAACAAACATTCAGTGAAACGTATATATGCAGAATTGTTAGAAACATCCACTAGAAAAAAATGGGAACTTCAAAGACATGTTTCATTTTGCTTTGTTTACTATACATGATTTAAAATACAAATTCGACATAAACAATGCGGTCGGTCGTGCAAGAAAAATATCGGTTCTTAAGTGTTATCCTTAAGCATGACAAGTTCGCCATTATTGAACCACCCTAATTAAATCAGAAATTCTGGATCAATGTTGTAAGTTAATGATTCGTGCTCTAGTGCTCAACAAAACGTTTCAAACATTATGTGTATGGGAAAATCGAAGATCTGCCTAATTTGAAGATCAGAATCGAAGTAAATGCAGTGCTTAGCGCGTTCGGCTTCTGATCAAGAGGTCCGGGGTTCGAATCCCGCCAGGGGCACAGCAACTTTGGCTGCAGTAGAGAACTATTCTACACGCAGAATGTTTGGGTGCAATGCTACACTTAACTTCAGCTCCACCTATGGTTCGCTAGTTCCAGCCAATGATCGCAGGTTTCACCGCAATGCATAGCCACATGGCGTTGCGGGCTTTCTCCCTGCCATAATCTTGCAGCAGTGATATTAGTGAAATACTCTTGAAAGCGGCGCTAAACTCACCTCGACTCGATAAGTAAAGATCAGATGTAACCAACCCTCAATTTTTAAAACAATATGCAACTTTTGTGAGCTCAAATCTACAAAAAAGCTTTAGATTTCACGGTACAGATATGTATGGTAGTAACAAGAATAACAGGCACTTCATCGTTAATTGTAATGTTATAGCAAAATATGTCATCTTTATCATAAAACTATTGCACATTCATAGAGCTTGTCCTCTTCACCGGGTCTCTTAACGAATGTAAGAAAACAATCATGGGAAAAAGTCATAGGAACGATTAATATATGTTGGTAGGAAAAAAGCCATAGAAACAATTATAAGTAGACTTGATAAGCCATGTTGATGTCCAACAAAGCTAAATTGTAATAATGCGGCGAGTGCCTTGAACATGCATTCGGTATGGATATTTGCGTTACATAAATACCCTGATTATTGATTATTATATTATTAAAGACTTTGTTATTCCAGTCACTCGGTCTCTACAGTTGCATTCCGAAAGTTTGTTCACCTGTATGTTTATTTCAGTGTAAATATCATGTAAACTGACATTCATTGTAACTTCAATAAAATTCATATCCAATGACAATGAAGCATCATATATCCATGAGTAAAATACTCATTCTTAAATTATTCCTATGGTCGTCACGTCAGTGGTTCATGTTTATGAAATTTGGCATAATGGCAGAAGGGGTCACATTTTGAAATTTCAGATTTCACTAATTTTGGAATAAAAGATTTCATATTGACTAAATGAGAACAATTTCATCACAACTACATTGAGTATAAAAGGAATATGATGTATGTTTGACCCAGCTAACCACCTACTGAATATCTCACAGAAGGGAAAAAACTGTAGTTTTGAAAATATTGACCCCTGGTCTGTTTAAAGAGCTGCCAAAACTGTGACTGTTTACTATGAGGCATGTTATGGAACAATCGACTGTCTTCTTATAATTCAAACACGCAAAATGGCAGGTCTGGTTTTCGCGTTGATATAATGCTCCAAAGACATCACAAATTATATGATATTTGCACTAAAATAATAATAATAATGAGAATACTTATATCGCGCTGAACTCCACAACACAAAGGGCCGTGCTCAAAGCGCTACACACATTATGACCCTGGTGTAAGGACCAACACCGTTCTTTTGTTCTTTCTCAACTCCATTTGAAGTATATAACCTGGGCTACCAATTAAGGCGCTCGAAGGTTATCTGTCACCTCCACTTCCAAAACCAGGAACTCAATTGTACTGCGGAGTGAACAGAGGCACATTTCGAATAAAGTCCCTTGCCCAAGGTGACACCATGAGCCTCTCAACTCAAGTGTTAGTGTGGGGGAGGGAATCACCCTTTAGAATCACAGTTTTCATTCAGCAACCAGTAACCCACCCATCCAGCGAACCACGCCCGTTGATGCTGAACTTCACTGATAGCGGTCGACTGAGCTATGCACAGGACCACGTGCCACCACAATGAGGTGAATAAACGTTGGTGTCCATGGACCTCTTGGTACACTTCCACCAGATTGTGTTCTTAGTGACAGAACACTTGGTGTACAGAATCGTCATAACCGACTTTAAAGGTGCATCCATTGTGTTTCATAACATTTTATTAGGCTTTAAATACGTTCCGACTCACCATATGTGGTGTTTACAGTGCAAATAAATTCACTCCGCTTGCATATTCACCCCATATCGCCAAATTTATCATAATTACTAGTTTCCAATTAAAATCTAGTTACAACATTATGCATGTGCAGAAACCGAAACTGCACGCCCCATTTACATGCATAGTAGTTATATGACCTATTAAACATGATCAACCCAAATTTATCATCTTGTCTGTTATAAATAAGATTCCAAAATTACGTTTGCTAATTGGCGAGTGCCACACGCAGTGTGTTGTCCGGTTTTCAATCAGAAATGACTACTCTTACCTTCATATCATCAATATACTAAGTCGACTATCATCAAAATGGTTGTTTTCGGTAACAGTCGGTACTCCTCGATAAAGTAACACCAATTATAACATTTTGAATATGTGACCCCCAACAACACAATAGATGTACCTTTAACCCCCCCCCCCCCCCCCCCCCCCCCTTTCTTGAGGACAGTAGCTCCATCTTGAATCACCGAATCTCCTGTTCTTCTCATATTATATATATACGCACATACCCCCAAAGCAAGAAACTCAAAAGACTGCGTTCATTAAAATGTTTTGATTCTAGTAAAATATTGAACATTTCATTCAATATATCTGTTGATTGAAAAATGAGACTGATTTAAAGACAGACAGATAGGTACGTTGTAGGTACAAGCCAATAAAACCCTTATGTATAGGTACCAAAAAGATGCGGTTATTTGCATTGTGTGATTCCTTTAACTTGCTCTTAGCTATATGGGTCAGAAATATGGGGCGTTACAGTAAAATCTTTGAACAAATCTAGGGGGAAATACTCAAAATACCATACAATATCATTTCACTTTTTTATTATGATAAAACAACAAACATGGTATGATTATGGCTTTATGTGAATAAAAGGTTTATGGTTGTACATACATGCAAGAAAATGTAATGTAATTTTGAAGCATTTAGACTAAAATTGAAAGTTTACAAAAACTGTTTGTCTTCTGATAACATTTCATAGTCATGTCAATTAATCTTAAGAATTACAGGGAAAATATCATTATTTGATCGAATTGTAATTCAACAACACAAATACTAATATAATCATGCATGTATCCAGGCTAACTTTAATAATTGTAGTCCTATACAGTCATTAGCATTGTTAATGTACATACATGTACTGAACATAGACAGAAAGGCTACAGGCTATGCACTTCTGAATCGTATGTATCTTATATGTTAAAGTGACGTTTCACTATAAACATAGATAAACCGACGGGCAAAAGAAAGTATAGCACTCACTTTTTTTCGATTAATTCAATATGTTAAGGAAATGAGATGCATTTGATTTTGGCACTATACAATAACACCTTTCGGCAGTAGTTTGAATGACTTAATTGGTGACTGTTTTATTTTTTAGATGAAATTTCATTATTTATAGAAGACAGGGGTACGAAATTAAAATTACACCAACATGACCCCTACCATGTTCAAAATGTTGTAAATGTGTGCAGGACGAGGCACATTTATTGTTTTTCACACAGAGTATGTGTTATATGTCAATGAACAGTTGTGTTTTATCAAAATTAATTTGGGGGAATTTCAAAATTTAATTTTCAAATTTTGATATAATTTTTTTAAATCGCGTAGATGTATTCTTTGACTGATTTAACGTTTTGGACTAATTTCACAAACAAGTCAGTTTTTGAATACTTGAGATATTTGTCTTTGAAAATTTTACATATGATAAATACAACCGAGTGATATACTTTTTTTGCCCGTCAGTGTAGAACGTCTGTAAACTGTGCATATAGACGGATGTGATGTAAGCTATATACAGCATAAAACATCTGAGAAATTGAGACGATTATTGTCGATAGTTAACTCTTGACTTTCTACTTCGTCAAACAAAAACAGCCCAGAATGATGACATGTATTTCATCTTTCTTATTAAGATGAAGCACTGATGTAATTAGCACTAGACACAACTTTACTGATTAGAGTAAATTTACATTCACATAATGCACTTCAAAACAGTTTGTTTTTGCAACTAGGAAAAGATTTGTTTTAAAAACACAATGAAAGTTTGTGTGAACATAGAATTTTCGGAAGCCTAAGTCATAGATATATTTCAATATGCTTAGTTGAGAGATAAGTTTAGATTTATCGCTAGTATGTCCGTGAAATTCCAAGAGTAGTTGTTTAACTTTACGAAGATGTCCTAACTTTACCATCTCTGGCAAGGAATTCCATTCAGAACTCTCAACATCCATCTTCAGTACGTCGATGATTCTCTGAAAAAAATATTATAAGCTGAAGTACAAAAGAAAGTATACACCTCAGTTGGTTTCATCATATGTATGATTTTCAATTACACATAACGTCGACGTCGTACGTAAAAACTGGAAAGTGCAGGCATTTAGTCATCTGGCAATGAATACTTCTACGTGTGTTTTTTTTAATTTCTTTGAAAATAAATTATATTTTGAGTTTATAATTTTTTTTAATAATTATTTTGGATAAAACACTGTTCATCAACATAGAAGGAATCTTCTTAGTGAAAATCAATAAATGTGCCTCGTTCTGACACATTTACAACATTTTACACATGTTAGGGGTCATATTGATGTAAATTTCATTTCTTGCCCCTTTCTACATTAAACAATGATATTCTAACTAAAAAATAACCAGTCAAAGTCAAAGTCATTCATTATTGTATCATGCCATAATCAAATGCATCTAAAAAAATGATATTGAATTAACCGAAACCAATTGAGGTGTATACTTTCACATGACAAAAAGTGGTGGAATCTGCTTGCCGGATCTTTCCAGATTCTTCTGGATTCTTCGGGACCCGCCAATTTTTGGGAGAATCCGGAAGGATTCCACCCTTTTTTGTCCTGTGTTTCTTTTATACTTCAGTTTAATTAATCCAAAATACATGCCATTTACATAGTGAACAAATGTGAACAAATGTAACAATGTTATATTTGAGATCACACTATTAGCATAGTACAAATTCTTGTACTTTTTTCGGGTCGGGTGTCTTGTGGGATTCGAACCTACACCCTGAAGGACTCCACCTGTAGAAAAATACATAAACCTGTAATATTGCAGAGTGTGTGGTCCTAGATAAAACAAAAACATTCAACAAAATGCAGACCCAGTTAGGAGACTTATTGCCATATCATTGATTAAACGATGATTCACATAGAACAGGGCCGTTATTCTCGAAACGTTGGTAGTCTTACGAATTCTTAACTTTGATCGTGTTAAGAATGGGTTTACGAAGTTTTATATTGTCCTGTAGACAATCCTCAATGTAATTTTAACATTTAGCTTTGAAAATCCCAATCATCTTATCGAATGTATTATTTATTCCAATAAAATGATTTAAACTATTGAGAAGTATGAACTAAACTTAAAATGTCGTTGCAGATTTCCTTACAACATAAAACACTTATTTACGTGTATCTCTCTGGACGAATGAAAAACGAGACCCTTCAAAGGCGCTGTAGCACGATGTTTTCGATTAAATGGGTCGATGAAATGTGTTTAAAAAATAAAGTCACCATTAGTAAAACACCCTTTTCTCTTCGGAAAATAAAGTTAACAAGCAAAAAAGTGAGCGTGGCTCACTAATACCCCCGACTGTTAAAGTTTGACGCACATCTAAGGATTGATAAGCTATGAAATGTAATTGCTAAGATTAAAGTGTTTGTGAAAAGGGTAGGACAAGTCTCTTAAAAGTAAAAGTAGGAATGATAGTAACTTGAAAAGGTATGAGTAACATAATACACTACTGCCATTACCACTGACTTCAACTTTATTTTGGAAATTAATTCATCATAATGATTCATTTGAGTGACTTGAAACAACAGGTACATGGAAGCACACCCCTGAGGGATATACAGCAGTTTATGGTTGACAGGAAAGAAAATTTAACTTTTTCCAAAATATAACCAGTGGAAATATAAAATAGTAAATTCAACAAGAACACAGAAGTAGCTTTTGATGAAAGTTACATGAAAAAGAAAATGATAAAGTCAACAAATCACAACACAGAAGTAGCTTCATTCATTTTAGCTCTGAATATGACGAATTAAAAAAAATTAAAAATCACCAAAAATTCACCAAATCGTGTTACATTTTGCACTGCACCTCTCCTAGTGGTGAAGAAGACATGTGCCAAATTTCAAAAGGATGAGATGAATAGTTTTTCTGTATAGATCGGACAAAAATGCTCAGAATATGACTAAGTTAAAAAAAATAAAAAATCGCCAAAAAAAAAAAAATTCACCAATTTCGTTTAAACTTCGCACTGCACCTCTCCTAGTGGTAAAGAAGACATGTGCAAAATTTGAAAATGATGAGATGAAAAGTTTTTCTGTTATCGATCGGACAAAAAATGTTCAGATTATGACTGAGTTAAAAAATTAAAAAATTCGCCAAAAATAAAAAAATTCACCAATTTCGTTTAAACTTCGCACTGCACCTCTCCTAGTAGTAAAGAAGACATGTGCCAAATTTGAAAAGGATGAGATGAATAGTTTTTCTGTAATCGATCGGACAAATATTGTCTTCGGACGGAAGGACAGACGGACGGACGGAAGGACGGACGGACGGACGGACGGAATCGTTGGTATTACTATATACCCCCGACCTTTTTAGGTCGGGGGTATAATAAATGAGTGTACATGGTTCCGTGAAGCCATGGGAATCATTTTTGTCAATCGAAAATAATAAATGTGTTCACAATAAAATGGCCGCCAGGCAATTTCTTCTTTATATGTCACACCGTTAGTACCACTACGTGTGTGTAATAAGATGTTTTACCCTCTAAAGTAAATATAAATGACATAAACTATCATTATAAATGGGAAATTTGAAGAAAAATAAAGTTTGCAAAAAAACGTGCTACTGCATTTGTAAATTATGTTATTATACACTCTTGAGAAGAAACGTAACACAAAATCTGTTAAATTAACCAAAAAGGCAAAAACGTAAATGCTTAAGTAAACAAAATTTCAAAATTTGTTTTGTTGAATAATGTAATGATTCAATCAATCAATCAATCAATCAATCGTTTATTCGGTAGAAAGGCCTGCGGCCCACGTACTGAATTATATATAGTACATGTATTCAGAGTTGCTATTTATTAAATAAATTACGTAAAATTAAGGCATCTTTAACATAGTTTGAAATGGACATTAAATAGGCAGAATTATAATTTTGAAGGTTATGGATCATGATATCTTCATTAATATACACAGGTATATTTTCAAAGTATCTAACACATAGATTTTCATAAACTGGACATTTATAAAGAAAATGAAATTCATTCTCTACATAATTGTATTTACAGATTTTACAGTAGCGATTTTAACGAGGGATACCATCACGTCTACCAATATTTTTGTAAATGGCTAACTCTCGAATTCTTAATAAAGTAATCCTGCGCCTTGCCTCCTTAGATTTAACAGATAATTTTCCAAACAAAACTCAGTTTTGATTTTAGAATATAAATGTAATGTTGAATACTCATTCATCTCAGACATTATTGATTGAACAGAACAATTCTTTATCCTTGTTTCAAAATTGATGAAAAAAATATCCTTAAACCTACACCTTGATTCTCCCACACAAAACCAAAACCATAAGTAAATAAAACCGTTCTCACGTGATAAATCCAAGTTCTCCGACCAACTTTATCCAAATTATACATCATAAGATAAGCCTGTTTTGGATAACGGTCGGCATTTCAAGTAACCTCAGCCAAAATTTAATAACTCTTGAACAATGAATCAACATGCCGCATTCTGCCAGAATAGCAACACTAGTGCTCTTATTACTCACACCTAAGACAAACTTACAAAATCTTACATGAAACTGTTCAGCTATTAACCACTTTTGAAAACCACATATTTCTGAAGCGTATGATATAATAGGTTTTATCTGAACATCAAAGATTTTGAAGAGAACCAATGGAGATATATTTTTAAGTTTATAACCAAGTAATGTTACTGAAAATAAAGCCTTGGAAGCTTTGTTAACAAGATTTTGGACAGACTTGGACCACGATAGTCTACTCGAAAACAATAATCCTAGGTAATTATAGTAAGATGAGATTTTCAACCTATTACCCTCAAAATACCAAGCTTCACTTGTTCTAACTTTACCGTCATTCCTAAAAACTACTACTTCTGTTTTGTCAAAATTAACAACCAAACCCCACTTGTGACAAAATTTAACCAACAAATTAATCTTCTTTTGCAAACCCACAACACTGTCCGAAAATAAACAAAGATCATCAGCATACAACAACAGGTATAAGTCCATAAACTCAGAACACAAGAAAATCAGATTTCTCCATTTCAACATGAAGTTGATTTATAAACAAAGAAAACAATAAAGGACTCAAAATACATCCCTGCCTCACACCACTGAACGAATCGAAGTAGTCTGAAACTGAATTTTTAGAAAGTTTAACACAAGCCTTTGTTTTTGAATATATATCCTTGATAGTTTTAAACATACGATCGTGAATATTATTGGATAACAAAACATTATACAATACATCTCTATTTATAGAATCGAAATCCTTCCGAAAATTAACAAATAAACAATAGAAACGCCCTTTTGATTTTGATAAATTCTTTTGAACAATGCTTTGTAAAGTAAATATATTGTCCACCGTTGAATACCCTTTACGAAAACCTCCTTGACTTTTCGGATACAAACTCATAAACTCAACAAAATCCTTCAAACGATTATTAAGTACAGCAGTAAACAACTTACCACAAATATCCATCAGAGACAAACCTCTATAATTATTTACATCATGTTTGCTGCCCTTTTTATGTAAAGGAAAAATTATACTTTCAGACCATTGCTCTGGAAAATTCCCACATTTAAATACATTATTGAAAAGTACAAGCAAAAAAGAACAGAGAATATCATAATTATGTTTAAATACCTCAGATGGTACACCATCAGGACCAGAACTTTTTCTTAACTTGAGATCATGTACAGCTCTATCAATTTCCTCTTGAGTAAAATCTCTGTTTAACAAATTATTAACATCATCATATCACACGCAGCACGTAGAGAGGCCCTATCGTCATGACAACTTATATAATCCCTGACAAACGTGATAAACTCTTCATCAATAACAGCATATTCAATATTAAGAACAGATTTAAAATAATGGACCCACGACGAACAATCAATGGATGGGGAAGTACACAAAAAATTCTTATTAATGGTTTTAACAGAACTCCAAAAAAATCTTGCATTATTGCTTTGATACTTCACAAGCAAGTCACTAGTAACATTTGAGTAGTAAAGTTATTTCCGGTGACGACATAACTCTCTAAATTTGTTTCGAGCAGTATGGGATAATGATATATAGCCAAAGTCACCCGTTGTTCTGAATCTGTCCAAGAGGTAATATTTTTCACGATTTAAGTTTTCACAGTCTTTATCAAACCATACTGCACTGATGTGACTTTTAACAGAGTTACTATTAACACAGGGTGTCATACCACAGCTTCCAGCTGACGACTCTATACACTTTATCAGTTTACGGGCAGCAAGAGAGGGACTCTGGTCTGCTATGTCCTTGAAATCCTTGATAGGGATATGACTTAATTCTTCACTTATGATCATAATGTATGCTGAATTTCTATTATCGGTAGTGCTATCTCAAGTGTAGCTAAAATGTGCTCACTATCTAAATTACATGTATTTCTGATACTCTTTGCGTTGGAATAAAAGAAATTGCGAGAAATAAGGTTTATCTGTCCCGAATTATTATTATTGTGATAAGGTCAGAGTTTGAAACGATAATTTTCTGGGACAGATTGGTTATCATTTTTCTTACTATAGATCATTTCATGCGTATAAATCTTTAAAAAAAGAATAGAATCCACGATCCTGGACTGTAAAATACAAAATTGTACTCATACGCTATTAATGCATTCTCTCAGTTTCAAGATGCCCTGACCTAAATATATCTCTACACTTTCACTATGATTCTTATTTAACCGTTGAGCTTTATTCCCAACAAAAATACATTTGTATCATTCCCAATAAATAATATAATATCATTCCTGATAAGTTTTTATTGTAAATACTGAATGAGAGAAAATTAGTGTAACGTTACCTAGCACTTGTACAGTTGTAATGCAAGATAGGAATGGCAGAATCAGTTAATAACATCATGATTATTAAGGTCCAGAAGCCATTACGTCACGAACTTGCACTTTTAGTACTGTGAATATGGACTCTGAAACATCGACTTGGCATGATGTTCTCTTCCATGTTTTATTGACGATTGACTTAATATAGGTAAGCTTGAAAATATTCAACTATGTGGTTTAGCATCATATACATGTTCCGTGCAATCTAGGAATCATCACAATCTGCAGATTGTGAGCTCACAATCTGCAGATTGTGATATACCCTAGATGGTTCGTAACAATATATAAGCAATTCATTAATGAGAGAAAAGAAGTTCCGTCATCCGATAAATAATCAAGTTATAATTTTTTTGAAAGCTGTCATTTCCATTACCAAAATTGTAAAAGTTTCTATGATGGGAGTGTCGATGTCAAAATATTGTTACTCACATTCGTATGATTGAATTTATTCAAAAAGAAGCCAAATGTCCGTAGGTGCCATTGTTTGTTATTTGAATGGTTATTCCCTGCAATTCCCATTCATAGGAAATATACTTGTGGACTTCGCTGGTAACTCTTTGTTTTCATGCAGCAACATAAGTTATTATGAAAAACATAAATATATCTAGATTAGAAACACACAGGTATATTTGCCCGAGGCAGTGTGTCGTATGGCTTACTGTTCAAGTACATTTGGGGTGTTGAAACCGCTTTTTCAAAATATTTTTTGGCAAGAATGTTTGGCATTTAACTTAAAATTGTAAAGTGTAATATAATTAATAAAAGGTGTTGTCGACATAAATAATCTTCTTAGACTTACATTTGTTGACGTGTCATTACTGTAGGACGTCATAAAACAAGCCAAACAAGTATCTTATACTCTTTTATGTTGTCAAGTTAAAGAGATTGAAAAACGGACGATTTCTTAAAACGTTGTTTCTCAGAAATATGAACAGTTAATGAAGAAATTTCTGAAGACATGAACGTTTCTGTTTCAGTACGTCTCAGTCGTACTATTCGGGTGCAATGCTAAACTGAATATACCACCTATGGTTCGCTAGTTCCAGCCGTTGCTCGCAGGTTTCACCTTAATACATTGCCAAATGGTGTTGCGGGCTTTCTCCCTGCATTAATGCTAGCAGCCGTGATATAATAAAATTGAAAGCGGCGTTAAAACCAAATCGCCTCAACTCATTTCTGTCCAAAATAGTGTCCCCAAGACACACCCAAATGAATAAACCACACATTTATCAGATGGTCGGTATGGTTGATCGTCACACACTTCTCATCCTCCATCTCCCATCTTGCCCATGCGTAACTTCCGGTTGCACAATATTTCAGCGTTGTCAAGGTAACTGAAACATATTATTTGAAACACAATAACAACCCAGCACTGAAGTGTCCAAAACATTATTGCATGATTACTAAACAGCAATGCCAACAAATGAATGCGCGAAAACAAACTTGGTTAATGAAAATATGTCAAAAACAGATGAAAAGGATGGATTAGACAATGTATACATTAGATCTCTATTTGATACATCTTGTGATAATTGTCAGAAGACTTTATTGAAAAATATAGAACGTTGAAAGTTATACACATGATTATTCCGAACTAACAAAAAGCTGAGAAATTGAGAATATTTGATATTTCTCATCGAATACCATGTATATCTCATCGAGTGAAGTAGAGTTTATATGATCACGAGTTGCGCCATCCTCGGTTACCCATGGTTTTATATATGCTCCGTTACTCTCCACTATATCACCCATGGGAAACCTTATCAGGAGAATCTGTACTCAAATTACCCGCCCTTGGCCGGCGTGACGAAGTCAGTAACCAAAGAAAATACTTTATACGATAAGACGGATATGGTCAAGGGAGATAACCGGTGACGGATGTCTAACAAAATGAACTCGCGTGCTTTGCAACGAAGTGATATGAATTGTCATTGGCTCGCAGGTCCAAGCTGCGTAGCGGTTTGATTGGCTCACGCCGGCCAAGGGCGGGTAATTTGAGTACAGACTTCTCTGATGAAATTTCACATGGGTGATATAGTGGAGAGTAACGGAGCATATATAAACCATGGGTAACCGAGGATGGCGCAACTCGTGATCATATAAACTCTACTTCACTCGATGAGATATACATGGTATCTGTACTCAAATTACCCGCCCTTGGCCGGCGTGATATAGTGGAGAGTAACGGAGCACATATAAAACCATGGGTAACCGAGGATGGAGTGGCGCAGCCACGAGTGTAAATGCATGATTTCTACTTCCTGAGATGATATATACATGGTATTCGACGAGAAAATTAATGTAAAATGTTTTATTTATTAGATTTAAGAAATTGTACAGTTTGTAAACGACGTTGATTTTATTAAGCTAGCATCCAGGGTCGGCTTGCATTATCGCGGCCTTCTTATGACGCCATCCCTTCTTACGATGACGTCATATGATTGAACGTGTTATTTCACTCAGTGAAAATACGGATTTTATTCTAACTGATAAATGCCGTATATCGGCACTGAAAATATAACAAATGCCAGTTATTTGAAAAGCTGCCTCTCAGTCCACATATAGAACGATTTTATAATTTTGTGTTCGAATGTCTCTCTGTAAACAAATATTGCTATAAAAGGTCAAAAAGGGTGAGCAACATTGATTGATTCTAGTACCTATTTCACTAAATACTCCCTTCTTCGGGCACAGTAGTCGATTGTTCCGCAGTTTCCTTTCTGAGGCTGGCAACTCCTTAGCTTCGAGAATCAACGATAATGTGTTACGTTATAAATCGCGTGGTACGCAAGAAAGGCAAATTCGTTTGAAAACATATTATTCAGTTGTGCGCGTAAGTCGAGGTTATAACATTATTTTATTATATTTAATTATATAGACCCGACTTTTCTAATTATTGTACTGTCTGACCTAACTATTTCCGATATGTCATGTTTTGTTTGAAATATCTTTCTTCCTAACATTGATGCCATTTATATATGTTGACAAATACACTCAAACGCAAAAGAAACGTCACCATACAAAATACAAGATAATTCAATCCACGATAAGCGATCGATAAACACGACTGGAACAGACCTACATGTACGTCTGAGAGACCGATCTCTAGAAGCCAACTAAACGAAATTTCAAATTTCAAAACATGATATGTTCATATTTCTGAGAAAATGGTTGTTTTCGAATCCCCTAAACTGGACGAAATAAGCTTTGTCCTATAGTAAAGACGCGTCAACAAATTTAAGTCAAAGATATGAATTTTTAAGATAATGTCAAACATTGGGACCAAAAAGTATTTTATCGATTTTAACACCCATAGTGTATTTGAAAAGTTTTAAAAAATACAAGTATTGTGCCCTGATGTATGAAATTGCGGGTTAAACAATCATGTCCCTATACAAAACATTCAAAATTGACTTTCTCTGGCAGCAGTATTTCGATATTTACACTGTTGAAAATGTGGTAACGTTTCTTTTGTGGATGAGTGTACATTATTTTACAAGAAACAGTGAAATTAATGATGCTTTAAATATTCACACTTCTTTCAAATGTAATTAGAGCTTGCAACGAGATATTCATTTCCTTTGGGGGCATGTCGACTGTTAACATCCGGTTAAAATTTCAATAGATAACCTGTATGGGCACCAACCTGTGATATGTTTGAAACAGTGCCTCTGGGCTCATGCTGTTCAATGCTTCTTTCCCAGGTAAAATCACCTGTAAACACATAGAGAATCTCACCCATGTGTGTTTTTTTTATATCAAATATATCAACGAGTGTTAATAAATAGAGGATATCTGTCTTCCCTTGACAAATACCATGTTTATCTCATTGAGTGAGGTAGAAAAGTAGATATTTCACGAGATGAGATCATCATGGTATTTGTCAAGGAAAAACAGATATTCTATTTATTATATCATTATTTCTGTGTTTTATGTTGAGTTGGAGTGATTTCAACGGCAAACGTACAGCCTTCACAAGCTGACAATATGACGTCATAACATTGTCCCGATGACGTCACGCGAGTGGTGATAAAGTTTATCGTCAGTCAGTAGAGTGGTGATAAAGGTTATCACCACTGTAGCTTGATAGAGGGTTTATTTCATTGATAGAACCGAGTATCTCACTCCAAATTATGTAATAAAACTTTTTATCAGAAAACACGAGGGTGAGATTCTATTTATGATCCAAAATCATTCTTTTTACGTTTCAAGGATAATAGTGTACATCTCTGCGCACATATTTGCTATTTGACTTGCAATGTGGTGATGTCATAGCATTGTGACGTCATCATGTTATGACTTCATAGCTTTGTTATGTCATGTAGTTGGCCACAAAGCATTGTGCAAAATCTGTTGCCAAAACGATATCTCCTAGGAGAAATCGATTCATCTCACACAAGCGATATCTCCTGTGGAACACAGTCTTAGATGATAAAATAATTCAACAACGAATCAGATGACTTCTTTAAGAGGAATTTAGAAGTTGGTGATATGAAGAATAAACAATTATATGGATTTACAACTTCATTTGCTTGACAGCGGTGTTAGTATCTACACCGAAACGTCGCATATCTTTGCAATAAGAAGTTGTAAATCCATATAATTGTTTATTCTTCAACGAATCAGATGTAAACATTTACAACAATAAAACAAGTGGAGGTGGCATAACCGGAGAAGGCAATCATAGGTGTTTACTATGGCTTTTTCGCCGTCAATTACATAAATATGACACACACGACGGAAAATAAATAAATTATTATCGTCGAAACTGTGCCACTGTGTACACGAAGCACTCGTTCTTACTCGGGTAACAGCTCGTTTTGTAATAGTCATACAAACTTCACTCACAATTTAATTGCTATTTTCCGAAGGGTGAAGAGTGTTTTATTATTTTTGACATTGTTATTCAAAAACATTTCATCAACTAATTTGAGCGGAAAAACGTGTTACTGCCCCTTTACAGCCCGCTTCTCGCAGATGAAATACGGGAATTGGAATAATATCATTTGTTGTAACCTACCATTCCGTTTCTCCTCAGTTTTTCAAGAGCTGTAATTGTATGTCCCACCTTTGGATCACTTGCTGAAGTTTGTATGGTTTCCAGAGACTTGTGCAGTTGGTTTTTAATAACCTTTAATGTAGGCTCAACATTAGGGGTGACTATTGACCTTAAGAGACTATTGCGATCGCAATAGTCTATTGCCACTTACTATTGCGATAGCTATAGACTGTTGTAACTCACTATTGCAATAACTATTGCGATAGGTTTTTTTGTACAAATACGCAGTAATCAGCTAGATTTCTCATAGGTTTTAGTAGAAATGTTTAATTGATGTAAGGACTATGGAACCAAAATCAGTAAAGAAATCATAAATGAAAAGACTTTTTGTCATTTTGCTATTTCCTATCTCTAGTTCTTCCCTTTTGCCATTCTAAAATGGAACATCTTGAATCAAATACAGCGAGGCTTGTGTAAATCATTCATAATTAAGGGAAATTTAATAGTTTCGATAGTATCGATAGTTAACCTTACTATTGCGATAGCGATAGTGTTTTTGTTTATACTATCGATATAGTACTATTGCCTAGCCAACTATTGCGATGCATCGATAGTTTGATGTATTGTTACACCCCTACTCAACATGATCCAATCGGTATTGATACCGTATCTGAAATGGTAATAGTAACTGTTGGACTATCATATATGTGTAAGTTATATTGAGACCTACAATGTTTGAAATGTTTTAATTGTGTAAAGAATGAGGCACATTCATGATTTTCACATAAAATATGTCTTATATGTCGATGAACAGTTGTCATTTATCCCAATTAATTTTTGAGGAATTTTTAAATTTGAGATAACATACATTTTAAATTAAAATTTAAAAAACGACCTAGAAGTAATTTTTGACTGATGACTTTTCACTTTTAGAATACGACGTCGAAAACTCAAGATATGTGTAATAGAAAACCATACATATGATAAAACCAACTATAATTAAGGTGTATACTTTCTTTTGCCTGATAGTTTACGTTGATGATATACAATTATAGAATACTTACAGTCACATGTTTTTTAGAATTATCATGATTTGAGAACAATTTTGCAGACAGATCACTACCTCCCTAAGAAGAATGTAACACTAATGTAACACTTGAAGAGATCAATACACCGGTCGAAATGAGTTCATCGTATTGTTAAAGTTGATAAAAGATATAACATCAGATGGTTTTGAGTGGATCAATCTTCTTTAATACGATAAGCTTTTTCAAGTTTGAAAAGAAGATCGATTTATATATATATTACCCCTATGGTTGAAATTAACCGAGTTAATATTATTGATATCAGCACATGTGCACATAAAACGTTTGCTTAGCAATCATTGTTTCACAGCGACCTCCCGTATTTTGTCGTCTGTGACGTCATAACACGATTGTTCGTGACGTCATAAAACGATTGTTCGTGACGTCACTGTAGCTTGCCGTCGCAAGAGAAGTGGGCCGTTTACTGGTCATTTTTACGCGAATCAAATGGAATAAAATGGGCAATAAAGAAATGATTACACTTGAAAGTGTGTCATATGACTTTTAAGAAACTCGTGCAAATTTATGTATAACCCTCGCTCTCGCTCGGGAAATACAAAAATTCACACTCCTTTCGTAAAAGTCATATGACACACTTCCTCGGGTAACAATCTCTCTATATATAATCTTAATTCACGTGAGAAACAACTCATTTTGTTGTAAAGATAACACTCACCGTTTATAGTGAGAGAACGACGATCACTACCGAAGTCCCATTGTAGATGATCCGTCGGATGGTGAGAGTCATTGTCGTCTGGAAATAAGATTCAATGCACATACTTTACTGGAGGGTTTCCTTTGTTTTGACTTTAAGGAGAGATGGGATGATGAAATCAAATATTTTAGAATTCGTTCATTTTTTTTTCAAAATAGCAAGTTTATCATGTCTTTAATCTAAAAATGTAAGAAAATTTGGGCGTCACCGAACGATTCAAGAGTAATCGGCATTAATAATAATTAATACACCCGTCAGCAAATTACGTCATTTTTGACTGATTTGGTGCAGTTAAAATAAGCGCTCGCTTTCAACGAATAAACAGATACATTTCAATAACAAACGGGGATGTATAGCAAATCTATATTTTGAAAATTAATGACGTTGGAAAGAGAAAAAACATTAAATTAAGCACTTTTTAATTAAAAACGGCATCTTTAACATCGTGTTTCGCATGTTCAACAGGAGTTGTCACTAACGGGCATATTTTAGATATTGCTAGAACTTTAATATGATGTGCGCCGTTAAATGATGAACAAACGAATTCAGAAATAATACAAATGTAATAGGGGGTCACCGAACGTTATTCATGACTTTAACGTCATTTTTAAATTACGTCACGGCAGTTTTCATGATTTCAAGTGTTACTTTGACGGCCTACCGTGTAATCATTATTGAACATATTAGCAATCTAAGAGTGCTTGGTGGAAGAACAACTATCAGTTCGATTTCTGTATTCGATCTCTCCTTAATATGGCTACTCGAGGTCATAAGAAGGTGAGTTAAGTTGGGATTAAACGTCGCATTCAAGATTATTTAACATATCGCGGGTGCTAGTATTACGGCAGGGGAGAAAGCCCGCAATACCATTTGGCTATGCATTGCGGTGAAACCTGCGAGCAGCGGCTGGAACTATCGTGGGTGGTACAACGCTGAAATTCAGTGTACCATTGCACCCAAACCTTCCTGAGTGTGGAACAGTTCTTTACTGCAGACAAAGTTGCAGTGCCCCTGCGTGTTACAATTTACGTTAGCTTTATTACAATATACGTTTTTAATAACGATTTACGACAACGATTATTAAAAGTACTACAATTAAAGTTGTATTTCTCTTTACTCGTAACAGGCGACGTTGAGTTATTGAATGAAGACACCAATGTGTGTTTAGTCGAAATGTCCCCACTTAAATGTCAAAGTGTAAAACACACACACTGTCCCCGATAACATGGAAAATGCATAATTTAAATTTCACAAATTCAAAATATATACACACTCATCATTCTTTAACGTTACTGTAACCTAATGATTAGTGACTTCAGATAACATTTTTCTTAATTTGGACTTATGAGTTGCTTGAATGAACAAACTACAACATATCGCATAATTTATCAACAATCACATCTTAAATACAAATGCCCTTACAGCTGTTGAAAATATGTTTTTCCATATGAACCTATATCGTCCAAAAAATAAAAAAATAAATGTTTTTGGTCTTTACAGGCTGACAAAAATGATGCGATGACGGGATTATTTGTTTAAGACTTTTTTTTTAATGAAGAGATAAATTCCATTTTATACAAACTTCTCACCAGTTCAAAAAATAAATTTAGATAATTATTATAAAAATAAAGCACAAACCCTTACTATTCAAAATGGTCAATAATCCTACCCCTACACTCCATTTTCAATATCCAATGTTTTCTGGGGCTTAGAGTTATCTGGCCCAATCTTTTGTTAAAGCCAAGAAAAAAAGACCCGAGGCGTGGGTTTGAAACTGATGCGGGCGGACACCAAAACAAATTCTTCATTTGTGTAGTTTGTGTATGTCAATTTGCTTTGTTATATTTGTTACATGTAGGGCGAGGTATTTCAGATAAGCAGCTATGCTTGTTTGCCGATCCCATCATATTTACATAACACAAATGTTTTAACATTACCTTAGCGTACTTTTCAAAGGTAAACCCCGATGGCTATATCATTTATCTACGCTGTACGCTTCTGCTTGCATTGAACCGTATTTATCACATCCATGTCGCCATTGTTAATACTAAGTACACGGCTCTCATATTGTTTTACACTGCGAATCTCCAATATGTCAAAGAAATGAATTCTATTCAACTTTACTTGATGAACTTGATGTAGATGTATATGTGTATATTGAACTGTTAGATGATGAAGATGCCCTTTAACTATTTTGTGGTGCACACTTAGACAGACCTGGGCTCGATGCAACGTCATGGCAAACCATTGTGCTCCAATTTTGTAAATATATCTATTCTTTGAAGAATTATCGGAGGAATCATTTCTGAAGTACCATTGTTGTCAATACTATAAAGAATGTATTTTTAATGTAAATTCCATTTTTACATGTATGTAATTGGTTAATGTGTATGTAACTTTCGATTATCATTGGAGGAAATAAAGAAATTCATTCATTCATTCATTCATTCATTAATTCGTGTATGTTTGCATTAAACAGTATTTTACCACATCTATGTCGCCATTGTTAATAAAAAATATACGTACATTTGTGTACACTACGTCATATTTTGCCAGTGAAAACTAGCTATTAAAGGGGCTGTATCACGTTTTTAGCAAATTTTATTGTTTCAAATTTCCCATTTATAATGATAGTTTACATGTATATCATTTATATTTACTTTAGAGTGTAAAAACATCTTATAACACAAACCATTTATCCGTAGTAGTAGTAGTAGTAGTAGTAGTAGTAGGAGTAGTAGTAGTAGTAGTAGTAGTAGTAGTAGTAGTAGTAGTAGTAGTAGTAGTAGTAGTAGTAGTAGTAATGGTATAAGCAAAATTGCAATGCGGCCATGTTAATGTGAACACCTTTTATTATTTCAAATTATAAAAACGATTCTCATTGTTTTACCGAACCATGAACACTCATTTTTAACTTGATTTTCCGAAGAGAGAAGGGTGTTTTACTATTGGTGACGTTATTTTTCAAATACGTTTCATCGACTTATTTGAGCGAACAAACGTGCTCCTGTGCCTTTAAATTGTGCATCATTATCAACAATGTTCTTTAAAGTTTTGTTGTTATTATTATTTGTTTATTAAGACTAGGAACAGGGGCTACTACATCTGTCAACCTTACCTGAATAATCCAATTATCAAAACTTGTCAGACCTGTGATATCTTTTACACAAAAACCTGCCCACGTGTGATTGATGTCGGTCATTAAAAACCCCAAATCAATTAAATTCGATGGAGCGAATAAATCGATTTCAAACATTTTTCTTTGGCTCTCTATTCCAAAGTGTTTTACAACCTGAAAGACAATGCAAATAACTTCGTGAGAGAGAAAAAAATAATTTTCACTTATAGAAAATTCTGGTGATGTACGTAACGTTTGCATGTAAGTTACACGTATTTTGTCTGACGTATCTAAATAGACAATGACAATAAACACAACTGGCTCTATGAACTTGGTAAGAAGTGAAGACAATTCTGATAGTGCAAGTGGATGTTTGAGTATAACGCATACTGCGTATACAAGTATTGCAACGTTTACCCAGCGTACCTATTGAGTATGAGTAAGTTTAGGTACGAAGCTGTATTTTATATCCCCATATGTACTTGAAAAGATATTTTTTTTAAAGTATAAAAAAAATGTACTCTGATGTATGAAATTGCGGGTACCACCTAAAAAATCATTCTGTAGCAGCAGTTTTTCGATATTTACACTGTTGAAAATGTGACGAAGTTGAGTGTATATAATGCATATTATGCGAGAGAGAAAATTACTTATTAAAGTGTCACGTGCTGGGTTACATAGTACATACACAAAAAGATAAAAACAGATTGAAAACAGCACCCGGCCATTAGGCCCATGAGACACTAAACACTAAAATATATCTCAAATATGTCATTATGTCAATGTGTCCATGACTAAACTACCATGCAAAAGAATATGTACACCTAAGTTGATTTTATCATATGTATGATTTTAAATTACAAATATACACAAAGAAAAACGTTAAGCACCCCCTGATAATTGTGATGATATCTTTCCGAGAATATTTTAAATAGTTAAACAAGGTTCATTAATGAGAAGAGTAGTGTTTGTGCGATACGTTCCAACCAGTGATGCGTGACAGTCGCGCCTACACTTTCGGGGCCATCTTCCGCAAGCATTGGGCCATATATGCACTTTTGGAAAATGCATATTCCATGTAGATACATATATCGCCCGATGTTTGCGGAAGATGGTTCGGGCATGCACGTACAACATGCTTCGCTCGAGGATCACAAAAAGCAGTATGGCCCAACTGCAGTTGGTGGTATGTAACGCTGCTTTCTACAGCCATTCAAGCATATATATTGAACATGGCACGAAGACGATTGTCAATGGATCTCAGAAATCAAATTATTGATATGGAATGTCCTTTAAGGCGATAGGACGAAATCTGGCCTACCATAACACTGTTGTCAGTCGTTTAGTCCGGAAGCATGCACAGACAGGAAGTGCAATGGACCGTCCAAGGTCTGGAAGACCTACTGTCACTACACCTCGAGAGGACCGGCACCTTCTTCGACATGTACGCCGAGAACCCTTCCTGACAAGTCCTCAGCTGAAACGTCTTTGGTTACCAAATCGAAACATCAGCCCCAGAACAGTCAGACATCGCCTCAAATCGGCAGGACTAAAGGCAAGAAGGGTAATTAAACGTCCCTTGTTGAGGGACCATCATAAACGTGCACGTTTGGCATGGTGTTTGGACAGGCAACACTGGAATCTGAGGACCTGGCGGAAATATCCATTGGTCTGACGAGAGTCGATTCTTGTTCCATGTTACTGGTGGGCGTGCACGTGTTTGGAGACAGAAGAATACAGCTTATACCCCCAGGAACATCCAGCCAACTGTTGCGTATGGAGGTGGCTCTGTTATGGTATGGGGATGCCTGTCTCATGACTGCAAGCTGGATTTGGTCACCATCGGGGGCAACTTAACGGGAGCTCAATACATCCGGGACGTGCTACAACCGGTCGTTGTTCCTCATTTCGATAACCATGCACTTGCTACACGACCACAGTACATGGACATTCTCACTCATTACGTGCCATTGTCGATTACATGCGAGCTAACGCAGTGACAACTTTACCCTGGCCAGCAGTAAGCCCAGATCTGAACCCTCTGGAGCATTCGTGGGATATTCTAGGGCGGCGACTCCAGGCTCGGAAACAAGGCTGTACATAATTTACATGAGTTGGAGGCAGCTCTGCACGCTGAGTGGATGTTATTGACACAAGAACAGATCCGACGTCTGACTGGAGGCATCAGACGTAGGGTGAAGTGTGTCGTCCGGGTACTTTGCGGTCCTACCAGATACTGATCATTCTTATTGATTTTGTACACTAGGATCTCCAAAGAACAATTAGAAGTGACAATACCAATGCGAATGTGGTTTGTTTCACTTGCAGCTCCATACTTTTGTGGACATTGTTTCATGGTAAAAATAGCACCTGTGTAAACATGACGTCATTGCTATTTAATAATGATAACAGCTACATATTGTTTCTGTCTTGCCAGATGGCTGTTCTATCTGGAAAAAAATAATCTCAATCTAATTTAGGGTCATAGCAGAGCTTACTTGTTTCTGACATTCAGCTATATGAAAATATCAGGGGGTGCTTAACTTTTTTCTTTGTGTATATCTCGAGTTTTCGACATCGTACTCTTAAACTGAATAATTTTAGTCATCAGTCAAAGGATACTTCTACGTCGTTTTTTATATTAAAAAAATTTAATCAAATTTGAATTTAAAAATTCTTCAAAAAATAATTTGGTTGAATGACAACTGTTCAGCGACTTAAAAGACATATTCTTTTTTAAAATAAAAAAATGTGCCATATTCTGCGCACATTTACAACATTTTAAACATGGTAGGGGTCATGTGGGTGTACATTTCATTTCTTACTCCTGTCTACTTTAAATAATGATATTTAAGTTAAAAAATAAAACAGTCACCAATTATGTTATTCAAACTACTGCCGAAAGGTGTTATTGTCTACATTGAACAAACATATTTAACCAACAAAAACAATCACCAATTAATTAATCAAAACTACTGCAGATAAGTATTATTGTACCGTGGCATTGTCAAATGCATCTGATTTCTTTTAAATATTGAATTAATCGAAACCAACTGAGGTGAGTACTTTCTTTTGCCTGTTAGTTTATGTCAGTGTGGCCATGACAAGAATCCGTTAAAGATAGCTGGATTAGTATACATTTCCCGACAGGCAACTGCTGGTACGCTATACTACACAGTGATAAAACAGAACAGTAGCCACATTTAGTCTGTTCGTTCAACTTTACACATATCAGCTTTCACTGAAGTTGTATAAGCTTACCATTCTATAAGTTATAACATTCAGTGGAGGGTGACGTTAAACAATTATTGACTTCAAGTGCGGTTGATCCAATGATTTATCCACCTTGGACACGTGATATTCACCGAGGCGAAGCCGAGGTGAATATCACGTGTCCAAGGTTGATAAATCATTGGATCAACCGAGTCTGAAGTCTATAATAGTTTTATTATATGAACAATCTCTTAACTTGCTATTCTGCTGTGAAATGTAACAGGTATGATGTTAACGATTTCATCATGATACATCAAGATTCAATTAAAACAAAACGAGCCTAAATTCAATTGTTTAATGTTAGAATCAGTTTGTACTTTTAACAGTTAATACTATTTCAACAATTTCAAAATATCACTGTCGAAAATATTTAAAATAAATCATTTAATTTCCTTGTTATGGCTACGATATATGCCTCCGTACCGTACGTACTTTGTATGATTCAGTGAATTCAGTGGGTCATGAACAATGTCAACATGTCCCGATGTGCTTAATGTCTGTTAATCCAATGATGAAGATAAACTAAAGTACTGCGTAGCCGTTGTCTTGTGCCACCTTTGGATAAAACTTATAATAAATAAGTAAAAGATACATTTCAAAATAATATTCTACTGAGTCCAAATATGCCCAAAATCAGGCAAAAACAGAAAATGGATTCTAGCAGATTAAATGCATGGACAATCAATATTGTTCGATATTATGATATTTTCAAAAGTAAATGGCACAAAAAAAAACATGATAAACTTTAAAATACTTGCCATGTATGTAGTGTGTGCGAATCTGACTCCATGAACGATTTTGGGTATATTTGAATTCAGTAGAACTTTTTTTCAAATGCAACTTTCACTTATTTATTATAACCGAAATGAGAACACTCAAACACTGTAACAATGTACCAATGCCAAGATCTCAAGACATAAGGAATGAACTCTTTTGACTATTAATTTAATTTAAGTTTTCTGATATTTCCCTTTCTTTGGTATTTTAAAGTACAAGTGGAGAAATAGCAAATGCTCAAGGACACTATTCACAAAAAGACATCCAGTAATTACATGTTTTTCCAAAAAAATACTCGAAACTGATACGTTACGTTGTTTATCTAACATTTCATTCCTGTAAATATTAGGGGGTATCAACCATTTTTACCTTAAGTATATAATATTGAGGTTCATTCGATTTTCAGTGGTGAAATACGACATTTATCCGTTAAAACAAAATACGTATTTTCACTGAGTGAAATAACATGTTATTCTACTCAGTGAAATAACACTTTCAATCATATGACGTCATCGAAACAATTGAATGACGTCATATGATGGCCGTGGAAAGGAAGGCGATCTCGGAGGCTCCGTTTTTAAAATGAACGTGATTTACCAACTATTTGCATGGTTTATTAATTTAATAAATAGAACATTTGACATGTCTCGTCGAATACCATGTATATCTCATCTCGTGAAGAAGAAATAATATATTTACACTCGTGGCTGCGCCACTCGTGAACATATACATTTCTACTTCACTAGATGAGATATACATGGTATTCGACGAGAAATGTCAAGTATCCTCTATTTATTACTCGCCCGTGTAAGCTACTGCAGTGTAATATTTATACGGCAATATTAAACTAGACTGTAATACCGCTGCAAGTATGATGTCACAATAGTTTGCGGTTATGACGTCACAATGGGAGTAACGTCATCACAATGGCATCGAACTTGCGGGAATCATAGTTTCAGAGTCAAGTCGGTTATTTCGCTGGATTGTAGGTGGGCGAGTAATAAACAGAATACTAAACTTCCTTCTATTGAATATCATTTGTTTTCCACATACATGTACTCCTATAGCACATGTTCTGCACTACTGTAATACAGTGAGACATCAACATTAGAAAGAAATATAAATATTTGGGTTCTGTCTTAGATTCGAAACTTTCTTGGAATGAAAACACTGACAAAATTTATAAGAAAGGACAGCAACGATTGCATTTTTTGTGGAAGTTGAAACATTTTAAAATAGATGAAACTATTTTGAGGTTATTTTACCAAACATTTATTCAAAGTGTGGTAACATTTAATTGTTTGAGTTGGAACCTGTCTGTTCAAAATAAAAATAAACTCTCTAAAATCGTTAACACCGCTTCAAAAATTATTGGACTTTCTATTGAAAGTATCGGCAGTTTTTATGATCAACAACTTTCAAGAAAAGCAAATAAAATTTTAAGTGACTCAACTCACATACTTTTTTACGGAATATTGCCGGCGAGTAGAACAAACAGGTTTCGTCAATCATTTTTCTGAATAGCATTTATGCCTTTAATGGAATTTTTTTGGAATGAATGTTTAATGATCTATTTACACAAGTGTATATAATGTTTATAATATTGTTTATATGACTGGTGTATGTTCTTTTTTTTCTTTTTTTTAATACTGGAGACTGTATCAGATGTAATGTAAATTTCCCTCGGGATAATAAAGAATTATCTTATCTTATCTTATCTTATCTTATCTTATTCAAACACACCGTAAAACAGAGGGGCAGTTTGTTTTATGAACACATGTATACTCACGTACAAAAGAAACGTCACTACGATTTTTAAGAGAGTATCAAATGAAATATCTTTGTTGGAGAAAGTAGATTTTGAAGGTATTTGATTTACACATGTTTTCTGAAAAATTATCATAAGGTCATACATCAGGGCATGATACTTTTATTGTTATACACTTTATTTGTATACATTTTTATTTTCAAATACACTTGGGGTGTTAAAATCGCTTTCAATGTGTTTTTTGGCACAATGTTTGGTATTTAAGTTTTAAATTATATAAAAAGGAGAAATTTGAAATAATAAAAAAATTCATCGACTTAAATAATCTTCTTGGATTTAAATTTGTTGGCGCATCACTACTGTAGGACGTCAAGTCAAGACAAGACAAAACTCGGTCTTTGGTGCTCCTGTCTCGTCTAGTTAGGAAGATTCCAAAACGACGATTTCTTAAAACGGGTGTTTATCAGAAATATGAAAAGATAATTGCTGAAAATTAATATTCATTATCAAAGAAGACAAAGTCAGTTTGGTTAATTTTCCAACCATGTTTACAATTTTCCCTTCAATTATTGCATGATCGGAAATAGGACAATTGACCCTGTTGTATCCCAGGTACGGATCTATCCCATCTTAAGATGGGATAGCAGAACTTTTTTGAAAAAAATGAGTTTGATGAAAACAATTATTTTGATGTAAAAATTGATTTTGATGAAAAAAATGACTTTGATGAAAAAAATGACTTTGATGAAAAAAACGACTTTGATGAAAAAAATGACTTTGATGGAAAAAACGAATTTGATGAAAAAAAATTACTTTGGTGAGAAAACAATTTTTAATGAAAACCGACTTTGATGACAAAAATTACTTTGTTGAAAAAAACGAATTTGATGACAAAAATGACTTTGTTGAAAAAAACGAATTTGATGAAAAAACTGACTTTGGTGAGAAAACTGTTTTTGATGAAAAAACTGACTTTGGTGAGAAAACTGTTTTTGATGAAGAACTGGCAATAACTTATTTACCATTAAAGTTCCAGGTCTGCTATTTTAGCACAAAACACTTAACTGATGGAGTGTTACAACATAACAAAGCAAATTCCTCTGAACACGTAACTTTTTGTTGATATTCAAATTCAAAGAGGTGTAACATTTCTTTTGGCGTTCAGTTTATTTAGAATTGTTTTGTTCTAAAGACATGATGTAATGCTGTTTCAGTCGTATTTATCACCCACGGTTTGAATTATCTTGCATTTTATAGGAGGACGTTTCTTTTGCAAGTGAGTTTGGTTATTCTCTTTTCACAGAGGGTACTCTCTTCAGATTTCCGATCTAAACTCTGTTCTTTATCGCTTGAAATCGAGGGCAAATAGGGATTGTCCTGAATGATTGAAATGAAATCCAGTTGTGCAATCAGCGACACCGCTGTAAAAATTACATTTGCCAATGATAAAATAAACGTAAGATAAACGTTTTCTCGTTTAATGCGTTCTCCTCGAAATATGTTATTTGATTTTTATTTCATCATTAGCATGCTTATCAATAAAGAAGACCAAATCAGAGACTAATACAAAAAATAGTTCATTTGTGTTATTTACATTAGACATATTCGAAGGACATATGATTATGCTCAAGAGTTACATGAAGGCACTCGGTCGACATGGCAGTGAAAGATGAGTTTTCATTGGTTAAACAGCACGGATACAGTATGAGGTTCCCATTTCCCCCCGTAAGGGAATTTTGCTTGAGTTTTCGATTTCAAGCAATATAGAACAGAGGTTAGGATCGGAAATCTGAAGAGAATAACTTCTGTGGGAAGAATGGAGTTTGGTAACCATGTTAAAATATTTCAACGTGTCTTCGATAACTCGATAGCTTGAGTAGCCATTTCCTGTTGTAACAAAGACATGATTAACTAGAAGATTGACAGGTGAATACGTAGAGTGTAGTTATGTAAATAAAGTAATTATATACGTTTTTCTTATTTTATTTCGATATATTACCAGGATATTTTATTGCCTAATAGGATTCAAAGTTGAGTATTTGACCAATTGGAATCCCTTTTAATGAATTCCGAAATGGCCATTACAGTCGACCTTTAAAGGGGCAGCAGCACGTTTTTTGAAAATTTTATGTTTTTCAAATTTACAATTTATCAAGAGAGTTTATGTCATTTATATTTACTTTAGAGGGTAAAACATCTCATTATACAAACCAATTATCCGTAGTGGTAATAACGGTGTTGCTTATAAAGCAAAAATTGAATGGCGGCCATTTTATTGTGAACACATTTTATTATTTCGAATGACAAAAACGATTCCCATGATTCCCACTACTTTACGGAACCATGTAGACTCATTGTTTAACTTGATTTTCAAAGAGAGAAGGGTATTTTACTATTAATGACATTATTTTTCAAATACATTTCATCAACATTTTTGAACGAAAAAACGTGCTTCTGCTCCTTTAAGAACTCCAAGTTGACAAAAATGATGCTTTCTGCATTTACGACATTTCTTTTTTTTGCGAATGAAAAGATAAATTCCATTTTATACAAACATCTCACCCGTTAAAAAACTAAATTTACACAATTCTTTATATAAATAAAGCGCAAACCCTCTTCAATATGTGTTACTATTCCAAATGGTCCACAATCTCAGCCCTACACTCCATCTCAACAGAAACGAGTGACATTTTCAATGCCCAATGTTTCCTGAGGCTAAAGAATTAGACTTATCTGCCCGTTTATTTTAATTTGTTAAAACCTAGAAAAATACCTGAGGCGTGGGTTTGAAACTGACGCGGGCGGATACCAGAAACAAATTCTTTTTAAGGCCTAACCCTTTGCACCAGGTTTAGACAATCCGACAGCAACATGAGGACAAAAGGTATACACAGCAGAATGATCCCCGACACGCCAAACGTGATGGCGGACTTCCTCTCGTCCAAAACACTAATCTTCTTCAGACGTGTCTGGATGAGCAATGATGTGTCGAGCAACAGCTCTTCTCTGATCTCAGCGATCAGCTTGGCGATGTTCTCGTCAGACAGGTCCAGAGCGCCCGTCGTGTTGAACCAGAAACAATGGTAGTATGAGTTAATAGATCCTGTTGAAGTGAGGGATGTGGTTGTGGAAGTGCTTGAGGTTGCCGATGTTGATGCCGTTGCTGTTGTGGACGTTGAACTTGTTGCCTGTGTGGATGATGAAGCCGTTGACGAAATTGATGTGGATGGTGTGGAGGGGGAAATTGTATATGTTGTAGATGTGATTGAAGATGTTGATGTTGCTGTTGTGAACGTTGAGGATGTTGAAGAGGTTCCTGCTGAGGGCGTAAAGGGGTTACTTATAGATGCTGTGCGTGTGCTTGATGTAGCTGTTGTGTACGATGAAGATGTTGAGGAGCTTGAAAATGAAGACATGGATAGGGTAGCTGTAGCTGTAGTGGGTGTGATTGATGTTGAAGTTATTGCCGATGTGGACGTTGAAGAAGTTGACAACGTTAATGTTGAGGGCGTGGAAGGAATAGTTGTAGATGTCATGGACGTTGAAGTTGTTGTGGATGATGAAGATGTTGATGAGTGTAATGTTGATGGCATGGAGTGGGTTGTTGTAGATGGGGTAGTTATGGATGTTGTGGATGTTGAGGTTTTTGTTGTTGTTAATATTGTGGACGTGAGATAAGTAGTTGTAGAGGTTGATGTTGATGTTGTTGCTGGTGTAGACGTGGAAGGAGTTGTTGTCGTCGTTGTTGATGTCGTCGATGTTGTTGTTGTCGTTGTTGTTGAGGTCGTTGGCTCTATTTGAAACAACATAGATTGTGTATTGCTTAAAACAATGAATACCATGCAAACAGTTTCACATCACATTTTCATAATTAAAACGCTTGAAAACTTTATGCTCATATTTATAATTTTCTTTCTGACTCGTATTGGAAATCTAATTGGAAACTACTTCACTTTGTAGTGAAGTAATCTGGTACAAGTACATGCATACTTCCCATTAATGTAATGATGATCAAGACAGTCTTGTTTCTCTGGTTTTGAAAAGAAGGAAATAGTGAATGAATATGTCCTATTCATATTAACTCCAGATTATAACAATATATGCCAACTAAGACTCCAATCAACCTTTGCACTTATACTTAAAAGTGCACACACGTACATACAAACAATATATAAAGTAGTCGAGAGTACAGGTGTTCTTATTAGAAAAGCATGATATAAAAACATTGACAGATTTTCTAAATGTGTTTTAATAGAACAGGATAATAATGGTACAAATTTATAAACATTATGATGTGTAAATAAATATTTCTTAATTTACTTATTTCTCTAAGGATGGTAAGCTTGACATATATTACATGCAGATAAGTGGTTAAGTCAATCGTGAATATACATACATACATACATACATACATACATACATACATACATACATACAACGATCGCTAATTCTCCTTTTTCTGTCTAACAATAGGTGAAATCGAAGATGTCAGCAAATGTTTACACGTGAAAATTAGCCATTAGCCCTTGGAAACGTTTGTGTACTCAATTATTGATGTATCATGTTTACTGTTCAATATGTCTTTTGATATCCGAGTGTATACGTTTTAGGAGAGTTTTTAATGTTATGCCTTTCTTTTAAATATGGACTAACTATAGACTCATTTCACTCAGGCACCAACTTCAAGCATTCACTGTACTAACAGTTAACCCATTCGGCCACTGATGGGTCCGTACTATTGCAGATAGTGTGTTCGCAAATTTAACATTTTAACAGATGAATAATTGTTTGGAAATAATCAAATAGACGTGACAAAAAGTCCAAAATATTTAAGGAAAATTAGTGCATGCTGTTTGCTGTAATTTATAATATTTCGATCGAGTATTGGACAGATGTTTAGTACTTAAGAGATATGGTATAAAACGATAGTTATTAGGATGGTATTAAGTTACATAAGTGTTTACCAATGAACTAGTTTCTAAACATTCCAAGCTGGCATCCCACAAGGGTCAGTACTCGGTCCGTTTGTATTTATGATGTACGGTAAGATTGTCAAAAGAGTCTATTTGCTGACGACTCGTACATTGCCTGATCGTCACATAAAAGTAATGTAGAAATAAAATTTAATGCTAATTTGAGCAAGCTTTACAAGTCGAATTTACTGTCAAAGAGACTGAACTGCTAGGCAACTAGGCTAAACGGAAGTTCAACTGGGCTGAAGTAATTGTCAAACATAATAAACTGATTGTAATCTTGATTGAATTGATAGATACTTGGACCGAATTGATGGCCAACTAGACCAAACTTGTTGTCACCTAGACTTAACTGGTTGTCAACTAGACTGAACTGATTATTAACTAGACTGAACAGATTATTAACTAGACTGAACTGATTATTAACTAGACTGAACTGATTATTAACTAGACTGACTTAAAATGCTGTCCAGTATCATGTGTCGATCTTGGGACTGTAGCGCGTCTTTTGGAAATCTAATATTTTTTTATTTTAAAATTTCCCATTTATAATGATAGTTTATGTCATTTATATTAACTTTAGAGGATAAAAATCTGTAGTGGTTATAACGGTGTTGCTATTAAAAAATTTTTTTATTGTGAACACATTTTATTATTGCGAATGACGAAAACGTTTCCCATCATATCCCATGGCTTTACGGAACTTCGACACTCATTTTTTAACATAATTTTCCGAAGAGAGAAGGGTATTTTACTATTGGTGATATTAATTTTCATATCCATTTCATCGACTAATTTCAGCGAAACAAATGTGCTACTGCCCTTTTAACATTATACTTATCTCTAAGATTCCTATTGTGGAATTGGCATCAGGATCGCTACGAAACTTTCTCACAGTCAGCGGGAAAGCTTAAGAACGGTTAACTGGATTTTCATCATCTTATACACCATTTTCCTTTGGAAAACGCAGGACTTGGTAGATTTTGGTGACCTTAATAATAATAATAGCACTTTATTGTCCTCATTACTATGAAATCGGAAATTCTTGTTGTGCCCTTGGCACCCGGCAGCCACAGTGCAGCGCCAGTTCAATCGTTGTTCTATCCTTTTAATGCTGAGCGCCAAGCAAGGAAGCAACAACTCCCAACTCTTTTAACGTATTTTGGTATGACTCGGCCGGGAATCGAACCCCGACCTTCCTGGTTATGAGCGGACACTCTACCAAAGTTGGATGCAGATGTAAAACGGTGATTGATTTGATTTTTAAAAAATACTTTACCAGTGTTGCAAAATTTCATAGCCAGGAAAATTAGCTAAAATCGTAAAATACGATCTATATGTATATGCAACAGAGGTTACGATTGAAGAATTGAATGGAGTAACCTCTGTATGAACAAAAATGGTTTGAGAACTTATAAACTTCAAGAACACAAGTCATACCTTCTGCAGAACACACATCGTCTGTGTAGGAGACAATCTCGTGAGTTGGTCTGATGTCGATCTTCTCACAGATAAACCTGGTTGTGAAGGAGGCACAGGGGCCATCGTTCCATTTCCCGTCCGAATCGTTATCGATGACACCGCACTTGTCGACGTCACCTGACGGTTCCCCAGGCAACCAGTACCCGGATGTCTGCTCCAGCGTGCAGTCGGACCAGACCCAGGTCCTGTAGAAACGGTGAGAGGAGCTTGCGGATGACGCGTAACTCAGAGCTCCCATCCAGATGTACCGGTAGGACCCCACTGCAAGTACAACATTATGCTTTAACATATATATACTCAATAAAATTAATCAACAATCAACTCCCCACGCAAGGCATAACTTGCACATGTTCCCTGTCACTGGCTAATTCAAGCCTTGTTGTATTTGATCCGGCACTGTGTACTAGGCAATCATGATCAGAAATATCTGGTATGGTCAAAGTCACAAGGTCAAAATCATTACCTCATAAGGCTCATATGAAAGGCCACATGACAATACATGCACATGTGACGTACGTATCAACGGTATGTCATTCACCAACCAAAAGTTATGACCAAGGTTAAAGTTGCCGAACAAATAGACGGACATGTGAAAAATAGTATATCGCATAATCTCCGATTCGGTAGCTTGTAACAACTATGATATTGCCGATTTACCATGTGCCATATGACTGACATTACGAAACTCTTGTAATAAATGTAAAAGCCTCGCTTTTGCTCTGGTAATAAAAAAACTCACTATTTTTGTAAAAATTGCGTGCCTTTCTGTTTATCAAATGTGCAGTGCACAATCACTTACTCATCCTCGGTTACCCAGGGTTTTATATACTCTATTACTCTCCGCTATATCACCCCTGGGACACTCCATCAGAGAAATCTCAAACTACTCCCCCTTTGCCGACGTGAGCCAATCAAACTGCTACGCAACTTTGACCTGCGAGCCACTGACAATTCATATCACTTCGATGCAAAGCGCCCATCTCCTGGGCGCGGTCACCGGTTATCTCCCTTGACAATCCTTCCGCTTTATCCTATCGAGCATTTTCACTTGTTACTGATTTCATCACGCCGGCCAAGGGTGGGTAATTTGAGTATGGATTTCTCTGATAGAGTGTCCCAGGGCTGATATAGTGGAGAGTAACGTAGCATGTATAAAACCCTGGGTAACCGAGGATGTTCCTTACTGTAAGTACTGGCGAACGTCTTCACGGCGGCTGCTTTAGCGGACGTGTCCATTACAACGAGTCTATCCCCAGCCGCCTCACAACTCAGGCTTGCATCGCTCCAGATCAGGGATGCAGTATGGGGCTTGACACACAGATCTACATCTGATAGGTGGTAGTAGCCTTGCTCTGTTGGGCAGGATCCTAGGGAATAGAACTCACGGTTCATGTGTACATAAACAACTACACTGACGAACAAAAGAAGCGTAACAAAATTTTCAACAGAGTAAAAAAAGATTTTGTCGACGTAAATTACTTTCTTGGGCAGAACTTTGTTGATGCGTCATTACTATATGACGTCATTAACCAAGCCAAAAGCCCTTTTTGACTTTAGTATCTTGTCTAGCTAAGGAGATTTCTTGAATCGCGTGTTTTCCCGAAATTTGAACAATTAGATGGCGTGTAAAAAATTCGAATTTTTGTTAGTTGACTTAACTCGTTATGATATACGTTTCAGTCGTAGTTATAAGTCGTGGCTTGATATGTGGTGTATTTTGTGTGTTGGCGTTTCATTTGAACGTGAGTTGACTAAAGTAAGAAAATTATTGCTATATAGTTATTTTGGACATTGGGTGTCTTAGTGGCGTTGTATAGGCCTAAGTGGTGATGACAATTGGTGATGACAAGATATACACTGTCGGCAAAAAGAAACGCCAACTTGGTTTTCCTTAAAATGAAAGATGAATTTTTTTCTGACATATAATTAATGGTGGTCTCCACGTTATTCTGAAACAATAATTAATATGAAAATCCATTGAAATTATTGGAAAACTGTGATCGAGTCAATAACATTCATTAAAACCACGCCCAATGAAGACAGCTATTTCCGGTTGATTCACTTGCGCACCGCAACCACGTACATCTGTAGCGTGCCTGTATTGTTGCTCGTGGTTGTATGAACATCGGCTTCATATGTTTTTCTCAATCTGACCAAGCACTGACCGCTAACTGAACAATTTATGTTGTCTCAATTCAACAATCGCCAATTTTTTGTGACATGACAGCTTCTGAAATTTAAATGTATTATGCAGAAAAGATGCAACTTCATAATATGGCTAAACTGTTCATTATAGTGTTAACGAAATCTGAAATGATATCTGGTAGGCGTTTCATTTGGCCGACAGTGTACGGGTCTAGGCTTGCTGGGATGAGTAGCTTAATTATTTGAATTATGATATCAGTATAAGAAAAACGTCATTTTGTGGAGCTAATGGTGATTTCATACTGGCTCCTAGTTTGCTAGCTGGTTCCGTGATGTCGCCAAGTAGAGAACCAGTTATCACACACAGTGATACCCCTGCATATATCACTTTAAAGGGGCAGTAACACGTTTTTCGCTTAAAAAAGTGTATTTGAATTATAATGTCACCAACAGTAAAACACCCTTCTCTCTTCAGAAAATCAAATTAAAAAACGTGTGTACATGGTTCAGTAAAGCCATGGGAATCGTTTTTGTAATTCGAAATAATAAAATGTGTTCATGTCAAAATGGCCGCCATGCAATCTTTGCTTTATACGCAAGTTATTATTATACACAGTTATTATCACTACTGATAATGGGTTTGTGTAATAAGATGTTTTACCCTCTAAAGTAAATATACATGACATAAACTATCATTATAAATGGGAAATTTGAAAAAATAAAATGTGAAAAAAAGTGCTACAGCTCCTTTAACTGCATTGTCATTGTAGGGCTTCAATTCTCCATATAGTTAGAAGAGAGGGTTCTATCGGGGTATTTTTTGTGGAAACGAAATTCGAGAGAATATCAGTCCTGTTTACTTAATTTATGCAATTAATATGTGATTTAAACACAGTCAAATTGAAAGATATAAATATTAGGTAATAAACTATCATTATAAATTGGAAATTTGAAAAACAAAATTTGCATTAATATCATACTTAATTAATGCGTAAGGACACATCAGGAACAGTTTCACAATCTAAAGTATCATCTTTCCTGGCATAAGCTTTAACACGAAACAACTTACCACCCATTACCGAAATGCAGCTAAGAACCACGATCCATATCTGAAGTGAGAACAGATATTTATTATCAACACTTATATTTCATTAATTTCTTTAAAATAAATAATAAATAGGAGGTCAGATGTAACTACCTATGCTGATTACTGTGATTAGCGTCACAGTCACAGATCCCCAATTTCAGACAATTGAAGTAATTGCTAATTTTTAAAAAAAAACATGTAAAAGTGAAGCAAAGCGTAACTTGTTAGAAGACATGCTTATGAGCATAGGTAGATAAATCTGATCTCATTTTTACCCTCGACGCGGTGTCCCTTTAACGAATCACTCGCAGTCCTATGCTCTATGTCCCGCTAGGGACTTTGTCTGCAGTAGAGAACTGTTCTACATGCAGTAAGGTTTGGGTGCAATGCTACACTGAATTTCAGCATAGTACCGCCAATCGATCGCTATTGTTCGAGTCGATGTCCGCAGGTCCCAACGCAATGCGTAGCCATGTGGCGTTGCGGGCTTTCCCCTGCCATAATACTAGCAACCGCGATATAAGTGAAATACTCTTGAAAGCGGCGTTAAAACCGTTAGAACCGTATACGTCAATTTCATTTAAATCTGATCGAACGTACCTCGCTGCGTTTCTGATCTGAGAAATCCACCATAGATCACACCACGGGAGTTAACGAGAGCTATCAGACCGACTTAAGTTGACATACGAAACACTACAGTCAGTGCCGTATCTAAGATGGCCGCTGATTGGCTGAATTTATTGAGATTGTAAGCACACAATGAAGGTCACTTCATGTCCGATGCGGGTAGTACACAGAGGCGTGTTCAGGATCGCGATTACTCGCGATTATTCGCGAGTACCCGCTTCTGAACGAAAACGTGACCACTTTGGGTCGGAGTAGCGAGTATTTACGATCCAAGATGAAGTCGTGTGTCACAAAGTTAGATTACCTCATTTTTCTTTATTTTGATACCCCCTTAGTTGCTATGTGCAAGGCCGCATTTTTTTCCCAAAATGGTGATGATATTCTGAAAATATCTTTGGAAGTACTCGCGCCCCCTGTTTCTATTCAACAGCCATTCGCGCGTACGCGCGTATACGCCCAGCGAGTACTCTTGATCTTGAACACACCTCAGATTGACGAACGAGCGCTACAGTACTGGTAGATTTGATTTAAATGAGATTGAGTACACGCTTGCCTGAGGCCTATAATGTTTACCCGGACTCCTACCTGAGGATCTGTATAATGTTTAAAGGGGCTGTAGCACATTTTTTTGCAAAATTTATTTTTCAAATTTCCTATTTATAATGATAGTTTGTGTCATTTAAATGTTCTTTAGAGGGTTAAACATCTTAGTACACAAACCAATTATATGTAGTAGTAATAAAGGTGTTGCGTATAAAGCAAAAAATGCATGGCGGCCATTTTATTTTACACAATTTATTATTTTGAATGGCAAAAATGATTCCCATGGCATTACTGAGCCATGTACACACTCATTTTAACTTGATTTTCACAAGAGATAAGGGTATGTTACTATTGGTAAACTTATTTTTCAAATACCTTTCATCGACTTATTTGAGCGGAAAAACGTGCTATTGCCCCTTTAACCTTCGTTTCAGATCATTAGATAAATACACCATTAATAGGCGCCTGTCAGGTCGTAAAAATTGTATGGCATGGATCGTTATGTATATATATTTAAACATACCCCATATAGTTACACCCCAATATTTATATATATGAATAAGTTTCTTCTTGTAAACAGAAAGAATAAACATCAGATGTCTTTGACTGGATCAATCTTATTTAATACGATGAGCTAATTTCGACTCTTATATCGGTTTTTCGAACAGCATATCAATCTTTTCAAGTATAATGATCGAAATTAACTCAGCCTATTAATGAACATTGATCCAGTCAAACCATTTGATATTGACTCTTTTGAACATCAACAAAATGCAACTAGGGCAATATAACATACTGGCATTTTGTTTAAAATAGTGAATAATTGCATTATTATTACAGAAGAATTTCGTATTCTTTAAGATGTTTTTATCCTATTTTTAACTGAATTTAGATAATCAATTACATGAATGTATAGTATTACATCCTTTCAAAATATTAAGTTTTCAATTCGTCTACCTAATATACATTTTTAAATTTCTGTAATTTCCTTACTTGAAATAAAATAAAAGTTGAATTGAAAGTTAAATTCAAAATGTATATTTGCAAGTGCAATCTATGACTTTGTTATTCCCATCATTCTCTTCCCAAAGAGGTTACTCACTTCAAAATTGATCCTAACCTGTTTTACATGGCTTGAATCCAAGGGGAGAAATGGAGTGTCCTGATTGGCTGCAATCTAGTTGTGCAATCAGCGTTTTAAAAGTGATATTTGCCAATGACACGTCATAATGATAACATAAACGTTACATAAACGTTTTCTCGTTTAATGTGTTTTCCTCGAAATATGCTATTTAATTTTGTAAAAATAATTGATCATAAACATGCTGATACATAAAGGAGACCAAATCAGAGACAAATACCAAAAATAGTTAATTTGTGTTATTTACATCAGGCATATCATGACGTATGCTAATTAGCAAGACCATTAAGAGTCAAATGCCTAGATATTTGAAGTCACTCGGTCGAAATTGCCGTTATAAATGAGTTTTCATCGGTTAGGAAGCAGGTTTACAGTATGAGGTTTCCCTTTTCCCCGTTAAGGGGATTTTGCTGGAGCTTTGAAAGTCAGGCCATATAGAACAGAGGTTAGGATCCAAATTCTGAAGGGAGTAACCTCTGTTGGAGGAGAATGTATTATGAAAGAGAAAGCCTTATGAAAAATATACTCACGTGCAAAAGAAACGTCCCCAATTTTTTAAATGAGTATGAAGTGAAATATTGATGTCCGAGAAAGTAGATGTTGAATGTATTCGATAGACAGATGTTTTGTTAAGAAGTACTCAAAATTTCATACATCAGGGTATGATACTTTTATTTTTATGTCTGTTCAAATACATGTACACATAGGGTGCTAAAATTGCTTTTTCAAGAATTTTTTGGCCACACTGTTTGGGATTTAATTTTTTTTAATTAAATAACAAATAACGACACAAATAACCTTATTTTATTTAATTTGTTGACGCACCATTACTTTAGGACGTCACAGAGCAAGCTAAAAATCCCTTTTGACGCTTCTAACTCGTCTAGTTAAGGAGATTCCAAAACGACGATTTCTTAAATCCTGTGTTTCTAAGAAATATGAACAGATAATGTTTTAAAAATTCATATGTAGTATTGTTGGGTTCTGAAGACATGATATAACAAACCATATGTATCTCCCTTGGATTGAAATAGCTTGTTTTTTTTATAGGAACGTTTCTTTTGCACATGGGTGTAGCTTTATATTAATTTTAAAAGGAGGGTTCTATCGGGGTATTTTTTGTGGAAACGAAATTCCTGTTTACACATGTTAATAATACATGATTAAAACACAGTAAAATTGAAAGATACTAATGAATGTAACATTTGATGACTTTATATTTCACAACTTGATAAACACAAGCGCACATAAAACAATGAGAACTGAAGCCATTCATCGGCGCTGCGAGTGGGGCTACAGCATTACAGCAACTTGTTTATTAGTTTTATTACATGTTATGTGTAACTTTGTGAATACTCTATCAGTGTGTGTCTTTAGACTCAAAAAGTTGCAAAATTGGGTACAATATAGCGTGTTTTCATTTTACGTAATGCAAATATCCAATATGGCGAAAGAACCCTACCTTTAAATTATATTATATGCAGATATAACTAAGCTCCATAGATAGACAAGAACTGTCTTACCGTGTCTGAATACATCCTCCTAGAAGTTAAACCCACGGCTTCTGTTACTGTTAAACTCGCGTGTAAAGATCAGCGTCACGGCTTATTGGTATCAGTGTCCATCCATCGATTGCCAGTCCCGGGATTGATTCTCTCCATCACAGGTGTCCAATTACTATTGGTTCTCACGAAAGACGCATCACTCTCTTTACGAATATACTGCCTTTTAAAGCGACACTACGTGTTTTTCATGAAATTTTATTTAGATTTGATACACGCAAAAATAGCAAATGTCCTGATTTACGTCCAAATCATCTCACTCGACTTGCATATGCATCCCCTAACGCCAAATATTTGACAATAACTCGTTTTCAATAAAACTCGAGCAGCGGCTCAATTAATCACGAGAAGCCGAATTCATGTGTCCCGTTTACAGGTATACCAGTTATATGTTGCATTGAACAGTGCTATCCAACATCTGTCTCTCTGTCTAATACATATAAGTTTTCAAAATAAGTTTTGAACAATTGACGCGCGCAATACGCGGAACATTGTCCGGTTTTCGATCATAATTACGACTTAACATCTTAATAAAGTAACTATACTGAGCAGATTGGCAGTAAAAGGGTAATTTTCGACAAAAGTCATTACTACTCGATAAAATGACACCCTTGGTAAAATTTTACCTATGTTAGTACACTTACATACGGAGTGTCCCTTTAAGGACCCTGTGTACTTCCTGAAGTAAGGTGTTCTCACGAAAATGTAAATATATATATTACATTGAAGAGTTCAACAAAACTATCGCTTTATACGTCGCATCGTTTACTTCAAATGCGGATAACCGTTTTTTATTGATACGGCTTATCCGTAATGAGTTGTCTTGTAGTGACATGTTTTACCCTCTAACGTAGCAATATTTTAGATACCCTTTTATACTGAATGGCAAATTTTAGCAAAAATAACATGCAAAAAACGTGCTACATAGCGCTTTTAAACTATCTTTGTTACGGATACTGTATATATATGATGTACGTCAAAACAATTAACATTATAAGTGTTCCTGTGGTTCTTGGTTTACCAAGTTAATGTACGTAGCATAGTAACAAGAATTACAATTTCGATTAATCATTAACACTTTGAATACCCTTTAAAACATCAAACGTGTATCTCAATACCCTTTCAATTTCGATATTTATCTTTGATGGCAATTTAGATAACGAAAACATAAGAAAACATTAGTTTCTGGGTAATAATAATAGAACATATTTATAGCGCCTTTTCCATGCTCGAGGATGCTCAAAGCGCACAATCTGAATGAATTATTGTACTTTCGGTGCTGCTAATTAGCGCTCCGCGCCACCATACAGATCCGTACTGCCCGTGTTAAAGTACCCATTTCAACAACTGGGTGGACTGAGAGCAATTGAATATGAAAGAAGTCCCTTGTCCATGCACAGGTGAACTTTAGCGCAAATATGTTGCGAAACAGAGATGAACGACCAGAACACTGGTTGTTCATCTCTGTTGCGCAACATATTTGCGCTTAATTTGACCTATGGTCCATGGACACAACACACTATGAGATCCAGGTCACAAATTTGTGGTGTCTCCAGCGGGATTCGAACCCGAGTATTTTGCGTGGGAGGTCAGAATGCAAACCACGTGCTGGGCTCCACTGTGAATAGGAACTTCGTTAAATATATTTGTGACACTGCGTTTCGGAGAAAATGCTCACTCCTTCATCAGGCGGAGGGAGCAAGCATACTATCTGCGAAATGTCGTCTGTTCACATTAAATAAGCTGATATCCAGAAAGTCGTGTTTTCTGATACATTTTTAATATACTGAAGTACAAAAGTAAGTACACACCTAAGTTGGTTTCGATTAATTCATTATTTTTTAAAATCAGATGCATTTGATTATGGCATGATACAATAACACATATCTGTTTAAATGAATTACATTGGGGACTGGTTAATCTTTAGTTAGAATATGTTTGTTTAATGAAGACAGGGGCAAGAAATGAAATTTACACCAATATATGACCCCTACAATGTTTAAAATGCTTTTAAATGTTGGGTCTTATCCAAAATAATTTTTGAAAAAATTGTAAACTCAAAATATAATTTTTTTTAAATAAGAAATTTAAAAAACACGTAGATGGTGACTTAACGCCTGAACTTTTCAGTTTTAGAGTTCGACCTCGAAAACGTAAGGTATTTGTTATAGAAATGGTACATACATTATGATATAAGCAACTGAGGTGTGTACTTTCTTTTGTACTTCAGGTAAGACAGTTGTGGAAACTATACTGTTAGCGGTTTTATTTTACTGATAGAGTAATAAAACAAGTAAGATATCCAACGTGGTATATTAAATGTTTTCCAAAGTACGAGCGAACCCTGATATTGAGCTAAACACGCTACAGATAAAAGATGCAATGTGAAATGGATATGAAAACCACGTTAATAAAAGCTAATGGCGTTGTCGATCTGTAAGATTAAAGCGAAATTAGTATTTACTTTGCACTTATAACAGTTGATAAATTTAGAGTTACTGTTAATGTATTTCCATTAGTGCGTATGTACTTTCAGTTTTTATGGTACACGTTAATCGTTATATCACGCTCATACGACGTCATATACTGCCGGGAAAATAAAATATACAAAAACAAAATATTGCTGCCAGATAGAATCGTTAGGCTATGATACATTTAATTATTATGTCTGTTCAAACATGGGGTGGTGAAATCTCGTCCAATCAATCGTCCTTTATGATATGTACAAATGTGATGACAATCTAATCTAATCTAATGAACACAATGTGTGACGTCATCAGTTGTATGACGTAAATACACAGTACACATAGTAATTTGTGTCAGGTTTTATTTGTCATCGATGAAGATAAATGATTATCATCACTGTGTATACATACGTTCTACAAGAAAGACAAGGATAGTTTATTGATGTTCAACTTCTTTATTTCACAATGGCGACGTTTCGTTATGAAGCATGCTTAATAACGGTATAAGGCAACCTCCAAGTCAGGGCGCTCTCCCTCCGAGTAGTTCTACGGTATATTAGTGACGTCACGGAGCGGTTAATCGCTGACTGGAGCTAGGGTACACATGTATAAGCATCCTCGATAATCCAGCGCTATTGTTCCGATAAATCTACACACAAGCGCTTGAAAACAGTAAGGGTATTTATCCCTAACCTAGTTACCTCCTCTTGGGTCCATGTTATCCAATCATAAACGAAACGCAGACACTATCTGCGTAAACAACTCGACCAATCAAAACGCATCACTACCGTTTTTTTATAGAAACAAACATGGCGGCGGCCGACTCACTCGATTACGATAAAGTTTGTAACAAATTCAGCGTAGGAAACCTGACAGAAACTCAAAAGAAAGTTTTAAGAAGTCTGTACGAGAAGGAGGGTGTATTCATGTCCATCAAAACGGGTGGAGGTAAATGATTAAAATCCCTGTGCTACCAAGCCAAGATCCTGACACGAGAGTGCTTGTTATTTCACCCTTGATTTCAAGTGATCTCATTGGTTGTTAGAAAGCAAGCGTTTCGCTGAGTCATTGCGAAGGGAGGTAACTAGGTTAGGGATAAATAACCTTACTGTTTTCCAGCGCTTGTGTGTAGATTTATCGGAACAATAGCGCTGGATTATCGAGGATGGGGTATAAGGATCTATACCGAAACGTTCCCATTGTGAACTAAAGGAGCTGAATATCTATAATATACCATTGTCTCCCAATTACAACAACTTTAAAATGCCTCTCAAACAGTTAAACGTTCTACTGCAAGTTAAAAAGGCAAGGGAGTTCTACGAGATCACCAGTGGCGGAAACTGCAAACCACATTGATTGCTCTACCATCATCCATTGTGTTGTTGGGGTCAAATATGCCAAACGTTATACGTGGTCTTATTTTATCGAGAAGTACGAACTGTTACAGAAAACTACCATTTTGATGATACTCGACTTAGTATATGGACGATATGAAGTAAAAAGTATCGATTTCTGATCGAAAACCGGACAATGCACCGCGTGTGGCGCGCGCCAATGAGTCAAACGTAATTTTGGAATCTTATTTAAACCAGACAAAATAACAAATTTGGGTTGATTATGTTCAATAGGTCATATAACTAATGTGCATGTAAATAGAACGTGCACTTTCTGTACATGCATAATGATGTTACTCGATTTTAATTGGAAACTAGTAATTATTATATGTTTGGCGATTGGGGATGAATATGCAAGCTGAGTGAAATTGTGTGTATTGTAAACAGCACATATGGTGTGTTGAAACGTATTAAATCAAAATACAATTCTATTAAACACAATGGATGCACCTGTAAAATCCTGCGGAATCAGCAGGGCTCCAGATAATAATTTTAATTCACTCCTCCAATTTTAAATTGAGAAGTAAAATAACAAATGAAAAAAAACCAAGGAGCATTTCATCATTTTAGATATTTTATTTGTGAGACAATTTACTCTTTATTTTACTTTACTGCTGTATTAATGATATAAACAGTAAAAAAGCAGTATACACTTAATTACTCATGGTGAGGTCATTATGTGAAATACAAGGACTCGAGACCGCCGAGGGAGTCAGGTCCAAGAGTATACATATTTTGCAGTGTATATAAGCGGACATCAATGCTTTACTTGTTGCGAGAACGAAGTTTCAAGAGACTTGTGCAGTCGGAGAGTACGACAAGTACAACGGGCATCGCAATCATCGCAATGCCTAGAAGCCCGAAACCAGTCGATGATGTCCTGTCATCCTCCACTGATTTGAACTTGGCGACAGTCTTGGTCAGTTTTTTGGTTTCGAGGAAAAGCTCCGACTTTATTTGATTTGTTTTCTCCTCTAAGGCAGCCGGTGAGAATTCATTCAGTCGGTTCTTGTTGATGCAGATACAAACACACACCTCTCGTACTGGGCGTTGGTTGGCGAGTACTATCGTTGATGGTTTTGCTGATGGTGATGCTGGTTCTGAGGATGTGGTTGTTGTAGTTGTGGAAGGTTCTGAGGATGTTGTTGTCGTAGTTGTGGTAGGTTCTAAGGATGTTGTTGTCGTAGTTGTTGGAGGTTCTGAGAGGGTGATTGTCGTAGTTGTGGAAGTTTCTGAGGATGTGGTTGTCGTAGTTGTGGAAGGTTCTGAGGATGTGGTTGTTGTAGTTGTTGGAGGTTCTGAGAGGGTGGTTGTCGCAGTTGTGGAAGGTTCTGAGGATGTTGTTGTCGTAGTTGTTGGAGGTTCTGAGGATGTGTTTGTCGTAGTTGTGGGAGGTTCTAAGGATGTTGTTGTCGTAGTTGTGGAAGTTTCTGAGGATGTGGTTGTCGTAGTTGTGGGAGGTTCTGGGGATGTGGCTGTTGTTGTTGTTGGAGGTTCTGGTGATGTGGTTGTCGTAGTTGTGGGAGGTTCTGAGGATGTGGTAGGCGTAGTTGTGGGAGGTTCTGAAGATGTGATTGTCGTAGTTGTCGGAGGTTCTGAGGATGTGGTTGGCGTAGTTGTGGGGGGATCTGAGGATGTGGTTGTCGTAGTTGTGGGATGTTCTGAGGATGTGGTTGGCGTAGTTGTTGGAGGTTCTGAGGATGTGGTTGGCGTAGTTGTGGGAGCTTCTGAGGAAGTAGTTGTCGTAGTTGTGGGAGGTTCTGAGGATGTGGTTGTTGTAGTTGTTGGAGGTTCTGAGGAAGTAGTTGTCGTAGTTGTGGGAGGTTCTGAGGATGTGTTTGTCGTAGTTGTGGGAGGTTCTGAGGATGATGTTGTCGTAGTTGTGGAAGGTTCTGAGGATGTGGTTGTCGTAGTTGTGGAAGGTTCTGAGGATGTGGTTGTCATAGTTGTGGGAGTTTCTGGGGATGTGGTTGTCGTAGTTGTTGGAGGTTCTGAGGATGTGGTTGTCGTAGTTGTGGGAGGTTCTGAGGATGTGTTTGTCGTAGTTGTGGGAGGTTCTGGGGATATGGTTGTCGTAGTTGTGGGAGTTTCTGATGATGTGGTTGTCGTAGTTGTGGGAGTTTCTGGGGATGTGGTTATATTAGTGGAAGGTTCTGAGGATGTGTTTGTCGTAGTTGTTGGAGGTTCTGAGGATGTGTTTGTCGTAGTTGTTGGAGGTTCTGGGGATGTGATATATTAATATTAGAGCAGTTCGGTTTGTTGATAGATATGTGGATTAGATAACAATGACAGCTACTGTCGATTTAAAGGCATTATACAAATATGTTATGGAGCAGCATGTCTTCTGCTAGCTATAAGAACTGTACTCAATAGCAAACGAAACGACAACATTAAAATAAGATATTGTATTCCACGAATGATAAAAAGAGGGGGGGGGGACGAAAAGCAACTCAACTCATTTTTAAAGTTGGAAACGTTATTTGTGCATATTTCTAATAACAAATAGAGTCTTTGACTCTGAAGCTCATATGATTTAATGAAGTATTATGAAGTTTAAGTATCTATTTTCCAGGAGTATTCATCAAAGGCATGACAAATTGCAAGTACTTTACGTTAATGAAGAAGAAAATGAATATAGGTATTTTAGGTTATGACTCTGTGACCCCTATTTTGGGTCACAAGGTCACAACATCTACAATTTAGAATCCCCTTTGGCCAAGGAGTCTGTACACAACATTTAAGTTTTCTAGAGCTTTTAATATCGGAGAAGGTTATGAACATAGTTTTAGGCCGTGCCCCCTATTTGGGTTCACAGGGTCACCAAATGTACAATTTATAATCCTCTTTGGTCAAGGAGTCTGTACACAACATTTCATCTTTCTAAAGCTTTTCGTACAGGATAAGAAAATGTTACCCCTATTTGGTGTCACAGGGTCCCCAAATCACTGTTAGGCAAGGTGCCTGATCGAACACAACATTTCAGTTTTCTATACCTTTACTGGACTGTGTTGGAGAAGAAATCGAAAATAGGTCTATGATTCATATTTGGGGTCACAGAGTCACAAAATCTACAATTTAGAATCTCCATTGGCCAAGGAGTCTGTACACAACATAAGAAGATGAAAATAGTTTTTTTAGGTCGTGAACCTTGTGACCCCTACAGAGATTGAGAAAGACAGCTTTGACAATGGGCCATTTTCAGGGCTTTTAGTCATTTTCAGAATTTCAAATGGGCCATTCTCCTTTGTTGCAACAGTAAAATTTCAAATTTTAATGGGCCATTTTTTATCCAATGTGCAAAATGGTCCATGGCCCCTACCTTCCCCAATCCCTGCCCCTATTTGGAGTCACAGGGTCACCATATCTACAATTTAGAATAATCCCCTCTGGCCAAGGGGTCTGTATAAAAATTGCAGCTCCCTAGAGCCCGAGGTTCTGGAAAAGAAGTCGAAAAAGCGAAAACGTTTACGGACGGTCGGATGCCGTGTCATGACGTTATCCCATAGATTTACAATCATATGCTTGATAAGGACCTATATCGAAACGTCGCCATTGTTAAATAAAGTTGATCATAAATAAATATAGCAAACAGTTGGTAAAGATAAGCTTCCTTTGTATTGCGATTTATCCATTCCAACATAACTTCTCACCCTCGGGTGGACACGAGTTGTCAGTGTTGATTAGAATCTCGTGCGCAGGCTGAACCGGCATGTACTCGCAGATGAAGTTGAAGGGGGAACTACATGGTGCATCGTTCCAAAGTCCGTAGTAGTCAAGCTGCAGCAACCCACACTTGTCCACAGTCCCCGAGGGTTCGCCGGGCATGAAATCGACAAACGTCATATTGGAGCAGTCCCTCCACACCCAGGTGTTAAAGAAGCGGTGCGAGGTGGGAGCAGTCGAGGAGTAGCTGAGGGCTCCGAACCAGACATACGTCGAGGACAAAACTGCGAAGAAAGGACAGATATCAGTATTTGCTTGACCATCACTTAGCAACAAATTGGTATTGCACCGGAAGTGCAAATTATTTTCTAGGATTGGCAGTCGGTATATGTGTAACGTAGTGAAACTTGAATACGATCTGAAGTGCAAATCAATGTCTAGGAAGGGTAGAGAGGTTGCCACTGCAGAACAATGATAGGTATCCATCTTTGCAGGACAAGACTAGTACTAAGTATTAAATTGGTATTTCCACCCTAAAGCCAATCATGTTCTTGGATCAGAAGAGAACTTGAGACTGCAGAAAAATAATACTTTAGGTATCAATCTTTGCAGGACAAGTACTAAGTATTAAATTGGTATTTCCACCCTAAAGCCAATCATGTTCTTGGATCAGAAGAGAACTTGAGACTGCAGAAAAATAATACTTTAGGTATCAATCTTTGCAGGACAAGTACTAAGTATTGAATTGGTATTTCCACCCTAAAGCCAATCATGTTCTTGGATCAGAAGAGAACTTGAGACTGCAGAAAAATAATACTTTAGGTATCAATCTTTGCAGGACAAGTACTAAGTATTAAATTGGTATTGTCACCCTAAATCCAATCATGTTCTTGGATCGGTAGAGAACTTGAGACTGCAGAAAAATAATACTTTAGGTATCAATCTTTGCAGGACAAGTACTAAGTATTAAATTGGTATTTCCACCCTAAAGCCAAACATGTTCTTGGATCAGAAGAGAACTTGAGACTGCAGAAAAATAATACTTTAGGTATCATTATTTGCAGGACAAGTACTAAGTATTAAATTGGTATTTCCACCCTAAAGGCAATCATGTTCTTGGATCAGTAGAGAACTTGAGACTGCAGAAAAATAATACTTTAGGTATCAATCTTTGCAGGACAAGTACTAAGTATTAAATTGGTATTTCCACCCTAAAGCCAATCATTTTCTTGGATCAGAAGAGAACTTGAGACTGCAGAAAAATAATACTTTAGGTATCAATCTTTGCAGGACAAGTACTAAGTATTAAATTGGGATTTCCACCCTAAAGCCAATCATGTTCTTCGATCGGTAGAGAACTTGAGACTGCAGAAAAATAATACTTTAGGTATCAATCTTTGCAGGACAAGTACTAAGTATTAAATTGGTATTTCCACCCTAAAGTCAATCATGTTCTTAGATCAGAAGAGAACTTGAGACTGCAGAAAAATAATACTTTAGGTATCAATCTTTCCTGGATAAGTACTAAATATTAAATTGGTATTGTCACCCTGAAGCCAATCATGTTCTTCGATCGGTAGAGAACTTGAGACTGCAGAAAAATAATACTTTAGGTATCAATCTTTGCAGGACAAGTACTAAGTATTGAATTGGTATTTCCACCCTAAAGGCAATCATGTTCTTGGATCAGTAGAGAACTTGAGACTGCAGAAAAATAATACTTTAGGTATCAATCTTTGCAGGACAAGTACTAAGTATTGAATTGGTATTTCCACCCTAAAGGCAATCATGTTCTTGGATCAGAAGAGAACTTGAGACTGCAGAAAAATAATACTTTAGGTATCAATCTTTGCAGGACAAGTACTAAGTATTAAATTGGTATTGTCACCCTAAATCCAATCATGTTCTTGGATCGGTAGAGAACTTGAGACTGCAGAAAAATAATACTTTAGGTATCAATCTTTGCAGGACAAGTACTAAGTATTAAATTGGTATTTCCACCCTAAAGCCAAACATGTTCTTGGATCAGAAGAGAACTTGAGACTGCAGAAAAATAATACTTTAGGTATCATTATTTGCAGGACAAGTACTAAGTATTAAATTGGTATTTCCACCCTAAAGGCAATCATGTTCTTGGATCAGTAGAGAACTTGAGACTGCAGAAAAATAATACTTTAGGTATCAATCTTTGCAGGACAAGTACTAAGTATTAAATTGGTATTTCCACCCTAAAGCCAATCATTTTCTTGGATCAGAAGAGAACTTGAGACTGCAGAAAAATAATACTTTAGGTATCAATCTTTGCAGGACAAGTACTAAGTATTAAATTGGGATTTCCACCCTAAAGCCAATCATGTTCTTCGATCGGTAGAGAACTTGAGACTGCAGAAAAATAATACTTTAGGTATCAATCTTTGCAGGACAAGTACTAAGTATTAAATTGGTATTTCCACCCTAAAGTCAATCATGTTCTTAGATCAGAAGAGAACTTGAGACTGCAGAAAAATAATACTTTAGGTATCAATCTTTCCTGGATAAGTACTAAATATTAAATTGGTATTGTCACCCTAAAGCCAATCATGTTCTTCGATCGGTAGAGAACTTGAGACTGCAGAAAAATAATACTTTAGGTATCAATCTTTGCAGGACAAGTACTAAGTATTAAATTGGTATTTCCTTCCTAAAGCCAATCATTTTCTTGGATCAGTAGAGAACTTGAGATTGCAGAAAAATTATAGGTATCAGTCTGGACAAAGTGCTATTGCCACCGGAAGTTCAAATCAAATCTAGGATGGGTTGCAACTGCAGAAACAGGAGATATGGGAAACCGGACGCAGAGGACATGTGGACGACTGTGCCATCGGAAAGACAGCACATGCTTATCAGTCTCTACAGATGCCTTGCTGCAGGTGACCCGGAGTAGCTGAGGGTACCATCCTCGACATGAATGGCAGAAGAAGCGAACAGCTTCCTCAGATAACCAAACCCGACGGAGAAAGAACCATCTATCAAATACACTGTTGGCCAAAAGAAACGCCTACTTGAAAGATGAAATAATCTCTATAGTATAATTAATATTGGTCACCACGTTATGCTGAAATAATGCTTAATATGAAAGTCCATTGAAATCGTGGAAAGTCTGTGATTCGAGTCAATAACATTAAAAAAAATCACACCCAATGAAGACCGCTATTTCTGATTTGTTCACTTGCTCACCGCAACCACGTACATCTGTAGCGCCATCACCATTTTAATGTGAATGCGTGCCTGTACTGTTGCTCGTGCTTGTATGAAAATCTGTTTCAAATGTTTTTCTGATCAAGCACTGATCGATAACTGAACAATTTATAGTGTCTCATTTCAACAATCGCCATTCTTTCGGACATGACAACTTCTGAAATTTAATATATTATGCTATAATATCGGTTAACTGTTCATTACAGTTTATGTTTTTCGAAATCTCATAAGATATCTGGTAGACGTTTCTTTTGGACGGCAGTGTAGTAGTGTACTTCAATTACACCCCGTGTGAACGTGTACTCCTGAATTTTGCTTGTAAGAGCGGAAGTGTACGCTTGTCAATGGCAGAGTGCTATGTTGGAGGCTATGTGTTCAACACTTTTTCTAATTTGCTATCTTCAAACACAGAATTGGGTATTTATACTTTATTTAGTAAACGTATGGGCCTTATTCGATACACAGGCCAAGTTATGGCAATAATAAGGCATTTTTAGCTGTTACTAGCGATGATAATTACTACAAATCTGCTTAAAAATGTGTGTTTACATAAAAACTAGAACTATTTGCAAGTTCACATTTTAGGACATGATTTCCGATTAATTTAAGATGACAATTGCCAAATTTCATTAAATTTTGTCAAATAGATGTCAAGTTACAGTGTCTCCAAGTACATCAACATGAACAAATTAAATTCCACTTGTAATTAAGAGCCAATGCTTTTTGTGAAGTGTCCGCTTGTAAATAAGTGAAGTGTACACTTGTAAGTTTTGTAATTTTTTTAAATAAACCAGTATGGATGTGGATGCTGTTGTTTTACTGCAAGAGAATTCCACGTTATCATCAATCATTGTGTAGAGGAACACTCATTATCTATATAGAGAAAATTTTTGTTCGCAAACAAAAATTGTGTCCCTTATCTGGGAAGGCGATAAATGTTTTGAGAGATTACAAACTTGACACATATGTGAAATTCAACAAACTGATTAGCGAAGGGAAATTTCCTCTTGACAACATAGCGTTTTTGCTTTTCATGGATGTTGTTAAATTTCTGAGCTGTGGAACTACAAATCAAATGAGATACAATAAATCAGTAAAATCCTTTTGGCTGACTGGGTACAAACTATTTCATAGTAAATTTCTCAGGCTTATGGGAGGGCCGAAACACCAAGGTTTGAGAAATGAGACACTACACTATTCTCATCTCTGTTGACCTCAGCTAAAACAATCAATGAAGCGTTCACCTCCTGTCAATTAAAAATTGTTGTTCGAGTCTTAAAACAGTTGTTCAAGAAGCAGGCAAAACATATCCCAATATCTGCAAACAAATCAACATTGGTGAATTTCGGTTCAGATATCCTTGCAGATGGATCAAAGACCTTTCCCCCGCCTTTGTTTAACAGAAACCATTTTCTATACCCATTTTGTCTGAAAGACAATTCAATTCTCTCTACAAAACAGTGATTTTATATGTGTTGTCGCGATTGTGTTGAGAGCTATAAATTGAGCGACATTACTGCTTGTGCTGACACTACTCTATGGAAATGCACCAAGTCAGAAATATTTGTTTTACCTACATATAAGCATTTGAACATTATCTAGAATTAAAGACAATATATTCCTCTACATTTTACCTGCCCATACACATTTGAACTTCATCTAGAATTAAAGATAATATATTCCTCTATATTTTGAACATTTAACAAGACCAGTGCAGAAGTTGACGCAAGCTATGTTATACACTACATACATATGCGCATTTGAATATCATCTAGAATTAAAGAGAAGTTATTCCACTACATTTTGAAACAGTTTTAAGGTCAGTGGAGAAGACGACGCAAACTATCTTTTACCTGCCTAAAAACATTTGAACATGATCTAGAATTAAGACAATCTATTTCTCTACATTTTGAACAATGTATAAAGCTAATGCAGAAGGCGGCGTAAACTATGTTGTACACTACATATAAGCATTTGAACATGATCTAGAATTAAAGACAATATATTCCTTTACATTTTGGAATAGTTACAATAAACAATACCAAAAACAGATAAAAAATATGCATTGTTTTCGGTTGCAAGATATATTATAAAGCTCTTACAAGCGTTCACCAGTCAATCTTAGCACTTGATTACAAGCGTACCGGCTGTTCTTTACAAGCGTACACCAGCAACACGTGCGACCGAGCTAGTACTGCTGACAATTGATTAATTTATCGTAGCCAACACGGTGAAATTTACTGAAACTTTGACAATATATGTATAAATGATTATAATATCCATTCATTTATATTTGATTGTGATATATATTCGTTCTTTTGAGAAAATAGTACATGATTACTGAATTGTCATCTTCCCACGGCAAGGTGAAAACGTATCGAAATAAATTCTATGCATTTTTTACCTTGCCCTCAACAGCACAGACTACTGTGTAACGAAGCAGCGACATCTATTGTGATCACGAGTTACGCCCCTTACCAGCTGCTTACAGACAGCCAATGAAATCACCGTTTACATTCGGTACTGCAGAAGCGATAATTCTAAAATTGTCATTTTTAGAAACATACGTTGGGTAAACGTTTCTTCTTGTACATTGCAATACTCGTCTAGTACTTAAATACATGAAAATATATTATCATAAACATGATTATTAGATAAGAAGACCAAATACGAGCAGGAAGTGTTATTAGTTGATTGTTAAGTTTATAACAGAGACATTTGTAGTTCATATGCAAATGAGAAATACCCACGTTCAAACAAAGTTAAAAGATTTGAATACAAATCGTCGCATTAAATAATAATAGTTCAATAAGTATAACGTGCTTATTTAAAAAGTGTAACATTTATAAATAAGAGTTATTAAGAGTTAGGCACAGTTTATCAAGCAAGAAATCAAATCACAGTTTTTTTAAATGTTATACAACCTGTATTTTCGGTATGTAGTTCAGTATTAAATAATTGAGATTGTTTAACCGAAATACCATGATGCCACACGCGTTATTTTGTATTTTGTAAAAAAAAACGGTAGTGTGAAATCATTAATGATAGTTTCATTCAAACTCAACACTTTTCCTCGATTTCAGAGTGAATAACATGTGCTAGTTATTTTTTTAGCTTATATGACGTTTTAAAAACTATGACAACCAACTAAATTGAATCACTCAACGTACTTCCAGTTGCAATATTGTGAAATTAACAAACGATACCTGATAACATGCGCAAAATCATACGCGAAATTTATGAATGTATCCAGTTTGGCAGTCATCATACAGTAACATGGTAACAGTGCGTCCACTCCATGTGCCAACTTTATGGCTTTTGAAGCTGTCCGCTTCGACGTTTTGATTATCGATTACAGGTTTATGAAAGCGAATTGTAATTATTTTATTGCATCAATTGAAAGTTTATACAAGTCCTGGACTGATCAAAATACTGTCAAAAAGTGTGCTACAGTTTGCGACCAAAAATAAGCGGAGAAATTGGACGAATTAGAAAAGGTGTTTTCCAGTCTAAATATAGAAGTTCATATTGCAAGCTTTCTTCTGATTGGCCTATCCGATTAGCCTGCAGTACGCTAAAATCTTAGCGCAGAAAAAGCGGGCCGTGAAGTCAAGGGCGGAGGGAGATGATTTGAAAATCTTTTCGTTACGCCCGTGACGTTGTGAAGATGCTGAATTGTCGGAAGAAATCTATTTCTATCATCTGTTTTTGCACACGGCTAACTTATTCATGACACTACAGTGCTCATATTTTGCTTACAGTTGACTAAACATATATTCTTTTACAGTATTAAACAGTTATTTCCAACTCTTCACATTTCTTGAGATATTTGCAAAAAAAGCTACACTGACAACGTAAACAAAACTCACCTCTGCCATTGACAAGCGTACACTTCCGCTCTTACAAGCAGGCTGAGGCGTACACGTTCACACGGGGTGAATTAAGGCATGCTGAAAACGTGCTATCTTAATAACGGTTGTATGTGTAATATACATGATTAAACATATTAATATATGTTTCTAAAATGTGAATTTCTATTACTCCAAGTACTGACAGTGCTTCAAAGCGAACTCGGCGACCAGGTCGCTCTTTTCTGGAGTGTCGAGGATGACGAGTCTGCTTGACATCTGGCCACAGTTGGAGTTGGCTTGAGACCAGGATAGAAGCGATGTGACCCCCTTAATGCAGAGTGTGTTCGACAGAGTGATGAAGTCAGTGGGACATGCACCTGAAGAACACAGTATATAGGTTATTATACTTACCTCCCTACAAGAAATTAAATGCATGGTCATTAAAGGCACTGTAGCACATTTTTGCATATTTTGTTTTCTCAAAATTGCTATTTATTATTAAAGTTTATACAATATATTGTTATGTTAGCGGAGAAAACATCTCATTGCCCGACCCTTAATCCGTATTCATAGAAAACGGATATTCGTATTGAAAGACAATGATGCGACGTATAAAGCGACAGTGGCGTGGAACTCTTCAGTGTGAGAGGTAGATTTGTATTTCTCATGGAAATATGAGAGTTCAGAGAGCAAGATGGTTGACTATTCTATCATGTTATCATATTTAAAACTCTACTCTGAGTGTTTAGGTATCGCTACATCAGCCAGATCACTTGAACCACCTTCGAATGGCCATTTTAATGTGAACCTTCAAAATGGCCGCTCGCAGGGAAATTGACTCGCATGGCTCAACCGAACCATGTAGATCTACATTAGTTTTTAGAACTCTTTTTCTTTGGTTCAGGAGTAGTATTTAGCCATGTTATTTACTTTCTCGTGAGAACACTTTAATTCAGTAAGAAAAACGTGCTACAGCGCCTTTAACGTAGATATCGATCAGACTAGTAACCCGAGCGGTACCGGGATCGAGCCCACCTCTTGCTGGTTAAGTTAATTTTCAGTGCAGACTTTTCATGTTTTCACAGAATATAACCCTTTATTATATGATTGCAGGTGAAATACCGCGATTTATTATATGACGAGCAGTGAAATACCGGGATTTATCAGTGAAATAAACAGTCTATCAAGCTACAGTGAAAATAACGTATATTTTCACTGCGAACGGTGACTGATATAATTTGACGTCATAAAACAATGATCTCACGCGACGAATTGGCTTATGACTTCACAGTGTTCCTGTGGTTACCGGCTGTTCCTAGCGGCCGCTCGGCGTGAAAACGACCCTTTTCGGACGAAATTACAAGGATAACATCATATAATAAATAGAATATCCGTCAATTCTTGACAAATACCATGTTTATCTCATCTCGTGAGGTAGAAAAGTTATTTATTATATGATTGCAGGTGAAATACCGGGATCTATCAATGAAAATAAACCGTGTTATCTGTCACTAGTGAAAATAACAATCGAACGTGTTATCAGTCACTAGTGACTGATATAACAATGACCTGACGTCATAAAACAATGCTCCGACGTCATGACACGTTCATGACGTCACATTGTTGCTGAGGCAACAGGCTCATTCTGGAGCCGACTTAACGTAAATGCAAGTCTATTTCGGTGAATATGCAAATATTTGGTCATATAATAAATAGAAAATTTGTCTTTTCTTGACAAATACTGTGTTTATCTCATCTCGTGAGGTAGAAAAGTTATAAATTTTCACTCGTGGCTGCACCACTCGTGAAAATATAACCGTTCTACCTCACTCGATGAGATAAACATGGTATTAGTCAAGAAAAGCCAAATATCCTCTAAATATTTTCACACGTTTAACATTTCTACCTCACTCGATGAGATAAACATGGTATTAGTCAAGAAAAGACAGATATCCTCTATCTATCAATGAAAATAAACCGTGTTATCAGTCACTTGTGAAAATAACAATGGAACGTGTTATCAGTCACTAGTGACTGATATAACAATGACCTGACGTCATAAAACAATGCTTCGACGTCATGACACGTTCATGATGTCACATTTTTGCTGAGACGACAGGTTCATTCTGGAGCTGACGTAACGTAAATGCAAGTCGATTTCCGTGAATATGCAAGGATTTGGTCATATAATAAATAGAAAATGTGTCTTTTCTTGAAAAAAAAAACTATGTTTATCTCATCTCGTGAGGTAGAAACCTTAAATGTTATCCAAAAAAATAATATATATATATATAGAGCCAGTAGTGTTCATTGTCATTGTCAATTTAGATAATAATGTCAGACACGATACTTGTAACTTACATACAAACGTTACGTACATCATCAGAATTTTTTCTCACGAAGTTATTTGCAATGTCTTTCAGGTTGAAAAACACTTTGGAATAGAGAGCCAAAAAAATATCTCCCTAAAAGTTGTGGGGGGGCTAAAAATGTGATTATAAATTATATTTTAGGAATAAGTCGCCAGTACTGTACCCGGGTCTAAAAAATCGAATCTTGGGAAGAAACGGGATCTTGAAGACCTAAGGACAGTCCTTGTTTATAGCTTTCTTCATTGGTTGGAGGCGCAAACACCTCCAACTTATATAGTTGAAATTTCACCCTAGATCACAATTGGAATATTCAAAATTAACTTTCAATCAATCATGCTTGGCCTCTTCATATTTTGAAGAAAAAAATATGACCAATGAACACAGCTGTAGCAAAGTTTTAACCACGTGACGATGTGTGTTATCCGATATAATTATCCAATTTTACTGCGAAAAGAGATTTTGTCTACACATCTCAAATTTAAACGACCGTTGTGTTATTTTCGAATCTGAACGTTAGTAAACATAAGCTGTTGAATATATATGTGTGTGGGTGTATATTTACCTTCACAATGCGCGGCACCGAAAAGTACTACCGCAAACACCTATGGGGGAGAAAAACAACAATTACTAATTAATTCAAGTTACTATTTCATCCACAGAGGCGTATAGAGCTAACGACCAGAGTCAGTAATAGTAATTTCACTAGAATATAACTTGTAGTATTAGTAGTAGTAGCAGTGATATTTGCAGTAATGACAGCAGTAGTTGTATTAGTAGTAGTAGCAGTGATATTTGCAGTAATGACAGCAGTAGTTGTATTAGTAGTATTAGCAGTGATATTTGCAGTAATGATAAAAGTAGTTGTATTAGTAGTAGTAGCAGTGATATTTGCAGTAATGACAGCAGTAGTTGTATTAGTAGTATTAGCAGTGATATTTGCAGTAATGATAAAAGTAGTTGTATTAGTAGTAGTAGCAGTGATATTTGCAGTAATGACAGCAGTAGTTGTATTAGTAGTATTAGCAGTGATATTTGCAGTAATGACAGCAGTAGTTGTATTAGTAGTAGTAGCAGTGATATTTGCACTAGCTCCAGACAGCGAGTAACCGCTCCGTGACGTCACTAATATACTCGCTGCCATCAGAAGGTGTTCGGGTGAGAAAGCTCCAACACAGCGCGTGCAGCCGTTGATTGCTGTCACGCTCCAAATATAAACTTCTAACTCGTTGGATTCGCAACACAGCTCCGTACAGCGACACAACGAAAGAGGCCGTCAAACTAATATTGTTGCGATTGTATTACTTTTTCCATCGCGTTATTGAAATAATATGTTTTTTCTTTCATTACCGAGGTCATTAGAGATGATATATTTAACCAAAAACATGAACAATACTTATATTCATACGCCTAACGCATAAAGCATACCCTTGAACCGATTGCTTGGTATGTTGACTAAGCCTTTGGTTCTTAGCTATACGTGACGTCATATTCAATTGTTGTCAACTGGGTTGACAACAATGCCCCCGTGAAAGACGGCAGGGCCACTACCGTAGAGCCAATCGGAGGTAGAGCGCCCTGACTTGGAGGTTGATATTTGCAGTAATGACAGCAGTAGTTGTATCAGTAGTAGTAGCAGTGATAGTTGCTGTAATAACAGCAGTAGTTGTATTTGTAGTAGTAGCAGTGATATTTGCAGTAATGACAGCAGTAGTTGTATTAGTAGTAGTAGCAGTGATATTTGCACTAGCTCCAGACAGCGAGCAACCGCTCCGTGACGTCACTAATATACTCGCTGCTATCAGAAGGTGTTCGGGTGAGAAAGCTCCAACACAGCGCGTGCAGCCGTTGATTGCTGTCACGCTCCAAATATAAACTTCTAACTCGTAGGATTCGCAATACAGTTCCGTACAACGACACAACGAAAGAGACCGTCAAACTAATACTGTTGCGATTGTATTACGTTTTCCATCGCGTTATTGAAATAATATGTTTTTCCTTTCATTATCGAGGTCATTAGACATGATATATTTAACCAAAAACATGAACAATACTTATATTCATACGCCTAACGCATAAAACATACCCTTGAACCGATTGCTTGGTATGTTGACTAAGCCTTTGGTTCTTAGCTATACGTGACGTCATATTCAATTGTTGTCAACTCGGTTGACAACAATGCCCCCGTGAAAGACGGCAGGGCCACTACCGTAGAGCCAATCGGAGGTAGAGCGCCCTGACTTGGAGGTTGAGTAAGGACAGCAGTAGTAACAGCAGTAGTTGTATTAGTAGTAGTAGCAGGGATATTTGCTGTGATGACAGCAGTAGTTGTATTAGTAGTATTAGCAGTGATATTTGAACTAGCTCCAGACAGCGAGCAACCGCTCCGTGACGTCACTAATACTCGCTGCCATCAGAAGGTATTCGGGCGAGAAAGATCCAACACAGCTCGTGCAGCCGTTGATTGCTGTCACTCTCCAATCATAAACTTCTAACTCGTAGGATTCGCGATACAGCTCCGTACAGCGACACAAGAAAAGAGGCCGTCAAGCTAATATTGTTGTAGTTGTATTACGTTTTCCATCGCGTTATTGAAACAATTAAAGTTTTTGTTCAGTTGCCGAGGTCATTAAACTTTATATTTTTAACCAAAAACGTCAACAATACTTATATTCATACGCCTAACGTATAAAACATACCCTCGAACCGATTGCTTGGTATGTTGACAAAGCCTTTGGTTCTTAGCTATACGTGACGTCATATTCAATTGTTGTCAACTAGGTTGACAACAATGCCCCCGTGAAAGATGGCAGGGCCACTACCGAAGAGCCAATCGGAGGGAGAGCGCCCTGACTTGGAGGTTGATATTTGCAGTAATGACAGCAGTAGTGATATTTGCAGTAATGACAGCAGTAGTTGCATTAGTAGTATTAGCAGTGATATTTGCAGTAATGACAGCAGTAGTTGTATTAGTAGTAGTAGCAGTGATATTTGCAGTAATGACAGCAGTATGTTGTATTAGTAGTAGTAGCAGTGATATTTGCAGTAATGACAGCAGTAGTTGTATTAGTAGTATTAGCAGTGATATTTGCAGTAATGACAGCAGTAGTTGTATTAGTAGTATTAGCAGTGATATTTGCAGTAATGACAGCAGTAGTTGTATTAGTAGTATTAGCATTGATATTTGCAGTAATGACAGCAGTAGTTGTATTAGTAGTAGTAGCAGTGATATTTGCAGTAATGACAAAATAGTTGTATTAGTAGTAGTAGCAGTGGTATTTGCAGTAATGATAAAAGTAGTTGTATTAGTAGGAGTAGCAGTGATATTTGCAGTAATGACAGCAGTAGTGGTATTAGTAACAGTGATATTTGCAGTAATGACAGCAGTAGTTGTATTAGTAGTATTAGCAGTTATACTACTACTACTACTACTACTACTACTTCTACTGCTGCTGCTACTACTACCACTACTGCTGGTGCTACTGCTACTACTACTACTACTTCAACTACTACTACTGCTACTACTACTGCTACTATTACTACTACTACTACTACTATTATTACTACTGCTGCTACTACTACTACTACTACTACTTCCACTATTACTACTGAAACTGCTACTACTACCACTACTGCTGGTGCTAGTACTACTACTACTACTACTGCTACTACTACAACAGTTACTGTTGCTACTACTACTGCTGCTACTACTACTGCTACTACTACCACTACTGATGGTGATACTACTACTACTACTGCTACTACTACTACTGCTTCTATTACTACTACCACTACTGCTGGTGCTACTACTACTACTACTACTACTACTGCTACTACTACAACTGCTGCTACTACTGCTGCTGATACTACTACTGCTAATGCCACTGTTACTACTACTACTACTAGTAGCAGTAGTGGTAGTAGTGGTAGTAGTAGCAGCAGTAGTAGTAGTAGTAGTAGTAGTATAACTGCTAATACTACTAATACAACTACTGCTGTCATTACTGCAAATATCACTGCTACTACTGCTAATACAACTACTGCTGTCATTACTGCAAATATCACTGCTAATACTACTAATACAACTACTTTTATCATTACTGCAAATATCACTGCTAATACTACTAATACAACTACTGCTGTCATTACTGCAAATATCAATGCTACTACTACTAATACAACTCCTTCTATCATTACTGCAAATATCCCTGCTACTACTACTAATACAACTACTGCTGTCATTACTGCAAATATCCCTGCTACTACTACTAATGCAACTACTGCTGTCATTACTGCAAATATCACTGCTACTACTACTAATACAACTACTGCTGCCATTACTGCAAATATCACTGCTAATACTACTAATACAACTACTTTTATCATTACTGCAAATATCACTGCTAATACTACTAATACAACTACTGCTGTCATTACTGCAAATATCAATGCTACTACTACTAATACAACTACTTCTATCATTACTGCAAATATCCCTGCTACTACTACTAATACAACTACTGCTGTCATTACTGCAAATATCCCTGCTACTACTACTAATGCAACTACTGCTGTCATTACAGTCTGATTAAAATCAACGGTTTTCCGTGGAATAAAAAATGCAAAATAGTGCATCTATACCGGGATACGAACTCGTTCGTGGGTTTCCACGCCAAACCGTCTGAAAGCACCCCGTACACTAGCGTGTTCGGGCGCAATTCAGCTAGCCAATCAAAAGATGCCCAACAAATGCTTTCGGTGCGAGAAACTAGGGGCAGATAACTCCAAACAGCTATCCTTTTGTCTGTTCCGAATGCTTTCAAAACCGCAACCGTTTAAATACTATGATGTGATTGGTCAGCTATTTGACTGGGTTCTGGCTGCGCTAAACTGGTTCTGAACACACGCCTATACGGGGTGTTCTCAGACCTTGTGGCGAGGAATCTACATAACCTGTTCGTATCCCGGCAGATGCAAAATTTTGCAAATTTTATTTCTCGGAACAAGGTCGATTTTAATCAGACTGGCTGTCATTACTGCAAATATCACTGCTACTACTACTCATACAACTACTGCTGTCATTACTGCAAATATCACTGCTACTACTACTAATACAACTACTGTTGTCATTACTGCAAATATCACTGCTAATACTACTATTACAACTATTTTTATCATTACTGCAAATATCACTGCTACTACTACTAATACAACTACTGCTGTCATTACTGCAAATATCACCGCCCCACACTGAGACATGAATGGAAAGACTTATGGTGTCACTTTATTCAAGGTGTGCCTCTGTTCACCCAGCAGAAAGTGGGTACCTGGTGTAAGATGTGGAGGAGGTGACCTTTGAGTGCTTTGCGGCAGCTTAGGTTAGACCAGGGTAATAATGTTTTAGAAGCGCCCTGAGTCCACAACGTGGAGATTTGTGCGCTATATAAAAATATCCATTATTATTATTATTATTATTATTAGTAGTAGTAGTAGTAGTAGTAGTAGTAGTAGTAGTAGTAGCACCAGCAGTAGTGGTAGTAGTAGTAATAGTAGCAGTAGTAGTAACAGTGTCATTAGCAGTAGTAGTAGCAGCATTAGCAGTAGTAGTAGTAGTAGCAGTAGTAGTAGCAACAATGGCATTAGCAGTAGTAGTAGCAGCAGCAGTAGTAGTAAAAGTAGTAGTAGTAGTAGTAGTAGTAGTAGTAGTAGTAGTAGTAGTAGTAGTAGTAGTAGTAGTAGTAGTAGTAGAAGCATAACAAGAAGCAGTAACATTACAAGCTGAAACACACACTCACTGGTAACATCTTGTCGGGGTCCATCACGTAGAATGATGTTCCCAAGACGAGACTCTTGCTATGACTGCTGTAGAATTTAAATGTAACCACTATGCATTATGATTCTTTGCCTTTCACACAACCCTCCTTGTTGCCTACCCACTTTACTTTTGACTTTGTTGTGAATATCGAGCCCATTCAGTAATAGTTGCACTTCTACTTTAAATGATGAGTTACTTTCATGATTAGCAACGCCTTAGAATTCTCAGGGAAAATGCTTTAAAATTGAAAACAATTGACTTGCATATTAAATAGACTTGTTAATTAAGTATATAGTGTTTCCATTTGTTAGTAGAAGAAAGTTCTTCGAATCGTCTAAGATGTGCCAAAAGGTCGATTAGTACTCGGTAATGACGCACATTATTTATTTCCAAAATGTCGCGTACGACGAATTTTGAAAAGAAGGAAAGAAATGGACACAAGGGCCGTGTTCAATAGAGGTTTCAAAGTAATCAATGAGCAATTACTTTTAAACCTCTCTTGAACTCGATTGCTCAATGTAGCGCTACGTACTCGGCAAGGCGAGCAAACTTCGAGGAATTTGCACTGTGTCGTTCAAGAGAGAATTAGCGCTATACGTGAGCGCTACTTGAGCGCTACATTGAGTGATCAATGAGCAACTTAAGCGCTCGCTGTTACTGAACGGGGCCCGGATGTTACGATAAACAATTTTGTTGGGTTATGTCTTTAAATTGGCATGTATACATGTTCACCTCTATATTGTTCATGTTCATAAATGAATAAATACTCATCTAAACAAATTAATGTTCAAGAAAGTTTGTCACAGAATAAGCTGAATAACGTAGCTTTATGCTAATAACACGTTTAAAATTCCTGATGGATTCATATTGTGGCAAAATGCAGCTTGCTTAAGAAGTTTAAAATTGTCCGGTTTTTGACCGGGCTGGTAGTAACCAATAAATGTGATTTAGATGTCCATAAGAAGTTGAAAGTACACGCCGGGCCATCTAGCTTAAAGAGGCAGCACGGTAGGCTACTCTTGTAATCGTACTAACTAAATCATTATAACATTTGCTGTATCAACAATCAATCAGATCCGTCAAATTTCAATCTAAATAAGTTTAGATCAACAAGTTTTTTTATAACCATAATATATGACAGTCGATCTAAATTTATTTAGATTTCGCACATTTTTTAGGACAGGCGCTTACGGCTTAAGCAAAATGAATATGTGTGAAATTGAACTTTATCTTTAAAATATAGTTTTGCATATGGTCAAAATTGTGCTTGTTTTCCCCTTGCGCTTATGTGAAGATGTTGGTTGTTGAATGAAAGGTGGTATGGGGTTTAACTCCGCTTTCGAGATTATTTCACTGGAATCATGACTGCTAGTATTATTGCAGGGAGAAAGCCCGCAACAACATTGCGATAAAACCGACGATCATCGGCAGGAACTAGCGAACCCTGGGTGGTACCCAAACCTTACTGCATGGAGAACAATTCTCCACAGTATTGCCAAGCACTTGGCGGGGATTTAACCTCATACCTTTTGATCCGAAGCCGAATGCGTCAATGTTACCACTGCGCTATCCCACCCCGTGCATAAATTGTCGAAACGCTCCTACTGCACAAAGAGAAACATCTTCACAACGTCACGGGCGTAACGAGAAGATTTTCAAATCATCTCCCTCCGCCCTTGACCTCACGGCCCGCTTTTTCTGCGCTAAGATTTTAGCGTACTGCAGGCTAATCCGATAGGCCAATCAGAAGAAAGCTTGCAATATGAACTTCTATATTTAGACTGGGAAACACCTTTTCTAATTCGTCCAATTTCTCCGCTTATTTTGGGTCGCAAACTGTAGCACACTTTTTGACAGTATTTTGATCAGTCCCGGACTTGTATAAACTTTCAATTGATGCAATAAAATAATTACAATTCGCTTTCATAAACCTGTAATCGATAATCAAAACGTCGAAGCGGACAGCTTCAAAAGCCATAAAGTTGGCACATGGAGTGGACCCACTGTTACGATGTTACTGTTTGATAACTGCCAAACTGGATATATTCATAAATTTCGCGTATGATTTTGCGCATGTTATCAGGTATCGTTTGTTAATTTCACAACATTGCAAGCTGGAAGTACGTTGAGTGATTCAATTTAGTTGGTTGTCATAGTTTTTAAAAAGTCATATAAGCTAAAAAAATAACTAGCACATGTTATTCACTCCGAAATCGAACAAATCAAGTGTTGTGTTTGAATGAAACTAATTTTTAATGATTTCACACTATCTTTTTTTACAAAATACAAAATAACGCATTTGGCATCATGGTATTTCGATTTAACAATCTCAATTATTTAATACTGAACTACATACCGAAAATACAGGTTGTATAACGTTTTTAAAAACTGTAATTTGATTTCTTGCTTGATAAATTGTGCCTATAACTCTTAATAACTCTTATTTATAAATGTTACAATTAGCACGCTATACTATTTGAAATATTTTTTTCAACGCGACGATTTGTTTTCAAATCTTTTAACTTTGTTTGAACGTGGGTATTTCTCATTTGCATATGAACTACATATGTCTCCGTTATAAACTTAACAATCAACTAATAACACTGCCTGGCTCGCATTTGGTCTTCTTATTTAATAAGCATGTTTATGATGATATATGTTCATGTATTTAAGTACTATACGACGAGTATTGCAATGTACAAAGAGAAACGTTTACCCAACGTATGCTTCTAAAAATAACAATTTTAGAATTATCGCTTCTGCAGTACCGAATGTAAACGGTGATTTCATTGGCTGTATGTAAGCAGCTGGTAAGGGGCATAACTCGTGATCACAATAGATGTCGCTGCTTCGTTACACTGTTATCTGGGCTGTTGAGGGCAAGGTAAAAAATGCATAGAATTTATTTCTATACGTTTTCACCTTGCCGTGGGAAGATGAAAGAGAAACTGAACATATAATTTCAAGATTTTTTTATGTAAACTTTACAGCTCGAGAAATTGTTTAATCTGCAAGTCGTGTATCTTTGTACTTTGTATCATTTGCAAATTTAAAGCGGTTGGCGCTTTCTCTCATGATGTTTGTAATAATTTATTTATAATTTGGTCAAACCTTCCGTATCCTACGGTTTTGGGTACCAAACAATTTAATATTATCAATTCTGTCCAGAACCGGGCATGTAGATTCTTTCTTGGTGTTGGTTGTAAAACTCCAAATTTGGCTGTACGTGGAGAGATGGGCTTGATTCTTAAAATTTTGTCGTTTTGAAGTAAGCTTAAAAAGTGAACCGTTCTAGTACAGATTGCCAAGTTTCATTTTCAGATGGCCGGGTCAGTACCCAAAGTCATGGAATAATGCAGTCCTGAAACTTGAAATCTTAATTGCCTTTTGATTTTAGTAATATCTGTAGAATTGAGATTTCCCATATCGGAGTTTGAATGAAATCCCTTAACAGTCAATGCTGGTATAACGATTTGTTTAATGACAGAGGTCGGCAGAATGGTAAACACTACGTACTTCAAGACTATTTAACTTTTGATTCCGGAATTCCATGTCACTACTGTGACAAGATCTCAACGTAATGTACTGAGTAAGTGACGTTGTGATACATTGCCACTGGAGATAGAAGTCGGCAAGTATACCTGCCTAAAACATCTTTAGAAAATAGGATTTCTGAATTTTACAATAGCAATGTAATTGAAGACGAAATAAATTTTCTGACTGAGTGTGACTTTTCTGATCTCAGGTATAATTTATGGCAGGATATTTCTCGTATATCCCTTTCTTTACACAGTTGTCCGAAACACCTAAATCTAAGCCTCCTGCCGCTCTAGTATTAAAAATAATAATATAGGTGAAACATGCAATCAGCCCCAAATTATATAACTATCACAATAATATTTTCTCCTGTACATGTTTGTGTTGTAACGTTTACCTTTATTTTTGTATATATATATATTAGACATTTATGATTTATGTTTCGTATGGCCGGATGGTACGGGCACTTTTAATGACTGTATCTTGTGTTTTTTAATGGATACTGTACCATGTGACACACAAATAAAATATTTCTTCTTCTTCATCATCTTCTTTTGGGGGCGGGATAGCGCGTTCGGCTTCGGTTCAAGAGGTCCGGGGTTCGAATCCCGCCAGGAGCACGGCAACTTTGTCTGCAGAAGAGAACTGTTTTACACGCAGTAATGTTTGGGTACAATGCTACACTGAATTCGAGCGCAGTACCAGTATGCTCGCAGGTTTCACCGCAATGCATAGCCACATGGCGTTGCGGGCTTTCTCCCTGCTATAATACTAGTAGCCACGATATAAGTGAAATACTTTTGAAAGCGGCGTTAAACTCCAACTCACCTCATCTCACCTCATCTTCTTTTAAGTCTTGGTGTTTATCAGAGGAGATACGGTACGGGTAGTAGTTTTGACTGTCTGCTCTGCGTTGCCTTTCTTCCTTAACTACGTGTTGTCATTTTCTCACGACCGTTTCAACAATTCGCTCTTTGCACTAATTAACATCGGTTCTTTATCAGCTGTTGAGTTGTTATTTAACCTGAGAGCGCCTACGTCTCAGAGTAAGTTTTACCTACCCTGTATATTGATTAGTTTCTCATTGTGCCATCGTGCTTCATTTTAAAAAATGGGCGTCAGTACGTGTCAAACTACGATATGTGCTGATTTCAGTTCAAATAATTTCACTCAACTTTCATATTTATCCCCAATCGCCAACTATTTCACAATTACTTGTTTCCAACGAAAATAAAGCAACATCATTGTGTCTGTCACGCTAACATCAGACTGGTAATTTTCGGCAACAGTCAGTATTTCTCGATAGAATAACACCATTCATAGGATTTGGCATATGTGACACCAAACAATACAATGGATGTACCTTTAATTTTACATAACGCATCGGCCGCTACAACTGTCAACCGATCGACGATCGACAATCGGCATGATGCAAAAAGTATTCGGACGGCGACGTTATTTTAGTCTAGGATAAATAATTTTCATAAAATAAGTTCTTGTTGGATCAATGTCACCATTTTCAGCTTTATTTGAAATCATCTCAGCTTGAAGTACATAATATAAATAACATTTTCTGACGACAATTTAACTAATGTCATCCGATTTACCTACATGTGTACACTGCATAAAAACGTTTTCTTTAGATCGCCATGTTAAATTTTTCACAACAATCTATAAAGGCCTATATGTTGATCAAATTACTGTCATTTCAAAGATAGAAAAACAGAAAATTAAACATAAATTATGAGGTTGTAGCCAAGATGATTCCTCACAAACGTGATAAATGTGAATAGGATCGGACACTATTTCTATCTATGAAAATTATTTATCCCAGACTTGATTAACATGTAAGTCTATGGAAATAACGTCACCGTCCGAATACTTTTTGCATCACTCTGTATTTTAGAAAGGCGCTAATAATTGAAAAACTTCTTTGGCGGTCTGATTCAATCTCCTCACAGTGCTGTTACGTTGCTCCTGCGTCAAACCTTTAACTCTTTTTTGCATAGATGCTCAGCCCTGAGGACGAGGGCGAGTCTGACGTCGAGACTTGGTCTTTCAAGAGTTACGTCCCTTTATTAACAATGCCATGACGTCATAGACAGACGGCGAAGACGGCGAGTGAAGGGATGGCGCTCTCTCTAGCACTACCAAGTTTACCTCCAGCTCTGGCTACCTTCCTCACGGACGGTGAACGGTATGAACATCAAAATGTCATGGAGCTTAATTAATGCCGAAAATGTTACCTTTCTTAGTCTAACTTACACCTGGCGTGATTCTTCCAATACCGGACTTTTCCGAAAGCAAGCCCTCTCGTTTAGAAGCCCATGGGCTTCTATTTAATTCCAAAGCGTGTCCAATGAGAGTACCGTATTTCCTCTAATAAGCGCCGGGTCTCCAATAAGCGCCGGGCCTCTAATAAGCACTTTTGTTAAAAGTTTGTTAATTGAACTATATATACTATATAATAATGATGATACAAGTAACTGATTGCGGCGATCCGTTGTGTGATGCATTGACTCAGTTGAAACTCCAATTCTCATTAACAAATCTTAAACATTACCGTACAATTTTCAAGAGTTACAAGAGTTTCCATGCGCTCCGTTGTCTTAAAGTATTTGCAATACTCCTGAAAGTTATTTAAAAAATAAAGATTTCCTTCACTTATTGTCTCATGATTATCATACCATATGAATGTTACTTTAAAAAGATTTCCGAATACAAGCCCGGGCTTCTATATTGTGTCCAAGTTCACTCGTCAAAACCCTATTTTCCGTATATAAGCCCTGGGCTTGCTTTCGGAAAACCCCCGTATTACTGCTAAACGTATGAAACGCTGGCATGTTGAGGTGTGTATATTTTTATGTATGTGTTGGTACAGTGACGTGCCAAAAGTATTGCAATAATCGCTGTCCTGAAAGGGGATATAGGCATTTACTGTTTAGTTTAGTAACTAACTAGTTTAGTTTCACTTTCAGAATAAATAATGTCATAAAAAAAGATCAGCGTTTAACGAACGACACGAATTCTTTCATCGATAATTAATATTTGGTGTACTGCTGTGAATTCTTTCATTTCATTGTGGGATGTGGAGAGATTATATCAATGAAAACTCACAGGTAACTTGAGGCGTTTTGTGCTTTTAGAAACTTAAATATAGCCAGAATTGAACTCTGTAAGAAAGTTGTATTGAAAGAATGGTTCGGGCAATGTATCTCATCTAACATTTTCAAATGAACGGCGTTTATTCTGTTTGTAAAGTTTGAGTTTAATAATATGCAATAATATGCAATAATATGTCGTTTATAAATATGAAATAAAGTACGCGTCTCCATCGCACTGATTGCACTGATGAACGTTTTATGCAAACGTAGTTGTAACATTTCATGTGGAGAGAAATGAATGAAACAGTGTCCATTCATTGTACCGTATTTCCTCCAATAGACGCTTAGTCTCGAATAAACCTCGAGGGTATGACCGTTTGGAAGAAATAGACACCAGGGCCGTGTTCAAGAGAGGTTTCAAAGTAATCGCTCAATTAGCGATTACTTTTAAACCTCTCTTGAACGCGATTGTTCAATGTAGCGCTACGTAGCAGGGCGAGCGAATTTTGAGGTTTTGCACCGTGTCGTTCAGGAGAGAATGAGCGCTACATTGAGCGATCAATGAGCAATTATAAGCGCTCCCTGTTATGGAACGGAGCCCGGGTCTCGAATAGACGCCGGGTTTCGAATAGACGATTGTTAGAGGAGAAAATTTTTTATTTTTTAAAAAAATACATGTATGTTCGTGTATGCCTCTTAAAGAAAATACTGTTCAATACCCGTTGAAGTTCAGTATAATGAACAAATACTCACCAAAATAAGTTCATAATCAAGAAATTTTGTCATGATTGATTTTCTTTATTTGTGTGTGAGTCGGGGTGATTTATATTGCCAAACAATTAAAAGACGCCGGTCTCGAATACCCGCCGGATATGAAGAAGGTTTGAGGAGAAAATACGGTATTACAATATTATCGTGAGTGAGTTGGGGTTTAACGCCGCTGTCAAGAGTATTTCACTCATATTGCGGCTGCTAATATTATGGCAGGGAGAAAGCCCGCAACGCCATGTGGCTATGCACTGCGGTGAAACCTGCGAGCAGCGGCTGGAACTAGCGAACCATGGGTGGTACTACGCTGAGCCTCGCGGGATTCGAACCCCGGAGCTCTTGATCCGAAGCCGAACGCGCTAACCACTGCGCTATCCCGCCCCCCAATATTATCGTAATAAAGGAGCTGTGCATTGCAATGAATTCACGATGCGCGCTGCGGTGCAATACTCAACTCTACCTTTAAAGGGGCAGTAGCACGTTTTTTGCAAATTTTATTTTTTCAAATTTCCCATTTATAATGATAGCTTATGTCATTCATATTTACTTTGGAGGGTAAAACATCTTATTACACAAACCAATTATCCGTAGTGGTAATAAGGATGTTGCGTATAAAGCAAAAATTGCATGGCGGCCATTTTATTGTGAACACAATTTACTATTTTGAATGACAAAAATGATTCCCATGGCTTTACGGAACCATGTATACACTAATTTTTAACTTGAATTTCCGAAGAGAGAAGGGTGTCTTACTTTTAGTGACATTATTTTTCAAATACATTTCATCAACTTATTTCAGCGAAAAAACGTGCTACTGCCCCTTTAACTTACATCAACATTTTCCTTTGCAGCTCGGCACCAAGGCCTCTGTGGGGGGAGGAGTCACAGTACGGGGGTCACAGGGACCCGCTCGCCAGATTGTCAGTATTCCCTTGAAACCTCATTCTAGTTTAGTACCATAATCAGTCAGTGTAGTATCAACATCAGTCACACACAGACAGACAGACATTTTATTCAGTAAAAGGCCATTGGCCTAAAATACAGACATATATCAAACATATATTGCATGAGCTTTACACAAAAACATAAAAAAAATTCTTGCGTGATATAGAAATAGACATAAATTATTTATAACATTTATTTATGTTGAAGACATGATATTAACAAAACTGTATTGTGATAAGGGGTGTCTAAATTATTTATCAAGAAATATATTCCTTATATCTAGGTAGGCCTCACAATAAAGTAGGTAATGTACTTCATCTTCAATTTGATTGAGATTAGATTTTTCACAAAAAGTACAGACTCTTAATTCATAGGGGACATTGCTATATCTACCAGTCTCTGAACTAAGTTTAAATCTACCACATCTAAAATGTATCAAACAATTTTTTTAAATAAGTTACTGTAATATCCAAATCAGTTTCTGTAATATCAAAATCAGTAACTGTAATATCAAAATCAATTACTGTAATATCAAAATAGGTTACTGTAGTATCAAGATCAATTACTGTAATATCAAAATCAGTTACTATAGTATCAAGATCAGTTACTGTAATATCAAAATCAGTTACTATAGTATCAAAACAAGTTCTGTAATATCAAAACCAGTTACTGTAATATCAAAATAGGTTACTGTAGTATCAAGATCAATTACTGTAATATCAAAATCAGTTCTGTAATATCGAAATCAGTTCTGTAATATCAAAACCAGTTCTGTAATATCAAACTCAGTTACTGTATATCAAAACCAGTTACTGTTTCTATATCAGTTTTTGTTATATCAAAATCAGTTACTGTTTCTATATCAGTTTTTGTTATATCAAAATCAGTTACTGTTTCTATATCAGTTTTTGTAATATCAAAATCGTTGACTCAAGACTACAATGTACGTCTCTGCTAACCATAATTGTGAAATGATTTATTCACATGTTTCATCAAATATTGGAAAGAAACCTCATAGTGGTGGAAATTTGAGACATAAATCTAGACTTGCTTTTCTGGGGAATATCGTATGTCAACGTGAAGTAAGGGACTCGTTCCGACCTTCATGTAAAACGCTTTATTTCACATGTACGAGTGTCTGGAAGCAAATGCACGTGTAAGTACACGTGTAATCAATCTCATATTATGTCCCTAGAAAAAAATTTCGGGAGACATAATGTTTTCGCCTCCGTCCGTTATTCCGTCTTTCCGTTATTCAGTTATTCCAAAATGCTTTCTTTTCCGGGCCATATCTCAAAAACCGTTCAATGTTTTTTCACGAAACTTGGTATGTGGTTAGACCTAGTGGTGGAGTGGTGCCTTTTGCTATTTTGGTTATTCTGAATTTTTTTTTTTTTTCTGGTTTCCATGGAAACAATTTCATTTTAGTTCACATTGGGGGTAGGGACCTTTTCCGGCCTCTATCTCCAAAACCGTTCAATATTTTTTCACCAAACTTTGTATTTGCTTAGACCTAGTGATAGAGTGGTGCCTATTGTTACTTTGGCTATTCTGAATTTTTTATTTCTCGTTATTAATGCAGTATTAAACTTAGTGCTTAGCATAAGTGAAAATAAGGGTAATATGACTAGGTTGGATTGAAAGTTGGAGCGGGGGACATCATAGTGCATCACATGCACATATTTCTAGTTTCAGTAGAAAGGCCTATATAAAATATATAAACAGAGTTGCTCGTAGTCAAATAAAAGAATTTCGAACAATCAAGGCATCTTTCACATATTTGAAATAAACTCATCGGCAAAAGAAACTTATCACCTCAGTTGGTTTTGATTAATGCAATATTTAAAAGAAATCAGATGCATTTGACTGTGACAAGATACAATAATACTTATCTGCAGTAGTTTGGATGAATTCATTGGCGACTGTGGTTACATTTTAGTTAAAATTTCTTTGGTTAATGATGACAAGGGTAAGAAATGAAATTTCTACCAACATGATCCCTACCATGTTTAAAATGTTGTAAATGTGTGCAGAATCAGGCACATTTATAAATTTTTCATATGTCAATGGACAATTGTGTATCATCAACAATAATTTTTGAAGAAGTTTAAAATTTAAAATATCATTTTGTTTTTTTAATTAAATAGTCATGTAGAAGTATTCTTTGACTGCTGACTAAACACCTGTACTTTTCAGTTTTAGATTGTCATTTCGAAAACTTGAGATATTTGCAATTGAAAATCATACATATGATAAAATCAACTGAGGTGACAAGTTTCTTTTGCCGATGAGTTTAGCTATCAAATGTGTTAAGTTATAATCTTGAAGGTTATGGTTCATTATGTCTTCATTAATGTACATAGGTATATTTTCAAAATATTTATCATGTAAATCATTATAAACTGGACATTTGTAAAGTGAAATGAATCCTCTACATAAATTGGATTTACATATCTTACAGTAACGACATTCACGTGGAATACCATTACACGTATAATGTATATGTTGGAATGTGTTTGCAGCAGTAACAACGTGACCCTGGCCCATTTACTACCAATCGCTGTCAAACTGGAGAATGTGGAGAGCTTTAGGTACGTGCAAGTACTCTCGTCTGTCTATTCCATATACCGCGTATCCTCGGAGTTTATTTTACCCTGTACTTTTCCTGGCCTGTCCTCCATTTTATTCTCGAGTATTGGCGGATCCAGAGGCGGTTTTAGGCACAGGCCCTCGGGTCAATGCTTTTCACATCATATTAAAAAAAAAATAGAAAAAAAAGTTTGAGATGACCCCCCGATTTTTACGCCCTCAGAATGTAGTAAAAATCGGGGGGTCATCTCAAACCTTTTTTTTTTTTTTTTTTAATAGTGCGAGGAGCAATGACCCGAGGGCCTGTGGTTTTAGGGGGTTCCCGGGAGAGGGGGGCTCACCCAACGAACGCCGTTGTAAAATTGATATTTGCTAATGACACGTCATAATCATAAAGAAAAACGTTTGCTCGTTTAAAGTGTTTTCCTCGGAATATACTATTTGATTTGATTTTCATAAACATGCTGATAAATTAAGAAGACCAATTCAGAGACAAATACCAAAAATAGTTCATTTTAGTTATTTACATCAGACATATTCGAAGGACATATACTAATTAGCAAGACCCTTAAGAGTCAAATGCCTAGATCTTTGGAATCACTCGGTCGACGGTGCGGCTGCAAGATAAGTTAATGATGCAGGGATATTGTATGAGGTTCCCCTTTTCCCCGCTAGGGGATTTTGTTGGAGCCTTGAAATTCAGGCCATGTAGAACAGAGGTTAGGATCGGAAATCTGAAAGGAATTACTTCTGTGGGAAGAGAATGACCTATAAAAACACAAATGAGAATGGTAGTGCTTAACAGTTCATCTAACTAATGTACATAAACTTACGGGCAAAAGAAAGTATAACACTCGCTTGTTTTCGATTAATTAAATATTTTAAAGAAATGAGATGCAATTGATTGTGGCACGATACAATAACACCTTTCGGCAGTAGTTTGAAAGACTTAATTGGTGACGGTTTTTTTTACTAAAATATCATTAATTAAAGTAGACAGGGGTAAGAAATGAAATTTACACCAACATGACCCCTACAATGTTTAAAATGTTGTAAATGTGAACAGAACGAGGCACATTTATTGATTTTCACAAAGACTTCATTGAATGTGTTATATGTCGATGAACAGTTGTGTTTTATCAAAATTGACTTTGGGGAATTTTTAATTTTAAATTTTAATAACAAAAATTTCAAACCGCGTAAAGGTATTCTTTGACTGATTTAAGGTTTTGGACTAATTTCACAAACTAGTCCGTTTTTTAATACGACGTCGAAAACTCGAGATGTTTGACTTTGAAAATTATACATATGATAAATACAACTGAGCGATATACTTTCTTTTGCTCGTCAATGTATTTATGGACGTGTAATTTCATTTTCTGCACATGTAAAAGATAAATATCCCCGCTATTGATATAAAGACTATCAATAGCGGGGATATTTATCTCAAATCTTTATTTCTCAACCGATTTCGCTCAAATTTGGAATATGAGCTCACAATATCGTATATAAACAGTATATGAATGCAAAAATCTAAATTTTGAATTTTGAAACATATTGTCAAAACAGCGATTCGAACCCCTTTGTATTTTGCTTCAGGGTAACAAATATGAAAGTAAAGTGAAATTATTTGAACTTAAATCGGCACATGGTGTCTTTCGGCAAGTATGAAAGCAAAATCGAATAATATGAAAAATACTCAACGGCTCTTTAAACGCGGAAGATAAAAGATAGTTATAGATTTGATTTTGCTCTTGATTACGTACATACACATACAATTGTATCATTTATTCATATACGAACGATTTGGTTTCAGGACATCTAAAGCCCTTCAAAGCGATGTTGGGTAAGTTAAAGCTGCTTGGTTTCATTCAAATATTTGCTTCTGTCTATTATGATATAATATTTTATGTATGTATTATATGTATAGTACAGGGACAGACAAATATCAAAATTTACATAGCATTTATCACACTGCATGTAAATAAGTGAGTCACTTTACAATCACACTGATTTAGAAATAAATACCATTAAGATAGTGAACAAATCATAAAAATGTTCTATTTGGGATCACCTTATCTTATCTGCAATAATTAGAGGTTATAACATGTCATCATACTCATATCAGCCCGAGACCCCCATATCAGCCCGAGGGCCGCAGGCCAGAGGGCTGATATGGGTCGAGGGCTGATATGGGGTATGGTATGAAAAATGACATGTTATAACCTTTTTATCATATATCATACTTTTTTCTGAAGCATGACAAAATGTTTACATAAGTATTAAGAATTTGATGTTTCTATGCGAAAATTTAAAATTTGGGGGTGAGAAGATGAAATACCATCTATACCTCCTTTATGTTTTTTTTCTTCAAATTATGTTAGCCGTGCCTCTTATTCAACTTTCAAATTTATAGTATTTTTAATTAAATAAGTGAAAAGCGTCAACAACATCCTTGTTTGGAGCCTACTCTGAAATGAACTAGTTATTCTGACTGTTTCGCTTGTGACGTTACTCTGTGTTAGCGTGTCTGTAAGCAAAGGGAGATCACTCTGACCTAACGTCACCCGGGCTGATATTGATATGGATTTGCGGACCGGGCTGATATGGCTGATATGGATTTTCGGACCGGGCAGCGATATGGGTGCGGTGTCCTAGCCTTTATCACACATGCAAAACATCCCATATTATTGATAGGTATATGATAATACAAATTATTGTACTCATCCCGAAAAACGTACAAGAACGTGTACTATTGCAGAAAGTGTGACCCAAAATATAACAGTGATACAATCATACTAACGTGGTTTACGGCTTGACGATTTGATTTCCCATACTGACAACCGATCAAACTGCTATTCGGCGAAACAAACCTTTACAGTCTCTATTATTTATCATTTCACAATAAATTTATGAGTTCATACTGGGTCATATCATCACATCATCATATCACAATATCAAATCATCACAATATCACGGTTTCACAATGTTACAATGTTACATCATTACAAGATCTCAATACCAATACATCACAATATCACAGTTTCATACCATCACAATGTCAAATCATCACAATATCACAGTATCAAACCATCACAATATCACAGTTTCACACCATCACAATATCAAATCATCACAGTATCACAATATCAAATCATCACAATATCACAGTATCACATCACCACAATATAATATCATCACAATATCACATCATCACAACAGGATAAAAACTTCATAACTTCTCTGGTAAAGGTAAGAATTTTTTTAAATTTGCAAAATAATGCATCTACGAGATACGAACTGGTTCTGTAGATTCCTCGCCACAAGGTCTGACAACATCCCGTATAGGCTTGTGTTCCGAACCAGTTTAGCGGAGACGAAGCCCAGTCAAATATCTGACCAATGACATCATATAGTTGGTAAACGGTCGCCGTTTTGAAAGCATTCGGAACAGTGAAAAGGAAAGCTGTTTGGAGTTATCTGCCCCTAGCTTCTCGCAACGAAAGCTTTTGTTGGAGGTCTTGTTGATTGGTTAACTGACATTGCGACAGAACATGCAAGCGTACGGGCTGTTATCAGACGGTTTAACGAGGAAAACTCCGAACAATATGAGTTCGTATCCCGGTAGATGCACTATTTTGTAAATTTTATTTCTCGGAAAACCGTCGATTTTAATCAGACTGGAACTTCCGTGGTACGCGATAGTATTATTGTCCCAGTATAAACTACAAATAGCCTCCTTCCACAAAACATTAATATTCGTAAGTCACTAAATCATTATGATTAAAATCGACGGTTTTCCGTGGAATAAAAATTGCAAAATAGTGAATCTACCGGGATACTATTAGTTACACGGTGTTTTGACAGGGTGAACGGGACTGTAAGACTCTTGTATATTCCGTATTTTCCTGAGGCGCAGCCGAAGGAAATGCGGAATATACAAGGGTCTTACAGTCCCGTACACCCTGTCAAAACACCGTGTAACGAATTTATTACTCTTTAGATCTATTATTTGTGCTTATTTCACTCATTTTTCGATAAAATATATAGGCTACATAGCTATTTCCGTTTGTGATAAAAACTCCACACGGTGTGAAACAGCAAAAACACTGTAAAGAGTGTACCGCTCAATATCAAGGGAGATAACTCTGCGGCTAAAAAATAATCGATTTTTAAATTATTATTACCTGATGAATAATAGAGAGACACGTATTTTTATTGAATTAGTTTATGGACGCAAACAAAATAAATAATGTATATTGGTTTAAATCACCGTACTTATGTTTGTTAAGGTAAGTTTCGATCCTGAAATTCCGAGTCGAGCAACCGTTTTACTTCCGCATTCCATCTAAGGTCAAGGTCATCCGTAAGACCTGTGTAGTTAGTCACGTGACGGGTCATACGGAGGGTAGACCCTGGCAAATCCGCCTACACGGTTTCGTATGCATTGGCTATTGACCAATCACAATACAACAAATTTATCTAAAGGGTAATAAGAACTCATATCAGTCGTAGGTTCCACGCCAAACCGTCTGAAAACAGCCCGTAGACTCGCGTGTTCGAGCGCAATTCAGGTAGCCAATCAAAAGATGCCCAACAAATGCTTTCGGTGCGAGAAGCTAGGGGCAGATAACTCCAAACAGCTATCCTTTTGTCTGTTCCGAATGCTTTCAAAACAGCGACAGTTTAAATACTATGATAATATTGGTCAGCTATTATTTGACTGGGCTTTGGCTGCGCTAAACTGGTTCGGAACACACACCTATACCGGAGGTCCTCAGACCTTGTGGCGAGGAATCTACAGAACCTGTTCGTATCCCGGTAGATATATTATTTTGCAAATTTTATTCCTCGGAACAAGGTCGATTTTAATCAGACTGGTCACTAATTTTAACCTTAGTTAAGGGGTGAGAATGAAGATTACTCTAAGAATGATTTGTGAAGGAAGGTCCTGTCATATGCCAATGACTACACTCCCTCCCTTTCTGAATAGATCGCTGATGGTGATGACCCACAACACTAGGAGAAGAGTCCCCCGCCATCCCACTCCTGCCGTCTTCCCGAGGAACGAACCTGAGCGAGTCGATTACTATGGTAACCATATTGAGATTTTCAAAAAGCATATTTATCTTAATTGACAAACTGAATTGATGTGCATGTCATATGATTGCTGGGCCTTGAAAGATTTTGTGTCAGGGTCGTACGAACGTAGAAATGGTTATTGTATTATTAAAGGGGCAGTAGCACGTTTTTTGCAAAATTTTATTTTACAATTTTCCCATTTATAATGATAGTTTATGTCATTTAAAATTAACTTTAGAGGGTAAAACATCTTATTACACAAACAAATTATCTGTAGTTGTAAAAACTATGTTGCGTATAAAGCAAAAATTGCATGACGGCCATTTTATTGTGAACACAATTTATTATTTTGTATAACAGAAACGATTCCCATGGCTTTACCGAAACATGTACACTCATTTTAAACTTTTTTTCTGAAGAGAGAAGGATGTTTTCTTATTGGTGAAATTATTTTTCAAATACATTTCATCAACTTATTTGAGCGAAAAAAACGTGCTACTGCCCCTTTAAGAACTCGTGTCATTTAAAAGTATTGGAGACTAAAGCACACATCTGAGTGATTCATGACCATTTATACCAGTAAAATCTACCAGTAAAAAAAATCTTACGTCATGATCAAAGATTCGTGCTTTGTTGATAGAAGGATGAAGAAAATTCACGTAGAAATGTTTTCAGAATTGTAGGGAAGGGACAAATGATAGTAGTAGATTGTTTGGATTGTTTTTGTGTGAGAATGACAGCTGACTGAGTGTTTTTATACATTTTTCTGTAGTAAAACGATAGTTTCATGTAAGTGTTTCCATATCACGTCCAGTATTACCTAAATATATAAACATGAATATTAACGTACTATGTGATTTATGACGTAGAATACAATAACAACGATTCTTAGAAACTACAAGGTTGACGGCCCCTGAAAAGACATTTCCTTGTGATTTTTTATACCGAAGCTCTCTTTAACAGGACGTCCCGTCTTGACCCGCCCAACCCGTGACTCTCTGGAACAATGTACAGACAACCTGTACGTGCGTCCCTGGGCGTCCCGCACCCTCCCAGATCACTCTCAGGAGGTCAAGAGGTCACAGCGCACGCACAGAAACCACGAACTCCTCCAGCGACGGCAAGCTGGCCGCGAACCTTTCAACGACTACGAAGCTTTCCGTTACACAACCGTTTACAGGGAGTCCTACTCCAAACACAGTCTTATCGAGGACCAGGCTAAGATATATCTCCCGCCCATACAGCGGAAATCGTTCTACATCAACGAACCAGACGAGGATAAAGAGGAGGACACGACACAAGAGCACGGCAGCCATCAGAATCAACAAGAGGATTGGAGGACAGATCCAGAGGACAACACCCGGCCACTGCCCTATTCCGAGTCTCTGGTCAACATCAGATCGAGGCTGTGGAGTGAGGGTTGGGCCCTCCCGAACATCTACACTAAGTTTCACCCTCTGCAAGACGAGGAGTACTTCCCCTGTGAGACCAGAGAAGGCAGACCTCACAGGCAATATTCTCACACCGAAGCACAGATGCGTCCTCACCAAAATCGGATCAGTTGCGATTCTGTTAATTTGACCCGCAGTTTGTGCGAACGACCAACCTCTTCGAAGCGCTGCTCTGAGGGCATAAAAACTAGGTGTACAAACGTGGCCCAAACGAGAATCAGCTATCCCTCCCCTCCGTCAGTTGAACCAAACAGACGACAAAGGAGAGTCAGCTTCAACCGGAGTCCACCGGAAGTGCGTGATTTCAGACCAGCATCCCCCTTCAAACCATACTTCTCGCTAAGACATGCGCAGACCACACCGGATATGGAGAGTTATGAGTACCCGGATGACGAGATGATCTCTGCCGGGTACAACAGACTAACAGTGCTACCCAGGCTTCAGATGAGGGACTTCAAGACGTTTGGCCAAGCCAGGTAGGTTCGCTAAAATGACATATTTTTCTCTAAGGTTTAGCCATGTGAAAAGTAGCCTTCCTTTAACCTAGTAAGACGTGCATCTGACTCTTTCATCTGAAAAGAAAGTCATATCCTTTAACAATTAGAATCAGATCGAACGCAACAACCGTAACTCGTAGAACGCAGTCTCATTAAAATCGAACCGTAATTATTTGCACTACGTTTTAATAAATATGTTTGGGGGTGTGTGTGTTACGTAGTGGAGCTTAATTACGATCTGATTTTAATGAGATTAACAGCGTAACCTAACACCCGAACGTAACACCCGTAACACACAGCTAGGTAAGCAGTCTCATTAAAATCAGACCGTAATTAGTTGCACTACGTTACACAAAATTATATATAGAGATTGTTACCCGAAGAAGTGTGTCATATGACTTTTACGAAACGAGTGTGAATTTTTGTATTGCCCGAGCGAGAGCGAGGGTTATACACAAATTCGCACGAGTTTCGTAAAAGTCATATGGCACACTTTCGAGTGTAATAGTTTCTTTATTACCCAATTATTCCATTTGATTCGCGTCAGGAAACGGCCCCCTTGCGACGGCAAGCTATAGTGACGTCACGAACAATCGATTTATGACGTCACAGGCGACGTAATATGGGAAGCCGCGGTGAAACAATCGTTGCTAGGCAAACGTGATATGTGCACATGTGATCATATCAAAAATATTAACTCGGTTATTTTCAACCATATGGGTAATGAAATGTATAACGTAGTGGAGCTTAACTACGATCTGATTTTAACGATATTAACAGCGTAACGTAACATCCGAACGTAACACCCGTACCTCGAAGCACACAGCTATAAGCAGTCTCATTAAAAGATCAGATCGCAATAAGTTGCACTACGTTATACAATATACGTATTTGTGTAACGTAGTGGAGCTTAATTACGATCTGATTTTAATGAGATTAACAGCATAACGTAACACCCGAACGTCACACCAGTAGTACGCAGCTGCGCAGTCTCATTAAAATCAGACCGTCATAAGTTGCACTACGTTACACAATATACGTATATGTGTAACGTAGTGAAGCTTAGTTACGATCTGACTCCTCGACTCTATGTCTCTTGCAGGCAACACCAGAGACACGTTGACACTGTGCCAGATCTACGAGACAACACAACCTACACTAAGAGAGTGAACTTCAACGGGATCAACTCCTCTGTCTTCCGGGGTTGAGGCGTTCAGCTAATATGTCTGAGATAGTTTCGATATGCCCTTTGACCAATCTGCATACAAGAAAGGTAGTATTTGGTGTTAAGTTATGGGGACATGTATTGTCGTAACAAGGGTCTGGAATCATAATTATTTAGTTAACGATCAAGTACATATTACCACAAATAAAGTTATAGTAACGCGAACCAACAGTTCTTGACAGACCCATGTTGTGGCCCGTTCTTTCAATACGATTTTTACTTACGACTTGTTGTAACCAACTTTAGTTACATTGTGAGGATTGAGTCGTATTGACTTATCATCTGATGTACGTAGACATTGTGTTGATATTACAGATTGATAAGTTGTAACTACAAATAGCATATTGTGAACGGGCCTTTAGACTCGTCGACTTCAAAGAGTGAGTCAAGCATGTCAGCCAAACAGTCGTTGTGTTTGAATTAGTTCCCGTGATGTGCTTTGATTGATACACATTGTACAAAATGAAATTGACAGAGAGCATGTTTTATGTTTTGTATTTGATTTATGTCTAATTTGTCAGTTCTTGTTTTCCTTTAGCGTTTGACCTTAGTAATGTTCTTGTTTCTTCAATTTTGTATTGTTGCTTTTTTTCGCCGGACGACTTAACATTTACGTCCTAAGATATGATATTGCTTTGATGTTGTATTTTGTGTTATTTGAATATCTGATTTATTGCGTTCTTGTTAGTTCTTTTTAGTTCTTGTTAGTTCTTGTTAGTTCTTGTTCCCTACATGTCATACAGTCAAACTATAAATTTTATCTTCATTCAAGAAGTACATATTTTGTGTTGCTGAAATGTTATGTTAAATACAATGTTAACCTCAGTTGTTAGTGTTCGATTTTATTTATTTTGTAAAGTGTGTTCACGTTCAATATCCTCATTGAAAATCATAATAGTCAAGAATTCAAAATATTATTTAGCTAGTATACTACTAATGCTCGACAGCCGCCTTATTTTAGTTGGCACACATCAACTAAATTTATGTTAATGTTTCCCTAATGTAAGAAGTATTCATTGAAGAAGTATGCACTTCAGAACGGGCAGCAAACTTCAGTACTTCCTGTGTAGAATCATGACTTACTGATGTTTCCATGCAAAACTACAGATGTATAATATGTTACATGCTTATGCACGAATATATCATTGTAATCAATTGTCGTTAATAAACAAATGTGAATTTTATATATTGTTTTGTGTATAATTTCTATACGATTTGTTGCCGTAACAAGTTTATGCATTCACAATTTTGAACATACCGGTAGACCATGATGCGTCATGTCGTAATAGCGTAATACGTGTGTAGCGACCCAAAACCTGCTGTTGTAACGCTTTTTAAATACCCGCTTTTGAAACTAGAAGCGAACCGTATAAACAACAGAATTCGAAAACTATTCGACTGTGAAATTCTCCGCCGAAATATGTCTCTCAAAACGGGGGCGGTTGCTGGACTAGAATCAGCTTAATTGGTGGAAAATACTTTGGGATGTCACAGTGGCGGTTCCGGGAAAGGAAAAGGGGGTCTACTTTTTGGGTCCCCATACCCAAATCGCCCACCACCACCCCCCCTCGATTCGCCACTGGATGGGACAAGAGAAGGAAGCAAGTGATCGACTGGGATCCCAGATAACAACTGGTGGACCGCTGATGGGCCACTAGTACCGATGATCATACCGAATACGGGGATTTAACGAGCGCTGTTCTCTCACTCGGCTGCCAAAAATAAACGCCGGGCAGCGGTTAATGGAGGTTCGAATAAAAATAAAGTAGAAATGGTGAATTTGCATGCCATTTTCGAAAGTGGTTGAATTTTGAAATTTTGATAATTTTGAATTTGGAATAGCCTAAGGTAAATTAAGGTGAAGGCGTGATAAGTTTGGAGGGAGGGAAGAGTAGGAGGAGACTAGTCTAGAAGAAGTCGGTGAACCCTGTCTACTGCATCGGGGTGCATTGTGACGTCATCCGTATGGTAAATGTAGGCCGCAATGGCCGTACGTAGGAACTCGTTGCCCATGGTTGACTTCGGGCGAGACTATTGTTGACTATCGTCGATCTAAACACCAAACGAACTGAGTTGGGTCGCACCATAATGACGTCATTTCCGATCTATAGCTCGACCCACGTCAAAGCGCGGGTTACTCGTGTTCCAAGATGGCGGCATAGTAGCGGTCCTACAAATGTGCAGTTATGTTTTTAACAAAAAAAATATGAAAAAGAACTTAAATGGAAATATTTTTCTATGAGCTTAATGCCTGAAGACTTTTGACCATCTTGTCAAATAAAAAAACGCGTAATATGTCTCTAATGACGAACTTATCACCACAATCAATCACATCAGCTTGTTATTCTAAACGTTTTATTTTATATAGATGTATTAAAAGCTGTGTATGGTCATTTTGAATTTTCGAATCCCATTTCAACATTCTGGTGTCGCTATTATCGATCTGTGGTCATTTTGACCTTCAAAATTGTCGTTTTGTTAGTGTGCCCATTTTGACTAGGACCTGAAGTGATGTAAAAAAATCTCTCTTAGAAAAACAATATACAAAATGTTAATATGTTATTCGGAGAGTATTAAAGTTTAGGTCTTTGAAGTATTAAAGTTATTTAAAATCTGAAAAAATATTCCAGGCATTCCTGCAGATTAAAGGTACATCCATTGTGTTGTTGGGGTCAAATATGACAAACGTTATAAATGGTCTTATTTTATCGAGAAGTACTAACTGTCACCGAAAACAACCATTTTAATGATACTCGACTTAGTATATTGTCGATATGAAGGTAAAAGTGTCGATTTCTGATCGAAAACCGGACAATGCACTGCGTGTGGCGCGCGCCAATGAGTCAAACTTAATTTTGGAATCTTATTTAAACCAGATATAATAACAAATTTGGGTTGGTAATCTTTAATAGGTCATATAACTACTGTTCATGTAAATAGGACATGCACTTTCGGTTTATGCAAATGCATAATGATGTTACTCGATTTTAATTGGAAACTAGTAATTATGATATACTTGGCGTTTGGGGGTGAATATGCAAGCTTAGTGAATTTGGTTGTATTGTTAACAGCACATATTACGTGTTGAAACGTATTAAAGCCAAATAAAATTTTATGAAACACAATGGATGCACCTTTAATGCTCCCATATCCATAGTTTCAGAAATAGTTGTCTGCCTTCATAGTATTAGATGTAAATTAATGTTTTTAAAGAAGGTAGCTCTGTTAAACATGTAAGTAATTTTGATCAATACAGCTAAATAAAAAAACTCAATGTATTGCAGATGTCAATGTCACTGTCAGACCAGGACTTGGCACGGGAACACAACATACACAGGTGGACTTGCTATGTTTGCCACATTCCACCTATGATCCATTGTGAACACCCCACTGCCTTAATTGAGTTAAAAATCCAGCCCAGTTTTGATCGTCATCGTTCATAAACTCGTTAAGTAAAATGAACAGTCTGTGAAAAGTCCGAAAGGACGCCATGTTTGTTGACAAACAGACGACCAGAGTGAGTTCCGGCGAAACCCAAGCTATGTCATGCGCAGTTCACAAACTCGAGACAAACTTTAGTCCACACGCGAAGTCAACCCATGTGGTATGCTTCGTCTCCGAAGCATAGGCCTACTTTGCTTGAGGCGATGAAGGGCCCCCACTTGTTGAGGGAGATGGCGGTGGACGATTGAAGGATGTGAAAATGAAACAGTCACTTACTACAAATACTTTGGAATTTTCTTTATCCCAAAACTAATATGGACTAAAACTACAACTTTACTAGCATCGCAAGCGGAAAAGGTATATCTACAGAAACCAGTAGGCCTACTTATCAGGCGGTTTGCAATAGGAAATGCCATCTAGATGTTCGATACTATTGGAGCAGGAATCTTCGGAATCCATTTGAAAATAATATTCTACTGAATCCAAAAATACCCAAATTCAGACAAAAACAGAAAATGGATTTTAGCAAATTAAAAGCATGGACAATTAATATTGTTTGATATTATGATATTTTCAAAAGTAAATGGCACAAAAAAACATGATAAACTATGAAATACTTGCCATGTATGTATTGTGTGCGAATGAGACTCCATGAACAATTTTGGGTATATTTGAATTCAGTAGAACTTTTTTCAAATGCAACTTTCACTTATTTATTATAACCGAAATGAGAACACTCAAACACTGTAACAATGTACCAATGCCAAGATCTCAAGACACAAGGAATGAACTCATGTTGGTGTTTTCTTCTGGGCGTTATTACGTATGTTTCTAGAAAAGCTTTCAAGAGATAGTCAAAGGGTGAAAATAGCCCTTTTTGGCACTAAAACAGTTTACAATCATGCAATCATGACGTTCTGCAACATACTGATTGTGTTAAGGAGGTTTGCTTGAGGTCAACGCTCTTAAAGGGGCTGTGGCATGTTTTTTGCAAATTTTATTTTTTCAAATTTCCCATTTATAATGATAGTTTATGTCATTTAGAGGGTAAAACATCTTATTATATAAACCAAGTATCCGTAGTAGTAATAACGGTGTTGCGTGCAGCAAATATTGCAGGGCGGCAATTTTAATGTGTACACATTTTATTATATCGAATTACAAAAACGATTCCCATGGCTTTACCGAGCCATGCATACTCATTTTAACTTGATTTTCCGAAGAGAGAATGGTGTTTTACTGTTAGTGACATTATTTCTCAAATACATTTCATCAACTTATTTGAGCGAAATTTACGTGCTACTGCCCCTTCAAAATCACTTTTGCGTTTACGATTGTTAAAACTTAGCACACATTAGCAAAACTTAAATTGACTCTGATATTTCCATAGCAATTATTGCATCGATTAGTTAAGCACATTCAATAATGGTGCCGTGGAGAAATAAACACATGTGACACTTTCAATGTAATTAGTCTGAGTGCAGATAAAGCTTTCTTCAACCTGTTTTGAAAAACACATGAATAATTAATTCATTGATGAATGTCGTCTACCATTTACAACAAAGCAAAGTGTTACTTGTGAAGGAATATGGAACACATATATCGTGGTGGCACGTGGTCCTGTGCATAGCTCAGTCTCTATCAGTGAAGTTCAGCAGCAACGGACATGGCTCGCTTGATGGGTGGGTTACCCGCCTCATTGCTGAATTAAAAATGAGTTTATTTGAAGGGTGATTCCTTGTCCCACACTGAGACATGAGTTGAGAGGCTCATGGTGTCACCTTGGGTAAGGGACTTTTTTCAAATGTGCCTCTGTTCACTCAGCAGTCAATTGTGTACCGGTTTGGAAGTGCAGGCAATGTGACAGATAACCTTCGAGCTCGTGAAACTCGTGAGGCGGTATTTGTATTTAGCTCGCTTTCGCTCGTTAAATACGAACCACTCACTCGTTTAATAAATATGTTATTAAACGGAACGTCGTTCAGTATTCTCTATTTATATAACAGTATCCACACCCCTCTTTACCAATAGTAGAGGGGTGTGGATACTGTTATATACATTGTTATAGTAAGATATTGGGTATCCTCAATTTCCTGTGTTGCTGGTGGTCCGATGTTAAAGGGACACCGCGTCGAGGACAAAAATGAGATCATATTTATATTCCTATGCTGATTAGCGTGTCTGCCAACAAGTTACGCTTCACATAACTGTTTACATTGAGTTGTTCTTTTACCAATTATCTCAATTGTCTGAAATTGGGAGTCTGTGACTCGTTAGCATACACGTTAATTAGCATAGGTAGATAAATCTGATCTCATTTTTATCCTCGACGCAGTGTCCCTTTAAATTAAGAGTAAATTTTAAAGGTACATATATTGTGTTGTTGGGAATCACATATATTCCAAACATTATAAATGTCTATAAAATGGTATTTCATCGAGAAGTGCTGACTATTACCGAATACGCCCATTTTGACGATAGTCGACCTAGTGTATTGACGGTATGAAGTTAAAAGGAATTTCTGATGATAACCGGGCAATTGACGCGCACCAATTAGTCAAACATAATTGTCCCCCGCCGCCGCGAAGCGCGGAGCGGGGGACATAGTATTCAGCTCCGTCCGTCCGTACGTCTGTACGTCCGTACGTCCGTCCCGCTTCTTGTTAGCGCGATATCAAATGAACCGCTCAACCTAGAATCTTCAAACTTGGTACCAGTCTTCATCTGGGGAATACGCAGACCTGAAACGTTTTTGGTGACCTTGACCTCATTTTCAAGGTCACGGCGAGACTTTGACCAGTTTTGAAAATGTTGTTAGCGCGATATCTAATGAACTGCTCAACCTAGAATCTTCAAACTTGGTACCAATCTTCATCTGGGGATTACGCAGACCTGAAAAGTTTTTGGTGACCTTGACCTCATTTTCAAGGTCACGGCGAGACTTTGACCAGTTTTGAACAGGTTGTTAACGCGATATCTAATGAACCGCTCAACCTAGAATCTTCAAACTTGGTACCAGTCTTCATCTGGGGAATACGCAGACCTGAACAGTTTTCGGTGACCTTGACCTCATGTTCAAGGTCAGGGCGAGACTTTGACCAGTTTTGAAAATGTTGTTAATGCGATTCCTCATGAACCGCTAGAACTATTGGTTTTAAATTTAGTATCAGTCTTCATTTGGGGAATATCCAGATACCAGTCGATTTGGTTGACCTTGAAATTGTTTTCAAGGTCACTACAAGACTGATTGTCAAATGTTGTTAGCACGATATCTCATGAACTGCTGTACCTAGAGTCTTCAAATTTGGTACCTGTCTTCATTTGGGGAATACGCAGACACCAGTCGATTTGTGTGACCTTGACCCCGTTTTCAAGCTCATTACAAGACTTTGACCATTTTAAAAAATTTGCCCGATATAACAATAATTGAATCAAACATGTAAATGTCACTACTCGGTACAAGCTGTGTGTCCATTCTTTTAGCTCATTTCTTAATTGCGGCGGGGGACATGGTCACGTTTGTGACAATAACTTGTTTTGGAATATTATTTACAACAGACAAAAAGACAAATTTGGGTTGATAATGTTAAATAGGTCATATAACTACTGTACATGTTATTTCGATTTGGTGACAGGTTTCATGAGCTAAAAGCCTATTTTCATCTTCTTGGTCTAGAAAGCTGAAATGTTGTGTATAGACTCCTACAGAAATTCTAAATTGTAGAATTGGTGACTCTGTGACCTAAAATATAATTTAAAAAATACAGGGGTCACGACCTAAAAATGTGTAACCCATAAGATACTTGGGGTCACATGGTCACCAAATTTAGAATCCCCATTGGCCAAGAAGTCTGTACTGGAGAAGATGAAAATAGATTTTTAGGTCATGGCCCCTGTGTCCCACATTTGGAGTCACAGGGTCATCAAATCTACAATTTAGAATCCCAAAGAAAAGGATGGATGGAAGGCCATCGAGCTAAAAAGATTATAGGTTGACAAGTATGTAGATGTAACTGAAGCCAATGTAGTCAGTGCTTTGAGACCAATGTCATTAAAATCAGATCGAACATTAGAATTCACTACGTTCTTGATCTGAGTACTGTTCAGCAGGGGTAATGTCTTGTGACCTTGTCTGAGACCTTTCACCTTCCTTAAATGCAACCAATCATAGCCCCGCTCAGATATCAATTCAGTCCGATGATCTCTTAGCCTTGTGCTGTTTGGTTGGAGTGAAAGATCACAAACAGGACCCCTAGCTGTCAGCAGTACTCAGTATATAGTCAGTAGTAATCAAGAACTCCGTCTGATTAAAATCGACGGTTTTCCGTGGAATACAAATTGCAAAATAGTGCATCTACCGGGATACGAACTCATATCAGTCGTAGGTTCCACGCCAAACCGTCTGAAAACAGCCCGTAGACTCGCGTGTTCGAGCACAATTCAGGTAGCCAATCAAAAGATGCCCAACAAATGATTTCGGTGCTAGAAGCTAGGGGCAGATAACTCCAAACAGCTATCCTTTGTTCTGTTCCGAATGCTTTCAAAACAGTGACCGTTTAAAAACTACGTTGTGATTGATCAGCTATTTGACTGGGCTTTGGCTGTGCTTAACTGGTTAGGAACATTCGCCTAGATGCGAGGTTTTCTCAGACCTTGTGGAGAGGAATCAACAGAACTTGTTCGTTTCCCGGTAGATGCACAATTTTGCAAATTGTATTCTTCTGAACAAGGTCGATTTTTTAATCAGACTGATCAAGAACTCTTCGAGGTACATGAATTATGTTCCAACTGTTTTTAACTAGATAGAGTTACAATTTGTCTGATAGTGCCTGTGTTGAAAATAGCTAAATAGTTAAGTATTGGTCTGATTAATATCAAGGAATTAAGGAATAAAATCTGCAAAATAAATCCACCTACCGGATACGAGCAGGTTCTCTAGATTCCTCCAAAAGTTTGGCATTGAAACCTCTGAATGATATATACCAGTAGATGCATTTTTGGCAACTTTTATTCCTCGGCAAAGTCAATTTTAATGAGACTGAGTTAAAGATAAGTTCTCGCAGGCAACTGCTCCAGCAAAGAATCGTTTTGACAGTCAGGCTTAGGCAATTTAAGACAGGCAATTGAGTACTTTTTGTCTCAATTCACGTGGGTTTGTGAACCCTGTGACAAAAGAACCAAGTTTTCAAAATAAATTTATTTTGGAAAGGGAAAGTACAAAAGAATAACCCACTGATACAAATGTACAACAGTACAGTATATGGTAACATATCAACAAACAAACAAATAAGCGCACTTGACAGTGGTCGACCCCCCTTTCAAAAATTGATGCATGGGCGGGTATGGGAAAAAAATGTTTGGCCGCCCCCCCCCCCCCTCCCTTTCAAGGGACCCCCCCTTTCAAAATTCCTGGATCAGCCATTGCGTTTAATCATCTATTATCAATGTATGAAATAAACCTGTCTGAAAATATGACATAAATTTAAAATAAATTTTCATAGTCAAATTTAAGAATTTTTTTAAAAAGTTACAAACCTTGACGGAAAGTAAAGTTTCCTCACAGACTGCTTCTGCAATATGCAATGGCTAAATATGAAAATATGAAAATATTTGCATTGTTTTGAAGGTATAATCACTCATTATTACCCATATGGTTGAAAATAACTGAGTTAATATTATTGATATGAGCACATGTGCACATATCACGTTTGCCTAGCAACCATTGTTTCACAACGACCTCCAGTATTTTGTCGTCTGCGTCATAAAACGATTGTTCATGACGTCACTGTAGCTTGCCGTCACAAGAGAAGTGGGCCGTTTCCTGGCTATTTTTACGCGAATCAAATGGAATAAAATGGGTAATACAGAAATTATTATACTCGAAAGTGTGTCATATGACTTTTAAGAAACTCGTTCAAATTTGTGTATGACCCTCACTTTCGCTCGGGCAATACAGAAATTCATACTCGTTTCGTAAAAGTCATATGACACACTTCCTTGGGTAATAATCCATATGTATCCATCCTCATCAACATGAAGATTACTTCTGGATGGATTGGTCATTACGAAACTATAAAATCTCATCTTTATACATGTCACAATACACAAGTCCAAAAAAGAAACAAATGGTGCAAGATTCATAAATATAATATATAAATATTTGTCACTGGCAAGAGCATTTTCTTCACTTTTTACATGGTGGCTGTTCTACCACCACTGTTACAATTCAGAAATATGACCGTTTAACTGGTTTTCTTGACTAAGATACGAGTAAAACAGTTCCTCAAATTCACTTTAAAATTTTTACAATTCATCACCCACAGATATATCGTATAATGGAGAAATATGTCCAAGTTGACAGTAATACAAACATTTTGAACATAAAGAATATTCTAAATAAACTTCAAAATAAAAAAATTCTACCTCTGTCACTTAAAACATTTAAATCTTTTTACATAATGACAACTAATTGCCAATATATAAATTGGACACTGAAATACCTTGCAGTACAGTTTAAAGCAATTGTATATTAACATACTGATATTCCGCTATTTCCACAGATTTATGTGGTAAACAAAACTAAAGGCGTAATATATATGTGTTTAATCATGTGTGATCCTCAGTTACCCAGGGATTTATATATGCTCCGTTACTCTCCACTATATTACCGTACCCCTGGCCCGACACTCCATTAGGGAAATCTGTACTCAAATTACCTGCCCTTGGTTGGCATGACAAAATCAGTAACCAATGAAAATGCTCGATAGAATAATTCACTGAGAATTTCAATTTCAAATTCTTCGCACACTTTCTTGAAGCATATGTCGGCCATGTTTTCTGAATTACCGAAGAGAGCTGTTAAATGAATTATCATATGATCGCAGGTCCAAGCTGATAGCAATTTGATTGGCTCACGCCGGCCAAGGGCCGGTAACCTGAGTACAGATTTCCCTGATGGAGTGTCCCAGGGGTGATATAGTGGAGAGTAACGGAGCATATATAAAACCCTGGGTAACCGAGCATGATGTGTGATTAGCTATTACGAAAATGAGAGACTGTAAACACACAAAATACAAATACCCTGATGGAGAAGTAAACATAGAGAAACTCACCCAAATGTCTTGTGATATCAAATATATCAACATGAGTTGATTAAAGTTACAAATATCCGAAGGCTTGCTGTAATTTTACTTAAATCAATGAGTGTTGATATATGTGATATCAGAAGACAACACGAGGGTGAGATTTTATTTATCATTCAAAATCATTCTTCAACAATTAAAATTAAAAGAATGAACTTATCTAAAACACAAAACTGTCAATTAGCTTCTTCAACTGAGTGATCTCAGTGAGGTCTCAGTAGCATTATTACGTCATCATCTTTGTGACATCATAGCATTGTCAGCAGTGTTCACAGTGATGTCATAGCCCTGTGATGGCATGTAATAGGATTATGACGATTTAATTTCAGCGATATCTACAATGTAGATATTGCTTGGAGATATCGCTTGATCTCATTGATATCTACTGTAAGAACGAGTTTTGGATAATTTTTATTTAACATTAACGGGGTCAGTGACATTATAACAGGAATCAAAAGCCCTGCATTGAGCAATACATTGTTTCACGAATATGCTGTAATTAACATAGCGTAAAAGGCACTGTAGCACATTTCTTGCATTTTTCATATGTTCAAATTTGTCATTTATAATCAAGTTTATGCAGTATATCTTTATCTAAGAGGGTAAAACAGCCCATTACACAACCGATTATCCTAAGCTATAGAAAACGATGTCATGTATAACTAAAAATGCTAGCGACAATTCAAGTGTGAATACCTCTTATAATGTGAGGATGGAAAATGGATCTGCATTGCTAATAACCGAACCATATCCATTTGTTTTAGATTGATTGAAGAGGATTGTTTTGCAATTGGTAACATTTCGTTTCGATTTTGTGAAATGTCTAAAGTATATTCATAAGTAAACATTCTACATAAAGTCTAGCTCTTACGAAGATCAAGGGCAATTTCATTTTTACTATCAAGGTTTAGCCTGGGGAGAAACGTGACATATTCAAGGTTCCCCAGATGAATTGTTTAGTAAATAATTAAAGTGACTGCACATCACAACCTTTCATCTACTAAGAACATTTAGAAGCCATTGATCAAACAACATCAAGTACTGAATAAGAAACTTAATTGTTATCAAAGAAGTTGAATCTCCATAAATCTATATCCTACTTGACAACAAATTCTAGAAATCATCTTGTAAAGTATTCACAATAACCAGCTACAAGTAACTATTGACCTCATAATCTTCTTCAAAGACCTCTGATGTCTCAATGTTTTCCTTTAGTGGGTGTTCCCGTACATGAGAATTCCGCACTGTTGCGGCAAAACTGCGGCGGATGCGGGAAAGTGTGGAAAAAGTGCGGCTAAAGTGCGGCTTTCTTAAATGCTGCACTTTTTCCGCAAAGTCTTTGCGGCATTTGTGCGGCATTCGTGCGGCTTTTCGACTTAGAATATATTCTGTGCGGCTTTTTCCAGTCTTTGCGGCATTTTTGCGGCTTTTTCAACTTAAACATTTTCATGTGCGGCTTTTTAACCAGTCTTTGCGGCATTTTTGCGGCATATTTCGACTTAGAATTTTCTTGATGTCTTCAACTCTAAACTGAAAATTTCACCAAGTCCAAAATTGCCGCATTGCGGCATTTATGCGGCAATTCTGACTTAGAATAGTTTCAGAAATTTTGTTTTGAATCATTTGAAAGTGTTCTATAAAACCTAAACTTGACAAGGCATAGTTGTCAAATTAATTAATTATTATTTACCCATGGTTACACCATATTTTATTGATTCCTATCCTAAAACACACTATTATATAAAAATATACACATATAAATCTGACTGAACTGATCCTGAAAGTCACTGAAGTGGCAAAATATTTCATCAATAGCTTTTGTATTAATATATTAAGCTAATCCTTGCAGATATTAAGTTCTACACAACTACATGTGATGATTTGTAAATAAAACCACGTTTTGTTAAGTTACATGTAGGCCTAACAGTTTACAAATTTCGGAGTTGCGTTTCCATGGAAACTGCCAAAACAAAAAATTCCAGAAAGTTTAAAGCCCAAAAAGCCATAACTACATGATTGTTATGATTACTGGTAGTCAAGATAACAAATTTTGTTAAGAAACACCCAATGGTATTTGAGTTCTGCTGCCGAAACAAATTTTAAGTTGCGTCTCGAAAAATTTCAGAAATATGAAAACCCAAAAAGGCACAACTACATGTGATGATTAGTCAACATACCAAGTTCCGTTCAGCTGGGGCTAACGGTTCTCAAGTTCAGCTTTGATAATGAAATTTTTAACTTGCTTTTCAGTTGAAACCAATAAAAAGGAAAATTCCAGAAAGTAGAAAATCCCAAAAGGCACAACTACATGTGATGATTAGTATATAAAACAAGTTTTATTAAGCTGGGCGTAACAGTTTACAAGTTCTACTCTGGAAAAAAATTTCTAAGTTTACAGAAAGTTGATAACCGAAAAGGCACAACTACATGTAATGATTAATCAACATGCAAAGTTTCATTATACTAAGTGTAATAGTTTTTGAGTTCTGCTCCAGAAATTTTTTTTATGTTGCGCCACCTTGGAAACTGCAAAATGAAAAATTCCAGAAAGTTGAAAGACACAACTGTCAACATACCTAGTTTCATTAAGCTAGGCCTATAAGGCCTTTTATTTTGTTCTGCTCCGGAAATGATGCTCACAGACAGATGAACAGACAAACGGACGGATGCAATTAAGTTTATAATGTTTTGTCCAACTAGAAGGTTAGATGCAAAATGAAATGTACTGAATTCATAACATAATTCTTTTGAATTTCCATTACCACTTTACTATCCATACAAACAATTGCAGAAACACAGTTTTTTTTACAAATTTGGTTCTGTTTGATTGTTTAATTAACTAATAATCAACTTAATGTCTTATTCTTTACACTTGCATTAATTGAACATGTTTTATTGACCAATTTATTAGCAAGTTGATAATCACTTGACAAGTACTAATAAGTACAAATAACATATATTCATATTTTTTTACAGTTAGCAATCATAAATATATCAATTCATGAAAGATAACTGTCAAATGGTGAACTGGCATCCAGCATATAAAGATGTCTAGTATACAAAGGTGTGATTCTATGATTTATTCCTTTGAAGGAATATGAATTTATATATGATGAAATTTCAATGGTGAACATATGTATATTCTATTATATTCCAAGTAGATGTTAAGTTTGAGTTGAGAAGCTGTTAATTGTTTTAATTTATTTTGGTTGACCTTTTATCAAAAACATATATGTATTTTTTTAAATTTCACACCAAAGAAAAAAAAAGTGGAGTAATGTCAGAAAATAAATAAAAAACAAGCACCCACAGTGTTCAATGAATTGTGGACATGGACCACTATTAAATGGAGGGGGTGGGGTGGGGGACCAACAGGTTACTATGCTGATATTAATTTGTTTTAATTGTAAATTTAGGAAGGATTAATAAATAGTATGATCTACAGTAGTTATGACATGAACGATAAAGATTTTATTCAAGAAAAGTGATCGTTTATCATTTATGGAACTGTACAAATGACCCATCCCCCCTCATATTGAATATAGATTTGCCCAAGCTGAGAAACGAGTTCACAAAAGACAAGTCATGATATATTTATTGTGAAGGCGTATCAAAAGATAATGGCCTTGGACATAGGCATGGGAGATGTATTGCCAAAATTATTGGGGTCAAAATATTAGTTAAACCAGAGCGAATGATTCAAATCTGAAAGTTCTACAACTCGACATCTTACCAGTAACTTATTGTAACTAAGTTAAAACGAACATGCAACATGTACCTGTTCACTCTTTAAATAAATACAAACTACATACAGTATGACCATTCTTCTTCCGTGTATATTTGTCTCCTGGTATCGTTTAATGGAGCTGAAGTAAAACAACTTTAACTCGCGTTTCCAACAAAACATCACAACCGGAAGAATGTGCGCTGTCTTCTTCGTCTTGTATTTCACTGCAGGGCCGGTAATTGGCTTTTGTGTGTTGAGGGGGATCGCTTTTCGGTGTAAGGAGTATTGATCAATCTGGGATTCGGTAGATTCGTAATCAAACGAAGTCATACGTTAAGTTTACAAATATACATGATTAATAGCATTTTAAGATTTTCATTTACGCAATAAAACACGTTGTGACTATTTTTTCCCTTTTAAAACGTTTTCCAGAACGAGATGTATTGTGTGATGATTATGATGAATACTTTAAGCACGAAATATTATAACCGGAAGTGTTCTATTTCTTGTAATCCACAGCAGTGCGCTGTGTATAAACGATCGGTGTAAGGAGTAATTCTGCAATTCGTACCCAAACGAACAAGGCCATATTTTCCAAAAGCGATTTTTATTGAAATAAACATTCTTACACTTTTGTATTACCTTATCTATTTATTACCTAAGCCAGTAAGGTGAATTCGTAGACCAGACAGGTTCGTAGAAAAACATGGGGCGGATGATTTGGAGAGGTTCGTAGACCTAGAAATTGTCACCAGTATAGACAAAAAAAATACATTAAATATAAAATAATAGTGATTTGTTCCATTAGCATGTTATTAACCTAAACGAAAAATAACAATAAAAAGTTTGTATCGGTCCGCTGTGTTATGGTTTTTAATATTAATAAGTTCAATAAAGTAATCAAATACTCAGTGTTATTGCTTTAATCTATGAATCAGATGAATATGATTATATTCATTGTTCACACTACACCTATTCAGCATCATTCAACCAAGGATTTATATATCTATCTAAGTCCTTGATTCAAGGAGGTAAGCAGACGTCGGGAAAGATGAAAAAGGCAAGTCATCGACAATCAAAACGTCATTATTTACATTACTATCTCTTTATATAAAATACACCGAAAAAGTAATAAAACATAATAATATTTAAAGCAATAAAGTATTGCATCAACAATAATTTGAATTTGACCTAGTTACTATTTTGTACGGTCTTAGATCACTGCATCTCTAGTATCTCTAATTTGAACACGTTTGTATTTCCTCTCAGTTCAGTACGCCAGTGTAAGACTCGTAATGCATTGTAATTATACCTTTAGAATGTATACATATTTCTAAGACTGAAATCAAAATATAAAATAGACATTGTTTCGTTAAATAACAATATCTCTATATACAAATCAAAAGCTGACAGTGTCGACGTGTAACAGTACATTAAACAGATCGAACATTATTTGCCAAATAAAGGAATTACACATTTTGAAATTTTGAACATCATTAAAGATTCACATGAAAGAGAACATTATAACTGTTTGTTAATCTTCAATACTAAAAAAAGTCAATTTTGAAGATTTATAGACCGACGACTCACCCTGAGACGCTAAAGAAATCAACATTTTGCTTTACAAATATATATGTTAAAAACGTTTTCGATATACGACTTGACGTCTCACAACTCCTTCAAAGTGCAAGTGCGAAGTTAGTTTCATTTGAACGATCATAAATGCGAACATGCATTGATTGATTGACTTAAATTAGAATGGTAAACCAAAATATCAATTGCCTCTAACAGTTAATGATAACTAAAATGGCGAGGATTTGATTAAAGATTTGTTTATTTTGAAAGTTCTTCATCAGTAATAAATACGTTTTGTTTAGGTTATATACTACAATGAGTATAAACTGAAGAGAAGCGTAGGCCTATATATTTACATTTTTAAGACTTGTAATGATTCTGGAACGTAGGAACGCACAATAAACTGTTAAATAAAAAAGGATTAACATGAGGTGCATTGATAAACCTAATTTATGTAAATTACAATAAAAAAAAACGTTATATATTGACGATTTATCATTTGATGATGGTCACAGCTCAAATCACTTTCCTGCATCGCCAATTATATATATTTCAGTTATATTCAAATATAAGAAAACCAATAAGCAAGATTTCAAAATAGGTAATATACATGTAGTGACAAACACGACATATAATCGGAATGTTCACTATCAAGGGAACATATCGACGATGATGGAGTAAACATCTATGTCGAAAGGTCGTTTTCAAAAGAGAAACATCATCTCGAAATCCTTTGCTACATATTGCGATAAGTTAAGAAAACCAAAAGATTAACGAACAAATATACGCAGAATATATTAAAAATGCGTAATGGTTCGAAACCGTGTTTTAAAGGGTCATTGGTATGCAAGCATATTGTCTGTGATAAACGACGAATGATGCTAAAAGTCTAGACAGCTAGGCATCTTGAGTTTAGGTAAGTTGCGCAATAATGAAGAGATATACGGTTCAGTTTACTCCAGTACTTACATTTTGGTCTAATATCATTTAGGGGATTTGTCATTGGTTTGACATTGTCATGATCTTATTTTGTTTCAGAATTATCCTCAATCATTGTCATCATTACTTGCATCAAAGCAACTGCAAATGCATGTAGGCTACATATACGTGAGAATAAGTGCAGAGTATTTGATAAAACTATTTCGCCACTTTGACTTGAAACTTTTTTGGAATATTCAGTTGCTATTATTTCTAACTTGGAGGGAGTTTTATCTTTCGTTTTAAACACCCTGCCAAGATTATTCCATTTGAAAAAGTTTTTATGATCTCTCTTCATCGAAGCCGTACGAACGCACTTGCATATAATATGCGTCTTACCGATAAACAATGCATAACAAATTGTTTCTAATTTAGCTGAAGTTAAAATAGAATTGGTCAAACATTTGTTAAAATAACATATCTCAATAAAGTGATACAAGAATAAACGTTTAAACAATAATTTTATTTCCGTAGCTGAAGGAATGTAGGCTACATGCTACAGGTACGTTTATTAAACAAGTCTTTGTTGGGAGGGAGTTGCATTTTCGATGGATTGTAATCCTTTGAATAATATAATTTATAGCAAGAAACCTTTCCATCATTTGCCTTTATAGATATATTTTAATTAAATTGTTTTAGTTTATATACTAGGTCGGCCTAATATTTCACTGTTAATATTTTAAACACATCCTTAATAAATTCACGGCATGATCACTCATGTTGCACTTGAAATCAGTGTCGACTCATTAATTAATTTGTTAAACTGTATTATAAATACGATTATAACTAAATTCTCAAAGGGTGGTCAACATGCATTCAGTGGAATATGATCCCAGCAGGAAGTGCTTTCTGCGCATGCCCAAGAATATCGGCGCCACATTATGAAATGGAACCAAGCATGGAATCGGATTCACTGTTTTCAAAAGTATTACTTTGCATCGCCGAGGGTGTTCTGGTCCTCTGGACAGTGTGTTATCTTGGAGACATACGTATTTTAGTTTCAAAAGAATGAATTATTCTTTGAAGAACAAGCAGCAAACTCTCAGATGACGTGACCTAGTCTGTAGTGTCGACAATGGGGACAAAAGGCAAAACAATATGGACGATTCCGGTTTAAACGAAGACGATAGGGACTGCCGTGATTCCATCACCTCTAATCGCATCGTATATTGACGTAAGTAAGTATGTATTTATTTAATGTAGATAATACGTGACATCGATCTTTTGGGGTTTAAAACTTAATTTGTCTATTTATAGTTCGATTAACGATTATAAATGCTCACAGTCAACAAAGTTGAACAAATTATTTATTGTTCACTTATGTTTCACACCTTGTCATTGATAATATTGTAATTAGAAATGTTATATTTGTGAAAGGGAAGTGTACCATGACACCATGATTAATGTATCTATGACACAATGCTAGTGGCAATTAAATAACTAATTTCTCTGTTGTGCAATGACTGTTGACTCTAGCAGTCTACAGATCATTGATTAATATTGTTTGAAGTCTATAAATAATGTAAATTAATTATAAACATCCTTGTAGATGCATGAACTTACAATTTATGTAACCTAGACTTGTAATTATGAAATCAACATAACAATATAATTTATTCAGCCTGGAATCACCCACATTAAATTCATTTAATACTGCCCATCCTAAAATTCAGTCCCACCCTGACAAAAGAAAAGTAAAATAACTGGCCTATTTGTTGTAAGAAAATTGTAAGAAACAGTGTGTACATTCACCAATTTTTTTATGAGTTTCACTACTACTTATGCCTTTTGATTATATTAATGCAAATTATTAATTTAATTAATCTAGGGCTTAACCATTTAATCCTACATCTACAGCAAAGATGATATGATTATAATAGTAAAAAAAAGTAGCATTTGAAGCAGAGATACAGAATAATGTCTTGTCAACATATAAATGGTCACATAACTGATATTAATCTTTGTTATAATTTCAAAATGTGTCAACTTCAAGTTATTTTATAGCGTTTTGATATATTAGTGATATTATATTAGGATATATTAGGAATGCAATAGTAATTTCTATTTCTTTTAATTTTTCAGTCATTTTGGTCAACTTGCAAGGGATGCAAAGCTGGACATTTAGGTGAGCTGACTGGTTCAATTTGTCCTGACGATCAGAGGTAATTATTGTCAATTATAGTTGGTTAAATGAATTTGAGGAAGAGCAAATAAAAGTCATTCTTTGTTCTTGCTCACTAGACAGTATAACTCACAAATGTAAGTATGGATGTTGTCATACAAAATGTTAGCAAAATTCAGCAGTATTACACTAGTGTAATATTTCCAGGCCCCCCTAAGTAATTGAAGGAAATGCGTCAATTTTGAAGAAAATCCATCCAAATTTGAAAGAAATGCGTCCATTACGGAAGAAAATGCTTCTTTTCTCGAAACAATCGCAGCCATATCGGTGAATTCACGGTAATTACAGAAACAATCACTCTGATGTTGGAAGGACCAACATCCCTATCGGAAACGACATCGGCCATTTCCGTGAATTCTCGGTCAATCCCGGAAATGCACACATCAAAAAATGGCGTCGGAAGAATGTTCTCCTGTTTCGGTGAGTAATGTTTTTACTGATTACAGTCCGTACTTTACATGAATCGAAATAAAATTACTTTTGTTGAATGCGTCTTGGTACAGGGAATCTACAAGACTGTAGGTTACTGTCATGAAAATGAGTAGTTACGGTGCTTATGTTAAAACAGTTCGCGATTCGCCGATTGTTTACATCGAAGCCAGGTGAAGCCGTATCACTAACAGAAAGACTAAAAAGCATAAATGATCTCTGAAGCGTGTAAGACGTTTCAGGGTTATTTCATAAGTAATTAAGGACATTCATTTTGATAATTTCGTCACTTTATATGCGAATCCATGTCGCTGGGATTGCTTATAGTGGGTTATTTATTTCGGGTTTTCTTCACCGAGAGCAGCAACGTAAATGACTTGTAAAACAAAACCTTTTTTCTGTTATCCCAACAATTATAACCAAAAAATACAAAACTGTTGTATCTACATTAAACTCAAAATTATCTTCTTTATTCGTTAATGAATATGTGATAAATAGCTGTTAGAGTTAAAGTTATTCCAGATGTTATGGGAATATGATTACACTATATATATGACATACATTTCGAAGTTGTGGCACCATGGAATACGGCGATAATTTGTCTGATGTTAATTCTAAACAATATAAATAACTTATCCAGATAATGGAATAAAAACGAGACATAGAGCTGCATGATCAGGATTCTAGTTGGCGAAAAGTGGCCGTCATACATTCAACAGATAAATAACCTAATAAACAGTCCCATTGACTAGGATTCGCATTATCACATATAAGTGACGAAATTAAATTCCTAAAGTCCTAAATTACTTATGATATAACCCTGAAACGTCTTACACGCTACAGAGATCATCTATGCTTTTTAGTCTTTCTGTTAGTGATACGGCTTCACCTGGCTTCGATGTAAACAATCGGCGAATCGCGAACTGTTTTAACATTAGCACCGTAACTACTCATTTTCATGACAGTAACCTAAAGTCTTGTTGATTCCCTATACCAAGACGAATTCAACAAAAGTAATTTAACTTCGATTCATGTAAAGTACGGACTGTAATCAGTAAAAACATTACTCACCGAAGCAGAAGAACATTCTTCCGACGCCATTTTTTGATGTGTGCATTTCCGGCATCGACCGAGAATTCACAGAAATGGCCGATGTCGTTTCCGATAGGGATGTTGGTCCTTCCAACATCAGAGTGATTGTTTCTGTAATTACCGTGAATTCACCGATATGGCTGCGATTGTTTCGAGAAAAGAAGCATTTTCTTCCGTAATGGACGCATTTCTTTCAAATTTGGATGGATTTTCTTCAAAATTGACGCATTTCCTTCAATTACTTAGGGGGGCCTGATTTCCATTACACTGCAGTAACTTCCATGGGCGAAGGTGAGTTGTAAATGTTTAAGATAAATGAGAAAAGAAAAGACTTAACACAAAATTTTAAAATAACTTTTTTCTGGAAAACAACTTCTTAATTGTGAACGTTCAATCTGAAAAAATCAGAGTGATTAGTAGACTGTCATGACTCATAACAATCTGAAGAAAGAAAGCTTTTACAAATTAAATGTTATTCAATTAAAGAAATTTTGTTGTTGTCATATTGGAAGAATTCATATATATTTATCATAACAAATTGTTTGAAAATTATTTCATCTCCTACTTAAGATTTTACCATGTTAAGGATGTTACATGGAGTCTAGAAAAATGTGTTTTAATTATTATTTGTATTTATATCTCCTCAAGGACCAACTCAAGTCTTCGGCTGAAACAAAAAACATAATCCAAGTTAATATCTGACTTTGTTGCATTGTATTTATTTTCAGATGTTGAGCAATGCAGATGGACGTCAACAAGATGAAAAAGTAAGTAAAATAAAAGTATAGAATTCTGTTAACAATGTTTTAAGAATTTGAAGCAAGCATGATAAACATTTGGTAATTTGAAAGAAATTTATGCCAATATATTCTCAAATCTTAGGCAATTTCTAATTTTCATATGACTGTTATTTTCAGATTGCAGTTTGCAATGAAAATAAAGACCAAATAATCCATGATCCTTTTCTACATACTGAGTTTCTTAAGGTAAGTTTGCATAAAATATGTTTTTAAGAATCTGCATTTTATGAAGTTTGTAATTGATAAAATAATGTCTATCAGATGATAAACATTAACACAAGTTCTTATATTTAAAGAGTTTTAATAATGAAATAATGTTGTGGATTCTGTTTGAGTATCACTTAGTGTGTAATATTATAATATCCTTATTCTCTATTGTACATGTATGTGTTGTGACTGGTATTGTAATAAATATCAATACATCATGTACAGGGGCAATCCTTATTTCAATGACTGATTATTTTTAGGTATTAATTACCCATTGCTAATTATGAATAAAAATATCCTCAGGGTTATTTCAGAATTGAAACTACAATACTTTTGAAACAAAACTGCTTATAAGATAAATAATAATAATTTCACTTTCTGAATTAAACTTTAACAGGTGCCTGATACTGTACTTCAGTATTTAAAAAAAACAAAACAATATCAATTGTTTATTTCATCCTTATTTTCAGATATCAGTGATTTCCTGATACCGCTGAATCATCAATAGCCAAGATGCATCAATCTTGAAACTGTTCCAGAGAATAATGAAATCTACTCATTCAGATTGAAGAAGTGACACCTTTTAATGATTTATTTTCTGAAAGATGTACAAACTTTGACTCACCATGTAATGTTTGGAATAAACATTTGTGTCGTTCCAATTAAATTTCTGTGAAAATTCTGTGGTTTTCTTGCAACATTTTGCATGGCTTTCTTGAGAAATTTATGCGGCTTTTTCCTCTTCTTAATTCCGCAAAAATGCCGCATGTTGCGGCTTTTCACAGCCTATGCGGCATACTTGCGGAATATATGCGGCTTTCTACTCTTTTATTAATTCCGCATAAAAGCCGCATCATGTGGCATTTTTGCGGCTGATATGCCGCACATGCGGAGTATTGGACGCCGCATGTTGCGGCTTTCTTGCGGCATTTATGCGGCTGTCGTGCGGCATCTCTGCGGAAAAATATTGCGGCTTTCTTGCGGCATTTATGTGGCCTTTTTTTTCTTAATTCCGCAAAAATGCCGCAAGATGCGGCGTCCAATACTCCGCATGTGCGGCAATTTTGCGGCATTTCTGTGCGGCAAATTTTGCGGCAAAAGTGCGGATTTCCGCAAGAGTTGCGGAATTCTCATGTACGGGTTCGACCGTGTACTTGAGAGTTACCTCCCTTGTCCCCTGTTTGTCAACATCTAGGTCCCAGATAACATGGTTCTGTTTGTTAATACGTGGGTTCTTGTTCTTCTCCGGGTGTTTGAGGTCAAGAACTGGCTCCAGTAGTGACACCTGGTGACAAATTTAAGAATTACAAAGTGATGCATGTAAATTTATAACTAACACAGTGAGTCTGAGGGTCAAATATTTGAATAAATACTAAATCAGTCGCATATTCAGAATTAATTTTCGTTAGGCTGCATAAAAAAGTTAATGTTATGGGCACATTATTTTCACAAGTGACGAGGGCGGGTAAGGTATAATTATATTTTATGTTGAAGAAAATAATGATAGTGAGAAGTACATTTTATTTTTTCCCCATCAAAATAATATAGCCAGGGTAGAAGTATACAAAACGGAAGCACAAGTGTTCATACATGCCAATATATATGATATAAAATGATGCAGCATATTCTTATTTTGTTTCTTTAAATGAAAATAAAAAGTTTTTATGTGCACCAATAAAAGTGATCTATGCACCAATGCCCGAAAAATATTTCACTTTTTTTATTTAGCCTTATTTATCCTTCAGCCAGAAAATTATCTAGAATTTTCTTGTCCCATATCTTGTTCACTACCACTAGGCTAGATTGACACTTACAGTCTCAGAAAACTATATTACTTTATTCATATGAAAACTGACTTTATCAAATTTTGGCATGGAGCCTCAGATAAACAAAGCAACCTTAATTTTCTCGTCACAAAAAAATGACGAAAGTCAAATTATAACCAACACTCCAGGGGTAAAATAATTGAATAGCCTAGATTGACAATTATAGTCTCAATTATACTCTTTTTTTTTCTCCAAGGAAGAGATAAATTCCATTTTATACAAACTTCTCACCAGTAAAAAAACAAATTTAGACAATTATTTATATAAATAAAGCACAAACCCTCTTAAATATGTGTTACTATTCCAAATGGTCAATAATGTCACTCCATTTTCAATATCCAATGTTTTTTAGGCTAAAGATTTAGAGTTATCTTTTCGTTTCTCTTGTTAAAACCTAGAAAAAAAAGACCTCAGGCGTGGGTTTGAAACTGATGCCGACAGAAACCAGAAACAAATTCTTTTTTTTTTGTGTTGACCTTATTCATTTGAAAACTAATCAAATTTTTGCAAAGAGCCGCAGAATTAAACCAACCTTAATTTTCTCGTCACTTGTTCGTGGCATCTGATCTTTGACCTGCACGCTGACTCGGTAGTCGTGAGTGTTCTTGACCTCGATCCTCTGCTCATAGGTCATGCACGTGTTCTTACCCACAAAGCCCTTTGACTCACGGAACTTCTTGAGAGGTTTATAGTTGATCCTGACGGCGGGATCGACCCCCAGAGAGCACACAAACTCCTCCCCCGGGGACACACACTTGATCTCCGCCTTGAATAGAGATGATTTTTAAATTTTTGACAATAGCTAAAGACAGCAAATGCTACACTGGAAGGCTTAAACATCATACTCTCCGATTTTTTTATCTTTGATATCATGATAGAAAATATCAATCAATTTACAATGTAACGGAAATGGTCATTTATGATGCATGAGGCTTTGCCTAAAGTTCATTTATAAGGTCATAATGTCAAGCACAATTCATGACTCAATACCTGTAAAAATACATATTTCAGATTTTACACACGTTTCATCGCGGTGAGTCTCAGTGAAACTTATAATACCTGAAATTAAATTTCTCACCTTAGCAACAAAGCTGTTGTCAAGGAAGATGCTGGTTGCACCCGACAACAGGGTGAAGGCAGAAGAGTTGACGACCTTTGCCCTCAAGAATGCCCTTGGTGCGACCTTGGGGACGGTGACATACTCCAGTGTTGGCTTAACGTCGAATATTCCAACGGAAACTTTGTGTGGTAAGTTGTCGCTGGGGATAGTCGACTGTCGAGCGATTTCATACGAGGTGCTTGTGGTTGAATCCTGGACCTGAACATGTACAGTCAATTGAGTCAAGCATCATGATCTAGAAATTTAGGGGGCTAAATAACAAATTGAAAAGGGGGCATTCCACCTGGAGTCCATCAAATTAAAGATGCATTCAATTTGTTTCATAATATTTTATTTAGCTTTAATACGTGCCAACATACCAAATGTGATGACTACAGTAAAAATAATTTCACTCAATTTGCAAATTCATCCCCAAATGTCAAATATATCATAATTACTTGTTTGAGATACAACATTATACATGTGCACATCCCATTTACATGCACAGCTTAAGAACCATTGAACATAATCAACACTTATTTTAAGGTTTATTTTCAAAATTCGTTTGACTAACTGACGCACATCAATCTTGGTGCATTGTCCAGTTTTTGATCAGAAATTGATACTTTTACCTTTACATTGTCACTATACTGAGTCAACCATCATCAAAATGGTAATTGTCGACAACAATCAGTACTTCTCGATAAAATAACACCCAGTCTGATTAAAATCGACGGTTTTCCGTGGAATAAAAAATGCAAAATAGTGCATCTACCAGGATACGAACTCGTTCGTGGGTTTCCACGCCAAACCGTCTGAAAGCACCCCGTACACTAGCGTGTTCGGGCGCAATTCAGTTAGCCAATCAAAAGATGCCCAACAAATGCTTTCGGTGCGAGAAACTAGGGGCAGATAACTCCAAACAGCTATCCTTTTGTCTGTTCCGAATGCTTTCAAAACCGCAACCGTTTAAATACTATGATGTGATTGGTCAGCTATTTGACTGGGTTTTGGCTGCGCTAAACTGGTTCTGAACACACGCCTATACGGGGTGTTCTCAGACCTTGTGGCGAGGAATCTTGAGGAATCTACAGAACCTGTTCGTATCCCGGCAGATGCAAAATTTTGCAAATTTTATTCCTCGGAACAAGGTCAGTTTTAATCAGACTGAAATAACACCATTAATAATGTTTGGCATATGTGGCCCCGACAACACATGATGGATGAACCTTTAGCATTCATAATTTGTCCAACGAGGGGTAAAAGGGAAGTGTGAACCCTCGAATCTCCTCTCTGGATCCGCCTATGGATAACAACATAAAATAACAAATACGAGGGGCGTTCAATAAGTGTTGCAACTTCAATATAAAACCAACTCGCGTAGTCAATTTTTTACTTTTATTTTTCAATATAGTTGCCCTTCACCTCAATACACTTATTCCATTTCTCTTTAAGACTTTTGATGCCGCTTTTGTAGAAGTCTTCCGTTTGCCCCCCTAACCACGCCTCTGTGGCAGCTTTGACGTCTTCGTCATCCCGGAAGTGCCTTCCACGTAGGGCGGATTTCAGGTTTCTGAACAGGAAGTAGTCACTGGGGGCTAGATCTGGGCTGTAGGGTGGCTGGTTAAGCTGTTCGAATCCACAATCACGTATAGCGGCCTGTGCAACTCTTGACTTGTGGACTGGAGCGTTGTCATGCAAAATCAGAACACCACGTGTCAACATTCCACGGCGTTTTTGTCGAATTGTCTTTCGCAATTCTTGCATTAGGTTGGCATAATATTCATTCAATATTCATTCATATTTACCCATTCATTGTAGTTTTGGTTGGCAAGTAATAAATTAATAATATGCCTTTTGCATCCCAAAAGATTGTCGCCATAACCTTGCCAGCTGATGGTTGAGTGCGAAATCACAGCGCGTTGTTCATGTTTGAGAGAATCCATGATTATTGAGACCCCTAGGTCAGCGCAGCTATTATATCTAAATAATTGTTATGTCTATAAATTGTTTTGACATGTGTCAATGTTATGTTTTGACTATAGTAACACCTGCTATAAGCTGACACTGTTTATGTAAACACCAATGCCCCGCTTGCAACACTTATTGAACGCCCCTCATATCATAGATAGACAACTTGATGACAACATCAGATTACAGCATTTCCATCACTGGCAGATCTGGGGGGATTGCAGGTGTAAGCAAGAAAGCTTGAAGCTTGTTTCAGGGTAGGTTCAGGACCAATAGTACAAATTTTAATCCACAAGATGCAAGGTACTCCTCACAAAATTTCAGCTTTGGGGGCGCAGTGGTTCTTGAGGAGGAGGCGAAAATGTTAATAATTTACGGAAGACGCCTGACAGATGTCAAACAATGGACGATGGCCAATGCCATAAACCCATCAGGCCATATAGACTTGATGAGCTAAAAACTCAAAATATTACCAACGTCTAATGGCCTTAATGCTATAATAATCAATACCTCGAAAATAAAGTACTTAATACATGATAGAGAGGCAAATCACCTTGAAGAGAATGAGACAACTCAAATTTTCAATGTTATTGAATTTGATAAAAGAAAAGGATAAAGATTTTGTAATGCATGCAATTTTAGAAACAACATTCACTCTGAATTAAAATCGACCATGTCTGAGGAATAAAATTTGCAATAGAATGCATCTTCGAGATTACAAGGTTCTGGAGAATATTCTCCACAGGGTCTGAGGACACCCAGTATAGGCGCATGTTCTGTACCAGTTTAGTGCAGACAAAACCCAGTCACATAGCTGACCAATCACATCATAGTTTTTAACGGTCGCCGTTTTGAAAACATTCAGAATCGTTCTTTAACACAATCCTCAAGGTACAGAAACCAACAAAAGTCTGGCTCTTAGAAATTACTTGCCCCTAGCTTCTTATACCAAAAGCTTTTGTTGGACGTTGGACTGTGATTTGCTACCTGAATAGCATCAGAACATGTGAGCCTACGGGTTGTTATCAGACGGTTTGGCAAGGAAACGATAGTGTGTTAGTATGCCAGTAGCGGCATTTTGAAACTTTTTATTCGTCGGGAAATGGTCGATTTTAATCAGACTGAAACAACATTCATACAGTGCACAACACAAATTAACCATCAGTTATACAAACATAAGCAGACATAAAAATAGACAAGCATTGCGTCTAACACAGGCACAAGAAGCACAAAGTAATTATTTTAATTTGCACATTAGGTCAATTGTGTACATTCTTCATTGAGAAATATTTGTTGTTTTTGTTTTTGTTAACTCAAATGTGATGATTTTTTTCAAATAATTAACTTTCATTTCCAACGGTTGAAAACATATTATATATATACATATTTATCATTTGATGCATAAAGTAAAAAAAAAACAATGCTTTTTCTGTTAGTCCATTTCTTTTTATGTTTTAAGGATTGATAACAAGCTCTCCAAGTTAGAAACCCCTCTCCTAAGATATTAATAATTATACTCAGTAAAAAAAAGTTAAGGACCATGACAGCATGACAACATCTCGAAAAGCTAAGGACAAGGTTCTGAAACGGCTGATGTGGAATCTGTTGCGATTCAACAACAAGGTGTCAGCGAGCTCACTGTGACAAAGGACGTTTGAAGTGTGGAGAAAGATAGCTTAATGGCAGTGTGGAGAGATAATTGCATAATTGCAAAATTCAAACTTCAAAAAAGAATGTCATAATTGGCCCAAAAAATCAAATGTTCCTTAATTTTTTTTGCTCAGTATATTAGTGCTATTATTTGGCCTTATTAACTGAAAACGAGCGTGCAACCCAGACTGTAATCAAAGTTGATGACATACACACTCATGTAATATCCTGTTGTTAGCTAGTGGACACAACAGAGACAAGCACAACATGTAACCATGGAAACAGACAAGCACCAACACCAATAGTACCTTGGTCTTGGTGTAAGATAGAGGTTCTATCTCAGCACACCTCTCCGACATGGAGGAAAACTCTGTATCTCCCAGCTCATAATTTTGGAGACACATTACCCCAGGTGTTAGAGGCCTAGTGAAGGAAGACGTCTTCTTAAACCTTTTGGACTTGTACGATCTGCAAGGAACCCGATTCAGTAGAATTATAGAAAGGAGGCTGTTACCTTGGCAACCTTGTGTTCCAATAGAGGGGGTGTTGGTAATCTCTCTCTCCGAAAAGGAGAGTTGCAGTATAAGTCTTCGTCCCAATAATCGTTAAGTGCTTTGACTTTGGACTTCAGCTCTGAACCCAGCCCGCCGAAACCTTGGCTTTTTAAAACTCTACGTAACAGATTGATAACAAACAATGGTCAAGTGTGAAAAGTTTTGGAATTTTCAACACCTTTATTTGATAATGTTCAAAAGAATAGGACAATAATACACAATTTTGGAAAGTTCATCAATTGGTCATATTTTAATTAAAAAAAAGACTTATCCTGCGTGAGACAGGCAAATTTTGAGTAAATAATCCCTTACCTGAAGTTACTTTTTATGGATAGCACCGCTACAGAGAGTTCTGGTACGGTGCCTCCGATACTGGGCGTCGCTGTTGATAGGAAGAGTTTAGCATCTGTCCAGTCTTCACCCGTACTCTGAGTTATCTGTCCATAGTACTGAATCTGTAAACCAGTGAATAACAGCATGAGTTATCTGTCAAAGTACTGAATCTGAAAATAGTCAATAACAGCGGGAGATATTTGTCCAAAGAAATAGATCTGTAAATGGTTGATAAAAACATGAGTTATCTGCCCATAGTACTGGATCTGAAGAAACAAGACATTAGTTATCTGCCCATAGTACTGGATCTGAAGAACAAGACAGGAGTAATCTGCCCATAGTATTGGATCTGAAGAATCAAGACATGAGTTATCTGCCCATAGTATTGGATCTGAAGAATCAAGACATGAGTTATCTGCCCATAGTATTGGATCTGAAGAAACAAGACATGAGTTATCTGCCCCTAGTATTGGATTTGAAAAATCCATTGCCCAATGGACTGATGCCATTAATGAAGAAAGAAACCAGAGCTCATTCTTGAGGGGTGTTTGGGCATTCAACACCCATCCCTTCTTTGAAAACTTATGTATAGTAACCCCCTCCCCTTTACAATAGGTGAACACACCCCCTTCCCCTTTACAATATTTGAACTGCCTATGAGTTAAGCACCCAATTTGACTGAAAATCAGAAGCAAAAGATGGTTTACCTTGAGAACTCCTTCAGACGTGAACATCCTGATATCATAGCTAGGAGTCCACGAAGCCTCAGACACGACGTACGAGACAAGTAGGGTCACTTTGCTGTCCCCGGACCCCTCGCTCTCCAGGACTATTGTGCACTCTCTGGAATTTATAAAACTTCCAGGGTCACCTGTCACTCATTTAGTCTTCAACAAACATGCACACACGAGACAACAGATCAACGAGCAAGAGTGTCATAAGAGTTCATGAAAAGAACTTTGATTTTTAGCGATATCCTAGTGATATTCTGCCATGAGAGTTGCAATTTTTTCATGAAAGGCATATTGCATATTCCCACATTTTTGGTCCATTCTGATTAAAATCTACCTTGTTCCGAGGAATAAAATTTGCAAAATAATGCATAAAAATTACCAGGATATGAACATATTATGTAGATTCTTCGCCACAAGGTCTGATTACACCCCGTATAGACACGCGTTCCGCACCAGTTTAGCGTAGACGAAGCCCAGTCAAATAGCTGACCAATCACATCATTGTTTTTAAAAGGTCATCGTTTTGAAAGCCTACCGAACAGACAAAAGGATAGCTGTTTGGAGTTATCTGCCCCTAGGTTCTTTCATTGAAAGCTTTTACTGGAGGTCTTGTGATTGGTTAACTGAATCGTGTCAGAACATGTGAGTCTATGGGCTGTTATCAGACGGTTTTGCGTGGAAACCTCCTAACGATATGAGTTTGTATCCCGGTAGATGAACTATTTTGCAATTTTTATTCCTCTTAAAACCCTCATTTTTTAATCAGACCGATTTTTGGTCCTTCATAAAACTTACTGTGAGACTTTTTTGTCTTTTCTGTTTCCTCGCAACTTTTTCAAGTTCTCGTCCGTGGTTGTGATCTTTTCCTCAACCTTTGAAATTTGTTCTTTGAGTTCAAGTTGAGAAGTTTCAAGTTGTTCTCCTTCCTCCTTGTAGAGCTTGAGGAAGTCGCTAATTCCCTTGAAGAACGGGGAGTCCAGTTTTGGGCCTTCCTCCTTCTGACAAAGATGTTATTATATAATAAAAGAATCAGAATAAAGAGATTCCATACAATAAATCGGACAAACAGAAAATCTACGAGCCCGTGTTAGAGTCCACAAACAGCAAATAAAGTGTCCAGAGGTGCGCTGTATCCCTCTCAGTGAACATTTGGACGCGTGTGCAAAAGGAACAGAAATAAAATTTAGCACTTTCCCATTCTATCAAATGGAAAACTAAAAAAAAAGTCAAAGGAGTTTTAAAAGAAGAATATTTCATGAAGAAATACAACCTAAAATTGAATACTATTAAATTCTGACGCATAATTTCATGAATGTACATTGTCCCCACTGTGACGTCATAATATATAGACTATGACGTCATAACCTTCTGTATAAAGAATCATTCTCCCTGAAGATGAAATGAAACCAGTAGGAGAAAGAAACTTGGCGTTATGTTTTTAATTTTTTGATAATTTGAAGCAGCCATACACCTGGACATTTGAAAAAATTTTTATGACTATACGAGTAGAAACATCTATTCATAACAATTAAATTGAATATTGGTACTTTAAATGCTATAATGTGGTTAAGTATTGAGATTTCAATATTATTTCAAAATTACCTTGGTTCTGACAGATTTGCCCAAAGTTCGGAAACTAATTCATGTTCCTTGTAACCACTTATAACGTTTTAAATGACCGTGGAAAAACTATTGAAATATGTACAAATATTACAGTTTCACTTATGACAACAAAATTAAGTTAGACAAGTATTTGTCACTAAGGTGACATGATCCCCCGCCACAAATTAATACTTCAAAATTGAAAAATAATGGCAAATCAGCAAAATCGACTGTTCAACATGTCGGAAAAGTCAAAGTTCCACTGTGACCTTGAGAATAATGTCAAGGTCACCAAAATCTAATCAGCACTTTGTCTTCCCTAGGAGGTACTTTGTGTAAGAAATGATGGAATTCCGGTAAATGGTTCTTGAGATATCCCGCTGACAAGCTTTACATGTACATTAACATGTCGAAAAATTCAAATGTCCACTGTGACATTGAGAATAATGTCAAGGTCACCACATTCAGCACTTTGTCTTTCCTTGGAGAAGCTATGTGTAAAATATGAAGAGAATCCAGCGAATGGTTCTTGAGATATCCCGCTGACACGGGTAAAATGACAAATGTTCGTTGTGACCTTGAAATGAAGGTCAAGGTCACAAACCTCTGTAGGAACATTACTCTTCCTATGATGAACACATATGCAAAATATGAAAAGAATCCAGTGAATAGTATTTGAGTTATTCCATTTGTACGGACGGACAGACGCAGCCGAATATTATAAAAATTAAAAGTTTAGCGCTCACATCGTTTATGCAGCAGCAAACCTGCGAATGTGATTGTGGCATCATTTATTCTAATGAAGCATGTGGCAGTTGCTAAGAATTTAGCATAGGAAGGCATGCTCTCAATAAATGACAAATTACTTCAAGCAGTTTAACTCGGGATATTTTATTGTTCCTGGACTATTATCCATGTGTTTAGGGATATAAGAATCAGTTTAAACCACTGACGCAAGCCAGACAGAACATTAGGTTGTGTTGTCCGAAGTTAGGTCAATCTTGTCCGAACTGATATATGCAACTAAAACCGTTATTTTTCGGTAAATCTAAAGCATTTCTGAAATATCTACCGGTATGTAAAATCGAGCAGAATACTTTATATCCAATATTTTGATTTATCTGAAATTGACATTTTAAAGATTATTATTTATTATACAGTCTTTCATAATATTTGAATCGGGTCAGTGTCCAAGCTCCGGTCAGTTTGCCCTACTCTCTAACCTTTTATGTCTTGGGGTGAAAGAGGTCTAATGTAGTAAAGTATCATATAAGCGAACCATTTTGATATTTCCCTTATTTTGCGATACACATCAGTTTGATATCAATAATCAAGAATCAAGAATAGGGAACTGGTCTGCATTGTGATAAATACAAGCTCATATCAGTATATCCACTTTGAAACTTGGTTCATTTTGGGCTCATTATTATTATTATGAACACAACGCAAAAAGTTAAATAACACCATTATTACAAGCTCGAATTATAGACACTCGCCTTCGTTTCGCCGGTTGGGTAAAGTGAGAGAGGGGTCAGACACAAGAAGATTGGGAGCGCGTAAGATTGCGCAGAGAAAACTTCGTTGAGTAGACAGAACGCTAATTTAGATTTCCGGCTCGGCACGCTGTGGTGGTAATTAATCGTGGGTCGTGTAAATTAGCTCCCGAGTGCGCCTTTAAACATCATCAATCAAAATTTGTCTTTTTGTTTGTTATAAACAAGATTTCAAAATTACGTTTGACTAATTGGCGCGAGTCAATCGCGATGTATTGTCCGGTTTTCGATCAGAAATCACTACTTTTACCTTCATATCATCAATAAACTAAGTCGACTGTCATCAAAATGTTAGTTTTCGGTAACAGTCAGTACTTCTCAATAAAATAACACAATTTATACCGTTTGAAATATATGACCCCAACAACACAAATTGATGTACCTTTAACCGGAGTCGGACACAAATAATGATAATTACTGAAGGTTTTCACTGTATTTTAAATTAACCAAATGACTTTGTTGTAAATCTTCTGCTATCAATACCTTAGAGGACTTAGAAGACTTAGACACCGTCTCCCCGAAGTTGTCGAGCAGGGTCCACTGTTTGTTGAGGACATTTTGGCGAGCGGTCAGTTGGTCCTTCTCTCTGGTCAAGTCCTTGAGTTGACCTTCTAGTTCCTTCTCCTTACTGGACAGGTCAGCTTGCTCAGACGTCTCAAACTTTTGCTGGAAACTGACCTCTGCAATGCTAGCTTGACCAGTTCCTTCAACTCTGTAAATAAAGTTGAGGTGAGGTGATTTGGGGTGGGGTTTGATGGGGGCGGGTTGGGGGTGTGGGGTGGGTGAATTTGTGACTTTATTTAACTGTGATCTAATTGTGAATGATGTAAGTTGGTTTATTCATGTGTGTATTGTATATATATTTATCTCTATTTGATATATAAATTTTATGTATTTTTTATTTGCCTGAAAACACTATGTACAACAAATTTCCAATGGACATTAAAGAATTATCTTATCTTACCTTATCTTATAAGTATTATGACAGGTAGAAAGTCCCCAACATCATCTGGCTATGCAGACGGTGACATAATTTCCATAGACTTAAATGTTAATTTATAATTATAAAAATATTTGGATACTTATATTGCGCCTTTTCCACACCCTAAGGTATGCTCAAAGCGCTACAATTATTATCCAGAAGGAATTGTAATTTCAATGCTCATACATGACATCACCCGATAATGGCAAAGGGGGATTTTAGGGTCTGAAAAGGGGGTTTTTCCTTCCCAAAGAGGGTTTTTTTAGCACTTTGCTGTTTTTCGTTTCTAATCAATATAAATCATATATTTAACATACTTATCTTCTTTAATTGTTTATCATACACACAATGACAACTTTTGAATATATAAAATATTAATTCAATTAATTAATTCATTATGATACTATGTTTCAAATGATAAATAATATATGTTTATGGAAAATGGAAAACTTACTTCACCTGTCACACTATGGAAATATTGAAGATTTGAAAACTGTCTAAAATATATTTTGTTTGAAAAATAACTTCATGTTCTGATTAAAAAAAACTGAGATTGAAGTACGTTTTTTTAACAGGTTAAATTTTAGCAACATTTTAAAAGAAAAATAAATGATTAAAAATATCCATTTGGTAATGACGTCATTTAGAAAATGGCATGTCTGTGACAGTTTATCAAACAGATTCTTCCATCTAAAATAAATAAAGATCGTATTTAACTGTTCATTAATCCATAAGAGGACACGTAAATTATCTACTTGCAATAAGAAAGTCCATTGTTGACGAACGGCGATCTTTCAACATTGCCAGTTTGAGTGAGTTAACAAACGAATTTGCTACGAGAAAGACAAGGAATTTCTGATATTTTTAATCATATATTATTCATTGAACCTTCAAAGTATATATTATTTCTAAATATGCATTTTGAAATTAGAAATTAAATCGTTTTTTTATAACAAATATTTACGTAAACACAAACAGGAAGTAAGACACGTGGTCCAACGAGTTACCTTACAACTTATTTCCTAGCAATATGTGTTATCAGATATTTAACTTATTTAAATTACATTGTTTTCATATTTTATTTAGAGGAATATTTAGCGATTTTAAATAAACATTTTACGAAATAAGTTGGCAATAACATAAACCAGAAAAGAATTTGGAGTTTGTAATAAGCATTTTCTTATTACTGTTTGTCGTCAAGAAAATACGATCACGTATCACGGAGCGGCAACCTCCAAGTCAGGGCGCTCTACCTCCGATTGGCTCTACGGTAGTGGCCCTGCCGTCTTTCACGGGGGGCATTGTTGTCAACCCAGTTGACAACAATGAGATATGACGTCATGCATAACCTCAAACCTCAAACCATATGCACATTTACTACATGAAACAGATCGGTCCGAGAGTAGTGTAGTAGTAGGCCTACGCGATGGATATCAGACGTTAAGTTTATTCTATTCTTAGAATTGTATCTTTCGTAAATGTAAAATAATAACAACATAAATAGATTTGATAAAATACCGACAATGATAAGAAAGGCATGTATTAAACATAATTTAACAGTCTTTTACGTACCGAACTATATTTCTTGAATGTTAATGATATGTAAATGTATTAATGGGCGGAGCTCCAGAAGTTCACGAAGGTCACCGTTTTGTTTGTAAATAATGGATTTGAATGAACTTTGCGGCAAGTATTTCGGTGTTTTACGGGCACCAAAACCAAAGCAACTGGAAGCGTTGTCTGTAATTCAACAGTTTCACACAACGAAACGTGATCTAATCGTGTCTTTACCCGTCGGTTACGGGAAAAGCTGTTTATTTCATTTAACGCCGTATTTGTTGGATGGCATGGTGCTGGTTATAAGCCCATTAAATATTATTCACAAAGATCAGTTGGACACACTTTCTGTCCATGGAATACCAGCCTGTAGGATCGACGTCAACGGTAAAGTAAGTACAACCATCAAAATGTAGACCTTACATTGTGAAATTAAAACGAACACTAGTATAAGAAAATAAATTGGATTGAACAAAATGTCAGCATATATAAGAATAAAATAATGTCAGTAATTTAATTAACCTGTAATTTGCCTTGTAAAAATCAATATTTACTGGTAACTTTGACCTGGCTTTGGAATCTTTTAAACTTTAAACTTTTAAAAAGAGTTTTATAGTTACTTTATTTGTCATCTTAATTAATAAAAGTGTCCTTATATAAGCTGTATTCATGTGGAATGTATATTTTATGTATAGGTCTTCACAACAGAGGGAGAAGTGCCGATGGAAGGGGTTTACAAGGGGCTCTACCACGTCATTTTGATTCACCCGGAGAGTCTTATGAAAATGGACCTGAACAACAACAAAATTGTGGATGGAGTCGTTGCCATCTTCATTGATGAATGCCACATTGTAGATGAATGGTAAATATTGTTTAATTTTCAACACATTTTAGTTATTTATTTTGAAAAATGTTCCTACCGCTGTGTTAGTAACTGTAAAATTGTATTGTAAGCTAAGGAAATGTTTTACTTCCTCATTCCATCTGAGGTCAAGGTCACTCTGTAAAATTTGCATAGGCTTTTGACCAATCAGGATTCAACAAATTTATCTTAATGGTACAGGTTTCCTTTTTTATCACTTTACTTTGTATTAAATAATATTAACTACAAAAAAATGAAGACTCTTAATTACCAATATATTTTGAAATATGTCAATTTCATATTTTGTGAAATGAGATAAAGTAAGGTTTTATATCAAATAATTAATTCCCCCAAAAAATATTGAAGGCAACATATCAAATTAAATAATTTTATTTTATTTTTACAGGTCCAAAGAATTTCGCAAGGCTTTCGAAGTCATCAAGTTACTCCCTGCCACCTTCAGCAATGCCATGCTCATAGCTAATGATCAGTTAAAGACTCTTCCTATGATGATTGGTATGTCAGATGATTGTGCAACAATAATAGAGAATCCTGATAAACCAAACACTTACTTATCTAGAGAGGTCAAATCCTCTGTTGGGGAATGTGATGATATTGATGGTGTATATGAACAAATCTACAAACCTGTAATTGATCAACTGAACAATGACTTTTTGAATTTTCCTGTTACATTGATGTTTATGACTCTAAAGTATATGAGTAATGCCATGATTTATTTGCAGCAAGTATTTGGTAAGCAAACAATTTATTCATCATGTTACTCATGTCTATTTTCCTCTCAAGACTCAGAAACCATAAATGAGACCATTAAAGAGTTAAAGAAAGAGAATCCAAGAATAAAACTAGTGTTAACCACATCAACAGCTGGGATGGGTTTTGATCCATATAATGTCACAAGAATTATCCATTGTAACCCACCAAGAAATATTGCTAAGTATTTACAGGAAATTGGCAGAGCTGGGAGACACAATCAGAAATCAGAAGCCATTTTATATGTGGATAGTAATGATTTAAGAGCAAATCTACCTGGATTGAAGCAAGATATAATTGATTATTGCAGAGATGTACATTGTATGAGGTCAAGTTTGTTAATTCGGAAGTAGTCCGAGGTCAACGATAGCTCGTTACAGCTCAACAGAGAGCCAGCAATGCTGGGAGTTTATGCCTATAATTTCATTCTTTCGTCGCACGCGCTGTGCTTGAGCTTTCTCGCCCGATTACCTTCTGATGGCAGCGAGTATATTAGTGACGTCACGGAGCGGTTGCTCGCTGTCTGGAGCTAGACGGAGCGGCAACCTCCAAGTCAGGGCGCTCTACCTCTGATTGGCTCTATTAGTGACGTCACGGAGCGGTTGCTCGCTGTCTGGAGCTAGGGTCACGCGCTGTTTGGAGCTAGCAAACGGTGTTTGCATATAGCGCCCTATGAGATAATGTTATAGATTTCAAAGCCAATTGTTCGTCTTTGATACGGTTTTGCATTTTACAACTTGTATTTTAGCTTTGCTGTTGATTTATGTTGGTCTATCATATTATCAATATTATTTGCCATGACTGATATAATTTAATGTGTCGAGATTCAACTATTTCATGGAGCAAAAATTAAACTGTAACTAATTCGTGAATCACCGGTAGACTGAAGCCACACACACACGCTCGAACGATTGTATCTTTGACAAAATTTGTTTTAAATGCAATGTTGATGGACAAGTTTTTTGTAAATAATATTGAAAATGTAAAGTACACTTTCTCAAGCGAGTATTTTTTTAGATTATGTCAAAATCGGGTTTTTTCAATACCCGATCGGGGACGCGGGTGAATTTAAGCCTCATGAAATCGGGTAAACCCGCCGGAATCGGGTAAGATGCCATGTATGTATTATGCTGCTACTAGTTTTGTCAGTACTTCCCGTATTCATGCAGGTACCCATTTGAGCTGGGTTGGCTGAGTGCAATGTGGATGAAGTGCCTTGCCCAAGGACACATTTTACATAGTATTTGACCCAAGTCACAAATCTTTGGTGTCTCCACCGGGATTCGAACCCGGGTTGTCTGCATAAGAGGCCAGCATGCTAACCACTACACCACTGAGCTCTACAATTTTTTAGTCTAGGATAAATAATTTTCATAGATAGGAATAATGTCCGATCCCTGAGTCACATTTATCAAGTTTGTGAGGAATCATTTGGCTACAACCTCATAATTTATGTTTAAATTTTGGTTTTCTTTATTGGGAATGACACAAATTTGATCAACATAGATACATAGTTGTAAAATATTTAACATGGCGATCTATGGGAACTGTTTTTATTTAATGTAGATATGTAGGTAAATCGGATAACACTTGTTAATTGTGGTCAGAAAATTTAATCTAAATTATGTACTTCAAGCTCAGATGATTTCATATGAAGCTGAAAATTTTGACAGTGAACCAACCAGAATTTATTTTATGAAAATTATTTATCCTAGACTACATTAACATGCAAGTCTTAGAAAATAATCGTCATCGTCACAATACTTTGTACAGGAACTAAGAAATAGGGGCCTTTGTACATGGGCTTATATTGCTGATTAAAATACGTTCTAGGTAAAAGATTCGTTAGAACTCTGACATCTAAATACTTTTCAGAGAACGAATCTTTGACCGAGAACGTATTTTTATCAACAACGCAATTAACAAAATGAAGCGCCATAAAATCCCATTGCCTCCACGAACTGAGACCCACCTGATTGAGTCCGAGTCGATGCTTGCTGGGAGTTGTTTGAGGACGATCTCGTTGACGCCCTGGACAACGGTCGTGTCGATCTGACGACAAACTTCAGCCCTGTCCGAATAGACCGTCACTTTCCTGACGGGACACTCCGGGGACAGAAACACGTTCTTTTCGTCCACCTCAACTTTCACGCTCTTCAACTCTGCTACATCCGACATCCTGGCTTGTTAAGTCTGAAATGACATAAAGTATCACCTATGTTGTTTATCCCAAGTCACAAAAGTTATTTCATTGAATGATTAGTCAGGAACGCGGAAATAGATATCTTGATACGCATATCCGGGTTTGTCTGTCGATAATGTAAACAATCAAAGGGAGGTAACTTTGTAACAGTATTACAGAATGGGACCCGGATACGATATTTTCTCAAATTCCATTACTGATCTGCTATTTTTAGATTTACTTATCTGCTAAAATTACACATAGCCAAAATCTAGGACTACAGTTAAAAAGAATCTGATTGATACCCATGCCATTGTATTATCTTCAATACCATCATAGTTCACTGTAGGCCAACATGTACATTGGGCAGCCCCTCAAATATGGTCGTGACATTTTTTAAAGATTAAAGCATGCCAAAGTTTGCCTTCTAACGAAAAACTTTTGAAAAAAAGAAAAGCTAAAATTTTCAGAATAACATCTTTACTACGTGAAAACTTATTTGTGTTCATTTCATTCGTATTTTAGAAAGATTATATGTTAATATCATTCATTGATTAAACCATGCATTCTCTTCCCACAGCGGTTATACTCTCTTCATCTATGGAAGGGATTTTGTGCCAAAAATGAAGACATGTTGACTTGTAACTTGTAAAGTGTAACATGTCGTTCCCAACCATATACATGTCTCGAAAAGACAAGTCCAATCATGCAAAACTAACATTTTAATTCTGTCAATCGTAACTTCGCATTCTCAACTTTACAAAGTTGAAATGTAGGGGAGACCGGGGCAAAGCGCGCCCATTAACTTTGCAAGACATTTTTTTAAAACTATACAATTTTCAGTTGCGTATCTTTAGACCTTCGGGAGAACTTAGTTATATAGTATGAAATTAACACACTTTTTTACTTCTGGTCATTGTCAAAGTCGAAAAGTCAACTTGTCATTTTTAATTATTAAATCTAAATAATATGCACATTTTGTCATGTTACAAGTTACGTTTGACAAATGAAAAATGGAAAATGAGGAGTTGCAAAGTCAGCTTTGTAAAAAGGACTTTTGCATTTCGAGACTGACATAGTTGCGAATGCAATGTTTCAAATTACATCTCTACATGAATTCGCGTTGACCATATTTGGAAGTTTCCCGAACATTGCCGATGTTTTCCGAGGACGAGAGGTATTTGCGAAAAAACTGGACCTCCCTTGCCGCTGTCCCAGATGGGGAATCCCTTGGTCTATTTTGAGCCCAACGCTGGACGAATTGACCACGCCCCCTGAAAATCAAGGGACGTAACTCTTGTTATGTCCTACAAACAAACGCACGTTGTTAGTTCACGGAGCGCTACTGTCACTTACATTCCGTTTGATAGATTCGCTTAGTAATTAAATGTCAAACGAAAATACCAATTGAAAATTAATTCTTAGGTATTCTAATTATTATTTCAATAAATTTAAAGGAAATTTGACAAACAAAATTATTTTTTTTTGCAACGCAAAACGAATGCGGAAGTAATGTAAATGTGGGATGACACTGACAGACATAAAGGATCGCATAGCTTGAATGGCATTGAAGCTATGATAAATGTATCCGATCCGTTATCATAAAACTTATTTCACTTACATATAAAACTGCAGATTTACAAACCTTATATAGACATCCTACACCCGAAAAAATAATTACTTTCTGTGCGATCATTTACACATTATCTTCTCTCAGTTCAATCATGTCAATATTCACTTTTTTATACTCCAATTTTACGTGTATTCAGTAAAGTCTTTTGCATTCAGAAATGAATATCCAAGTTTTGATAAAGAAAATCCTGATATTGAAAGTAAATAAACGTTAGTGGGGAAGAAATTGAAAGAAATACATAAGCCAGTGTTGATAACTTTATTATTAATTTTAGAATATTTTCAATGTACCACAAAGCAATTAAATCAGGGAACTTCATATACTTGTTTAAATTTTTTTTTAGAATGCATTGCACTTTAAATATAACTGAAAACTGTTCTGAATGTCAATACGTCTTATTCTTACAGACAAATAATCAAGGGGAAATGTTCTTTAGCTAAGCTGAATTTATCTCTTTTAATTATTTTACAAACTTCTCTCAACTAGTTTAAATTATTTATTGGTTTTGAATATGTTAATTTATCTATTTTCATTTACTTATCAAGCAAACTATATTTTTTAGTAATTGAAGCAGTGAAAAGTGTATTGTTGTGGGACAGAAATATATTTGTCCATGATTAATATATCATTAATTCTATATAAAGAATCACATTACTGAATTCAAGTATGAAATGTAAATCATAAGCCTAGATCTGTTGTTTCACACTTTAAACAATAAACATTCAACTTCTACATGCCAAAATATGAAAATAATTATGAATATAGAATGCAAACTGAAAATAGAATTGTATCACTGGTAATTTCAAAAATATAATTGCACTGTTGAATTTAAAAATGTAATCGACTGTAACATATACAGGATATAAAAATATTTTTTTCACTAATGATAATAATAATAATGAATTTATATAGCGCCTCAGTTCCAGGAGTCCTGCTCACCGGCGCTTCACAAGGTTGTTTCAGTGGTCATCTTCAAACAAGTGTGTTTTTAACATGGTCTTAAACGATGATAAAGAGTCTGCACTCTTGATGGACACTGGAAGTGTATTCCACAGCTTTGGTGCTACTACTGAAAAGGCAGCTTCGGCTAGTTTGGTAGTAACAGTGGGTACAGTTAGTTGCATCATATCTGAGGAACGGAGGTTTCGAATCGGAGTATATACACGGAGAATGTTCTTCAAGTATGGTGGAGCAGAGTGGAGGTGAAGGGCAGAGTAGGTGAGAACGAGGATCTTGAAGGTGATACGACGCTTCACAGGGAGCCAGTGCAACTGCTTGAGGATGGGTGTTATGTGCTCATTTGGTTTGGTGCGAGTAATAATGCGAGCTGCTTTATTTTGAATGCGTTGCAGATGTTGAGTGGAACAAGAGCCTGACACCAAGGAATTGCAATAGTCAATTTTTGAAGTGACGTATGCATGTACTAGAGTTTTAGATGTATCCAAGTCAATGTACTTCCGGATTCGTCCAATGTTAGCAAGATGGAAATTTGCTGACCGCGCTGTCATCAATGTATGTTGTTTGCACGACATCTCATTGTCCATGATGACGCCAAGATTTCTGACCTGTGGAGATGGAGGTATACTCACGGTGTCAACTGTGAGTTGGATGTTTGGGACCTTCAATAACTGCTGTTTTGTTCCAACAATAATGAATTCTGTTTTGTCTCCATTTAATTTCAAGTAGTTGTTTGTCATCCAAGAGTGAACATCTGTTATGCACTGCTCCAGGATATTGATACTGGCGGATACTGAAGAGGGTTTGACAGCAATATATAATTGCTGGTCATCTGCGTAGCCATGGAAATGCAGTGAATGACTCCGTATGATACCACCCAGAGGCTGAATGTACATCGAAAATAGTGCAGGTCCCAGTACAGAACCTTGAGGGACACCATGTTTGATGGTCTTCAGATGGGAGGAAGCACCGTCCACATTGACACTCATGGATCGTTTACTGAGATACGATTTAATCCAGTTGAGCACTGTACCAGTAATTCCAAATGTGTGATGGAGGCGAGAGAGGAGGATACTATGGCTTATAGAGTCAAACGCTGCGGAGAGGTCCAGCATCACCAGGAGTACGACCTCCTGCTTGTCCATGGATCTCAGAATGTCGTTGTAGACTCTGACAAGGGCAGTTTCCGTTGAATGGGACTTCTTATAAGCAGACTGGTATAGCTCCGAGAGATCATGTTCCTTGATGTGACGCTGAACCTGGGCTAACACTACCTTCTCGGTGAGTTTAGACAGGAAACTCAAGTTTGATATTGGCCTGTAGTTTCTGAACACGAGTGGATCCAATGAAGACTTCTTCAATATTGGTGTGATGGTTGCTTGTTTGAAACATGATGGAACATGACCAACCTGCAGAGAGGAGTTTATGATGGAACAAGTAGAACTGATCACGGTTGGCAGACAGTGTTTAAACAGCCATGTTGGTACCGGATCGAGACGACATGACTTACTTGGAGCCTCCTGTATCAGCTTACTTAACTGATATTCCGTGATTGCATCAAAATTTGAGAGATGACGTCCTTGGCTTTGAGAGATGACGTCCACTAAAATGGCCATTCATGAATACATTGACATGCGTATTGTTTTCAATAAATCAAATATGTGTTTTATTAATTCATATATGAAACGATGATAATTTTTATTTAGATAATAGTTCCGATAATTTATGTTTTACAACAAAATGTCTTCCCTAAACATACGTCTTTACCGTGTCTATTAATACTTTTGTTTGTTAGTCATTAATGTAACAAACTCATTGTAGTAGAAATGTATATCAAATTATTAATTTAAAAGTTCAAAGAAAAGAAATGTTAATTCAATTAATGTGTTGTCAAGGAAAAACACAACACAATCCGGCTAGAAGTTGCAGAATACACATATTTCAAGGATTAGTGTGTTTGAAAAGTCCAGAAACTGTACTAAGAGTGTGACATTTTAGATGTTCAGTATATATTTATAAATAGAGCGATCTACACAAGAGATCTGCTGAAAATGAAAATAAGTCATTCAAATATTTGTTCCTTCTGTAAATCTGAACCAGAAAGTTTCCAATATGTTTTCATAAATGTAATCACGTAAATGAATTTGGTGGAATCGAAAGTTCCATGAACATTCCTCTTTTATCACCCAAAACTGGCTCCCTATGTAGATGGTGCTTGTGTGAGATCAAGCGACATCGACAAGCGATATCTACATTGTAAATAACGCTTAAATCAAATCTTCATAATCCTATTATATAATCAGTTAATGACAGTTAATGTGTAACTTTAATGAACTCGTGTTGATATATTTGATATCAGAAGACATTTGGGTGAAATTCTCGATATATACTCTGATATTATCATATCATTACAGTACCTCAAAAAAATTAAAATATCCATAGAAAGTGTTGTAAATATTGTCAAGGATGTATCTAATGTTGCAAACATTATTCGCTCGTATATTAAAAACAACGCCTTCTTTCCATGCGAAATAGAATTTTTTAACAATATTTCCAGGTTTAAAAATTGTTCCTTAGCTCTGCACATCCTTTATGTTTGTTTCACTTTTGTCTGTATACCTGTGAAACTTAAGAAAACATTTGAAAATAATGTTTCATTGAGCTATACCTTACGGATTTTTAGTTCTGCCTAAGCAAATACCGAACTGTGACCAGTGTTGCGTCGATCCAAAAGCTGAGACAGGAAAATGACAATCATTTTGTAGACCCAAATCAAAGCAGTCCGTGACACTGACAGTAATTTATGTTTCGAAACCACTTGAAATTACGTAAGGTTTATTTTGAAAAGTTACAAGTATTTACCATCATGTATTTATTTTTAAAATGTCGATAAATTATCTAACAAAAATCGAATGTGAAAAAATGTCCCGACCAACTGTTTTTTAGTTTTTTGTTTTTTTTTATTTACAAAAGACGCAATGTTTTCTTTATACCCAATTGATACAGAGTGTCTTCCTTATGAAGGCATTAAACATGTAGTTTTATATTATGCCAACTCTTTATAGGTATCATTATACCCGAGTGTAAACTGTGCAATCCTGTATACCCTTTTACAATCAAATGCAAAATAAAAATAAATTCAACACCCTTCTGGGTCATACACAAATGTAAGATTTATTACTTGACTCACACATTTTGATAAACTAACTTACTATCATAAATGGGAATACGTCACTGATTCGAAATACACTGATCTGGATTGGGAGTGTTTTAGCTTATACATATAAAACTGCATGTAGCAAGAAACGATTTACTCCAACTATATTGTATACTAAAAAAAAAGAAAAATCATACATACATACAATACTATAATATCACAAAATACATATATATTAATCTAGACTAGGAAGCATATTTCTTAAAAATGTGGTCTAACTATTCCTATGTTATTTAGAAAAATTAATAGACAACACAACACAACAGACACAACTTTTCTCTAAATGTGTTCAATTATTTATTTTGATTCTGCTTGCATTTTGAACTGTATACTTATTTTTATTGTCACCCTGGAAATAATGTAGAGAAACAAATGTTTTATTTTCCTTTTTGTGTTTGACCAGTACCTTCCTCCACGTGAAAATGTAGATTGGCCTTCCTCATATAACAAGCACATTTGCTGAAACTCCGATGTCGTATATTTGGATTACTTTAATCAATATGACGTATCTGGCGTATCTGTCCGGCATGATTACACATTAAATATGTGGCCGCAACAGAAATAACCGCGTCTCGAGCGTTCGGGCGGGCAGTTAGTTCCTCCACAGAAAAAAGCGACGGTCTCCTATAATGTTTTAGTCAATGTGCTTTTGTCAACAGTATGCTAGCTAATAATGGGAAAACTAGTATGCAACTTTCAAATATGTGTTAATAGTTGCTGGGAGTCATTGTTGAACATTGTGTTTATCAGATCGGGATTATTCGTTCCTTTCCGCTAATTTCCGTAATATTCCAAATATGGTCAATGCGAAATCGTGCAGAGATGTGATTTGAAACATTGCAATCGTAACTATGCAAGTCGTGTCAGTCTCGAAATGTTAACTTTGCAAGTCGTGTCAGTCTGGAAATGCTGAAGTCGACTTTGCAACTCCTCATTTTCCATTTTTCATTTGTCAAACGTAACTTGTAACATTACTAAATGTGCATATTATTTAGATTTAATAATTAAAAATGACAAGTTGACTTTTCGACTTTGACGATTTCTAGAATTACATTTCAACTTTGTAAAGTTGAGAATGCGAAGTTACGATTGACAGAATTAAAATGTTAGTTTTGTATGATTGGACTAGTCTTTTCGAGACTTGTATGGTTGAGAACGACATGTTGCACTTTACAAGTTACAAGTCAACATGTCTTCATTTTCGGCACAAATCCCCTTCCATATTCATCAGGATCGGGAAATTGAAGGGAGTAAACTCTGTGGAAATAGAATGAGATTAAACTTTTGATTAAAACATTTGGACGCTAGTTTATGTTCATATAAAAATCTACATGATCTACGTGAAATTACATTATATTTTATGCTCTTACTATTATTCAAAGAATCAGCATAGGTAGATAAATCTGGGCCGTGTTCAAGATAGGTTTCAAAGTAATCGCTCAATTAGCGATTACTTTTAAACCTCTCTTGAACGCGATTGCTCAATGTTGCGCTACGTAGCAAGGCGAGCACACTTCGAGGAATTTGCACTGTGTCGTTCAAGGGAGAAGAAGCGCTCATTGGGCACTACATTGAGCGCTTCATTGAGCGCTACATTGAGCGCCATATTGAGCGATCAATGAGCGCTACGAAGCGCTTCATTTTGTTGAACCGCCGGCTGATCTCATTTTTGTCCTCGACGCGGTGTTCCCGTGGATGGGATTTTTTAACACTGTATACATGTACAAAGACGGGTCCAGGAATTTTGTAAGGGGGGGGGGGGGGGGGGGGGGAGGGAGGGAACCAATGGAATTATTTCCCCCAAAATTTGTTAAAAGGGGGGGGGGGGGGGGGAGGGGGGGGGGGGGTAAATTGTCGTCTGAAAATGTAATTTATATTATGTGCTTCAGGCTGAGATGATTTCAAATAAAGCTGAAAACATTTAACTTATGGCACGGCACTGTATATACGTGGACCATTGAAACTCGATATCGCAATTTAAACGTAGATAAAACGTAGGTAAAACAATCTACACTCTATATCAAATATCAAGTTTTTACCTACGTTTTATCTACATTTCAATTACGATATCGAGTTCCTGTGACGTGGACATGTGATTTGGTACACCTTTCTATTTGGTCCTACATGATACGTCGTTGAGGCCATTATTTGTAACTGAAGCCAAACAAGTCTAGATGTTTAGCAATAATAAGGTCAGAGAGTTTATACACGATTTTTCAAATGCATATCCTTAAAACGTAGATTTAGAATTTTTTTATTTCTATTATTTATTTATTTATTTCAGTGGGGTAAAGGTTGAACATTAATCACAAAAGAATCAGATCTTATAACCAGCCCTACGACAATTAGTTTTATCCACAAATCCACAAATCCATAAATCCATACTTACCCTTTCCACAATAGAGACGATTGAACAGTCTCTTATTCCAATTTTTACTAAGATGATTTTCTGGAAAGCACATGTTTGGAATGGGGTTTTTGATTGAGCCATATGAATTGTTAAGTACTGTCAGTTAGTGTCAGTACAGCATATAACTACATGATAACAATGCCATGCCGTGATGCCTTGAAAATGCAATCATTTCCCCGCTCAAAACTCTTTTCTCCAAGAATTCGGCTTTCCATCAGAAGCTTCAGCTCACATTTGAATTAAATTAAATTAAATTAAATTAAATTAAATTAATAAATGAATGGACACCCAAACTTCAAAATTCCCCTGCTGGTTGTTCGGGACTATAGCGTCTTCCTTTACAGCGCACAACTGGGCTCCGTTCCACGATCAGCGAGCGCTTATAATCGCTCATTCATTGCTCAATGTAGCGCTCAAGTAGCGTTCATTCTCTCCTGAACGACACGGTGCAAAACCTCAAAGTTTGCTCGTTTTGCTACGTAGAGCTACATTGAGCAATCGTGTTCAAAGAGGTTTAATAGTAATCGCTAATTGAGCGATTACTTTGAAACCTCTCTTGAACACGGCCCAGAATTAAGCTGTATCACTTTTAAATAAGTTCAACTAAGGTTAAGTGACATAAGGATTTTATGTTTTTTTCTTGGAGGTGATAGTATGTGTGTCCTAAACACTAGCACAGTGCCATCAAGAATTTATACGTTCAGAATTCCACTTCTTTTGTTCAATAGATCCCGAACCGAAATACCAGTTTCCAAAATTTGACCTAACTGGGACAGTAAAGGTGAGAGTGTCCGATCTTAGAATATGTCGCACGACGATGTCAAATTCAAAACCTTCTTATGTACACAAATATACCACAGTATACCACAGTATAGTCCACAGTATACCACAAATATACCACAGTCCCAATTACACATGCTAGCACAATAGGCATACTTTCACCTCGATAGCACAGACATATTGATGGCTTCTGTTGTATCTGTTTCTCGTCCACAGATTGTTTGTTTTGTAGCTACCCACAATGCCTTGTAACAAGTATAGTAGATTACTGGTCTCAATGACATGTAGATAAAGAGAGATGTCATGCATACGAATCCAACAATCTTCATGGGCATACTTGGTACCCAAAACTTGTTCGAGTCGACCACAATAGCGAGGGGGAAGAAAACCAAAGATAGCAGCATCGTATTCAAAATGATAAATTTGGCCAGTTTCAATGCATGTAATCTTTGCTGTTCTTGCCTAAATGAATAGATTGGTGCAATTACCGTAGACGTTTTGTGCACTTGCCAGAAACAGAAAATATTAGAGGCTAGAGGAAGAACTACCCCAAATATTATGGTTATAACCGGTATCCAAATTGCCGTATTTCTGAAAACGATCCTGAAGACGCCGTCCGCACACACTATGTCGTAGAAAACGCCCAGCATGGCCGTAACACAAACCACAAACGCAAGAATCCAGGTGGTCGCGATGATTGCAAGGGTGCCCTTTCCACTCTTAAAGGCCGTGTGCATCTTACTTTTTGGACGGCAAACAGAAAAATACATGTTGAAGTTTTGAAATGTCAGGAAAGCAGTAGATGCCATGTAGAAACTTTTTCCAATAGCTGGAATGATGACAGTCGTGACAGAAGAAGGACTTCCAAAGATCCTTGCACAGACAAATGACAGCTGAAATAAAAAGCTTGAAGCCTGTTCGTTGATCATCAGCCACCCTGTAAGTCCTTGTAAGCTTGATGTTAATCTCACGGAAACTATGAGTAATATGTTTGTTATCGCGTTCACTACGCTAACCCCTCCCAACGCTGAGGAAGCAATTATGTTGAAACTTTCAACATTTGTACAGTTTAACTCTGATTCATCCATTGTTGAAACTCCCGAAGCGTTGGCAATGATGACTATTGTACAACATGCTGTCAACCATAGTTTGAAAGATTCATATTTTATCAGTAAGGTGATTGGTCAAATCGTTATGGCAAACTGGCCGCGGTGTGGGTCTTGTCGAGTTGTTAGTGGACTGCATGAACATACATACAACCCTAATCCTTCCATACATTTCATCTGACTATTCTGCTACTAATGAGAACTATTTAAGTTATCTAACACCTCTCTGTTGTTCTTGGTTCCAACTCCTTAGACTGTAATTAGTACCTGGTATATATCATATTCGCTTGGAGACACATAATGGCGCATTAAGTTACGGTAGGTGATGGGTGTGTGTCTCTGATTTAACTAACACGTTCACAGTCTTGCTTATTAGCAAAATAATGATAATATATAATATATATAATATAATAAAATTGCCCTGGGCATGATAAAAACGAGAGAGAGAGAGAGAGCATTTAACTTAGAAATTCATAAAATGTAGAAATGTAATTAATAAAAGATGTGTCGACATAAATAACCTTCTTGAAGTTAAATTTGTTTACGCGTCCTGGGTAATATCCTCGTAACTCTCCATTCCTTAAAATAATGGGCCTCGCCCCCTCCAGGGCCTCGGCTCCATTATTTTTAAGGAATGGAGAGTTACTCGGACATTAGTCTCTACATAATGAGGAATGTTAAGAAAGAATTTAAAAATTATTTTGATGAAATCAAAATTCCTATAACATGGTTATAATTGGAAGGCGAAATGGTCTTGTGGTAAGCTGTTGGTACAATCAATGCTGTCGCTTGTTGCCTTACTCTGAGGGTGTGGGTTCGAGTACCGCATGGGACTCGGCCCAAAAAAAATACAAGAATTTGTACTATTGAAGGTAGTGTTATCCCAAATATAACCATGTTATATTCCTTCACTATCTAAATGGCAAGCGTTTCTAAAATAATTCTTATCCATGTGCTTGGTTTCACATTTATATTGCAACTGCAAATTATTAATACGTTTTAAGAGTAATTAAACCGACAATGCTTAAAATTTACTACATCTAACTAATATATATATTCACCTCAGTTAGTTCATCAACAAACTGGAATTCTGCTTCCTGCGACAAACTGTGTCTGTCTTCAGGGTGTCTGGGATCAAACTCCTCCTCTCCTCGTTCCTGTTTCTCCTTACCATATCTGAAAACTAAATTATTTAGCTTTTAATTTGGATTAAAAAATTGTTTTAAACTAATCTTAAGTATAGGCTTCAATATTGAGTATGTGGAAATGATATGCATGTGTCCTAAGTTAACTGATTAATTATTGAAACAAGAATTTTATGGATTATCAACTACTTTATCCAACAATGGAGACTTTTTAGTATTGATCCTTATACCATTACCGTATTAAGCATATGAATATTTTTTAAAGAATTAATACACACCGAACAGTTTCAATCCTTAGCTTCTTGATAGGCACAGCTTCTGTCTGGCTCAAGGCTCTTTTCTTCCACAGACAGGGACCTGATGTGACAGAGGGCTTTTCAAAGTTGTCAAGAGCATACAGGCTAGCTGCGACATGTCGACAAGCTCCATCAGCTCTGAAACATCAATATGAACATGACAACAAATCTTTATCATTAACATTAATCATTCACAGTAAATAAACAAGATAAAATCAACAAATAATTTCTGTTTAGTAGAAAAATGCAATTTAATTACTATTTCATATAAAAGTATTCAGATTCAATTGATCAATGGATAATTATTTTGAAATTGATTAAAACTTACCCTCCAGGACATTCACAGAATGCTAGTTTGATCATTGCTGTTGATTTTTCCATAAGGAACCACAGATCATAGGTTGACTTGCCAAGATAGGAAGACTCCTTCTGTGTTGGTTTCACCTTTGACTTGAAGGCACACAGGTTACTGGCATCACTAATGTCACAATATTCGAGGTCTAACACATGACCATCATAAAATAAACGATAGTCCTCAAAAGACTTAAAAGCCTTCAATTTCCTCCTATCATAATCAGATCTGTGAAATAACAGGTAGTTGAAGATGTCATATAATCCAAAGTCTGGTATGAAGCTGAAGTCAGATTTATAATTCAGAGCAAATGGATCATCAAAATCACAACACAAGTCTGTGAGAGACTTCTTTATAGATGTTTTCGGTCGACAGTCATGTTGATAATCGGGGTCCAGCTCCAATTCAAGTTTCACAACTGCATTAGCTAGAGCTAAGAGAATGTCTTTTCTGTGACCAGAAGTTGTGATTCCGTAATTTTTCAAATAATCTTTCAGTTCTGGAACTTTTAATTTCTCCATAGTAAATTAATCAAGACCTGTAAAGTGTTCACACATCACACGTAACACTAACAGTTACAGTACAGTTACAGTACAGTTACTATGCACATGACGTCGATCGTCAAACGTGGATAGGCTAACATAGATATGTTAGAAATGCTCAATATACAATATTATATACTATAAGCTGACAAGATATATACAAAAACTATCTAGAACGGGTACTTCATTGAGGAAAATATATATACGGCGAAGAAATGCTTCAAAAACATGACTACTAACATACGACGATATGCTTGACAGGCGCCATTTTGTCCAAAAGCTTGACCTGTGCCACGTGATCACGTCATATTCACGTTACTACCAGCGAAGCGCGGGACATAGTATTCAGCTCCGTACGTCCGTCCCGCTTCTTGTTAGCGCGATATCAAATGAACCGCTCAACCTAGAATCTTCAAACTTGGTACCAGTCTTCATCTGGGGAATACGCAGACCTGAAACGTTTTTGGTGACCTTGACCTCATTTTCAAGGTCACGGCGAGACTTTGACCAGTTTTGAAAATGTTGTTAGCGCGATATCTAATGAACTGCTCAACCTAGAATCTTCAAACTTGGTACCAATCTTCATCTGGGGAATACGCAGACCTGAAAAGGTTTTGGTGACCTTGACCTCATTTTCAAGGTCACGGCGAGACTTTGACCAGTTTTGAAAATGTTGTTAGCACGATATCTAATGAACCGCTCAACCTAGAATCTTCAAACTTGGTACCAGTCTTCATCTGGGGAATACGCAGACCTGAACAGTTTTCGGTGACCTAGACCTCATTTTCAAGGTCACGGCGAGACTTTGACCAGTTTTGAAAATGTTGTTAGCGCGATATCTCAGTCTTGGTACCAGTCTTCATCTGGGGAATACGTAGACCTGAAAAGTTGTTGGTGACCTTGACCTCATTTTCAAGGTCACGGCGAGACTTTGACCAGTTTTGAAAATGTTGTTAGTGCGATTCCTCATGAACCGCTAGAACTATTGGTTTTAAATTTAGTATCAGTCTTCATTTGGGGAATATCCAGATACCAGTCGATTTGATTGACCTTGAAATTATTTTCAAGGTCACTACAAGACTGATTGTCAAATGTTGTTAGCACGATATCTCATGAACTGCTGTACCTAGAGTCTTCAAATTTGGTACCTGTCTTCATTTGGGGAATACGCAGACACCAGTCGATTTGGGTGACCTTGATCCCGTTTTCAAGATCATTACAAGACTTTGACCATTTAAAAAATTTTGCCCGATATAACAATAATTGAATCAAAGATGTAGATGTCACTACTCGGTACAAGCTGTGTGTCCATTCTTTTAGCTCATTTCTTAATTGCTGCGGGGGACATGGTCACGTTTGTGACAAATACTTGTTTTGGAATATTATTTACAACAGACAAAAAGACAAATTTGGGTTGATAATGTTAAATAGGTCATATAACTACTGTACATGTTATTTCGATTTGGTGACAGGATTCATGAGCTAAAAGCCTATTTTCATTTTCTTGGTCTAGAAAGCTGAAATGTTGTGTATAGACTCCTACAGAAATTCTAAATTGTAGAATTGGTGACTCTGTGACCTAAAATATAATTTTAAAAATACAGGGGTCACGACCTAAAAATGTGTAACCCATAAGATACTTGGGGTCACATGGTTCACAAATTTAGAATCCCCATTGGCCAAGAAGTCTGTACTGGAGAAGATGAAAATAGATTTTTAGGTCATGACCCCTGTGTCCCACATTTGGAGTCACAGGGTCATCAAATCTACAATTTAGAATCCCCACGGAAAGATGGACGGAAGGCCATCAAACTAAAAAGATTATAGGTTGACAAGTATGCAGATATAACTGAAGCCAATGTAGTCAGTGCTTTGAGACCAATGTCATTAAAATCAGATCGAACGTTAAGACTTCACTACTTTCTTGATCTGAGTACTGTTCATCAGGGGTCATGTATTTGACCTTATCTGTGACCTTTCACCTTCCTTAAATTCAACCAATCATAGCCCCGCTCAGATATCAATTCAGTCTGATGATCTCTTAGCCTTGTGCTGATTGGCTGGAGTTAAAAATCACAAACAGGACCCCTGTCAGCAGTACTCAGATCAAGAACTCATCGAGGTAAAAGAATAATGTTCCAACTGTTGTAAATTAGATAGGGTTACAATTTGTCTGATAGTGCCTGTGTTGAAAATAGCTAAATAGTTAAGTATTGGTCTGATAAATATCAAGGAATTAAGGAATAAAATCTGCAAAATAAATCCATCTACCGGGATACGAACAGGTTCTCTTGATTCCTCCAAAAGTTCAACTTCAAAACGCAAGGCATAACTCTTGCCAGTCTGCATTACTGGCTGATTCAAGCCTTGCTGTATTTCCCTTGCTTTTTTGTGCCTAGATAGTGAATCGCTGCACCAGAAATGTATAGTGGGCCTGGATTTCTAAGCACAGATTTCTTAAGGAAATAATGCAAGGCCTAAATCAGCCAGTAATCGAGACTGGCTAGAGTTATGCCTTGCATTTGGAAGTTGGGGAAAGACAAGGAAAATAGTAAAATAAAGAAGTTGATCATGTGTAAAATATATCCTTGTCCGGAAAGCATCTGAATGAAACGAGTTAATATACCAGTAGATGCATTTTTGGCAACTTTTATTCCTCGGAAAAGTTGATTTTAATCAGACTGAGTTAAAGATAAATTCTTGCATGCAATTGCTCTAGCAAAGAATCGTTTTGACAGTCAGGCTTAGGCAATTTAAGACAGGCAATTGAGTACATTTTGTCTCAATTCACGTGGGTTTGTGAACCCTGTGACAAAAGAACCAAGTTTTCAAAATAATTTTATTTTGGAAAGGGAAAGTACAAAAGAATAACCCACTGATACAAATGTACAACAGTACAGTATATGGTAACATATCAACAAACAAACAAATAAGCGCACTTGGCAGTGGCCGACCCCCCTTTCAAAAATTGTTGCATGGGTGGGTATGGGAAAAAAATGTTTGGCCACCCCCCCCCTTTTCAATGGACCCCCCCTTTCAAAATTCCTGTATCAGCCATTGCTTGGAATGCAAAAGAAATAACAATACAGAGTAAAAAAATTTAACATATCAGATATAAGATATTATCTTAATCATTTATTATCAATGTATGAAATAAACCTGTCTGAAAATGACATAAATTTTTTTAAATTTCATAGTAAAATTTAAGAAATTTTGTAAAAGGAACAAGCCCGGAGGAAAAGTAAAGTTTCCTCACAGACTGCTTCTGCAATATGCAACGGCTATATGGTTTTATGAAAATATCTGCATTGTTTTGAAGGTATTATCACTCATTATTACCCATATGGTTGAAAACAACCAAGTTAATATTATTGATATGAGCACATATGCACATATCACGTTTGCCTAGCAACCATTGTTTCACAACGACCTCCAGTATTTTGTCGTCTGCGTCATAAAACGATTGTTCATGACGTCACTGTAGCTTGCCGTCACAAGAGAAGTGGGCCATTTCCTGGCTATTTTTACGCAAATCAAATGGAATAAAATGGGTAATAAAGAAATTATTATACTCGAAAGTGTGTCATATGACTTTTAAGAAACTCGTTCAAATTTGTGTATAACCCTCACTTTCGCTCGGGCAATACAGAATTTCACACTCGTTTCGTAAAAGTCATATGACACACTTCCTTGGGTAATAATCTCTATGTATCCATCCTCATCTACATGAAGATTACTTCTGGATAGATTGGTCATTACGAAACTATAGAATCTCATCTTTATACATGTCACAATACACAAGTCCAAAAAAGACACAAATGGTGCAAGATTCATAAATATAATATATAAATATTTGTCACTGGCAAGAGTAATTTCTTCACTTTTTACATGGTGGCTGTTCTACCACCACTGTTACAATTCAGAAATATGACCGTTTAACTGGTTTTCTTGACTAGGATACGAGTAAAACAGTTCCTCAAATTAACTTTCAAATTTTTACAATTCATCACCCACAGATATATCGTATAATGGAGAAATATGTCCAAGTTGACAGTAATACAAACATTTTGAACATAAAGAATATTCTAAATAAACTTCAAAATAAAAAAATTCTACCTCTGTCACTTAAAACATTTAAATCTTTTTACATAATGACAACTAATTGCCAATATATAAATTGGACACTGAAATACCTTGCAGTACAGTTTAAAGCAATTGTATATTAACATACTGATATTCCGCTATTTCCACAGATTTATGTGGTAAACAAAACTAAAGGCGTAATATATATGTGTTTAATCATGTGTGATCCTCAGTTACCCAGGGATTTATATATGCTCCGTTACTCTCCACTATATTACCGTACCCCTGGCCCGACACTCCATTAGGGAAATCTGTACTCAAATTACCTGCCCTTGGTAGGCATGACAAAATCAGAAATCCAATGAAAATGCTCGATAGAATAATTCACTGAGAATTTCAATTTCAAATTCTTCGCACACTTTCTTGAAGCATATGTCGGCCATGTTTACTGAATTACCGAAGAGAGCTGTTAAATGAATTTTCATATGATCGCAGGTCCAAGCTGTGTAGCAATTTGATTGGCTCACGGTGGCCAAGGGGGGGTAATCTGAGTACAGATTTCCCTGATGGAGTGTCCCAGGGGTGATATAGTGGAGAGTAACGGAGCATATATAAAACCCTGGGTAACCGAGGATGATGTGTGATTAGCTATTACGAAAATGAGAGACTGTAAATTGGTCATATTAAAGATTTGTTTACTCAAATACGAAGAATAAACAACACACAAAATACATATACCCTGATGGAGAAGTAAACATAGAGAAACTCACCCAAATGTCTTGTGATATCAAATATATCAACATGAGTTGATTAAAGTTACAAATATCCGAAGGTTTGCTGTATTTTTACTTAAATCAATGAGTGTTGATATATTTGATATCAGAAGACAACACGAGGGTGAGATTTTATTTATCATTCAAAATCATTCTTCAACAATTAAAATTAAAAGAATGAACTTATCTAAAACACAAAACTGTCAATTAGCTTCTTCAGCAGTGATCTCAGTGAGGTCTCAGTAGCATTATTACGTCATCATCTTTGTGACATCATAGCATTGTCAGCAGTGTTCACAGTGATGTCATACTAAGCCCTGTGATGGCATGTAATAGGATTATGACGATTTCATTTTAGCGATATCTACAATGTAGATATTGCTTGGAGATATCGCTTGATCTCATTGATATCTACTGTAAGAACGAGTTTTGGATAATTTTTATTTAACATTAACGGGGTCAGTGACATTATAACAGGAATCAAACTTGCTAAATAAGCAGGCAAGCCCTTCATTGAGCAATTCATTGTTTCACGAATATGCTGTAATTAACATAGCGTAAAAGGCACTGTAGCACATTTCTTGCATTTTTCATATGTTCAAATTTGTCATTTATAATCAAGTTTATGCAGTATATCTTTATCTAAGAGGGTAAAACAGCCCATTACACAACCGATTATCCTCAGTTATAGAAAACGATGTCATGTATAACTAAAAATGCTAGCGACAATTCAAGTGTGAATACCTCTTATAATGTGAGGATGGAAAATGGATCTGCATTGCTAATAACCGAACCATATCCATTTGTTTTAGATTGATTGAAGAGGATTGTTTTGCAATTGGTAACATTTCGTTTCGATTTTGTGAAATGTCTAAAGTATATTCATAAGTAAACATTCTACATAAAGTCTAGCTCTTACGAAGATCAAGGGCAATTTCATTTTTACTATCAAGGTTTAGCCTGGGGAGAAACGTGACATATTCAAGGTTCCCCAGATGAATTGTTTAGTAAATAATTAAAGTGACTGCACATCACAACCTTTCATCTACTAAGAACATTTAGAAGCCATTGATCAAACAACATCAAGTACTGAATAAGAAACTTAATTGTTATCAAAGAAGTTGAATCTCCATAAATCTATATCCTACTTGACAACAAATTCTAGAAATCATCTTGTAAAGTATTCACAATAACCAGCTACAAGTAACTATTGACCTCATAATCTTCTTCAAAGACCTCTGATGTCTCAATGTTTTCCTTTAGTGGGTGTTCGACGGTGTACTTGAGAGTTACCTCCCTTGTCCCCTGTTTGTCAACATCTAGGTCCCAGATAACATGGTTCTGTTTGTTAATACGTGGGTTCTTGTTCTTCTCCGGGTGTTTGAGGTCAAGAACTGGCTCCAGTAGTGACACCTGGTGACAAATTTAAGAATTACAAAGTGATGCATGTAAATTTATAACTAACACTCTGAGGGTCAAATATTTGAATAAATACTAAATCAGTCGCATATTCAGAATTAATTTTCGTTAGGCTGCATAAAAAAGTTAATGTTATGGGCACATTATTTTCACAAGTGACGAGGGCGGTAGGTATAATTATATTTTATGTTGAAGAAAATAATGATAGTGAGAAGTACATTTTATTTTTTCCCCATCAAAATAATATAGCCAGGGTAGAAGTATACAAAACGGAAGCACAAGTGTTCATACATGCCAATATATATGATATAAAATGATGCAGCATATTCTTATTTTGTTTCTTTAAATGAAAATAAAAAGTTTTTATGTGCACCAATAAAAGTGATCTCTATGCACCAATGCCCGAAAAATATTTCACTTTTTTTATTTAGCCTTATTTATCCTTCAGCCAGAAAATTATCTAGAATTTTCTTGTCCCATATCTTGTTCACTACCACTAGGCTAGATTGACACTTACAGTCTCAGAAAACTATATTACTTTATTCATATGAAAACTGACTTTATCAAATTTTGGCATGGAGCCTCAGATAAACAAAGCAACCTTAATTTTCTCGTCACAAAAAAATGACGAAAGTCAAATTATAACCAACACTCCAGGGGTAAAATAATTGAATAGCCTAGATTGACAATTATAGTCTCAATTATACTCTTTTTTTTTCTCCAAGGAAGAGATAAATTCCATTTTATACAAACTTCTCACCAGTAAAAAAACAAATTTAGACAATTATTTATATAAATAAAGCACAAACCCTCTTAAATATGTGTTACTATTCCAAATGGTCAATAATGTCACTCCTTTTTCAATATCCAATGTTTTTTAGGCTAAAGAATTAGAGTTATCTTTTCGTTTCTCTTGTTAAAACCTACAAAAAAAAGACCTCAGGCGTGGGTTTGAAACTGATGCCGACAGAAACCAGAAACAAATTATTTTTTTTGTGTTAACCTTATTCATTTGAAAACTAATCAAATTTTTGCAAAGAGCCGCAGAATTAAACCAACCTTGATTTTCTCGTCACTTGTTCGTGGCATCTGATCTTTGACCTGCACGCTGACTCGGTAGTCGTGAGTGTTCTTGACCTCGATCCTCTGCTCATAGGTCATGCACGTGTTCTTACCCACAAAGCCCTTTGACTCACGGAACTTCTTGAGAGGTTTATAGTTGACCCTGACGGCGGGGTCGACCCCCAGAGAGCACACAAACTCCTCCCCCGGGGACACACACTTGATCTCCGCCTTGAATAAAGATGATTTTGACTATAGATTTACGATAAAGACAGCAAATGTTACTCTGGAAGGTTTAAACATCATACTCTCCGATTTCTTTATCTTTGATATCATGATAGAAAATATAAATCAATTTACAATGAAACAGAATTGATCATTTATGATGCATGAGGCTTTGCCTAAAGTTCATTTATAATGTCATAATGTCAAGCACAATTCATGACTCAATACCTCAAAAAATACATATTTAAGATTCACGGTGAGTCTCAGTGGAACTTATAATACCTGAAATTAAATTTCTCACCTTAGCAACAAAGCTGTTGTCAAGGAAGATGCTGGTTGCCCCCGACAACAGGGTGAAGGCAGAAGAGTTGACGACCTTTGCCCTCAAGAATGCCCTTGGTGCGACCTTGGGGACGGTGACATACTCCAATGTTGGCTTGACGTCGAATATTCCAACTGAAACTTTGTGTGGTAAGTTGTCGCTAGGGATAGTCGACTGTCGAGCAATTTCATACGAGGTGCTTGTGGTTGAATCCTGGACCTGAACATGTACAGTCAATTCAGACAAGCATCATGATCTAGAAATTTAGGGCATTCAACCTGGGGTCCTTAAGAAATAAAATTTGCTGTACCCGAATGTGTTTTGTAATAAAGTATAGTTTTGCCCTGAACTATTATAGTTAAAGTACGAGGACGGTAGTCCGAGTACTTTGACGTTATAATAGTTCAGGGCAAAACTATACTTTATTACAAAACACATTTGGGTACAGCGAACTTTATTACTTTTCTAAGATAACCCATAAAACAACATTCTGCTTTGAGTAATTTTGCAAGAAAAATAGAGTTTACTTCCTTAATATTAATAATCCATGATCAGGGCCTACTGATGAGCCGTACACAACAGCGACTATGACGTCATTGTTCTGTTGTGACGTCATATTGGTTCCTAGGGTTGCCTAATGCGGATTTCGTCGTTTTGTTCCAAGTACAAATGTAGCTTAAAATTTAAGACTTATTCGGATACAAAAGAACACATTCCTTCAATAATTGTTATAACAACGCTACCGTTGTTTTAGGACATTATCATTTGCAGAAAAACATGGTCTTTTCAACTGCCCTCTTTCGTTGGGTTACCATGGGCACACGTGACTACGAGGGGAGCGGAAACGTCATTCAATTGTTACATCATCACAAAAACTATACCTTTATCGTCTGATAAAGTACTTTTATTTCGATTGTTCTAGCCGCTTAGGCATCTTAGAAATCAAATTAAAGAAGCAATCAATTTGTTTCATAATATTTTATTTGGCTTTAATACGTGCCAACATACAAAATGTGCATCTTCCGCATGCATCGGGCCATATATGCACTTTTAGAAAGTGCATATTGACCCTTGCGTCAACTCGAAGGGATTTCTGAGACAGGAAGTAACACGACTATTGAGCTATGGTGTAGACCAATCAAATGAGCGTTTACAAATCAAGCACAGATACGTTGGGTGAACGTTTCTTCTTTTAATTTGAATTACCCGTACTACGCTGATTACACTCGATTAATTAGTTATAAAACTAAATCACAACGTGTGCGTAAATGAAACAACCACAATTTATTCAAGATCTGATAATAGCTCTCTTGTTTATTTTCCCATTGAAGTTAAAATCCGTTTTGAAACTTGTATTATGCAAATGAGCTTAACATCCGAGATGAAAAATCCCAAAGTATTATAAGCAATTTGTGAAGCTGTCGGTGCATTAGCAACTTTTGAATCGATTGGGTTGGTAACGACCAATTTGATTGGTCAATAGAGGGGACGATAACCCTTAACATGCGGGTCCCGGAATTATCCGGGCGGGCTATAAGCGATTCCGAGGTGTCTGTATACGGATCCCGGATCGCTTACTTAGAATAATTCACGGCTGTCTATGTACTGTGCTATCTGCCATACCGGGTCCCGAGTCGATTGTTTCCGCGACTCGCTGCATGAGAATGGCTGTATTTATGCCTCGCAGCCCGCAATGAGAATAAAACTTTCTTCAGTGTCTGGTCAGAACGTCCAGCAAAATTCACACCAATTTGCGTGTGCATTGTTGACCCGTAACGCATCGATAATTAGCTTTACAAAAGGCCAATTTTGTCCTGCTTCGCTCCGATGGCTACACTGCCAGGCGGCTAATTAGCACCTAAGTGTCTGCACTGCCCCGGGGTGAGATAGGCCCGTACAGGCTTATCTGTCTCGCATCCCGCCACATGGGCAGATAGCCTATGCTTATCTGTCTCGCATCTCGCCACATGGGCAGATAGCTTCTAATTACGGGAAGATATTGCGATAAGCTACCTTTCTCTCGCACTTCGTATCATATGAACCAATTGGTTGTTTTCATTTTTTTTTATACCAAAATAAAGAGGAAAGAATGGCCTTTATTCCTATATAAAAATCGCAATTGCGCTAACATAACTGAAAATACAGCAATCGCACAGAGATAGCCGACTTTCGCACTTTTGAATTTTGATACATGTGGCGCATTTACCCCAACATGCCTCGGCGCTCTATTTCTAAGAAACTACTTGGGATATTTTCATAATTTTTTTATCAGTATATAGATAAAAGAATTGTCTTCAATTCCATATAAAATACGTGTATTTTCGGCAATAACTTTTGATTCGCCAGGTGTCGCGCAGAAGGTGATATTCGGCTTTGAATAAGTGGCGCTCTTAGCATATACCATCATTACGGGCTTTATAACTTGTGAACCGCAAGTCCGATTTTTATAATTTTTACATCATTGTAAAGAGAAAAACATTGTCTTCAATTCCATGTATAATGCGCATGTTTTCGGGAAGAACTCTGCATGCGCAAAGCGCCGCGCCAAAAGGTATAATTTTCGCACTTCATAACTTTTGAACCGCAAGTCCGATTTTTATAATTTTTACATCATTGTAAAGAGAAAAACATTGTCTTTAATTCCAGATATAATGCGCATGTTTTTGGGAAGAACTATGCATGCGCGAAGAGCCGCAATATTGATGTACGCATAAGTGAAGAAGTATGATAATATATAACTAAAATACTGTTCTTTTGATACGCAAATATAGAGCTTTATAAACGATGAACAACTGTCATGACGGAATTTTGTTTCCAGTTTTGGAAAAAAAAATATAACATAAAAGTGAAAATATATTTGAGTACGGGACCCGCCGCTCGGGGAAAAGCCTTTTCGTGGGAATATTTTCTCAGGAAAATATTTCACTTTTCGGAGTTTCTAAAAATGCGTGAACATTTTTGTTCCTGATGCCATTTGCGAAAGGTTTTTATTTCTAAAATTCAAATGCGAGGGCGCACCTTTCCAAACCATTTGAATTGAATTTATTATTTTATCTTTTACATTATTGAATAAAAGACGTTTCATTCAATAAGATTTGAAGAATTATTTATATGTGTAGCGGACTGAACTGAGCAGATGGAGAATTTGATTCCTCACCACTTTTATTACCAAAGTTCTTTTGTATCACAATTACTTTTTTAGGTATTAGTTTTTTCGTGAGCAGGGGAATTTCCGACGGGATTCGCCATGACATAATGAGAAAAAATTCCCATGAACATGGGCGTGGTCCGTCATCTTCGGGACCGACCCACAAGTATAAATATCTACCGGGGGGTGCGCGGACCCCCCCGCTTTTGGTCGCCACCCCCAAAACTTTTTGTGCAAATTATTATTTTTTTTCTACTTTGAAATAAAGGTTCGTGTCATTCCGAGGTATGAAGGTTTCTGCTATATATGTCGAGAGGGCATGGGAACCCATTCCCAATAGAATCCGGGGTTCGTCCCATAGGATTGTTCCTCGGAGTCTCTCGTTCTCAAAAGAGAACATGGGAAACCTGTCCCGCGATTGAATCCGGGGTCCGCCGCGGAAGACGGGGACGGGAATTCCCGGAGAGCATGGGAGTATGCTCCCATGGGTCCGGGCTCCGCCTCGAGAGACCGCTCCTTGGATGCTCTGCTTCTCGAAAAGAGAAGTCAATCGGCAACTGACAACCCGAGCTTCCCTGACATAGTAGTTTATTTTCCGGGCCTCGCGCCCGGTGCTACACGTCGCCGAGGAAATCAGAAAATGGTCCATTTACAGGTTGAAGCAGAATGCTGCGCGGACGTGGACGCAAGGCCCTGCGACGGCCTAGGACGTTGCATACTAGGACATGCAGCTTTGAAGCCGTTTCAAGCGACGACGACTTCATCAACGAGATCCATGCTGATGAAGCCTCTGATATGGAGTCAACTGACAGTGATGGTAGCAGTGGTTTAGACAGTGATGATGCATATGATCGGGACACTGTAATAGATAGTGAACATGGTGACACAGATGCTCTGAGTGATATAGAGACAGAGATTGCCAGAAAGATTCTAGCCGCCGGTAATTCCACCGAAGAAGACTTTAGTGGTTTTGAGGAGGAGTTTGCCGAAATACCACAATATAATCATGATAATTCACAGACGTTTGATGAGTGGGTGGATGGTCCGCGGCCACGTGTAAACTTGCCTTTCACTGGTCAAACTGGGTTGCGCCAGTTCATAGAACTTCCTGAGAACCCTGAACCTATTGACTTTTTCAATTTGTTTATACATAATGATGACTATGAGGATATGGCAACGGAAACCAATAGATATTTCAAACAAGCAATGGAGGACAAAATTCTAAGACCCCGTTCAAGAATGCAACAGTGGCAAGACACTAATGCAGAAGAGATGAAGGTATTTGTAGCCATGACAATTGCCATGTCATTGGTTGTGCAGAGAAACTTTGCTGATTACTGGTCAACAAGTGATGTTACCTCAACGCCTTTCTTCGCCAAGTGCATGCCCCGAGACAGGTTTTGGCTTCTTATAACCTACCTACACTTGGCTGACAACAGGAGGATGCCGGGCCGTAACACCCCGTGCTTTTCACCAATAAATAAACTGGGACACTTGTATAACCGGATAGTTCACCGTTTTTCAAGAGTGTATAAACCGCATCAAAACATTTCAGTCGACGAGGGCATGGTGCCCTGGAAAGGTAACTTATCTTTCAAAGTTTATCTTCCCGACAAGCCTAAGAAGTATGGGATAAAGGCTTTCATGTTGTGTGACTCGCACAACGGATACGTTTGCAAGTTCAAACTCTACACTGGAAAAACGAATGAACCGGTTTCTGAAGGTGGCAAAACTTATGATGTAGTCATGGACTTGGTGAACGACTACGTTGGACAGGGGCATCACATCTTTATGGACAACTACTATTCGTCCACAAATCTGTACATAAATTTGTGGGAGCGGGGAATAGGTGCCACGGGGACGTTGAGAGCCAATCGAAAGGGACTTCCTGATTCAGTCAAGAAACCTAAAAAGAAAGCCAAGCAAGGGGACATGACAGTTTCTCACAACCATGGCCTACTCGTTCTTCGCTACGAAGATAGAAAATCATTGCTTCTCATGTCTACTGTTGAAGATACACAACTTGAACAAACAGGGAAGAAGAACCGGGCAACAGGGGAACCAGTTCTCAAGCCGCGCATTGTAACAACGTACAACAAGTACATGGGAGGTGTTGATCGGGCCGACCAGATGTTGTCGTACACGCCGTTCCGAGTGAAGACCCTGAAGTGGTGGAAACGGGTTTGGTTTCACGTTCTCAACGTTGCCATGTTGAACTCTTACATCGTTTATAAAGAATACAGCAAAGATAAACCTCTAAAAACAAGTCGGGAATACAGGAAGGCTTTGGCGCAACATATAGTAACATTTGCGGACAAGGAACAAGTTCCATCACTTTGCAGACGTCCCCGTGGTCGGCCGAGCACGAGCGACGAGAGTGTCACTCGTCTTCATGGACGTCACTTTCCGACGAAGATTGAGCCTGTCGGAAGGGAGAAAAACGTCACAAGGATGTGTGTGGTATGCTCTAAGGCAAAACGCGCCGTCCTCGCAAAACAGATTGAAGAAGGCAATGGACCAGCAAGGAAGAAAAAACGAGTAGGCAGAGAGTCTTCTTATGAATGTACAGATTGTAATGTTTCTCTGTGCGCCGCACCATGCTTCAAACTGTACCACACTGCCACTGACTATTCCAGGGCTTACATCACTGCCACGGAAAAAGAAAGAAATGAAGAAGGGAATGAAGAAGAAGAAAATTGAAAGTAAAGAGAGCCGAAGTGTGGACAACCAGTATATACACATTATATACATACCTTGTTAGGTCCCTAAAGCTGTTCTGCGCACAACCGCAGGTAAATATTGTGTATATTTGTACGTAAATGCATTGTAATTTCATTGTAATACATGTCATTGCAAATAAAATATTTTTTATTTTATCAAAGAGACAGAGAAAGTGAATGCGAGCTTTCATTGGAAGTTCAGCCAGAACCGCATCATAAAAAACACCCATAAATGCTGAACCGGGTGGCCGATTTTCATAAAACTTACATGGGGTAAAGAGGAAAGATTCGGCTTTGATTCAATATAAAATTTATACATGCGCACGAAAAACTAAAGTTGCGGCACGTGCCCCGATATGCGCGATAGTCAAAAAGTTGCCTCAAAGTACCGAGGGTACCTTCATTTGGCCCGCTATAGCTTCCGAACGAAGTTGCGCATTTTTTTTCTTTTTACATCATCGTAAAGAGCAATAAATTGTCTTGAATTCCATGTATCATATGTATATGCGCAGCGAAAAATAAAACATGCGGCAAATGATGCGCCAGATGTCGCAAAAAGTTAGTTTTTCAAAAATGAATTTTCTAAGTACTGGGGGTGCCTTCCTTACGCTCTTCATATATTGCGAACCATTTGACGTATTCCAATAATTTTTATATCATTGTAAAGAGGAATAAATTGTCTTCAAGTACATACGTGTTTCGCATGCGCGCGAAATAATTTACGATTTTATAAAGCTGGAAATAAAGACAAACTTTACACCGCGCAACATGTATTGCGTTCGCCGCGGTGATTAGTGTATGCTGTGCTCATTAGTACCCATTAGTTCCACGCGCGCTCGGCTCTGGCACCCTCGAGGAGGTCTCGAGGAGGTCTCGAGGAGGTAACGGTACTGTAATTAGCACAGTCCCGGGGGGACCAAGCAGTGCCAGTAACTTGGTGCGCGTCGGGACCATTCACGTGGTACTGTCGGGGTAGCGTCACTCTCCTTTGGTTGGTTATATTTTCTGAACCATAAGTCGTATTCTAATAATTTTTACGTCATTGTAAAGAGGAATAAACTATCTACAAGCACATATAAATTTCGCAATATGCGCGCTCAGGAGTTTTGATTTCATGAAGCTGGAAATAAAGACAAACTTTAGATGACAATAGAATTATAACCATAGGTCGCATTCTAATATTTTTTATATCATTGTAAAGACAAACATCTGGTCTTCAAGTCCATATAAAAATTTCAGTAGCGCGCTCCAAATTCATGATGTTATAAGGCCCGAATTAAAGACAATCTTTACAAAGTAATAGAAAAGTAAAGAAAAATCGTAAAAAAATAATTCAAAGATGCGGGTATAAAGCAACCATTTGTGTACGGGTACCGCGACTTGAATTTGTATTCAACGCCCGTATATAGCCCGTATTCGCCATGTAGATGCGGTATATTTCGTAAAAACGGTACCGGAATCGCCGCCTGGAAATTCCGCCAGCAGAGCTCGTTAGTGCCTAAGCTCAAACTACTGCTGCGAGCTGCGAGCCTGTAAATTCCGCCACAGGGGCTAAAAAGGGTAAAATATATATACGCAACGTAAGGGTTAAACTCTCTTTTGACGATAGGTGTCGCTGACCCTGTCTCAGAAAATCCCTTCGAGTTGTCGCAAGGGTCAGTATGCATTTTCTAAAACTGCATATATGACCCGATGCGTGCGGAAGATGACCAAATGTGATGATTACAGTAAAAATAATTTCACTCAACTTGCACATTCATCCTCAAATGCCAAATATATCATAATAACTAGTTTGAGATACAACTTTATACATGTGCAGAAACCGAAACTACACATCCCATTTACATACACAGCTTAACCCTTAACTTGCGGGTCCCGGAATTTTCCGGGCGGGCTATAAGCGATTCCGAGGAACCTCAATACGGATCCCGGAATGCTTAATTAGAAGAATTTACAGCTGTCTCGCTACTTTGCTAGCCCTGACAACGGGTCCCGAGTCGATTGTGTACGTGAGTCGCTCCATGAGAATGGCTGTATTTATGCCTCGCAGCCCGCCATGAGAATAAAGCTTTGTTCAGTGTCTGGTCAGAACGTCCAGCAAAATTCACACCAATTTGCGTGTGCATTGTTGACCCGTAATGCATTGATAATTAGCTTTACAAAAGGCCAATTTTGTCCTGCTTCGCTCCGATGGCTACACTGCCCGGCGGCTAATTATCACCTAAGTGTCCGCACTGCCCCGGGGTGAGATAGGCCCGTACATGCTTATCTGTCTCGTATCCCGCCACATGGGCAGATAGCCTCTAATTACGGGAAGATATTGCGATAAGCTACCTTTCTCTCGCACTTCGTATCATATGAACCAATTGGTTGTTTTTAATTTGTTTTATACCAAAATAAAGAGGAAAGAATGGCCTTTATTCCCATAAACAATCGCAATTGCGCTAACAAAACTGAAAATACAGCAATCGCACAGAGATAGGCGACTTTCGCACTTTTGAATTTTTAGACATGTGGCGCATTTACCCCAACATGCCTCGGCGCTCTATTTCTAAGAAACTACTTGGGATATTTTCATAATTTTTTTATCAGTATATAGATAAAAGAATTGTCTTCAATTCCATATAAAATACGTGTATAACTTTTGATGCGCCAGGTGTCGCGCAGAAGGTGATATTCGGCTTTGAATAAGTGGCGCTCTTAGCATATACCATCATTACGGGCTTTATAACTTTTGAACCGCAAATCCGATTTTTATAATGTTTACATCATTGTAAAGAGGAAAACATTGTCTTCTATATATAATGCTCATATTTTTTTTTTTTTAGGTACAGAAGGTTTGTGTCATTCTGACGTTTGAAGGTTTCTGCTATATATGTCGAGAGGGCATGGGAACGCATTCCCAATAGAATCCGGGGTTCGTCCCACAGGATTGTTCCTTGGAGCCTCTCGTTCTCAAAAGAGAACATGGGAAACCTGTCCCGCGATGGAATCCGGGGTCCGCCGCGGAAGACGGGTACGGGAATTCCCGGAGAGCATGGGAGCATGGGCATGGGCATGAGCATGGGTCCGGGCTCCGCCTCGAGAGACTGCTCCTTGGATGCTCTGCTCTGAGAAGTCATTCGGCAACTGACAACCTGAGCTTCCCTGACGTAGTAGTATATTTTCCAGGCCTCGCGGCCGGTGCTAGTCACTTCGCCGAGGAAATCAGAAAATGGTCCGTTTGACATATGCGTCGGCAAAATCGGCGCGATGTCAGAAGCCGTCAGCGCTTGCGGCGCAGTCGTCCTAGATGCGCCGGGAGTTTCTGAAAATGGCAAATGAACGTCAATGAAGCTCACATTATTATCTCTGTATGTTTATTGTCTCTAATCACATGTTATATGTTGCATACATCTAACGCCATCCTCGATAATCCAGCGCTATTGTTCCGATAAATCTACACACAAGCGCTGGAAAACAGTAAGGGTATTTATCCCTAACCTAGTTACCTCCTCTTGGGTCCATGTTATCCAATCAGAAACGAAACGCAGACACTATCTGCGTAAACAACTCGACCAATCAAAACGCTTCACTACCGCTGTTTATAGAAACACACATAGCGGCGGCCGACTCACTCGATTACGATAAGTTTGTAACAAATTCAGCGTAGAAAACCTGACAGAAACTCAAAAAAAAGTTTTAAGAAGTCTGTACGAGAAAAAGGGTGTATTCATGTCCATCAAAACGGGTGGAGGTAAATGATTAAAATCCCTGTGCTACCAGGTGTTCCCAATCATCTGCGAAAGCCAAGATCCTGACACGAGAGTGCTTGTTATTTCATCCTTGATTTCAAGTGATCTCATTGGTTGTTAGAAAGCAAGCGTTTTGCTGAGTCATTGCGAAGGGAGGTAACTAGGTTAGGGATAAATACCCTTACTGTTTTCCAGCGCTTGTGTGTAGATTTATCGGAACAATAGCGCTGGATTATCGAGGATGATCTAACGCATTTTCAATCATTTACAGGTTGAAGTATAATGCTGCGCGAGACGTGGACACAGGGCCCTGCTGCGACGGCCTAGGGCGATGCATACTAGGACACGCAGCTTTGAAGCCGTTTCAAGCGACGACGACTTCATCAACGAGATCCATGCTGATGAAGCCTCTGATATTGAGTCAACTGATGACAGTGATGGTAGCAGCGGTTTAGACAGTGATGATGCATATGATCGGGACACTGTAATAGATGGTGAACATGGTGACACAGATGGTCTGAGTGATATAGAGACAGAGATTGCCAGAAACATTCTAGCCAACGGTAATTCCACCGAAGAAGACTTTAGTGGTTTTGAGGAGGAGTTTGCCGACATACCACAATATAATCAAGATAATTCACAGACGTTTGATGAGTGGGTGGATGGTCCGCGGCCACGTGTAAACTTGCCTTTCACTGGTCAAACTGGGTTGCGCCAGTTCATAGAACTTCCTGAGAACCCTGAACCTATTGACTTTTTCAATTTGTTTATACATGAAGATGACTATCAGGATATGGCAACGGAAACCAATAGATATTTCAAACAAGCAATGGAAGACAAAATTCTAAGACCGATTCAAGAATGCAACAGTGGCAAGACACAAATGCAGAAGAGATGAAGGTATTTGTAGCCATGACAATAGCCATGTCATTAGTTGTGCAGAGAAACTTTGCTGAGTACTGGTCAACAAGTGATGTTACCTCAACGCCTTTCTTCGCCAAGTGAATGCCCCGAGACAGGTTTTGGCTTCTTATAACCTACCTACATTTGTCTGACAACAAGAAGATGCCGGGCCGTAACACCCCAAACTTTTCAACAATAAATAAACTGGGACACTTGTATAACCGGATAGTTCACCGTTTTTCAAGAGTGTATAAACAGCATCAAAACATTTCAGTCGACGAGGGCATGGTGCCCTTGAAAGGTAACTTATCTTTCAAAGTTTATCTTCCCAACAAGCTTAAGAAGTATGAGATAAAGGCTTTTATGTTGTGTGACTCGCACAACGGATACGTTTGCAAGTTCAAACTCTACACTGGAAAAACGAATGAACCGGTTTCTGAAGGTGGCATGGACTTGGTGAACGACTACGTTGGACAGGGGCATCACATCTTTATGGACAACTATTATTCGTCCACAAATCTGTACATAAACTTGTGGGAGTGGGGAATCGGTGCCACAGGGACGTTGAGAGCAAATCGAAAGGGCCTTCCTGATTCAGTCAAGAAGCCTAAAAAGAAAGCTAAGCAAGGGGACATGACAGTTTCTCACAACCATGACCTACTCGTTCTTCGCTACGAAGATAGAAAATCAGTCCTTCTCATGTCTACTGTTGAAGATACACAACTTGAACAAACAGGGAAGAAGAACAACAGGGGAACCAGTTCTCAAGCCGAGCATTGTAACAGCGTACAACAAGTACATGGGAGGTGTTGAGCCCGCCAACCAGATGTTGTCGTACACGCCGTTCCGAGTGAAGACCCTGAAGTGGTGGAAACGGGTTTGGTTTCACGTTCTCAACGTTGCCTTGTTGAACTCTTATATCATTTATAAAGAATATAGCCAAGATAAACCTCTAAAAACAAGTCGGGAATATAGGAAGGCTTTGGCGCAACATATAGTAACATTTGCGGACAAGGAACAAGTTCCATCACTGTGCAGACGTCCCCGTGGTCGGCCGAGCACGAGCGACGGAAATGTCATTCGTCTTCATGGACGTCACTTTCCATCGAAGATTCAGTCTGTCGGAAGGAAGAATAAAAAAAAAGAGCCATGGGCTCTGTAGCTCATCAGGATTTGATTTATTATCTAAGGTTGAATATCTAAGTTATCTCAAGTAATACATTGTTAACAAGCAAAAAATAGGTTTTTAGATCATGACCCCTGTGACCCGTATTTGGAGTTACAGGGTCACCAATCCTACAATTAAGAATAACCTTTGACCAAAGAGCCTCTACACAACTTTTCAGCTCTCTAGAACTTTTGGAACTGGAGAAGAAGATGAAAATAGGTTTTTAAGGATGTGACCCCTGTGACCCCATTTGGGGTCAAGGGGTCACGAAATCTACAATTTAGAATCCCCATTGGCCAAGGAGTCTGCACACAACTTTTAAGCTCCCTAGACCTTTTGGAACTGGAGAAGAAGATGAAAATAGGTTTCTAAGGATGTGACCCCTGTGACCCCATTTGGGGTCATGGGGTCACGAGATCTACAATTTAGAATCCCCATGGGCCAAGGAGTCTGCACACAATTTTTCAGCTCTCTAGACCTTTTGGAACTGGAGAAGAAGATGAAAATATGTTTTTAAGGATGTGACCCCTGTGACCCCATTTGGGGTCATGGGGTCACGAAATCTTCAATTTAGAATTCCCATGGGCCAAGGAGTCTGCACACAACTTTTCAGCTCTCTAGACCTTTTGGAACTGGAGAAGAAGATGAAAATAGGTGTTTAAGGATGTGACCTCTATGACCCAATTTTGGGGTCATGGGGTCACGAAATCTACAATTTAGAATCCCCATTGGCCAAGGAGTCTGCACATAAAATTTCAGCTCTGTGGAGTCATTGGTTCTGGAGAAGAAGTCGAAAAAGCGAAAAGTTTACGGATGGATGGACGGACGGACCCTGGACACCATGCCATGCCATAAGCCCATCGGGCCTTTCAGGCCTGATGAGCTAAAAACGTCACAAGGATGTGTGTGGTATGCTCTAAGGCAAAACGCGCGGTCCTCGCAAAACAGATAGAAGAAGGCAATGCGCTAGCAAGGAAGAAAAAACGAGTAGGCAGAGAGTCTTCTTATGAATGTACAGATTGTAATGTTTCTCTGTGCGCCGCACCATGTTTCAAACTGTACCACACCGCCACTGACTACTCCAGGGCTTACATCACTGCCACGGAAAAAGAAAGAAATGAAGAAGGGAATGAAGAAGAGGAAAATTTAAAGTAAAGAGAGCCGAAGTGTGGACGAGTATATAATCATTATATACAGACCTTGCTAGGTCCCTAAAGCTGTTCTGCGCACTGCCGCAGGTAAATATGTGTTTATATTTGTACATAAATGTAATGTAATTTTATTGTAATTGCAAATAAAATATTTTTTATTTTATCAAAGAGACAGAGAAAGAGAATGCGAGCTTTGATTTGAAGTTCAGCCAGAACCGCATCATAAATACCACCCATACCCGGTAAATGCTGAACCGGGTGGCCAAATTTCATAAAACTTACATGGGGTAAAGAGGAAAGATTCGGCTGTGATTCCATATAAAATTTACACATGCGCACGAAAAACTAAAGTTGCGGCACGTGCCCTGAGATGCACAATACTCAAAAAGTTGCCTCAAAGTACTGAGGGTACCTTCCTTTGGCATGCTATAGCTTCCAAACGAAGTTGCGCATTTTTTTACCAAAACGAATTCTCTAAGTACCGGGGTTGCCTTCCTTACGCTCTCCATGTATTGCGAACCATTTGACGTATTCCAATAATTTTGATATCATTGTATAGAGGAATAAATTGTCTTCAAGTACATACGTGTTTCGCATGCACGCGAAAAGTATTTACAATTTTATAAAGCTTGAAATAAAGACAAAGACAAACACCGCGTAACATGTATTGCGTTCGCCGCGGTGATAAGTGTATGCTGTGCTCATTAGTACCCATTAGTTCCACACGCGCTCGGCTCTGGCACCCTCAAGGAGGTCTCGAGGAGGTAACGGTACTGTTATAAGCACAGTCCCGGGGGGACCAAGCGGTGCCGGTAACTTTCGTTGGTTATATTTTCTGAACCATAGGTCGTATTCTAATAATTTTTATGTCATTGTAAAGAGGAATAAATGGTCTACAAGTATATATAAAATTCGCAATATGCGCCCTCAGGAGTTTTGATTTCATAAAGCTGAAAGTATAGACAAACTTTAGATGACAATAGAATTATAACCAAAGGTCGCATTCTAATAATTTTTATATCATTGTAAAGACAAACATCTGGTCTTCAAATCCATATATAAATTTCAGTAGCGCGCTCCAAATTTACGATGTTATAAGGCCCGAATTAAAGACAATATTTACAAAGTCATAGAAAAGTAAAGAAAAATCGTAAAAAAATAATTCAAAGTCGCGGGTATGAAGTAACATTTGTGTGTGGGTGCCGCGCCTTGAATTTGTATTGAACGCCCGTATATTGCCCGTATTCGCCATGTAGATGCGGTATATTTCGTAAAAACGGTACCGGAATCGCCGTCTGGAAATTCCGCCAGCAGAGCTCGTTTGTGCCTAAGCTCAAACTACTGCTGCGAGCTGCGAGCCTGTAAATTCCGCCACAGGGGCTAAAAATGGTAAAATATATATACGCAACGTAAGGGTTAATTTTTTTTGCTCAGTATATTAGTACTATGATTTGGCCTTATTAACAGAAAACTAACGTGCAACACAGACTGTAATCAAAGTTGATGACATACACACTCCTGTAATATCCTGTTATTAGCTATTGGACACAACAGAGACAAGCACAACATGTAACCATGGAAACAGACAAGCACCAACACCAATAGTACCTTGGTCTCGGTGTAAGATAGAGGTTCTATCTCAGCACACATGTCCGCCATGGAGCCAAAACCCGTATCTGCTAGCCCACAAGGTTGGAGACACATTTCCTCACGTCTTGCAGTCATAGTGAAGGAAGACGTCTTCTTAAACCTTTTAGACTTGTACGATCTGCAAGGAACCCGATTCAGTAGAATTATAGAAAGGAGGCTGTTACCTTGGCAACCTTGTGTTCCAATAGAGGGGGTGTTGGTAATCTCTCTCTCCGAAAAGGAGAGTTGCAGTATATGTCTTCGTCCCAATAATCGTCTGGTGCTTTGACTTTGGACTTCAGCGCTGAACCCAGCCCGCCAAAACCTTGGCTTTTTAAAACTCTACGTAACAGATTGATAATCAACAATGGTCAAGTGTGAAAAGTTTTGGAATTTTCAACACCTTTATTTGTTATGTTCACAAGAATAGGACAACAATAAAAAAATTTGGTCATGAGAGTGAACAGCAAAGGCATAAATTTTATCAATAGGTCATATTTTAATAATGAACAAATATTATCCTGCGTGAGACAGGCAAATTTTGAGTAAATAATCCCTTACCTGAAGTTACTTTTTATGGATAGCACCGCTACAGAGAGTTCTGGTACGGTGCCTCCGATACTGGGCGTCGCTGTTGAAAGGAAGAGTTTAGCATCTGTCCAGTCTTCACCCGTACTCTGAGTTATCTGTCCATAGTACTGGATCTGTAAACCAGTGAAAAACAGCATGAGTTATCTGTCAAAGTACTGAATCTGAAAATAGTCAATAACAGCGGGAGATATTTGTCCAAAGAAATAGATCTGTAAATGGTTGATAAAAACATGAGTTATATGCCCATAGTACTGGATCTGAAGAAACAAGACATTAGTTATCTGCCCATAGTACTGGATCTGAAGAACAAGACAGGAGTAATCTGCCCATAGTACTGAATCTGTAAACCAGTGAATAACAGCATGAGAAACAAGACATGAGTTATCTGCCCATAGTATTGGATCTGCAGAATCAAGACATGAGTTATCTGTTCATAGTACTGGATCTGTAAACCAGTGAATAACAGCATGAGAAACAAGACATGAGTTATCTGCCCATAGTATTGGATCTGCAGAATCAAGACATGAGTTATCTGTCCATAGTACTGGATCTGTAAACCAGTGAATAACAGCATGAGAAATAAGACATGAGTTATCTGCCCATAGTATTGGATCTGCAGAATCAAGACATGAGTTATCTGCCCATAGTACTGGATCTGAAGAACAAGACATTAGTTATCTGCCCATAGTACTGGATCTGAAGAAACAAGACATTAGTTATCTGCCCATAGTACTGGATCTGAAGAACAAGACAGGAGTAATCTGTCCATAGTACTGAATCTGTAAACCAGTGAATAACAGCATGAGAAACAAGACATGAGTTATCTGCCCATAGTATTGGATCTGCAGAATCAAGACATGAGTTATCTGTTCATAGTACTGGATCTGTAAACCAGTGAATAACAGCATGAGAAACAAGACATGAGTTATCTGCCCATAGTATTGGATCTGCAGAATCAAGACATGAGTTATCTGTCCATAGTACTGGATCTGTAAACCAGTGAATAACAGCATGAGAATTAAGACATGAGTTATCTACCCATAGTATTGGATCTGCAGAATCAAGACATGAGTTATCTGCCCATAGTACTGGATCTGAAGAACAAGACATTAGTTATCTGCCCATAGTACTGGATCTGAAGAATCAAGACATGAGTTATCTGCCCATAGTATTGGATTTGAAGAATCAAGACAGGAGAAATCTGCCCATAGTATTGGATCTGAAGAATCAAGACATGAGTTATCTGCCCATAGTACTGGATCTGAAGAATCAAGACATTAGTTATCTGCCCATAGTATTTGATCTGAAGAATCAAGACATGAGTTATCTGCCCATAGTATTGGATCTGAAGAATCAAGACATGAGTTATCTGCCCATAGTATTGGATTTGAAGAATCAAGACATGAGTTATCTGCCCATAGTATTGGATTTGAAGAATCCATTGCCTAATGGACTGATGCCAAATGAAGAAAGAAACCAGAGCTCATTCTTGAGGGGTGTTTGGGCATTCAACACCCATCCCTTCTTTGAAAACTTATGTATAGTAACCCCCTCCCCTTTACAATAGGTGAACACACCCCCTTCCCCTTTACAATATTTGAACTGCCTATGAGTTAAGCACCAAATTTGACTGAAAATCAGAAGCAAAAGATGGTTTACCTTGAGAACTCCTTCAGACGTGAACATCCTGATATCATAGCTAGGAGTCCACGAAGCCTCAGACACGACGTACGAGACAAGTAGGGTCACTTTGCTGTCCCCGGACCCCTCGCTCTCCAGGACTATTGTGCACTCTCTGGAATTTATAAAACTTCCAGGGTCACCTGTCACTCATTTAGAACAAACATGCACACAGGAGACAACAGATCAACGAGCAAGAGTGTCATAAGAATTCATGAAAACAACTTTGATTTTTAGCGATATCCTAGTGATATTCTGCCATGAGAGTTGCAATTTTTTCATGAAAGGCATATTGCATATTCCCACATTTTTGGTCCATTCTGATTAAAATCTACCTTGTTCCGAGGAATAAAATTTGCAAAATAATGCATAAAAATAGAGCCATGGGCTCTGTAGCTCATCAGTATTTCATTTATTTATTATCTAAGGTTGAATATCTAAGTTATCTCAAGTAATACATTGTTAACAAGCAAAATAATATGGGTTTTAGATCATGACCCACATTTGGAGTCACAGGGTCACCAATCCTACAATCAAGAATCACCTTTGACCAAAGAATCTCTACACCACATTTCTCCTTTCTAGAGCTTTACATATAAACTGGAGAAGAAGATGAAAATAGGTTTTTGGGTCATGACCCCGTGACCTAGATTGGGGACGAAATCTACAATTTAGAATCCCCATTAGCCACGGAGTCTGCACACAACTTTTCAGCTCTCTAGACCTTTTGGAACAGGAGAAGAAGATGAAAATAGGTTTTTAAACATGTGACCCCTGTGATCCCATTTGGGGTCATGGTGTCACGAAATCTACAATTTAGAATCCCCATTAGCCAAGGAGTCTGCACACAACTTTTCAGCTCTCTAGACCTTTTGGAACAGGAGAAGAAGATGAAAATAGGTTTTTAAATAATGTGACCCCTGTGACCCCATTTGGGGTCATGGGGTCATGAAATCTACAATTTAGAATACTCATTGGCCAAGGAGTCTGCACACAACTTTTCAGTTCTCTAGACCTTTTGGAACTGGAGAAGAAGATGAAAATAAGTTTTTAAACATGTGACCCCTGTGACCCCATTTGGGGTCATGGGGTCACGAAATCTACAATTTAGAATCCCCATTGGCCAAGGAGTCTGCACACAACTTTTCAGCTCTCTAGACCTTTTGGAACTGGAGAAGAAGATGAAAATAGGTTTTTAAGGATGTGACCCCTGTGACCCCATTTGGGGTCATGAGGTCACGAAATCTACAATTTAGAATACTCATTGGCCAAGGAGTCTGCACACAACTTTTCAGCTCTCTAGACCTTTTGGAACTGGAGAAGAAGATGAAAATAGGTTTTTAAGGATGTGACCCCTGTGACCCCATTTGGGGTCATGGGGTCACGAAATCTACAATTAAGAATCCCCATTAGCCAAGGAGTCTGCACACAACTTTTCAGCTCTCTAGACCTTTTGGAACTGGAGAAGAAGATGAAAATAGGTTTTTAAGGATGTGACCCCTGTGACCCCATTTGGGGTCATGGGGTCACAAAATCTACAATTTAGAATACTCATTGGCCAAGGAGTCTGCACATAAAATTTCAGCTCTGTGGAGTTATTGGTTCTGGAGGAGAAGTCGAAAAAGCGAAAAGTTTACGGACGGATGGACGGACGGATGGACGGACGGACGCCGGACGCCATCCCATGCCATAAGCCCATCGGGCCTTTCAGGCCTGATGAGCTAAAAATTACCAGGATATGAACATATTATGTAGATTCCTCGCCACAAGGTCTGATTACACCCCGTATAGACACGCGTTGAAGGACCGCACCAGTTTAGCGTAGACGAAGCCCAGTAAAATAGCTGACCAATCACATCATTGTTTTTAAAAGGTCATCGTTTTGAAAGCCTACCGAACAGACAAAAGGATAGCTGTTTGGAGTTATCTGCCCCTAGGTTCTTTCATTGAAAGCTTTTACTGGAGGTCTTGTGATTGGTTAACTGAATCGTGTCAGAACATGTGAGTCTATGGGCTGTTATCAGACAGTTTTGCGTGGAAACCTCCTAACGATATGAGTTTGTATCCCGGTAGATGAACTATTTTGCAATTTTTATTCCTCTTAAAACCCTCATTTTTTAATCAGACCGATTTTTGGTCCTTCATAAAACTTACTGTGAGACTTTTTTGTCTTTTCTGTTTCCTCGCAACTTTTTCAAGTTCTCGTCCGTGGTTGTGATCTTTTCCTCAACCTTTGAAATTTGTTCTTTGAGTTCAAGTTGAGAAGTTTCAAGTTGTTCTCCTTCCTCCTTGTAGAGCTTGAGGAAGTCGCTAATTCCCTTGAAGAACGAGGAGTCCAGTTTTGGGCCTTCCTCCTTCTGACAAAGATTTTATTATATAATAAAAGAATCAGAATAAAGAGATTCCATACAATAAATCGGACAAACAGAAAATCTACGAGCCCGTGTTAGAGTCCACAAACAGCAAATAAAGTGTCCAGAGGTGCGCTGTATCCCTCTCAGTGAACATTTGGACGCGTGTGCAAAAGGAACAGAAATAAAATTTAGCACTTTCCCATTCTATCAAATGGAAAACTAAAAAAATAGAGCCATGGGCTCTGTAGCTCATCAGGATTTCATTGATTTACTATCTAAAGTTGAATAGTTTAAGTTATTTAAGTTATTGTTTACAAGCAAAAGATAGGTTCTTAGATCATGACCACTGTGACCCCATTTGGGGTCACGGGGTCACATAATCTACAATTTAGAATCCCCATTGGCCAAGGAGTCTGCACACAACTTTTCAGCTCTCTAGACTTTTTAGAACTGGAGAAGAAGATGAAAATAGGTTTTTAAGGATGTGTCCCCTGTGACCCCATTTGGGGTCACGGGGTCACGAAATCTACAATTTAGAATCCCCATTGGCCAAGGAGTCTGCACACAACTTTTCAGCTCTCTAGACCTTTTGGAACTGGAGAAGAAGATGAAAATAGGTTTTTAAGGATGTGACCCCATTTGGGGTCATGGGGTCACAAAATCTACAATTTAGAATCCCCATTGGCCAAGGAGTCTGCACACAACTTTTCAGCTCTCTAGACCTTTTGGAACTGAAGAAGAAGATGAAAATAGGTTTTTAAGGATGTGCCCCCTGTGACCCCATTTGGGGTCATGGGGTCATGGGGTCATGGGGTCGCGAAATCTACAATTTAGAATCCCCATTGGCCAAGGAGTCTGCACACAACTTTTCAGCTCTCTAGACCTTTTGGAACTGGAGAAGAAGATGAAAATAGGTTTTTAAGGATGTGACCCCTGTGACCCCATTTGGGGTCATGGGGTCACAAAATCTACAATTTAGAATCCCCATTGACCAAGGAGTCTGCACACAACTTTTCAGCTCTCTAGACCTTTAGGAACTGGAGAAGAAGATGAAAATAGGTTTTTAAGGATGTGACCCCTGTGACCCCATTTGGGGTCATGGGGTCACGAAATCTACAATTTAGAATCCCCATTGGCCAAGGAGTCTGCACACAACTTTTCAGCTCTCTTGACCTTTTGGAACTGAAGAAGAAGATGAAAATAGGTTTTTAAGGATGTGACCCCTGTGACCCCATTTGGGGTCATGGGGTCGCGAAATCTACAATTTAGAATCCCCATTGGCCAAGGAGTCTGCACACAACTTTTCAGCTCTCTAGACCTTTTGGAACTGAAGAAGAAGATGAAAATAGGTTTTTAAGGATGTGACCCCTGTGACCCCATTTGGGGTCATGGGGTCGCGAAATCTACAATTTAGAATCCCCATTGGCCAAGGAGTCTGCACACAACTTTTCAGCTCTCTAGACCTTTTGGAACTGAAGAAGAAGATGAAAATAGGTTTATAAGGATGTGACCCCTGTGACCCCATTTGGGGTCATGGGGTCGCGAAATCTACAATTTAGAATCCCCATTGGCCAAGGAGTCTGCACACAACTTTTCAGCTCTCTAGACCTTTTGGAACTGAAGAAGAAGATGAAAATAGGTTTATAAGGATGTGACCCCTGTGACCCCATTTGGGGTCATGGGGTCGCGAAATCTACAATTTAGAATCCCCATTGGCCAAGGAGTCTGCACACAACTTTTCAGCTCTCTAGACCTTTTGGAACTGAAGAAGAAGATGAAAATAGGTTTTTAAGGATGTGACCCCTGTGACCCCATTTGGGGTCACGGGGTCACGAAATCTACAATTTAGAATCCCCATCGGCCAAGGAGTCTGCACACAACTTTTCAGCTCTGTGGAATCATTGGTTCTGGAGAAGAAGTCGAAAAAGCGAAAAGTTTACGGATGGACGGATGGACGGATGGACGGATGGACGGACGCCGGACAACATGCCATGCCATAAGCCCATCGGGCCTTTCAGGCCTGATGAGCTAAAAAAAGTCAAAGGAGTTTTAAAAGAAGAATATTTCATGAAGAAATACGACCTAAAATTGAATACTATTAAATTCTGACGCATAATTTCATGAATGTACATTGTCCCCACTGTGACGTCATAATATATAGACTATGACGTCATAACCTTCTGTATAACGAATCATTCTCCCTGAAGATGAAATGAAACCAGTAGGAGAAAGAAACTTGGCGTTATGTTTTTAATTTTTTGATAATTTGAAGCAGCCATACACCTGGACATTTGAAATTTTTTTTATGACTATACGAGTAGAAACATCTATTCATAACAATTAAATTGAATATTGGTACTTTAAATGCTATAATGTGGTTAAGTATTGAGATTTCAATATTATTTCAAAATTACCTTGGTTCTGACAGATTTGCCCAAAGTTCGGAAACTAATTCATGTTCCTTGTAACCACTTATAACGTTTTAAATGACCGTGAAAAAACTATTGAAATATGAACAAATATTACAGTTTCACTTATGACAACAAAATTAAGTTAGACAAGTATTTGTCACTAAGGTGACATGATCCCCCGCCACAAATTAATACTTCAAAATTGAAAAATAATGGCAAATCAGCAAAATCGACTGTTCAACATGTCGGAAAAGTCAAAGTTCCACTGTGACCTTGAGAATAATGTCAAGGTCACCAAAATCTAATCAGCACTTTGTCTTCCCTAGGAGGTACTTTGTGTAAGAAATGATGGAATTCCGGTAAATGGTTCTTGAGATATCCCGCTGACAAGCTTTACATGTACATTAACATGTCGAAAAATTCAAATGTCCACTGTGACATTGAGAATAATGTCAAGGTCACCACATTCAGCACTTTGTCTTTCCTTGGAGAAGCTATGTGTAAAATATGAAGAGAATCCAGCGAATGGTTCTTGAGATATCCCGCTGACACGGGTAAAATGACAAATGTTCGTTGTGACCTTGAAATGAAGGTCAAGGTCACAAACCTCTGTAGGAACAATACTCTTCCTATGATGAACACATATGCAAAATATGAAAAGAATCCAGTGAATAGTATTTGAGTTATTCCATTTGTACGGACGGACAGACGCAGCCGAATATTATAAAAATTAAAAGTTTAGCTCTCACATTGTTTTATGCAGCAGCAAACCTGCGAATGTGATTGTGGCATCATTTATTCTAATGAAGAATGTGGCAGTTGCTAAGAATTTAGCATAGGAAGGCATGCTCTCAATAAATGACAAATTACTTCAAGCAGTTTAACTCGGGATATTTTATTGTTCCTGGACTATTATCCATGTGTTTAGGGATATAAGAATCAGTTTAAACCACTGACGCATGCCAGACAGAACATTAGGTTGTATTGTCCAAAGTTAGGTCAATCTTGTCCGAACTGATATACGCAACTAAAACCGTTATTTTTCGGTTAATCTAAAGCATTTCTGAAATATCTACCTTTATGTAAAATCGAGCAGAATACTTTATATCCAATATTTTGATTTATCTGAAATTGACATTTTAAAGATTATTATTTATTAAACAGTCTTTCATAATATTTGAATCGGGTCAGTGTCCAAGCTCCGGTCAGTTTGCCCTACTCTCTAACCTTTTATGTCTTGGGGTGAAAGAGGTCTAATGTAGTAAAGTATCAGATAAGCGAACCATTTTGATATTTCCCTTATTTTGCGATACACATCAGTTTGATATCAATGATCAAGAATCAAGAATAGGGAACTGGTCTGCATTGTGATAAATACAAGCTCATATCAGTATATCCACTTTGAAACTTGGTTCATTTTGGGCTCATTATTATTATTATGAACACAACGCAAAAAGTTAAATAACACCATTATTACAAGCTCGAATTATAGACACTCGCCTTCGTTTCGCAGGTTGGGTAAAGTGAGAGAGGGGTCAGACACGAGAAGATTGGGAGCGCGTAAGATTGCGCAGAGAAAACTTCGTTGAGTAGACAGAACGCTAATTTAGATTTCCGGCTCGGCACGCTGTGGTGGTAATTAATCGTGGGTCGTGTAAATTAGCTCCCGAGTGCGCCTTTAAACATCATCAATCAAAATTTGTCTTTTTGTTTGTTATAAACAAGATTTCAAAATTACGTTTGACTAATTGGCGCGAGTCAATCGCGATGTATTGTCCGGTTTTCGATCAGAAATCACTACTTTTACCTTCATATCATCAATAAACTAAGTCGACTGTCATCAAAATGGTAGTTTTCGGTAACAGTCAGTACTTCTCAATAAAATAACACAATTTATACCGTTTGAAATATATGACCCCAACAACACAAATTGATGTACCTTTAACCGGAGTCGGACACAAATAATGATAATTACTGAAGGTTTTCACTGTATTTTAAATTAACCAAATGACTTTGTTGTAAATCTTCTGCTATCAATACCTTAGATGACTTAGAAGACTTAGAAACCGTCTCCCCGAAGTTGTCGAGCAGGGTCCACTGTTTGTTGAGGACATTTTGTCGAGCGGTCAGTTGGTCCTTCTCTCTGGTCAAGTCCTTGAGTTGACCTTCTAGTTCCTTCTCCTTACTGGACAGGTCAGCTTGCTCGGACGTCTCAAACTTTCGCTGGAAACTGACCTCTGCAATGCTAGCTTGACCAGTTCCTTCAACTCTGTAAATTAAGTTGAGGTGAGGTGATTTGGGGTGGGGTTTGATGGGGGCGGGTTGGGGGTGTGGGGTGGGTGAATTTGTGACTTTATTTAACTGTGATCTAATTGTGAATGATGTAAGTTGGTTTATTCATGTGTGTATTGTATATATATTTATCTCTATGTGATATATATAAATTTTATGTATTTTTGATTTGCCTGAAAATAGTGTACAACAAATTTCCAATGGACATTAAAGAATTATCTTATCTTACCTTATCTTAAGTATTATGACAGGTAGAAAGTCCCCAACATCATCTGGCTATGCAGACGGTGACATAATTTCCATAGACTTAAATGTTAATTTATAATTATAAAAATATTTGGATACTTATATTGCACCTTTTCCACAACCTAAGGACAGTATGCTCAAAGCGCTACAATTATTATCCAGAAGGAATTGTAATTTCAATGCTGCTACTAAGCGTTTTGTCAGTACTTCCCGTATTCATGCAGGTACCCATTTGAGCTGGGTTGGCTGAGTGCAATGTGGATGAAGTGCCTTGCCCAAGGACACATTTTACATAGTATTTGACCCAAGTCACAAATCTTTGGTGTCTCCACCGGGATTCGAACCCGGGTTGTCTGCATAAGAGGCCAGCATACTAACCACTACACCACTGTGCTCTACAATTTTTTAGTCTAGGATAAATAATTTTCATAGATAGGAATAATGTCCGATCCAAGTCACATTTATAAAGTTTGTGAGGAATCATTTGGCTACAACCTCATAATTTATGTTTAAATTTTGGTTTTCTATATTGGGAATGACACAAATTTGATCAACATAGATACATAGTTGTAAAACATTTAACATGGCGATCTATGGGAACTGTGTTTTTTTTAATGTAGATATGTAGGTAAATCGGATAACACTTGTTAATTGTGGTCAGAAAATTTAATCTAAATTATGTACTTCAAGCTCAGATGATTTCATATGAAGCTGAAAATTTTGACAGTGAACCAACCAGAATTTATTTTATGAAAATTATTTATCCTAGACTACATTAACATGCAAGTCTTAGAAAATAATGATTAATGTCATCGTCACAATACTTTGTACAGGAACTGAGAAATAGGGGCCTTTGTACATGGGCTTATATTGCTGATTAAAATAAGTTCTAGGTAAAAGATTCGTTAGAACTCTGACATCTAAATACTTTTCAGAGAACGAATCTTTATCAACAACGCAATTAACAAAATGAAGCGCCATAAAATCCCATTGCCTCCACGAACTATGGCTGAGACCCACCTGATTGAGTCCGAGTCGATGCTTGCTGGGAGTTGTTTGAGGACGATCTCGTTGACGCCCTGAACAACGGTCGTGTCGATCTGACGACAAACTTCAGCCCTGTCCGAATAGACCGTCACTTTCCTGACGGGACACTCCGGGGACAGAAACACGTTCTTTTCGTCCACCTCAACTTTCACGCTCTTCAACTCTGCTACATCCGACATCCTGGCTTGTTAGTTTGAAATGATATAAAGTATCACCTATGTTGTTTATATCCCAAGTCACAAAAGTTATTTCATTGAATCGTTATTTCGACTAATCGTTAGGAACGCGGAATTAGATATCTTAATACGCATATCCGGGTTTGTCTGTCGATAATGTAAACAATCAAAGGGAGGTAACTTTGAAACAGTATTACAGAATGGGACCCGCATAAAATATTTTCTCAAATTCCATTACTGATCTGCTATTTTTAGATTTACTCATCTGCTAAATTTACATATAGCCAAAAACTAGGACTACAGAACAGTTAAAAAGAATCTGATTGATACCCATGCAATTGTATTATCTTCAATATCATCATAGTTCAGTGTAGGCCTATATATGTACAGTGCCGTGCCATAAGTTAAACTTTAACGGGGCAGTAGCACGTTTTTTTGCAAAATTTATTTTTTTCAAATTTCCCATTTATAATGATAGGTTGTGTCATTAAATTAACTTTAGAGAGTAAAACATCTTATTACACAAAGCAATTAACTGTAGTGGAAAAACTATGTTGCGTATATAGCAACATTTGCATGGCGGCCATTTTATTGTGAACACAATTTATTATTTTGTATTACAAAAATGATTTCCATGGCTTTACCGAAACATGTACACTCATTTTAAACTTTATTTTCCAAAGAGAGAAGGATGTTTTACTATTGATGAAATTATTTTTCAAATACATTTCATCAACTTATTTGAGCGAAAAAACATGCTACTGCCCCTTTAACGGACAGTGTCGTTTTTTCCATAGACTTACATGTTAATTTAGTGTAGGATAAATCATTTTCATAAAATAAGTTCTCGTTGTATAAATCTCACCTTTCACAGCTTTATTTGAAATCATTTCAGCTTGAAGTACATAATATAAATTACATTTTCTGACTTCAATTTCACATAGATTCATCCGATTTATCTGCATATGTACAAATGTACATTAAATAAAAACGTTTCCCTTAGATCGCCACGTTAAATTTTTCACAATTTCGTCTAGATTTTGTTCAAATTACTGTAATTCTCTAGATAGAAAATGGAAAATTAAACATAAATAATGAGGTTGTAGCCAAGATGATTCCTCACAACCTCGATACATGTGAATTTAATCAGATAAAAATCGTATCTATGAAAATTATTTATCCTGGACTAAATTAACATGCAAGTCTATGGAAATCACGTCACTGTCCGTTAACTTATGGCACAGCACTGTACATTGGGCAACCCCTCAAATATGGTCGTTTTTGCCTTCTTACGTACAATTTCTGAAAAATAGAAAAGCTAAAATTTTCAGAATAACATCTTTACTACGTGAGAACTTATTTTTGTTCATTTAATTCGTATTTTAGAAACATTATATGTTTATACCATTCATTGATTAAACATGCATGCATTCTCTTCCCACAGCGGTTATATACTCTCTTCATCAGGATCGGGAAACCTGAAGTGAGTAAACTCTGTGGGAAGAGAATGGGATTAAACTTTTGATTAAAACATTTCAGGACGCTATTTTATGTTCATATAAAAATAACACAGATCTACATGAAATTACATTATTTTATGCTCTAACTATTATTCAAAGAATCAGCATAGGTAGATAAATCTGCTCTCTTTTGTGTCCTCGACGCGGTGTTCCTTTAACGGATGGGATTTTTTAATGTACATGTACAATGACGAGTCCAGGAATTTTGAAAGGGGGGTCCACCAAAGGAATTTTTTCCGCCATACCCGCCCATGCAAAATTTTTTAGGGGGGGGGGATAAAATTGTCGTCTGAAAATGTAATTTATATTTTGTGCTTCAGGCTGAGATGATATCAAATAAAGCTGAACAAATTTAACTTATGGCACGGCACTGTATATACCTGGACCATAGAAACTCGATATCGCAATTAAACCGTAGATAAAACGTAGGTAAAACAATCTACACTCTATATCAAATATCAAGTTTTTACCTACGTTTTATCTACATTTCAATTACGATATCGAGTTCCTGTGACGTGGACATGTGATTGGGTACACCTTTCTATTTGGTCCTATATGATACGTCGTTGAGGCCATTATTTGTAACTGAAGCCAAACAAGTCTATAATAAGCAATAATAAGGTCAGAGAGTTTATACACAATTTTTCAAACGCATCCTTAAAACGTAGATTTAGAATTTTTTATTTCTATTATTTATTTATTTATTTCAGTGGGGTAAAGGTTGAACATTAATCACAAAAGAATCAGATCTTATAACCAGCCCTACGACAATTAGTTTTATCAACAAATCCATAAATCCATACTTACCTTTTCCACAACAGAGTCAAAGACGATTGAACAGTCTCTTATTCCAATTTTTACTAAGATGATTTTCTGGAAAGCACATGTTTGGAATTGGGTTTTCGATTGAGCCATATGAATTGTGAAGTATTGTCAGTAAGTGTCAGTACAGCATATAACTACATGATAACAATGCCATGCCTTGATGCCTTGAAAATGCAATCATTTCCCGGCTCAAAACTCTTTTCTCCAAGAATTCGGCTTTCCATCAGAAGCTTCAGCTCACATTTGAGAATTTTAGCCAAGCAAATGTCTAGTTTACCGGGCTCATTACCAGACAGTATAAATAAATAAATTAAATAAATAAATAAATAAATAAATAAATAAATAAATAAATAAATAAATAAATAAATAAATAAATAAATGGACACCCAAACTTCAAAATTCCCCTGCTGTCTTCCTTTACAGCGCACAACTGGGCTCCGTTCCACGATCAGCGAGCGCTTATAATCGCTCATTGATTGGTCAATGTAGGGCTCAAGTAGCGTTCATTCTCTCCTGAACGACACGGTGCAAAACCTCAAAGTTCCCTCGTTTTGCTACGTAGTGCTACATTGAGCAATCGTGTTCAAAGAGGTTTAAAAGTAATCGCTAATTGAGCGATTACTTTGAAACCTCTCTTGAACACGGCCCAGAATTAAGCTGTATCACTTTTAAATAAGGTTAAGTGACATAAGGATTTTATGGGGTTTTTTCTTGGAGGTGATAGTATGTGTGTCCTAAACACTAGCACAGTGCCATCAATAATGTATACGTTCAGAATTCCACTTCTTTGGTTCGATAGATCCCGAACCGAAATACCAGTTTCCAAAATTTGACCTAACTTGGACAGTAGAGGTGAGAGTGTCCGATCTTAGAATATGTCGCACGACGATGTAAAATTCAAAATCTTCTTATGTACACAAATATACCACAGTATACCACAGTATACCACAAATATACCACAGTCCAAATTTCACATGCTAGCACAATAGGCATACTTTCACCTCGATAGCACAGACATATTGATGGCTTCTGTTGTATCTGTTTCTTGTCCACAGATTGTTTGTTTTGTAGCAACCCACAATGCCTTGTAACAAGTGTAGTAGATTACTGGTCTCAATGACATGTAGATCAAGAGAGATGTCATGCATACGAATCCAACAATCTTCATGGGCATACTTGGTACCCAAAACTTGTTCGAGTCGACCACAATAGCGAGGGGGAAGAAAACCAAAGATAGCAGCATCGTATTCAAAATGATAAATTTGGCCAGTTTCAATGCATGTAATCTTTGCTGTTCTTGCCTAAATGAATAGATTGGTGCAATTACCGTAGACGTTTTGTGCACTTGCCAGAAACAGAAAATATTAGAGGCTAGAGGAAGAACTACCCCAAAGATTATGGTTATAACCGGTATCCAAATTGCCGTATTTCTGAAAACGATCCTGAAGACGCCGTCCGCACACACTATGTCGTAGAAAACGCCCAGCATGGCCGTAACACAAACCACAAACGCAAGAATCCAGGTGGTCGCGATGATTGCAAGGGTGCCCTTTCCACTCTTAAAGGCCGTGTGCATCTTACTTTTTGGACGGCAAACAGAAAAATACATGTTGAAGTTTTGAAATGTCAGGAAAGCAGTAGATGCTAGATAGAAACTTTTTCCAATAGCTGGAATGATGACAGCCGTGACAGAAGAAGGACTTCCAAAGATCCTTGCACAGACAAATGACAGCTGAAATAAAAAGCTTGAAGCCTGTTCGTTGATCATCAGCCACCCTGTAAGTCCTTGTAAGCTTGATGTTAATCTCACGGAAACTATGAGTAATATGTTTGTTATCGCGTTCACTACGCTAACCCCTCCCAACGCTGAGGAAGCAATTATGTTGAAACTTTCAACATTTGTACAGTTTAACTCGGATTCATCCATTGTTGAAACACCCGAAGCTTTGGCAATGATGACTATTGTACAATATGCTGTCAGCCATAGGTTTGAAAGTTTCATATGTTATCAGTCAGGTGATTGGTTATGGCAAACTGGCCGCGGTGTGGGTCTTGTTATTAGTGGACTGAACATCAATATATACAACCCTAAACCATACATTTCATCTGACTATTCTGCTACTAATGAGAACTGTTTAAGTTATCTAACACCTCCCTGTAGACTGTAATTAACACCTGGTATATATCATATTCGCTTGGTGACACATAATAATCTATGGCGCATTAAGTTACTGGAGGTGATGGGTGTGTGTCTCTGATTTAACTAACACGTTCACAGTCTTGCTTATTAGCAAAATAATGATAATAATTAATATGATAATTGCCCAGGGCACGATAAAAGCGCGTGTTATAAAGACGCCAAGGTCACACATTTGGAAAACTATTATAAAATCCAATGCGAAAAGGTTATATCTGTCCCTTATATGGTACACCTTCACACCGTAGGAACGGGTGTACGGTTTATTCGTAGATGCGATTTTTTACGGTTTCGTAGAGACATTGTTATATATATATATATATATATATATAAATATATTTTGGTTTTTTTTTGTTGTTTAAAACTTATTTTATTCACAATAATCGGATTGGGAACAAGTTATCCAACTTAAAACACCCTCTCCTTGGTATTTACAATATTTGATTACATTTATATACATAAAGATGACAGGTACTGAACAGAAAGAAAGAAAAGTAAGTAGTAAGACAGCAAGAAGAATTAACAAACTAAATATCTTACACAAATCGCTTGGTCTCATGCATAAAAGATTGAACTGATTTAAATACATTTACATTTTGACAAATTGACAAATCTGCACTTCCCTCTAATATAACTTTCAGATTACCTAGAACATACGATGGGTTAATTATGCGCTTTAGTGATACTAATAGTTTCTCTCTCTGGTTTTGATACAGTGAACATTCAAAATAATAATGATAAGAGTTTTCGTTATAACCACATCTGCATTTAGGATCATCTTTCATACCAAATTTATACAAATCAAAATTTAAAGAACTAACATCATATCGTAACTTTGTATGCAAAATATTCAATTTTCTTTTTCCACATGAAAAGTATTCAGGTGCATTGACACATGTCTTGGTGATACACCTTTTAAAAGCAGTGATATTTTGTGAAGTGCGTGCATGTTGTGGAAGATGGTTCCGTGCAGTTATTGTTGAAGGGAAGAATGATTCCGTTGAATGTTTTAGCCTCGAGAATGGTATACACGTGTGTTGGGAGTTTCTTAAATTGTAATTAGTTTTTGAACCAACGTTTTGTGGCAGCATATCAACAAGGTAAGGAGGAGCCATTTGGTTTTGAACTTTATACATTAAACTTAATTTTCGTATTCTCCTGCTTTCTTGTAGTGTTTCCAAACCAGTTTCAAAATAAAGGAACTTACGTGAAGTATATTTTGGCAGGCCAGTAATTATCCTTGCTGCCTGTAATTGTATCTGCTCTAGTTTATTTATTTGTTCTTGATTACATCCATCCCAGTCTTCGCATGCATATTCTAGATGAGGTCTTATGAACATAACATATATTTTAATAAGTGTATCTCTACACAACACATATTTCAAACTTCGTAAAGAATTCACCATCTTTGCAACACTTTATATATATATTTTGTTGTATGAATGCATTGTGTTTTTGTTTTCCATTACGAATATACAATAATGCATATATAATATAAATATAAAATGAGAAAACACTCAACACTTGATCATCGGTAATGCTTTTCTCCGGTGACAGAGGTGTAGCTTTACATTTGTAGTTTCGTGTAAACCTTCAATTATACAAAATATTACATACAAATCCATAAAAAAAAACACATTCACAATACAATAAATTTGGCATACTAAGTCTTTAAATGTATTTTTTACAAGTCTCTTCGAAACTAGTATCTTCGAACCTGTTTCCTCTAAGAATAATCGGTCTATACGAACCTGTTTCCTCTACTGAAACCAATGGTTTCCGTAGGAACGTCATCCTCGGTTATACCCATGGTTTTATATAATTTGTACCGTTACACTCCACTATATCATCCATGGGAAACCTTATCAAGGGAATCTGTTCTCAAATTACCCGCCCTTGGCCAGCGTGACGAAGTCAGTAACCAAAGAAAATGCTCAATGGGATAAGAAGGGAATGGTAAAGGGAGATAACCGGTGACGGATGGGTAACACAATGACCTCGCTTGCTTTGAAACGAAGTGATATGAATTGTCATTGGCTCGCAGGTCCAAGCTGCATAGCAGTTTGATTGGCTCACGCCGGCCAAGGGCGGGTAATTTGAGTACAGATTCATCTGATAAGGTTTCCCATGGGTGATATTAGTAATAGTGGAGAGTAACGGAGCATATATTAAACCATGGGTAACCGAGGATGTAGGAACGTGTACGCATAGAAATTGTTACTCAAAGGAAGTGAACGAATTTCTCTGCGAGAGTCCAGTTTGTTTTTGTGCATTTGGTGTAGGAATTTGTCTGATAAATCGTTTTTTTAGGTACTTATGACAAAAGATAATTTTGAGGCTGTAAAATAGTAGACATTATATAGTAAACACAAAGTTGGTTTAAGAAATGAAAAGCTTAGCAGAACTAGCGTAAAAGAGACAGTTTTATATTAGGCTGCATGCCGAAAAAATATATTTGCACATAAACGCGGTTGATATATTGTTTTAAAACAAACATACGATTTTTTTCAAGTATATGTCCAAAAAGGTTGATACATATTTATCAAAACTAGAAAATTTAGTCAAAATGCAACGAATAGTTACTGAGATATTTACATTCAATGACTGCTGGTATAATATCGTGGTGAACACGTTCCTAAAGAAAACACCAAGTGGCTGTAATTCGTTCACCACCCCCGTTAGTACATGTAACTGGTTCAGAGTTTCTAATTTTGTTATTTGTCAATAATAAGTCTCAATATTTGGCATATATGTCCATATATGGATGTTTCACAACATGGTAAAAAAATATGAGTATTTTTACGGATTTTCTGAAAGCAAGGTAATACCAAACACACTTAAGTTCCACATGCGAAATTCGACTCCTAAATTGAGATGTAACAGTCGACTGAGGGAACATAATGACATTATCTTCACCGGTGTCTACCATTTTTCAGCCTGAAACAGATTTTCTCATAAATACCTCAAAACCGATTTATCCAACAAAATCCTACACCAAATGAACAAAACTAAACTGACCTCTCGCAGATAAATTCATTCACTTCCGTTGAGTAACAATTTCCAGGCGTACACGTTCCTACGTGGCGTTCTACGTTTGCGCGGATCGGCATATCATTTGCGCGGAAAAAGATGACGTTTGCGCGGAATGTTTTACTAAATTTGCGCGGATTGTTTTACTTGGTTTGCAAAGATTAGTTTAACCCCTTCCGTTGGCCAGAATTTAATCTGTTAACCCCTGTTCACCACGTGGAGGTGGAAGTGGGTGGTCAATCAAAAAACGCGCAAACGTAATGCGCCCGTTCCTACGGTGTGAAGGTGTACCATATAAGGGACAGGTATAACCTTTTCGCATTGGATTTTATAATAGTTTTCCGAATGATTTAAAACCAGGTCATATGTTTGGTGTTTGACAATGACGTTTTAGTCCAAAAGGACCAAAAGCCCCAAAATGCCAGACCGACTGTCTTCGAGTAGGCTACCGCTACATAAAAAAAACTGACATTTTTGGTTTGGGTACCCATGCAAAAGTTTTTCTATGTATATTTGGTCTTAAAGGGGCAGTAGCACGTTTTTTCGTTAAAATAAGTCGATGAAATGTATTTGAAAAATAATATCACCAACAGTAAAACAACATTCTCTCTTCGGAAAAGCAAGTTAAACAATGACAGTACATGGTTGCGTAAAGCCATAGGAATCGCTTTTGTCATTCGAAATAATAAAATGTGTTCACAATAGAATGGCCGCGATGCAATTTTTGCATTATACGTAACACAGTTATTACAACTACGGATAATTGGTTTGTGAAATATGATGCTTTACCCTCTAAAGTAAATATAAATGACATAAACTATCATTATAAATGCGAAATTTGAAAAATTAAAATTGTCAAAAAACGTGCTACTGCCCCTTTAAATATCTGGATTTGCATTTAAATCTCGATTTTGGTTCCCCCAAAACAATTATATAGACCATTGATACGCCACTGATTTAAGTAAAATATGTGTAAAATGTAGAGATTCAATTATTGAAATATGTTGTTGACACGAATGACCTTCTTGAATTTAAATTATTTGACGCGTCTTTACATTATAAATACGCCATAAAGCATTATGACTCTCCTCTCTCGTCTTGTTGATAAAAGATAATGTTTTGAAATAGTTTAGTTGGCTTCTGAAAACATTTTGTATCTCTGATTCAGTCGTGTTTATCACTCGTGGGTCGACTTATTTTGCATTTAGTATGGTGACGTTCCTTTTGCGGTTGAGTTTAAAAAAAGATAAGCCTTTATGTGCTCATGACTAAACGAGTAATTTATAATCATATCTTCGACACAATACCGACAAGATTCTATATAGATTCTTATATCGTATAATAATTGGTATAAGGATATATTATTAATTTGCTGTGTCTTAAAATTTATATTCTCAATGTGATTTATTTGAAGAGTTCTTGAATTGGAACAGAGACATTGCAATAAAAGGGTAAAAAATAGAGCCATGGGCTCTGTAGCTCATCAGGATTTGATTTATTATCTCTAGGTTGAATATCTAAGTTATCTCAAGTAATACATTGTTAAGCAAAAAATAGGTTTTAGATCATGACCCCTGTGACCCGTATTTGGAGTCACAGGGTCACCAATCCTACAATTAAGAATCACCTTTGACCAAAGAGTCTCTACACAACTTTTCAGCTCTCTAGACTTTTTGGAACTGGAGAAGAAGATGAAAATAGAATTTTAACAATGTGAACCCTGTGACCCCATTTGGGGTCACGGGGTCGCGAAATCTACAATTTAGAATCCCCATGAGCCAAGGAATCTGCACACAGCTTTTCAGCTGTCTAGACCTTTGGAACTGGAGAAGAAGATGAAAATAGGTTTTTAAGGATGTGACCCCTGTGACCCCATTTGGGGTCACGGGGTCACGGGGTCACGAAATCTACAATTTAGAATCCCCATTGGCCAAGGAGTCTGCACACAACTTTTCAACTCTCTAGACCTTTTGGAACTGGAGAAGAAGATGAAAATAGGTGTTTAAGGATGTGACCCCTGTGACCCCATTTGGGGTCATGGGGTCCAAAATCTACAATTAAGAATCCCCATTGGCCAAGGAGTCTGCACATAACTTTTCAGCTCTCTAGAGCTTTAGGAACTGGAGAAGAAGATGAATATATGTTTTTTAAGGATGTGACCCCTGTGACCCCATTTGGGGTCATGGGGTCACGAAATTTACAATTTAGAATTCCCATAACCCAAGGAGTCTGCACACAACTTTTCAGCTCTCTAGAGTTTTTGGAACTGGAGAAGAAGATGAAAATAGTTTTTTAAGGATGTGACCCCTGTGACCCCATTTGGGGTCATGGGGTCATGAGATCTACAATTCAGAATCCCCATGGGCCAAGGAGTCTGCACACAACTTTTCAGCTCTCTAGAGTTTTTGGAACTGGAGAAGAAGATGAAAATAGGTTTTTAAGGATGTGACCCCTGTGACCCCATTTGGGGACATGGGGTCACGAAATCTACAATTTAGAATCCCCATGAGCCAAGGAGTCTGCACACAACTTTTCAGCTCTCTAGAGTTTTTGGAACTGGAGAAGAAGATGAAAATAGGTTTTTAAGGATGTGACCCCTGTGACCCCATTTGGGGTCATGGGGTCATGAGATCTACAATTTGGAATCCCCATTGGCCAAGGAGTCTGCACACAACTTTTCAGCTCTCTAGACCTTTTGGAAATGGAGAAGAAGATGAAAATAGGTTTTTAAGGATGTGACCCCTGTGACCCCATTTGGGGTCATGGGGTCACGAAATCTACAATTTAGAATCCCCATTGGCCAAGGAGTCTGCATATAAAATTTCAGCTCTGTGGAGTCATTTGTTCTGGAGAAGAAGTCGAAAAAGCGAAAGCAATTATATAGACCATTGATACGCCACTGATTTAAGTAAAATATGTGTAAAATGTAGAGATTCAATTATTGAAATATGTTGTTGACACGAATGACCTTCTTGAATTTAAATTATTTGACGCGTCTTTACATTATAAATACGCCATAAAGCATTATGACTCTCCTCTCTCGTCTTGTTGATAAAAGATAATGTTTTGAAATAGTTTAGTTGGCTTCTGAAAACATTTTGTATCTCTGATTCAGTCGTGTTTATCACTCGTGGGTCGACTTATTTTGCATTTAGTATGGTGACGTTCCTTTTGCGGTTGAGTTTAAAAAAAGATAAGCCTTTATGTGCTCATGACTAAACGAGTAATTTATAATCATATCTTCGACACAATACCGACAAGATTCTATATAGATTCTTATATCGTATAATAATTGGTATAAGGATATATTATTAATTTGCTGTGTCTTAAAATTTATATTCTCAATGTGATTTATTTGAAGAGTTCTTGAATTGGAACAGAGACATTGCAATAAAAGGGTAAAAAATAGAGCCATGGGCTCTGTAGCTCATCAGGATTTGATTTATTATCTCTAGGTTGAATATCTAAGTTATCTCAAGTAATACATTGTTAAGCAAAAAATAGGTTTTAGATCATGACCCCTGTGACCCGTATTTGGAGTCACAGGGTCACCAATCCTACAATTAAGAATCACCTTTGACCAAAGAGTCTCTACACAACTTTTCAGCTCTCTAGACTTTTTGGAACTGGAGAAGAAGATGAAAATAGAATTTTAACAATGTGAACCCTGTGACCCCATTTGGGGTCACGGGGTCGCGAAATCTACAATTTAGAATCCCCATGAGCCAAGGAATCTGCACACAGCTTTTCAGCTGTCTAGACCTTTGGAACTGGAGAAGAAGATGAAAATAGGTTTTTAAGGATGTGACCCCTGTGACCCCATTTGGGGTCACGGGGTCACGGGGTCACGAAATCTACAATTTAGAATCCCCATTGGCCAAGGAGTCTGCACACAACTTTTCAACTCTCTAGACCTTTTGGAACTGGAGAAGAAGATGAAAATAGGTGTTTAAGGATGTGACCCCTGTGACCCCATTTGGGGTCATGGGGTCCGAAATCTACAATTAAGAATCCCCATTGGCCAAGGAGTCTGCACATAACTTTTCAGCTCTCTAGAGCTTTAGGAACTGGAGAAGAAGATGAATATATGTTTTTAAGGATGTGACCCCTGTGACCCCATTTGGGGTCATGGGGTCACGAAATTTACAATTTAGAATTCCCATAACCCAAGGAGTCTGCACACAACTTTTCAGCTCTCTAGAGTTTTTGGAACTGGAGAAGAAGATGAAAATAGTTTTTTAAGGATGTGACCCCTGTGACCCCATTTGGGGTCATGGGGTCATGAGATCTACAATTCAGAATCCCCATGGGCCAAGGAGTCTGCACACAACTTTTCAGCTCTCTAGAGTTTTTGGAACTGGAGAAGAAGATGAAAATAGGTTTTTAAGGATGTGACCCCTGTGACCCCATTTGGGGACATGGGGTCACGAAATCTACAATTTAGAATCCCCATGAGCCAAGGAGTCTGCACACAACTTTTCAGCTCTCTAGAGTTTTTGGAACTGGAGAAGAAGATGAAAATAGGTTTTTAAGGATGTGACCCCTGTGACCCCATTTGGGGTCATGGGGTCATGAGATCTACAATTTAGAATCCCCATTGGCCAAGGAGTCTGCACACAACTTTTCAGCTCTCTAGACCTTTTGGAAATGGAGAAGAAGATGAAAATAGGTTTTTAAGGATGTGACCCCTGTGACCCCATTTGGGGTCATGGGGTCACGAAATCTACAATTTAGAATCCCCATTGGCCAAGGAGTCTGCATATAAAATTTCAGCTCTGTGGAGTCATTTGTTCTGGAGAAGAAGTCGAAAAAGCGAAAGGTTACGGATGGACGGATGGACGGAGGCCGGACACCATGCCATGCCATAAGCTAAAAATTGATCATTGATAGTAATGATTCATCTTACACCCGTGTTCTGAGTAAGATTCAGAGCCAAGTCGTTTTTGGTTACCTTGACATTTTTAAAAACATTTTTTTTTTATTTTGCGGCGTGGAATTATGTCACCTTAGTGACAATCGGTTGTTATAAAAATACATAAATGAGTTTTGAGGGCCAATTCTCATTAGAACAGAACACAACAGAACAGAATTTGGGTGCTGATGAATCATGAAATAGAGCCATGGGCTCTGTAGCTCATCAGGAATTGCTCTGGCATAATGTACAATATTTCCTAAATAGTCATCTCCAAGGTAGTATTACCCTTACAAGACTCATAATAATGTTTGGATTGTGACCACACAATAAAATACTAAATCATATTATACTTCTAGCCAAAAGATTAATCTATCTTTCAAGTATCAAACAACATGCCCTTCAGAAAATCAAGTTAAAAAATAGAGCCATGGGCTCTGTAGCTCATCAGGATTTGATTTATTATCTAAGGTTGAATATCTAAGTTATCTCAAGTAATACATTGTTAACAAGCAAAAAATAGGTTTTTAGATCATGACCCCTGTGACCTGTATTTGGAGTCAGAGGGTCACCAATCCTACAATTAAGAATCACCTTTGACCAAAGAGTCTCTACACAACTTTTCAGCTATCTAGACCTTTTGGAACTGGAGAAGAAGATGAAAATAGGTTTTTGGGGTTGTGACCTCTGTGACCCCATTTGGGGTCACGGGGTCACAAAATCTACAATTTAGAATCCCCATTGGCCAAGGAGTCTGCACACAACTTTTCAGCTCTCTTGACCTTATGGAACTTGAGAAGAAGATGATAATAGGTTTTTAAAGATGTGACCCCTGTGACCCCATTTTGGGTCACGGGGTCACAAAATCTACAATTTAGAATCCCCATGGGCCAAGGAGTCTGCACACAACTTTTCAGCTCTCTAGATCTTTTGGAACTGGAGAAGAAGATGAAAATAGGTTTTTAAGGATGTGACCCCTGTGACCCATTTGGGGTCACGGGGTCACGAAATCTACAATTTAGAATCCCCATTGGCCAAGGAGTATGCATACAACTTTTCAGCTCTCTAGACCTTTTGGAACTGGAGAAGAAGATGAAAATAGGTTTTTAAGGATGTGACCCCTGAGACCCCATTTGAGGTCATGAGGTCACGAAATCTACAATTTAGATCCCCATTACCCAAGGAGTCTGCACACAACTTTTCAGCTCTCTAGAACTTTCGTAACTGGAGAAGAAGATGAAAATAGGTTTCTAAGGATGTGACCACTGTAACCCCATTTGAGGTCATGGGGTCACGAAATCTACAATTTAGAATCCCCATTGGCCAAGGAGTATGCACACAACTTTTCAGCTCTCTAGACCTTTTTGAACTTGAGAAGAAGATGAAAATAGGTTTTTAAGGATGTGACCCCTGAGACCCCATTTGAGGTCACGGGGTCACGAAATCTACAATTTAGAATCCCCATTGGCCAAGGAGTCTGCACACAACTTTTCAGCTCTCTAGACCTTTTGGAACTGGAGAAGAAGATGAAAATAAGTTTTTAAGGATGTGACCCCAGTGACCCCATTTGGGGTCACAGGGTCACGAAATCTACAATTTAGAATCCCCATTGGCCAAGGAGTCTGTACACAACTTTTCAGCTCTCTAGACCTTTTGAACTGGAGAAGAAGATGAAAATAAGTTTTTAAGGATGTGACCCCAGTGACCCCATTTGGGGTCACGGGGTCACGAAATCTACAATTTAGAATCCCCATTGGCCAAGGAGTCTGCACACAACTTTTCAGCTCTCTAGACCTTTTGGAACTGGAGAAGAAGATGAAAATAAGTTTTTAAGGATGTGACCCCGGTGACCCCATTTGGGGTCATGGGGTCACGAAATCTACAATTTAGAATCCCCATTGGCCAAGGAGTCTGCACACAACTTTTCAGCTCTCTAGACCTTTTGGAACTGGAGAAGAAGATGAAAATAAGTTTTTAAGGATGTGACCCCTGTGACCCCATTTGGGGTCACGGGGTCACGAAATCTACAATTTAGAATCCCCATTGGCCAAGGAGTCTGCACACAACTTTTCAGCTCTCTAGACCTTTTGGAACTGGAGAAGAAGATGAAAATAAGTTTTTAAGGATGTGACCCCGGTGACCCCATTTGGGGTCACAGTGTCACGAAATCTACAATTTAGAATCCCCATTGGCCAAGGAGTCTGCACACAACTTTTCAGCTCTCTAGACCTTTTGGAACTTGAGAAGAAGATGAAAATAGGTTTTCAAGGATGTGACCCCTGTGACCCCATTTTGGGTCGCGGGGTCACAAAATCTACAATTTAGAATCCCCATTGGCCAAGGAGTCTGCACACAACTTTTCAGCTCTCTAGACCTTTTGGAACTGGAGAAGAAGATGAAAATAAGTTTTTAAAGATGTGACCCCAGTGACCCCATTTGGGGTCGCGGGGTTACGAAATCTACAATTTAGAATCCCCATTGGCCAAGGAGTCTGCACACAACTTTTCAGCTCTCTAGACCTTTTGGAACTGGAGAAGAAGATGAAAATAGGTTTTTAAGGATGTGACCCCTGTGACCCCATTTGGGGTCGCGGGGTCACGAAATCTACAATTTAGAATCCCCATTGGCCAAGGAGTCTGCACACAACTTTTCAGCTCTCTAGACCTTTTGGAACTGGAGAAGAAGATGAAAATAGGTTTTCAAGGATGTGACCCCTGTGACCCCATTTGGGGTCGCGGGGTCACGAAATCTACAATTTAGAATCCCCATTGGCCAAGGAGTCTGCACACAACTTTTCAGCTCTCTAGACCTTTTGGAACTTGAGAAGAAGATGAAAATAGGTTTTCAAGGATGTGACCCCTGTGACCCCATTTGGGTCATGGGGTCACGAAATCTACAATTTAGAATCCCCATTGGCCAAGGAGTCTGCACACAACTTTTCAGCTCTCTAGACCTTTTGGAACTGGAGAAGAAGATGAAAATAAGTTTTGAAGGATGTGACCCCTGTGACCCCATTTGGGGTCGCGGGGTCACGAAATCTACAGTTTAGAATCCCCATGGGCCAAGGAGTCTGCACACAACTTTTCAGCTCTCTAGACCTTTTGGAACTTGAGAAGAAGATGAAAATAGGTTTTTAAGGATGTGACCCCTGTGACCCCATTTGGGGTCACGGGGTCACGAAATCTACAATTTAGAATCCCCATTGGCCAAGGAGTCTGCACACAACTTTTCAGCTCTCTAGACCTTTTGGAACTGGAGAAGAAGATGAAAATAAGTTTTTAAGGATGTGACCCCTGTGACCCCATTTGGGGTCACGGGGTCACGAAATCTACAATTTAGAATCCCCATTGGCCAAGGAGTCTGCACACACCTTTTCAGCTCTCTAGACCTTTTGGAACTGGAGAAGAAGATGAAAATAAGTTTTTAAGGATGTGACCCCGGTGACCCCATTTGGGGTCACAGTGTCACGAAATCTACAATTTAGAATCCCCATTGGCCAAGGAGTCTGCACACAACTTTTCAGCTCTCTAGACCTTTTGGAACTTGAGAAGAAGATGAAAATAGGTTTTCAAGGATGTGACCCCTGTGACCCCATTTTGGGTCGCGGGGTCACGAAATCTACAATTTAGAATCCCCATTGGCCAAGGAGTCTGCACACAACTTTTCAGCTCTCTAGACCTTTTGCAACTTGAGAAGAAGATGAAAATAGGTTTTCAAGGATGTGACCCCTGTGACCCCATTTGGGTCATGGGGTCACGAAATCTACAATTTAGAATCCCCATTGGCCAAGGAGTCTGCACACAACTTTTCAGCTCTCTAGACCTTTTGGAACTGGAGAAGAAGATGAAAATAAGTTTTTAAGGATGTGACCCCTGTGACCCCATTTGGGGTCACAGGGTCACGGAATCTACAATTTAGAATCCCCATGGGCCAAGGAGTCTGCACACAACTTTTCAGCTCTCTAGACCTTTTGGAACTGGAGAAGAAGATGAAAATAGGTTTTTAAGGATGTGACCCCTGTGACCCCATTTGGGGTCACGGGGTCACGAAATCTACAATTTAGAATCCCCATTGGCCAAGGAGTCTGCACACAACTTTTCAGCTCTCTAGACCTTTTGGAACTGGAGAAGAAGATGAAAATAAGTTTTTAAGGATGTGACCCCAGTGACCCCATTTGGGGTCACGGGGTCACGAAATCTACAATTTAGAATCCCCATTGGCCAAGGAGTCTGCACACAACTTTTCAGCTCTCTAGACCTTTTGGAACTGGAGAAGAAGATGAAAATAAGTTTTTAAGGATGTGACCCCGGTGACCCCATTTGGGGTCATGGGGTCACGAAATCTACAATTTAGAATCCCCATTGGCCAAGGAGTCTGCACACAACTTTTCAGCTCTCTAGACCTTTTGGAACTGGAGAAGAAGATGAAAATAAGTTTTTAAGGATGTGACCCCTGTGACCCCAAATGGGGTCACCGGGGTCACGAAATCTACAATTTAGAATCCCCATTGGCCAAGGAGTCTGCACACAACTTTTCAGCTCTCTAGACCTTTTGGAACTGGAGAAGAAGATGAAAATAAGTTTTTAAGGATGTGACCCCGGTGACCCCATTTGGGGTCATGGGGTCACGAAATCTACAATTTAGAATCCCCATTGGCCAAGGAGTCTGCACACAACTTTTCAGCTCTCTAGACCTTTTGGAACTGGAGAAGAAGATGAAAATAAGTTTTTAAGGATGTGACCCCTGTGACCCCATTTGGGGTCACGGGGTCACGAAATCTACAATTTAGAATCCCCATTGGCCAAGGAGTCTGCACACAACTTTTCAGCTCTCTAGACCTTTTGGAACTGGAGAAGAAGATGAAAATAAGTTTTTAAGGATGTGACCCCGGTGACCCCATTTGGGGTCACAGTGTCACGAAATCTACAATTTAGAATCCCCATTGGCCAAGGAGTCTGCACACAACTTTTCAGCTCTCTAGACCTTTTGGAACTTGAGAAGAAGATGAAAATAGGTTTTCAAGGATGTGACCCCTGTGACCCCATTTTGGGTCGCGGGGTCACAAAATCTACAATTTAGAATCCCCATTGGCCAAGGAGTCTGCACACAACTTTTCAGCTCTCTAGACCTTTTGGAACTGGAGAAGAAGATGAAAATAAGTTTTTAAAGATGTGACCCCAGTGACCCCATTTGGGGTCGCGGGGTTACGAAATCTACAATTTAGAATCCCCATTGGCCAAGGAGTCTGCACACAACTTTTCAGCTCTCTAGACCTTTTGGAACTGGAGAAGAAGATGAAAATAGGTTTTTAAGGATGTGACCCCTGTGACCCCATTTGGGGTCGCGGGGTCACGAAATCTACAATTTAGAATCCCCATTGGCCAAGGAGTCTGCACACAACTTTTCAGCTCTCTAGACCTTTTGGAACTGGAGAAGAAGATGAAAATAGGTTTTCAAGGATGTGACCCCTGTGACCCCATTTGGGGTCGCGGGGTCACGAAATCTACAATTTAGAATCCCCATTGGCCAAGGAGTCTGCACACAACTTTTCAGCTCTCTAGACCTTTTGGAACTTGAGAAGAAGATGAAAATAGGTTTTCAAGGATGTGACCCCTGTGACCCCATTTGGGTCATGGGGTCACGAAATCTACAATTTAGAATCCCCATTGGCCAAGGAGTCTGCACACAACTTTTCAGCTCTCTAGACCTTTTGGAACTGGAGAAGAAGATGAAAATAAGTTTTGAAGGATGTGACCCCTGTGACCCCATTTGGGGTCGCGGGGTCACGAAATCTACAGTTTAGAATCCCCATGGGCCAAGGAGTCTGCACACAACTTTTCAGCTCTCTAGACCTTTTGGAACTTGAGAAGAAGATGAAAATAGGTTTTTAAGGATGTGACCCCTGTGACCCCATTTGGGGTCACGGGGTCACGAAATCTACAATTTAGAATCCCCATTGGCCAAGGAGTCTGCACACAACTTTTCAGCTCTCTAGACCTTTTGGAACTGGAGAAGAAGATGAAAATAAGTTTTTAAGGATGTGACCCCTGTGACCCCATTTGGGGTCACCGGGGTCACGAAATCTACAATTTAGAATCCCCATTGGCCAAGGAGTCTGCACACACCTTTTCAGCTCTCTAGACCTTTTGGAACTGGAGAAGAAGATGAAAATAAGTTTTTAAGGATGTGACCCCGGTGACCCCATTTGGGGTCACAGTGTCACGAAATCTACAATTTAGAATCCCCATTGGCCAAGGAGTCTGCACACAACTTTTCAGCTCTCTAGACCTTTTGGAACTTGAGAAGAAGATGAAAATAGGTTTTCAAGGATGTGACCCCTGTGACCCCATTTTGGGTCGCGGGGTCACGAAATCTACAATTTAGAATCCCCATTGGCCAAGGAGTCTGCACACAACTTTTCAGCTCTCTAGACCTTTTGCAACTTGAGAAGAAGATGAAAATAGGTTTTCAAGGATGTGACCCCTGTGACCCCATTTGGGTCATGGGGTCACGAAATCTACAATTTAGAATCCCCATTGGCCAAGGAGTCTGCACACAACTTTTCAGCTCTCTAGACCTTTTGGAACTGGAGAAGAAGATGAAAATAAGTTTTTAAGGATGTGACCCCTGTGACCCCATTTGGGGTCACAGGGTCACGGAATCTACAATTTAGAATCCCCATGGGCCAAGGAGTCTGCACACAACTTTTCAGCTCTCTAGACCTTTTGGAACTTGAGAAGAAGATGAAAATAGGTTTTTAAGGATGTGACCCCTGTGACCCCATTTGGGGTCACGGGGTCACGAAATCTACAATTTAGAATCCCCATTGGCCAAGGAGTCTGCACATAAAATTTCAGCTCTGTGGAATCATTGGTTCTGGAGAAGAAGTCGAAAAAGCAAAAAGTTTACGGATGGACGGATGGACGGATGAACGGATGGACGGATGGACGGATGGACGGACGCCGGACACCATGCCATGCCATAAGCCCATCGGGCCTTTCAGGCCTGATGAGCTAAAAATTAGTGTACATGGTTCAGTTAAGCCATGGGAATCGCTTTTTGCAATTCTAAATAATAAAATGTGTTCACATTAAAATGGCCGCCATGCAATTTTTGCTTTATACGCAACACTGTTATTAGGGCCTACCACTACGGATTATTTTGTGCTACAACCCCTTTAACAACTGTTTAAATTAGAATAAGAGATTTATATTATGTAATTATAACTGCTTCAAAAGATATATCTACACAAGATTTCAGTATTCTAGTGTTTATTGTTCACTCAAAGTATTTATAATAGAACCATTGGCTCTCTAGCTATTCATCCTCGATAATCCAGCGCTATTGTTTCGATAAATCTACACACAAGCGCGCTTGTTTGCAGATTTATCGGAACAATAGCGCTGGATTATCGAGGATGTCTAGCTATCCTGCTTGATAGTGATTAATGTTGTAGACAAAAACTTGCCCAAAATAAACTAAGTTCTATCTTGCTTAATATCTATGATACAAATATAATAAAAGTTGTGAAAAGATGGTAAATTACTAAAATGTTTTATATTAAAAAAGAATATATATATTCCCCAAATCATCAAACAAAATGGTATACCATTTGGAGAGAAACAATACAAATCCATTTTCAAGCTGGTGGACTGCACTGACCGTTATAAAATAGAGCCATGGGCTCTGTAGCTCATCAGTATTTCATTGATTTATTATCTAAGGTTGAATATCTAAGTTATCTCAAGTAATACATTGTTAACAAGCAAAATAATATGGGTTTTAGATCATGACCCACATTTGGAGTCACAGGGTCACCAATCCTACAATCAAGAATCACCTTTGACCAAAGAATCTCTACACCACATTTCTCCTTTCTAGAGCTTTACATATAAACTGGAGAAGAAGATGAAAATAGGTTTTTGGGTCATGACCCCTTGACCTAGATTGGGGACGAAATCTACAATTTAGAATCCCCATTAGCCACGGAGTCTGAACACAACTTTTCAGCTCTCTAGACCTTTTGGAACAGGAGAAGAAGATGAAAATAGGTTTTTAAACATGTGACCCCTGTGACCCCATTTGGGGTCATGGTGTCACGAAATCTACAATTTAGAATCCCCATTACCCAAGGAGTCTGCACACAATTTTTCAGCTCTCTAGACCTTTTGGAACTGGAGAAGAAGATGAAAATAGGTTTTTAAACATGTGACCCCTGTGACCCCATTGCGGGTCATGGGGTCACGAAATCTACAATTTAGAATCCCCATTAGCCAAGGAGTCTGCATACAACTTTTCAACTCTCTAGACCTTTTGGAACAGGAGAAGAAGATGAAAATAGGTTTTTAAATAATGAGACCCCTGTGACCCCATTTGGGGTCATGGGGTCACGAAATCTACAATTTAGAATACTCATTGGCCAAGGAGTCTGCACACAACTTTTCAGCTCTCTAGACCTTTTGGAACTGGAGAAGAAGATGAAAATAAGTTTTTAAACATGTGACCCCTCTGACCCCATTTGGGGTCATGGGGTCACGAAATCTACAATTTAGAATCCCCATTAGCCAAGGAGTCTGCACACAACTTTTCAGCTCTCTAGACCTTTTGGAACTGGAGAAGAAGATGAAAATAGGTTTTTAAGGATGTGACCCCTGTGACCCCATTTGGGGTCATGATGTCACGGAATCTACAATTTAGAATCCCCATTAGCCAAGGAGTCTGCACACAACTTTTCAGCTCTCTAGACCTTTTGGAACTGGAGAAGAAGATGAAAATAAGTTTTTAAACATGTGACCCCTGTGACCCCATTTGGGGTTACAGGGTCACAAAATCTACAATTTAGAATACTCATTGGCCAAGGAGTCTGCACACAACTTTTCAGCTCTCTAGACCTTTCGGAACTGGAGAAGAAGATGAAAATAGGTTTTTGAGGATGTGACCCCTGTGACCCCATTTGGGGTCATGGGGTCACAAAATCTACAATTTAGAATACTCATTGGCCAAGGAGTCTGCACACAACTTTTCAGCTCTCTAGACCTTTCGGAACTGGAGAAGAAGATGAAAATAGGTTTTTAAGGATGTGACCCCTGTGACCCCATTTGGGGTCATGGGGTCACAAAATCTACAATTTAGAATACTCATTGGCCAAGGAGTCTGCACACAACTTTTCAGCTCTCTAGACCTTTTGGAACTGGAGAAGAAGATGAAAATAGGTTTTTAAGGATGTGACCCCTGTGACCCCATTTGGGGTCATGGGGACACGAAATCTACAATTTAGAATACTCATTGGCCAAGGAGTCTGCACACAACTTTTCAGCTCTCTAGACCTTTTGGAACTGGAGAAGAAGATGAAAATAGGTTTTTAAGGATGTGACCCCTGTGACCCCATTTGGGGTCATGGGGTCACGAAATCTACAATCTAGAATCCCCATTGGCCAAGGAGTCTGCACATAAAATTTCAGCTCTGTGGAGTTATTGGTTCTGGAGGAGAAGTCGAAAAAGCGAAAAGTTTACGGACGGATGGACGGACGCCGGACGCCATCCCATGCCATAAGCCCATCGGGCCTTTCAGGCCTGATGAGCTAATAACAGATCAGCTCATATTACCCCAAGCTCCTAGTATACCTAGTATGGAGGATATACAGAATATTGATTTAAATAGCAAAATAATAAAATAAGTTATATCTTGTTTAATTTCTATGATACAAATATAAAAGACCTTTAATCCAAATACAAACATTGCTAATAGTTCATGGTAGACTTAATGTTGGCAAAATGGTACACCACTAAAATTTTTGATTTATAACTTTCTTACTTTTCATAAAAAAAAAACTTGAAATTTGCAACTCTTGATTTTCACTAAACACAGATGACATCTTCAAAAGTAGAGTATTCTAGGGTCATTGGTTTCTGAGATGAAAAATATACAATTAAATGAACCCCTGTCAAAATCAAAGTATCAAAGTTTCATTAATGAAATGAACAAATCATAATCTCCATCTTTTAAAGAAAACACTGCCCAGGTTTCTGGATATCTCCTAGTGCTGGTTCATGAGAAGAAGTCGTTTGAAGCTTTTAGGTTGAACCTCCTGCAAAGTTCATATTTCATAATTTATCTCAACCAAATTTACAAACTTGCATCTTGCGGCCATATTTGTGGGCGTTGGAATTCGTGATGAACAAACTTTGACCCCCCAGGTGCCAGGTACACACCCACCAAATTACAGCTTTGTGGGTGTAGCGGTTCTGGAGGAGAAGTCGAAAGAGTGAAAAGTTTACGGACGACGGACGACGGACCATGCCATGAGCCCATCTGGATCTGTATTGTTTGCAAATCCGAAATAAATTGTTCTCAACTTGTTCTAGAGCTTTTCATACTGGAAAAGAAGTAAAAAAAACCGTTCTACAATTTACAATCCCCATTAGCCTAGGAGTCTGCACACAACTTTTCAGCTCTCTAGACCTTGTGGAACAGGAGAAGATGAAAATAGATGATGTGATGTGATGCTATGCCATGCCATGCTATAAGCCCATCGGGCCTTTCAGTTGATGAGAACTAAGAACGACGTCATTGAATGTAACACAACACGCCATTTCTTCAGTGAATCAATATGTTAAATATTGTATTAAATGTAGAACATAATTATGTATATCTAGTGTCATTCCCTGTTAGCATCTCGAACATGATATCCTCGGAGAACATCTTCCGTTGTTTTATGTATAAAGGCGCTGAAGCAAGCCGTTCTTACTGAAATAAAGTGATCTCACGAAAAGGTAAATAAGTGTTACAAATTGCTAGATAATACTCCTCAATCAATAAAGAGAGTTCTAAAACGAATGTACATGAAACATGCGAGTCCATTTCCCTTCGAGTGGCCATTTTAAAGGAGCATAATCATGTTGGTGAGGTCATATAGATGTCCAATGTTATAATTTCTATTATTTGTTCGAGAATTAACAACTTTAACATAAAATTATCAGTTTAAGATAAGTCAGTTCAGTATAATGAAAATACAACTATTCAAAGTATTGGTCATGATCGAAAACCGGACAATGGACCTTGTCTTGCTGCAGCAAACCTGTCTACTATCTACTTTATTAAAGTTCCAAAATTACGTAATTTTGGAACTTTAATAAAGTAGATAGGAAGACAGATTTGCTTCTATAGCGTTTAATAGGTCTTATAACGAGTACATACGTGAGATAGAGCCATAATTGTCAGTCACTACACATGTATGAGACCCTTCCTTGGTTTTAATTGAAACGTATATATAATTGATATATCAAGCATTTGGGGTGAATATGAAAGTCGAGTAAGAAGATATGGTACGTTTTAGAACCAAATAAGATATCATGCAAAACTGATCATGCATCTTTAATGTGTTCAGAATCTGACAGTCATTTTGTTTGCATATAGATAGACAACAAATGTTGCTCACTTTCTCGATTAGAAATTTATAGTTTGTGCTCATTGTTCATATCAAATTGAACTTTCCTCAGTAATTGACAAAGCCAGTTTGCTACTTCAGGAGGAGTCAATTGTGAGCAAATCAAAGTGTAGGGGTATTGAGAAAACATGCAGTGACCAAGTGTAGTTGAGTTGAGAGTGTAGTTGAGTTGAGAGTGTAGGTGAATTGAGAGTGAAGGGGTAATTGTTTTGTCCGCCTTGTTAAGGTCAATACACACATCCAGGCTTGCCTGGGCCAGGGCAGCTGTTCATAGTCATTGAGGAACTAAGGGGAGAGGGGTAGATTTCCTATTAGTTTTCTTATGTCTTGACCCTTGTTACCAATATTTGGGATCAACATTTCAATTTTCTAGAGCCTAGGGAGATAGAATCTGACAAATGTGAAATTTTGTAACTAGATCTTTCAAATTAAGGATCTGTATATATCCTTCATGTCTTTAAAGGGCATTTAGAAGTGGTATACATAAGAACATGAAGATTTTCTGGATAACAACTTCTCTAATGTGAAAATACACAACGTTTCGGAGTACATACTCACTCCTTCATCAGGTGGAATGTGACCTGATTGCACCAGAAAATCTACATGTTCTTATGTATATATCCTTGTTTAAATCAAATTAGAGTATTAATACTGTAATAGTTCATTTTTACCATATATATGTTTATATTGCAAATCCAATCTATGCCTGTACATAAAGCATATTACACCATTTTCTCCAATAACAGCCCCATGTTCCCATGTTCTGACGCAATGTCATTTAACCAATCATAAGACCTCCAACAAAAGCTTTTGGCTAGGGGCAGATAACTCCAAACAGTTATCCTTCATCTGTTCTGAATGCTTTCAAACGGGGACTGTTTAATAACTGTGATTTGATTGGCCAGCTGTTTGGCTGCTCTAAACTGGTCCGGAACACGCGCCGATACGGGTGTCCTCAGACCTTGTGGCAAGGAATCTACAGAAGC